>CM053809.1:21357500-21982500 GCA_028671895.1 Oenanthe sinensis
ACCTTGTACTGAGCAAACTATATATATGTGTCTTTTTCAGTTTCCCTCGTCTGTAGCATGTATGGTTGGGAGAGGAGAGACCAAACTAACTAATGAAATCAAAAGCTTATACTTTGGGATATGGTATTGTATGAAGACTCTTATTAAGTAAATTATTTTTAAGGGTTTACGGACTTCTAATGACTTCGGTAGAGATAATGGATTCGATGACATGAAGATTTTTATTAAAATGACTTTCGTGGAATTTTATAGATAATCATAGACATTTATTAATTTAGAGTACATTGATTTGCATTAGTATAAATTTGTTAAAAATGGGTGGAATATATATTTATTTCATTGTAAACAAGTTAATACCTTCTAAAAAGTGTAATGCGGGGTATATAATTTATTCTTTATGTTAAAGAAAGTAACTTAAGGTATTGGTCCTTTCTATCGCAATTTAAAGTAAAATGGTTCAAGAAAAAATGATCATTTGTATCACACAAAAACACGCAATTTAAAGTTGCGTTTCTAAAAAGAGAAAATTACCAAATTACATATTTTTTAATTTTTATTGGTCCTATATACCATTTGGCGCTATTCTGACCCTAAATACCTGGCCCATACGCTAGTTACTGTGACATATTGTTACTTACATGCTCATTTTCAGGAATAACATACATACAACATATAACAACAAAATACTCTCTTCTCCATTCAAAATCTCTTATTCATGAATCATATGTTTGGAGCTGTTGGTGATTTTATCATTGGGACACATATTGTATTGTTATTTTGGCAAGTACTTGTGAATTTATACCTTTTTTTTTATTATAGTATAGTATTGACTTGGATGAACCGACAAGAAATTGCTATTAATGGGTTTTATTGATTAAGCATATACTCTTTGTTTATCATCTATGTGAACACAGACCAATGCGCAAGTATAACTTTGAATTTGCAATATATAAACATGTTAAAATCTCGAAACAAAAACATCTAGTTGATGCTTCATTATTAGTAGCGTCTAGCGTGTGTATCATGTGATACGTTATTATATATAGCGTGTTCGGAGAAAGGAAGTTGATGTTGCTCCTTCTGAAAAAGCGTACAAAAGCATATCCGTTGAATACAAGACTTACGATGGCGTATGGCATTGAGATGTTATTGTTAGTAGCCTATGGGCATCTTGATCATGCTCTTTTAAAAATAATTTATTTAGGGCCTTCAAAAAAATATATTTTTTTAAAAATAATTTTTTGTAAAAAAATATTAAGTATATTTATTAATAATTTTTCAAAAAAAAAAATTCAGAAACGCATCTGGCATTGCGTTATATGGATGCACACATTTAGAAAATGCATTTCCCCCAATACTTATACATGCCATAACACTATGTGAAACTTTCACGTGATTTACACTGATGTAATTATGTTGTATTTGGTTGAGATAAATGAATATGAAACGAATGAAATGAGATGTAAACTACATTATGGGTGAATTTTTTTAAATTTTATATCTTCTCTCTTTCCATTTTTAACAATCTAAACTAGAACGCAAATCTCCCGGTTTGAGATGAAATACTCCATTCTCTCATATATTCATTTTCTTTCTAATTATTATCAAAGAAATTTTGTACTCACCCATTCTTTTTTTCAAATTTTCCATCTCAATATATTTTGTTTTATTTTCACTCATTTCATTTCATTCTCTCTGACCAAACACAACATTAGTTAGGGTCCTAACAGCATCTCCAACAGTCTCCTAGCTGACTCCTAAATATAATATAAAATATTAAATTCCTAGTCATTTAACACATTTTTAAGAATGTCAACTCCAACAACGCTACTTATATTCCTTTCTATTTTATTTTTTTATTAATATATGGATCCCACTATAATAAAAAAGTGGAAAAAATAATGGATGTTTCGGAGGGAATTAATATTTTATTGATATAAAACAATTAGAAGACATGTAATGACTCCTAAATTAGAGTAGAGATCTAAGGTTTTTAGGAGCTACTAGAGTCTCTTGGAGCACTATTTTTTGTTATCCTCTATTTTTGATTTAGGAGTTTGTTTAGAAAATCTATTGAAGATGCTCTAAATCTAGTTAAAATTTTATATAGGATTTCATTTATATATATATATGTATGTATGCATTTATATACATAATTGAAGGATTTGAAGCTATGAAGTCCATCTGTCATCTTAGTTTAGTAAAGTGATTTTAAAGTGAGTTTATTAATGACAGAGAGAGTCTTATTTTCATATTGTGATTTTTGGATTCTTTATTATTCAAATTGTGATATAGGGGGACTTTTCTCAAGAACTTGGAGTTCTTTTTCTTTTCTTTGTAAAGACAAATTATGAGAAGTTTATGCATTTCTGAATATATCTCGACATACAGGCCCGTGCTTTGTAAAAATTTACAATTTAGTTTATATCAAAAACAGATGAGCACTCTGAATGTTTCTCAGGGTCATTTGTTAAAGTTAAAGATAAAAGTGTTAGGTAACTTAATGTTAGAAACATTTAGAGTATAAAAGTTGGATGATATTTTTATAATAATAAAATTTATTTTTTGTATCTATAAAAATAGACTTAACATTATAATATAATATGTCTTAATCGATACCTAAGAATGACTTTAAACTATAATTAATATAAAAATTAATACATATGCTAATGAAAGGTAGTGATACGAGTTTCAAAATTATCACATATTATAAAACTTTTCAAACACATAATAATAAAAAAAATGAAAAGTTTTACATTTTTAATTATAAAAAACTATAAATATAAAATATAAAAACATATTTATATGGGTATAATCTAATGAATATACTTTTTTTAAAATTGCAATTTAAACTTATGTTATACAAGTTATATGTAAATAATATAATAAAAAAAATTGTGCATTTGAAATGAACTGGAACCTGGAGTAAAGTACATATAGACCAGTACTTTCAGCAATGAATTTCTATTTGAACAATTAAGAAGAATACTAATCATTTGGTTTTTATCGGACAGTGGTGAATAGGCTGAACATGAATCATTTCTCCGTTCAAATCGTTTGGTTTCGAGAAATTTCTACATTTTTAACTTGCGAAATCATAACTACATCTCAATAAATAAATAATCTCGTCAAATAAATAATTTTTTTCGATTCCAACATAATAAACACAGTGTATTTTTACTTTCGATAATATATTATATAATAAATATAAATTTCTGATTTCATACGTATTATTTATCGAGTTTTAACTATATTTTATAATATATTTTAAAATAAAAACTATATCATGTAATATATTTTATATTAATAAAATAAAAATGAATATTTTATGTTGTTATTATGAGTAATCAAATCCATAATTTCCATTCTTGGTAATAAGCAAATATAATGCAAATTTCTTAGCTTATAGTTATTTGATGTATTTTCATAATAGATGATAACATCATGAATTAATAGTAGAAATTAAAGACGAGAAAGCTAATAGTAACCACAGCTAATAGTAACGTATAAGACTATAACAAGTTATAACATGTGTAAAAATTAGACAGGAGAAATTAAGCTAAAAATTGTGGATAGATGACTGTTTCAACATAATGAGGGTAAAAAAGGATGCATGTAAGATGAAGATTAAGATTAAGATTAAGATAAGGAGCAAGACAAGGATCTAAGTGGGTGTGAGTATGTGTGCATGTATTAAGGAAGAGTAGAATGCAGTAAAATCGGTGTTAATTGTTAATTAAGGGAAGGAGCGGAATGCAAGGGAACGTGTGAGTGTCAATGGCTATCCTTGTTTCTCTTGCTTTTTCTTCTGTTTTGTTTTGTTATATTAACACGTACCATGCATTCTTATTTACTCGTATATATAATATGTAAAGGCCTATTGGGGTTATACTTACCACTCATCCAGTATACCATTTTATTCACTGATTTATACATTTTTTACCACCCTTCACTTGTACAACATATATTAAGAGTTGATCGATCATCCAATCCATACATTGTGTACACACACACACAAGACATATTTATTTAAATTTAGAGATGGGTAGAGTGAAATTTGATGTTGTTGTTGGGTTACTAATATCATGGCTCATATTCACTCGTGTTAATGGGGAGGACCCTTACTTGTTCTATACATGGAATGTTGCCTACTCTAGTCTATCTCCTTTGGGAACACCCCAACAAGTCATTACAATCAATGGTGAATTCCCTGGTCCCATGATAAATTGCACCTCCAACAACAACATTGTAGTGAATGTTTTCAACAATATCGACGAGCCACTCTCTTTTCATTGGCATGGCATTCAACAAAGAAAAAATTCATGGCAAGAAGGATTGCCAGGTACTAACTGCCCAATTCCACCCGGAACAAACTACACGTATCATTTCCAAGTCAAGGATCAGATTGGTAGCTACTATTACTATCCCTCCACTTCTCTGCACAAGGCAGCTGGAGGCTATGGCACCATCCGAATTCACAGCCGTGCTCTCATCCCCATCCCTTTCGCAGATCCTGAGGGAGAGTTCTCTGTTATGATCGGAGATTGGTATTCCCAAAGCCATGTTGAATTGAAGAAACAACTTGATAGTGGCCGTACATTGGCAAAACCTGATGGTGTTATCATCAACGGCAAGAATGGAAAGGGAGATAACAAAGATGAACCTATGTTTAACTTGCTTCCGGCCAAAACTTATCGCTTCAGATTCTGTAATGTTGGATTCAAGTACAGTCTTAACGTCAGAATTCAGGACCATAAGATGCAGTTGGTGGAAGTTGAAGGATCCCACACCGTTCAAAACGTGTACGATTCTCTTGATGTTCATGTGGGACAATGTTATTCGGTTCTGGTTACCATGGATCAGGAGCCAAAAGATTACTTCCTGGTGGCGTCTACAAGGTTTTCAAAAACCGTGCTAACCTCCACAGCCACTATTCGATATGAAGGTGGGAAAGGACCAGCTTCGACAGAGCTCCCCCCAGCTCCAACAGGTTGGGCGTGGTCTCTTAACCAGTTCCGCTCGTTCCGCTGGAACCTGACTGCCAGTGCTGCCAGGCCCAACCCACAGGGATCTTACCACTATGGAAGTATCAACATTACCCGCACCATCAAGCTAGCAAACACAGCAGGAAAAGTCGATGGCAAGCTAAGGTATGCCTTCAATGGTCTGTCGCACACTGACCCAGAGACTCCACTAAAGCTGGCTGAGTACTATGATGTCGCTGACCAGGTATTCAAATATGATAACCTAAAGGATGACCCGCCAGCAGTAGATGAGGAAAAGGTCCAAATAGAGCCTGTTGTTCTCAATGCCACTTTCCGTAACTTTGTAGAAATTATATTTGAGAATCATGAAAAGAGCACACAGACATTTCACTTATCTGGTTACTCGTTCTTTGCTGTCGCGTAAGTACAGTACACAAATACATACATCTACTTGCAATACATTAGGCTATAAATCTTGTAATACCACAGGGCTAATTTGAATATATATATATATATATATATATATATATATATATGTATGTATGCAGTATTGAATCAGGGAAATGGACTCCAGAAAAAAGGAAGAACTACAATCTTCTTGATGCACTGAGCAGGACAACAATACAAGTATATCCTAAAGGATGGGCAGCAATCATGCTAACTTTAGACAATGCCGGTATGTGGAATGTTAGATCAATGTCATTGGAAAGATCATACTTAGGACAGCAGTTCTACATAAGCGTTCTCTCCCCAGAAAAATCTCTCCGAGACGAATACAACCTCCCTGAAGAATTACCATTATGTGGTATAGTCAAGACCTTGCCAAAACCACCGCCGAAATACACCATATAAATTATTTTACCATCAATGGTCCATCAATAAAGAATCCCAGAACAGAGTCAACTGATGGACAAAGTTGCAGCATTTTTCAAGCAAATAGAGGACAACGTAAAAACAAATTCAAAAGATTTTTACATGCTTGCACAGACGTGAGGAGGTAGAATAAATGTTTGAGCAAGCGTTTGAGAAGAAAAGCATAATCAAGAGCAGAGAGTAAGAGAATAACGTATTTACATGTATTTTTAGGTAGTGCTGGTACTAATTTTCTCAGTATTTGTAAGGTTATCAACTTTTTTCACTACAGATGTTTGTTTAGTTCTTTTTATATATGTGTCTTGTGTGTGTGATTCAGTCTGTTTCACATTTTCTTCTGTCCTGAAAAGTCCGAATATAATTGTTCTCCCTCTGAGTTTTACAATTTGACTTTGTTAAATTTCATAACACTATTCCAAAAGAGACTGTTTCTAAAACCCCATATGAACACTATTCTAAACATCTTCTACATAAGGTGTTGCTTGTTTTGTACAAAAGAGTCAAATATTATGGCTAAGCAACTACATCTTTTTTATCGATTACCACTAAAATAACGTTCTATAATAACACAGATACATACAATATAATTTATAGATTAATAATTACAAATTACAAGAGCAAACAAAAATTCAATAAATAAAAGTTCCTAAAGCATACGCAAGTGCAAATTGTCGGAATGCCCAACATTCTACATGCATAGCGCTGAACCCAAATCTTAATTTAACCTAAGGAAGTCAATTTGAAATATTAAATTTTCTACAAGAGAATTCAAGATTATAATATCAGAAATTGACAATTTGAAAAGATAGTTTGTAATTTTCAATTTGAACGGCAATCGCACAAATTGAAATATTGAATCGAAAAGGAAATTGTGGAGTATGTGGAAACAGAGCTAAAGTTTAGTAGTCCATGAACGTAGAAGCAGCTTACTGATGACAAATGTGTTTATATATCACTAAGCGATTAACTATAAAATATACCAAAATTCATATAAAGAGTTACATCAATAATCAGTTGTAAGAAATTACAATTAACCTATGCCGTTGGTTGTAAATACGTTGTACCTCGTTTTAGTTCCTTTTAGTTCCTTGTGTAAACTGTTAAGTGACTTCTGGTAAGCATAGAACAGTTGCATCAACTAAACATCTTAATTTATCTTAGGAACATCTTGACTCATAAGGTCGATCGACATGGCAGAAGATATTCTGTGGCGTTTCAAGATTTGAGAAGTGGCTACTTTTGCTCGATCATAATTTAAAACAATAACCCTGTCATCATCCAGATCAAACCTTATACTCTTTTCCTTGCATTTATCAACAAGCTGGCATAACTGTGACAAATTCTCAATTTCGATCCCATTAACCTTTTTCACCTGCTCACATAAAATTTTCCAAAGTCATTCTTAGGACAACTTTAGTACCACAAGAAATAATTAACTTGACTAGCAACAAGATATGCATACAGTATTTCTCAACTCTAAACCACCTGGAAAACACATCTACAGCATGGTTTTATGTACATGCGCCACATTATACTATTTATTTAATATGATCAAAGCTGGGAAGAAGAATTGCTTATTTGAATTTTAGTTTGAAGTGTTATAGAACTAACTCTTTTCCTCTTATTTTTTAAAATTTTCCGCAATGTACAAAAATAAAGCATTTTAAAGCCAACACATTTTAAGCATTTTGTGCACTAGTAGAATTGATAATGCATAAAAAGTTATTCTTGGTTTTGATAGAAAATGCACATATACTGTAAGAATAAAATTAAAATGAAAACAGAAGTAAGAAACTTCAGAATATATGGAGGAAAAAGAACAAGGCAGATAGTGCCAAATCCAATCCAGTAATATTTTAACTATCTCCCAAACTAATAACTTAAGATTGATGTATACGGTTAATACTAGGTTGAGCAACTGTACCTGTAATTCAGCTAGCCGCTCGTAACCCGCATTAATATCATCCATTAGAACCTAAGAAAATGATAGATCCCATTACAAATAATAATAGACACGAGGAAAGTAAATAATGTTATATTTAAATTGAACATCATATATGCTCCCAGGCACGGTATACAAGACACAAACATTTACAAAAAAACAAAAAGCATAAGGAAAACCATTTTGGTTTCATTTTTCATGGTCAACGGTTCAACCTTTTACTCATTGATAAAGAATATAAAGTGAATCCATAAAAAAAAAAATCCATCCCTAGACACGACAATTAAAAGATTGATACCCCCCCCCCCCCCCCCCCCAACTCCCTCTTCCCCCAAGGTTCCAAACATCAGCAATTTCTCTATCTATGAATTTGATCTAACCCAATGATTACTTAAATGTTAAAAAATGATCCCAAATCAGCATAATAACTAATTTCTACTAGTATACTGGAAGCAATCTGTTCACACAAATGGTATGTGAAGTCCTTTTATAACATTTCTCTTTTGTCTTTGATTACATGCAAATCAGTGTAAGCCAAAAGAACTGTTTTGAGTTCTTTTTATCATTCAGATTAATACAGATAGCTATCGCCGGTTGTTATGCATCTGGCACTTTAAGTATAATATAAAAATAGCACAGGTCCACTGAGATTTAAAAAAAAAACCTGTGACAGAATAACAAGCTGTTCCCCAGCCTTCTTAGGAAGTTCCCTTAGTGCTCGTTCGCATAGTCGACGAGGTGAAGCATTGTACCAGTCTTCTCCGTATTCATGAAGGTATGGTTGGGTCAATGGAATAAATACTAGACCGGCAAAGATGAAATAACTAGGAAGTTTATCAAATTGATGAACAGGAACAAGCGAACCTAACTGTAAAAGCAGAAGTCCACTATCAAGATTATAATAATTGCTCACATAAATGAAGTCTGCTGTGTAGAATTTCAAAAATGAAGTGACAATATTCACAATGAATTAAAGCAATAATATAATCACAAGAGACTGATTACTGATACTAATGGGTGATGTTAATAAGTATAGTTTCACCATATATAATAAAAAATGATCTAGAAAATAGTCCCAAGACAATAAAAAGATGGTAGATTACAGTGATGTAGCAACAACATTTTTGAAATACAATTTGCCAACCACGTTGCAGCCACCAAAATCCCTTTTCCCTCAAGACCTGTAACCTAATGGAAGTCCATATACTTGAGAGTTTATTCTCATGAATGCCAGATACTTTGCTGCATCTAGCTAAATGTGATCATCTTCTTATGGTTCGAAAAAACTATATGTACCCTGCTATGATTGATAAATCCTTAAGCATGATGAAGTTGTTGTGAAAATTCCAGCACTAGTAGCAAGGACTTGCTAACTTAGTTAATTAGCATATTGTGTTTGGGCTACAAGAGCAAAGGAACAACAGCAAACAGTATTCAAAACTTAGCGAAAACCTAGGCAGTAGGAGACAGGAGTGTGACCTACAGTTTAGTATAACTTACTATGATCTAAGCTGTGATTCATTGCTTAGGCAGACACTTATGCATCAAAAAAGGCAAAACATTAGAGGATCTTATAGTGCTAAAACTGGGATCAATTGGTGCCTAAGCAAAGGTCTTGAAAAACCTAAAATGACGCAACAATGCCCGTTTGTCTTTCCTTACAAGTAACTTAATAGTTAAAAATTACTTGTAAGATTAAAAATAGTCAACTTCTCACAATGTGACATTTCAACTTTTGTAATTGACTTGGGACTACTGCGACCTGTAAGAGTTCTGAAAAAATTTCAGATTAATATTATATATTAAATTATGAGACATGAGAATACATTGAAAGAAGAATTTGACCATCAGATATCAAAACTAGACCCGGCAATTTATCACACTACACGATAACACGACACGAAAACGACATGAAAATATAGTGTTTGTGTTTACATTTTGAGTATACGACACGAAATTACATGAACACGAATGTACATGACCGAGATTTAGTGTCGGTTTTGTATTTACTCTCTGGATACATGACACGAAGTACACGAAATAAAATAAATAAATATTATATAAAAATAAAATATTTTATAACATAATTTAAATTTTTATATGCAATTTTATACATTTTATATATAATATACATTTTTAATTTTAAAAAGAATAAGAATGGTTAATTTGAAGATGTAATTTAAATTTAAAAAATTTCATGTACAATTCATGTACCATTTCGTGTAAATTTCGTGTTATTTTCGTTTCGTTTCGTGTACACGACTTAATTTTGTGTCATTTTTTTACCGTGTCGTGTTCGTGTCCAGATTTTAAGTACACGACTTGATTTCGTGTCAACCCAAGTACATGAAACACGAAAGTACACGACACGAACAATTTGCCAAGTCTAATTAAAACTCTCTAAATACTTAATAAGTTAATTGAAAACATGGTTTGTACATAGTGTCCTACGATCATCTCTGAAGCACCTCGATATTTAAGAAATGTAGTTTCAACTTTCAAGAGAGCTGAGAGTGATCAAAACTACTTTTCTTTCCTATACAATATGATGCAAAAAGCTAGTTAATTGTAAACAATTCTAGAACATGAAGTATGTAACACTAGAGAGTTAAACAGATGGTTCTCATAAAAACAAGAGGTGCTTCTATATGAGTAAGGGTAAAGACTTGTTAATAAATTTGATTAAATTAATGTAGTTACTTGTCTTTATTGTTTATGCATATGATATACACACACAAATATTTGATAGGGTAAGTAATGAACATATGACACTAGTAACTTACTGGACGAAGAGTAATGGTGAATTCATGCTCTTGACCATTCCTCAATACTTTAACTGTAGCAGTTTCATTGGGTTTTTTCATAGAAACCAGATGATCAAAGGTTATGCGCTCTCTGTTTCGAAAATGAACTGCATAATTCAGAAAAAAAGTAAGCAAGTGATTCTCAAGTGGTATAATGGTTTTTTTTTTGGCATTTTTCATATAAAAGTAACCACACAAACACGGAAGTATTAAGAGATCATACAACCATAAGAAGTATTAAGAGATCAAAATTCGACTTATAATAGTGCCAAATACTTCCGGATGAATCATAATATTAAAAAGTTGCAAGTAGATTGCATCAGAACATAAATCGCAAAGCATTCCATGTATATTATTGTTATTATCAACATACACTCGAACAATGGAGTTTTCCAATAGACTTCGCAGGTAATTCTTTAGCAACACTCCTTGAGAACCTTTGAAAGGCAGGTCAGTCGGAATAGTTCAAGCAGCATCGGCATTAACCTCGTTAATAGGATCATCCATGGACTTTTCAGACAATTCCATAATGTTAAAGTTTATGCTGTTCAATACAACCCCACACAGATCATCTCCCAATGAAATATCCAAATTAGTCATAGAACTGGACCTATAACATCCCTGGACTTGTTACCGCTACTATTTCGCAACTCAACTAGCATTTCCTCTTCTTGAGTGAACATCCCCCGATTCATGAAATTAGTAACCTCGACTGTTTAGGGTTTAGGGGTTTTTATAATGAGCATTTCTTGACAACCAAGAATTTTATCCGCACAGTAACAGATGTTCATGATGAATGGTTTATTAATATTGCTCCACACTACTTTCTTAGTTATTCTCCATATACCTATTAATTGGTTGAATTCATGCAACCTCAGCCAACCTCAACATCGATAGTAATGAGTTATAAGCCTCGAGTTGAGAATCTTTTACAGGTATGAAGAAAACAACTACAATTCCTCATTTCCTAACTCAAGTTAAGTAAATGAAAACAAAAGCAGTAAATCCACATCACTCAACATACTTGATTTTATGAAAATTAACATAAAAACCCGTAATCTTTTGAAAGATAAATGCACCTGTTCCATCATTTGCTATGGGTATACTATCAAATGCAAGCACAATGTCATCCTTTTTTAAGATCTTGTGTGCATCAGAAAGTGGGTTGATTTTACTCACAAGCACCCCAGTCAAGTCAGGACGCATTCGGAAGTATTCTCGAAGCTGAACATTTTCAGTAGGCTGGCAGGACAAACCCAGAGAACAAAATCCAACGTAATTTCCACTTTCTTCCACACCGGCCAAAAAATGTTTAACAACAGGGATTGGTATTATATACCTGCCAAAATAAAGTTATTAAAAAGCATACAAACCTAGTCCAGAATAACAAAATAGAATAATGAACATGTATATGATTCACATGGCTAGACATAGTAAAATGAGATTATAGCATCACAAAATCGAAAAACTAATCATATTCTAAGTTGAATATAGAGCGTGAAAATAAAAATTCTCAAAACAAGAGAGTAAATGATGCAAGATAAAATAATTTCAGAGTGTCTTCTTTTTTAATTTGCCTAAAACATTTTGAACATAAAGCAATTTGCACCTTACCTCAAAACCGTAAGGGCTTGTGGGTAAATTACTTAACAGATGGTGCATGAATGTGCTTCTTGGTACAATAATAGTGGAATCTGTACTGTAACTTATCATGCACAAATTATAGAGGTGTCATCTCAAATATTAAACAGGCATAAGGAGACCGGGTACAATACCAACCCTATGTTCTCTGCACCCGAAAGATTTTGAAAAGCTACACCAGCAACCTTATTGCCCATAATTGCTGGGCCTCCACTATTTCCTGGGTTGATGGCGGCATCAATCTGTATCGCCAGGAGTTGTGTAGCACCATGTACATATTGTGTAGGTTCAACTCTAGAAACAACCCCTTTTGTAACAGAGATATTGTCTCCACCTGCAAAAAGTAGTCAACTCTTTAATACATTAGCGGACATTATGCAGATCATCATCCTGAATGACAATTATGCATTGAGGGGGAAATTTTCAAATCTAAAACATATTGGTTGAACGAGTAAAAAATTTGAATTACAATTTCTGAATGAGCGAAATAAATACAATTCCTAAATGACTAGAATTTCTAAATGACGACTTGCTAATCTAAAGCGAACAAATCAACGATTTTAAGATGTACTTTTTAAAGATATTTTTATATCAAAATATTAAATATTAAATTAGTTTACTTAAAACAAATAATATTTATTATTTATTATAATGGTAACATAATGAATGCTTTTTTTTTTTTTGCTTTAGCTTCTAAAATAATAAGAAGATTGAATAACGTCGTACGAATCAGTATAGCTTTTATTGTGTTGTACTTGTACATCAGATAAGCCCCATTTTAGAAGTTAACAAGTAATGAATTAATATTGCACTATATCATGAGTAAGATTTATCAACCATCCAGCTTTGGTTTTTTAGTCTGTATCACCCAGGAATAATTCAGTGTCATCCAGCTAAATTTTAAATTCATCAAACAATATAAAAAGTGATTCATTCATGTCCTGCTTGGCAGCTTTTATGATCTTGTCCAGGGATTAACAAATGACCCCTAAATGAATGACAGTTCCCCAAATAATATACAACCACATTCTATCACGATATTCAACTCCTACAGAAATTGTGAGAACTTAAAATCTATTAACTCCTATCATTCTGATGTTACACATTTTTATGAAATAAAAGATTGGTCGGGGTAGCATAACCGCATAAAATACAATAAACCTAGCATGACTCAACCGCAAAAGAGGGATGTTGCTCGTATAGTTGCAGAGTGTCTTACTTATCATACGACCAAGGGTAGAAAGCAAAATACGGGTTATACACTCCTCTTCCGGTTCATCATCTTCCTTGGAGGATCTTAATATAGATTTCGTGCTAGGATTGCCTAGGACACGTAGAGGTCATGACTTAGTATTTGTTGTAGTGGACAGTTTTACTAAAATGGCTCACTGCTCATATTGCCTCCTTCAGTGAGGTAGTTAGGATACACGGTGTTCCCCTGAGTATAGTTTTTGACATAAATGTCAAATTCATGAGCTATTTTTGGAGGACTATCTGGAAGTTACTTGGGATTAGCCTTAAGTTCTCCACAACCTATCATCCCTAGACCGACGGACAGACTAAGGTCTTTAATAGGAGTCTAGGTGATTTGAATAGGTGTTTGATAGGTGAACATGTTTCCACGGTTTTATCTACAGCTAAATTTGCATATAACACTTCTTAATTTGCATATAACACTTCTTAATATAGCTAAATCATGAATTTTTCTAGTTCTTTATCATAAAGTTACCCCATAATCTACGAAAATCTTGAGTAGAGTCTCCCTGATTATTTTATTTTTATTTAACAATTTTACAGACACATACTAAGGAATTCTTAATATAGATATATAATTGATAAATCATGAACCATAACTAGCAGGGAAACAAATTATAGCACTTAGAGTGAGGTGATAACGTGACGACAAAGGCAAAAAAACTCAACCTTATGAGGAAAAATATGTTTATGGGATTTTTGAGCAATGATTGTAGCATGTAACAATATCTTTTCTGATCCTCTAATAACACATCTTCTTTACTCTGCGCTGAAAAAGGTTCATTTTGTTTAAATCCAAAAATATGTAGCTAATGTGTTCAAATAAATTTATTAGGTAAGAAACGCATTCATGCCTATATATGTGTGTGAAACTTCTACCCACCCGAAAGTAATCTCTATGGTCCATGGTGTATGCAAATGTCAGCCATAAAATTTTTGTGGTATATGAATTCATCAGATATTCACGTCATCACGTGTAAACAAAAAGTACTTGATATATAAGATATTAAACAAGAGAACAGAGATAACAAGTCATCAAATAGAAAATACCACTTCGATTTGGTTTTTTCGTGATTTGATAAAAAATTAAAAACATGTGGAAATTCAAGGAAAATAATTTTTTTCCTCTTTGACTTGTGTTAATTGTGTACAATGTTACCTTGAGGGTAACCAACAACGGCAACACCTTCTTGCAAAAATGGAACGTCGCCAAGATCCAATGGATTCATTCCCTCCCAAAACTCTTCACTTTGAACAACAAGAATAGCCAAGTCACATTCATGACCAATGGCATGGACCGTCGCTCTATGCTTGGTAGGAGAACCATGCTTTCTCACAAGTACAAAAGTATGATCAGCCACAACGTGAGCATTGGTAAGAATCCTCTTGCCACGTATAACAAATCCTACATATTTGTGATTTACATAATTTAGAATATCACTACTTACATATCCGAATCAAAACAAAATTAAAACAATTCACACACTTTGAGAAAACAATCATTTCTACAAATCATACAAAATTAGACCTTAATAGTAGCGTTTTGACAAACAAAAGAATAAGTACATTGATACATATATTGATAAGGCAGACAATTGCATAAATTTGGCTAACACAACAAACAAACGATAAGTAGAAATAAGTTGGTTTCGGCATTTTGACAAACACGAGAGTAACAAGTAATAACTAACCAGAACCCGTAGACTCTCGCTGCGACTTATTCTGCCAAGGAAGAGAATAGTTAGGACTACTAGCAACCGTAAAAATCTTAACAACAGAATCAAGCGCAAGCTCTACAGCAGAATACACATCAGTATCGACTACAACACCAGAACTAGCTCCTAGCACTTTGAAACAACAAGTATCATCATCATCCACACTTAAATTATCATTATCATTATTATTATTAATATTCTCATTTGTACAACAACTGCATAGCGTTCTTTTACAAAGCGATGAATTGTTGTTTCGAGATTGAATGTAATTAGTGGTGGTGAAACAAGTGCGGGGACGACGACGATGATGACTGAGATTGAACGATGATGAAGCGAATTGAAGCTTGCGAACAGTGCGATTAACTATAGATTTAAGCATCTTTGTTTTTAATATATAAATAATTATTTATATATTTATATAGCAGCGCTGAGCAAGCACTTCTCAGGGAGGACAACTACTGACAGAGTGACAGTATCTCCTAAAACCCTGTTGGAAACCCTTCGCTGGATACACTATTATGAACTTTGTTTACGTTCCGGAACAAAGATCCGGCACGCATTATTTTAAATTATTATTTATATTAAAATTTTCAAAATTATAATCGCTACTGTATTTGTAAATAAAAAACATTTATTAAAATATTTTGAACTTTTTTAAAAATCTCAAAAGATTTAAAAATTTATATTTGAATTATATAAAAATAAAAAATATTATTTATAAATATATTTTTATTGACAATTTAATTTTTAAAAATGTATTAAGACGTGATGATATTCAAAATTCTTTTACAATTTTATTTAATATTTTTAAGTGTTTTCGGTGAACCTTAACATGTACTCTTTAGTCTTTACCATTTGTAAAAGATGTTATGAATTTTAAAAGTAAAAGACTCTAAACAAACAATATAATTTAGAATAATAATCGCATGGGGCATTAAGGCTCCGTTTGTGATTGTTATTTAAAATCATTGTGTTGTAAGAAAAAGTGTTATTAGGAGAATTAAATTACTGTTGATAATTTTTTTTCATTAATGCATATTTTAAGATATAATATATAAAAATAATGTTTTTGAAGAGGTTTGATGATTGAATTTGTAGTTGCTTCCTACAAAATTAAAAAATAGTTTTTCCAAAAATACGGGGCATGTTTTTTCTAACAACTTTTAGGCAGAAAACGTTTTTCTAGTAACATCTTAAGGATTAAAATTAAATTTAAAGTTGCGTTTGTGCACTGCACGAATCGTTAGACAATAGGTCAGGGCTCCGGTAAATTATGTTTAAAGTTGCGTGTGTGCACTGCACGAATTGTTAGACAGTAGGTATGGGTTCCGGTCCATCCCGTATGGAAGATGATGTCAAGAATGATTAATGGGCTCGGTCCATTTCGTTTGGAAGATGATACCAAGAATGATTAACTGGCTTATATGTTGGGCCTATGTTTTTTAGTTTTAACATTTTTTAGATGGGGGCTCGTTTACAATCGCTTAATATATTTATTTATCCGTAATTTTTTATAGTGGATACTCTAGATAGTATTAAAACTAAGTTTTTGACATGAATATAGATATCCGCGCTTCTGAGCTGGTTTGTATCCTATCCGCGGAGAGCGGATAAATGGTTATTAACAATCGCTTGTTTGTGATCAATATACAAGTTGCATTTTCGATTCTTTTTTTTTGAAAAAAATAAAATATAAGAAAAATTCACGTTTAACCGACACAAATGTAATTAGAAGTTACGTTTTTTTTAAACATAATTTTAACTTTGCATTTTTTTCAATAAAAGGTTATTTTTTTTTAAATTTGTGCTATTTTGGATGCTGTCTATTCTTTTCAAGTTTCGAACACAATGGCAAAACAGCGAAAAAAAAATATAACCCATTCCGTCCGTCCAGTTTATTCATCACAAGTGTCGCAAAAAGTACCTTGAGAGATCTATTTTGTATCATTTTGTCGACCATACATACACATGTGGAGAAACAACTCAGTACACGTATGGTAATATCTTGTTAACATCATGATAAACAGCTTTGGGATATATTAGCTATACGAAATTTGAAGAATTCTTGTTGGAACTCCACACATGCACTTGCAAGATAAAGAATGAGGGAGGATTATAATACACATCTATTCCTGATGTACTCACACAGTGGCAGCTTTTAGAGATAAGAAATCAGAAATCTTGCTGGTGTAAAAGTCTGGTTGTATGGAGTTGTTCGGACTTTCAAGCATAGACAAACTCGTAACACCTACATTAAGATAGAGGGAGACCTTCGTGAGAAGATATAACATGTGAAGCCTGATATAAAGACGATACTATCATAAAAAATGGTCACCTGAGAGAACAAGAAGGGTTTTGCAACCACCATTTTGTCCGAAGAGAATATCTGTATCCAGTCTATCACCTACCATGCATATCTGGGATTTCGTGATTCCAAATCTGTTGTCATTCAAATATCATGCCAATAAGAATTTTATATCACATCTCATATATTTTATTCAATCACTTATGTTACTGTCCTTTAGCAAAACGAAGTTATAATTGCAGGATATTGATTTGGCATTCACACTATCAGGTGGGAAGCTAAATCAATCTTGATTCTAGTCTTCTAGAAGAACTATATACTAGGCCTGTAAGTTCTTTTCTTATCTTCTTATCTCTGAATTAGTGTTATATATTTTTAATCTTATATTTTGCTATAAAACAGGGGGATTAGGATTTTTTAAGGTTTTAAGACGAATTACTATTGGGGACACAAATGCATATACATATAGGATATGTCAAAGAAAGTCTGTTATCCTGGAAAATGTATAACACTCAATATCCACTGACCATGCAGAGCACGCTAAGACTAAGTGTTTGTATACCATATACAAAATTACATGTATTTGCTCCGACACAAAATTTGTACATGCCAACTATGAAGTGAATCATATGTGAGGTAAACACTAGAATCCCAAAAATACCAGTTACTTTTTCTCTTATAAATAACAATAAATGATACACTCAATGATATAGAATTTAAAATAACCAATCTATATTAACAAATGTGTGCTTTACAGTGTGTGCTTAGATATATGACATACATATGTGTGTGTGTGTGTGTGTGTGTGTGTGTGTGTGTGTGTGCTTTTTTGTTAACATATACCAAACAAAAAACTTTCTGGTATTGCGGATAAGAATACTGCAATAACCAACATAATCAATGAAGAAGAAATGAAATGTGCTAACACACTTGTCTGCTAAATAGTCCATCATAAAGGTTGAGGGCTTTCCAACAACAAGCGGCTCCTGTTGAGTAGATCCACAAAGAGCACCAACCATAGAACCACCACCTGACACATTAAATTGTAAGAAAAACATTAGATATATGAAAATTCTAGCAACAATAAAATTTAAAAGATGAAACGAATTTATGCAGGTAGATTCCAATAATATTTAAGCAGCACTGGATATTAATTTATCAGGGACTCGAGAAAAAAAAGAGCCGTAAAAGAAAAGAATCTCCCCGCTTCTTTGTTTAGATTGACTGAAACCATAATGTGGCAGAAATAAGTTAATAAGCCAGCACATGAAGGCAGGTCTCAAAAATCAGATACACTAACAATGCTAACTGCTTAAAATACCCTTAAATACATTTAGCTAAACATCATTAGAAGAGAAATAGACCTGCCCACTCCTGTGCATCTGTGAGGTGAGTGACAGCATCACGATTTGTAGCAATGAAAAGGCACCCTGGGTTTTCACGTATGCATAATGTACCGTACCTTCAATTTGATACAAAAAAAAAAGAAGTTATGGACCTCAAGATAAATGGATGTCAAAGGATTAACTTACTCTTGATACCGCAAAAACAAAAATAATCATAGACCTTATCTTGTGCAATCTTGAAGAATGACTAACCTTAATTACAGTCACAGTAAAGAAAAAAATTCATTAGTATACTGAAGTGACATGACACTGCCAGAACCATATTTCTGTTAAAAATTGTCGCACGTTATCTGTTGTCTCGATTAGAATAATTTATATGTACAAATGTTTTGTGCTGTCCCAATTCCAGGACTTGAGGTCTAGTAATCTCCAAGGTTCTAAGAAGAAAAGATGAAAATGCTAATCAAGATCTCTAAACTTTTTTTTTGTCTGTCCAAGTCAAATTATTATCAAAAGGTGATTGCTAAGTAGATGTCTTGGTGTGCTACAGATCTGTAACATGTGGAAAAAGGTTTGTTGACTATTTTACAGTTGACGTTTCTCTAGCAATTAGGCAATGTAACTAGTTTATATATATACGGTGTTGTAATCTGAAATTCCTACACTCAACTAAATGATCATTTTTAGCAAGACTCATCCTGAAGTGAAGCACCGCACGATATTTATTTGTTTGTAGGCATGACAAGGACGTCAATCAAATAAGGTGGGTTGCTTGTAACAATTCACATCGATTGTTTGGTTAGTTTGAATGCCTTTCTGGTAATAAATTCTGTAACAGCGTTTAGCAGTTTCGAAAATTAATTTTGTTGTGTAGGCATAAAATGAGATGCAAAAATTTCTTTTTACTAGAAATATGACTGGTGGACGAACTTACTGGACTTTGTAATAGTTAAAATAACGATCAAATCCAACGACAACAGCCCCAACCTGCATAGCAGAAATAATAAGTTTGAGCAGGGGAGCAGTGGCAACTAATATAACTTTTAAAATAAGCGCTAAATTTTTTTACATGCAATGAGGAACATGTGATTCATTTTTCTTCAAGACAATTAGTAAATTCCTGATAAACTTAAAGTAGCAGCATGTAATTGAAACAATAACTAACATTTTCATCATGCTCCATATAAAACCCAGGCTTCAGCTCTATCTTTTTCCCACCATCATCCTGTAAAAGAGAAACCTGAAGGCTATAAGAGGTGCATTATGATTGAGGATAAGTGACAAAGGCTAAATATTGTGACATTGGAGGTTCTGCAACCTTGATTTCAAAGAAGATATGAAGATATTAGTAGTTACAATTATGTAAAAGCAAAAAACAAACGCAAAAAAATAATTTAAACACCAACACTAGACATAAGCCTGATGAATCGGAAAACGGGAGTTCATTTAGGATGCATCATTACTAACCTTTTTCAAATTTTAAAAACATTCCAAGTCAGTTTATATAGCCGTGGAGAACATTTGCAAATGTTAGACTATTGTAAAAAGTTTGTTTTGGAGCGTCTACTAGAATAAGATGCAACACAAATTTTATAGAAAAATCACACTCTACCTTCTCTATGTTTCTTTAGGATGCCTTTGACTTGATATAATTGATCAATACAGATTATTGATCTTATTTCTATCTGAAGGTCAGAATGGCCATTTCTAGAACATGTGAACTTTCAAAAATTAGGACTGGAACTTAGTGCGTCTTGTAATCCTGTTATACTCTTCTATTATTCCCCATATATCCAATGTCTTCTGCACTTCTTTTCTTATTTTTTGTTACGCTGATTACATGAAGAACAGTTTTATCCAGCCTATTTCGGGCAACCTGTGAATTCGAGATGACAATTGAAGTCAACTTCACAGCTTTTGGCATCCTTCCAAAACCCTTGTAATTGGAGATGCAGGACTGCAACTCTCACTTCTTATTCTTTTTGCCCAAGACAAAAATATTTTCAACAAATTCCTTTCTAATACAAGTAAAACTGGCATCATTCGCTATATATACGAAGATAAACTAAATTTGTTTATCGCATACCACTAAGGATTTGACTCCACAATGTCAGTTCAGTCATAATGCAAATGTTCTCTCTAACTGATCCTGCAAGTTCTTTAAATCAATTAGCACATTCCTACCTTATTTTCGGTTCAACAGCAAGAGATTGTCACTTAGAATTATGCTCTAATGCATCAGATTTCAAAACAATAATATATCCATCATCCAAGAGCTCAATTTTTTTAATCATATGTTTGTTCAACATTGTATGCTGAAGTTCAGAATTTTGTTTAGATCACTTTTTTTCTTGACTTTGTTTAGATCACTTTACTGACAAGTTCATAAATTTTGCAGAGTCTGAAAGGTGGCGAAGTGAGAAGTGTAGTGTCACACCATGATCCAAGCAACAAAAACTTTTGAATCAACCTGTAACTTAATATATAAATCTAGATTTGGTATAGAATTGTTTGCTAGTTCGTTTTTCGCTGCACGGATTTATATAATGAAAACACAAACACACATAATGCCTAATCATCTGGTCAGTAAATTGTAAAACCAACTGAATGCTAATATCAGGTGTACCGCGCACCACCTTCAGTGATAGGTACCATATATTAAACAAATATAATTTTGTAGTTAGTATAATTTTAAATTATTAAGATATTGACAGAAGCTTTGTTACCCCCGAATCTTATTTCACCTTGAGTACCACATGTCGGACATCAGGACATGGGTATAGACACTCAATACTTTATTATGATCCAGAAACATGCAATATTTGCAAAGAAAATTCAGAGTCTGACACTAGGACACGTATTAATGTTAGATACTTCTCTTGGAGTCCGGTAACTTAGAACAGAAGTAAATTAAGCATTTGGCCAGCCGCTAGCCACTGCAGATACATGCATTCCCCCTAAACCACATGCATATGATATGATAACAATTCACAATGGATGACATGTAGGAGGTTAACTGAACTCCAAGTTTGTTTCCATTCTGTTGGAAGTCAGAGTCTGTCCATATCCTCAGTATAGCATTGACTAGTGTATTAGATAAATGCACAATTTAACTCTCCAGAAAAAAATAAGTATGAACATTGCAATAGAACTAATGATGCCTTTATGCATACCGGTCCCCCAAGATACTCAAAGCCAGCTAGCTCAAGCTCCTTCAAGATGCCTTCCTCGCCAATTACATAAACCTTAAAAAAAGGAAGCAGTCAATCTATCCCAGTTTTTTTTGAATTAGTTAGATCGAATCGATAAGAAGTCAAGCCAATAACAACAAAATTTTCTCTTTCATGATCCAGTTATTTCATCATCCTAGAAGATTCACACACTGCATATACAACATATACATCAATGCTAGACCTATTAAGCAAGAAAAACAGAAACCCTCAAGCCAACTTTTCATCAGTTTAGTCACAGAAAACGATGACAACCGAATCCAACAGTCATAAAAAATTTCTTTCTATATGCAACTAGGACAAAAAGATTCATCATAGTTGGTTGAACATATCATGACTAAGAGCAAGTAATACAACAGATTGTGATAACAAGGCCGTAAATAAGTTTTATAATTAGTTAATTACACTAATAGAGCAGATTCATGAATTTTTTTAATTTAACTACAAATTATTGAGTAAGCTAATGTTTATATGATAAATTAATCTGGTTATACCGAGTACAAAAAGGAATTATAGCGTTACCAATGCATAGTTTACGTTTGGGTATGAGTATTTGGAAAAAATGGTGTTAAGGTATTGTTCTAGTTTACATTTAAAAAAAAACGGCTCCCACACAAAGCCACAATTTAACACACATTGCTACAAGTTATAATATGGTAACTTTAATTCTTTTTACTAATATGTATGGGAGGAAAAAGTCAGTAGTGGATCAACAAGAAAGATGAATATTTAGTCTTATTTGAAGCAATTTTCATACTAGAGGTTTAGCATTCAGATAATTGAGCAGATAGTAACATTTTTGAGGAAATGTGAACTATATAAAAAAAATACTCTAATTCTAAATAACTAACTGTAGTTATATTAATCGTAAGAAGAATTAATTCAACCATGTCAAGCTTTGATAATTTTGAGTTTCATAATATTTTAACATTATGAAGACTAGACTTGAGGATGCTGCTTTAAATGCATCTATGCCTTCTAATTTTAAAACTTATGATATATAAGATAATATTGCCTGTTTGACTGACACTCCGACCATACTGTTAACCCAACCAATTAAACAAGCATGTTGGTTCGGTTTTACTAATTCAAGCTTGCGGTTGATTTGCAAAAGTCGGTTTGTTCTGGATTTTTTAATATCCGTGTTAAATGTTAAGCATGCTACCCTTAATAATTAATACTTTAACACAATTTGTGAATGCCTGCATGAGGAATTAAACTCTGGAAAAATTCGAAACTTTAAATGGAATTGGTAAATATTAGCATACGGGGGTTAACAATATTGATACAGGATATATAGATGTATATTTATAAAATGCTCTGCAAGGGATTGGATAGAAAAGAAGTAGATTCGGACCAAGGGGCATACACCTTGTAACAAGTGAACAAAAACAGAGAACACAAGAGATTATCTACACTGCGAGTTGCGAGAACCCATCAATTTGCTCAACAAGATTCCAATTGGAATACACGAGTTTCTTAGATGCATACCTTTTTATCTTTTGGAAAATTGATTGAAGTCAAGTACGCAGCGGCTGCAAAAGATGATGCAAAAATCTCCTCCTGCAAAAGTATTTAGTCTGATTAGCTGACTTGTTACGCATGTTACATGTAATAAGAAGTCAACTGGTCAAAAAATTGTAGGAGTGGAATATAATCAACCTCATTGACAGAAAGACCCAGAGTCTCAAATTTTTTCCCGTACTGTTTCCTAGACTTTGTTGAGTTGTTTGTTACAAATACCAATCGTTTACCCTGGAGGAAAGAGAAAAGAGAAGTAGAAAGTGATGATCACAAGTTGCCATATATGCAAAAACCTTAACATCACACTGGTCAATTATACATTTTGAAGTAGAAAAATTAAGATGGATAGAAATAACATAATCAAATGTACACAAATATACAGATTAAAGGTGATACATAACTACTATTATTTAATAGTATTTATGTAGGCATGTATTGAGATCACAAAGACAGACCTTTGTGCGAAGCATATCAAGAGTCTCTGGGACTCCATCAATCAGTGAATCCCCTTTCCATATGACTCCTGAGAAGGAGTACAAAGCAGTGATAAATTGTTTCAAGTAATCAAAATGATATACCCAACCCACACTCCTCCTTCGTCCAATATCAAATAAAAATTGACATCTCATTTTTAATAAATTGTAGAAACAAGTGTTTCACAAATGAGTATCGGTTCTAACAAATCTCTGGGGTGAGTGAGAGAGTCGAACCAAGAACATAGGACAATAGAGGATAAGCCCTTGCCACTTGGGCTATCCAATAGTGCACGTTTTGAAACCGTTATTAGTGTACTAAATATGTGTCGCAATTTTTGTATTGTCTACACCTTTGTTTACATTTAAGTGTGGAATTCACACCATTACCACTCATGTGAAGCTATAGGACAACCGAAAAAGCTGTACACTATCGATAACATGTCTACCCCAGCACATAACAACCAAAACAGGAAACTGACTAGAATACCTATAACTCCAATGTGATTAAAATCATAAAACTGAAAAATCAAAACACATACATAATTCCTCACTCATTTAATTTTATACATTCAATTCAATATACTGAAATCGAACACAACACGAAAATGCACAATCTGAAACCGAGAAAAGGAGCAAGAAAGGTACCATCACAATCAAAAATAAAAGTCTCGACAGAGTCAATTAAGTCATCAGCATTCTGTAGAGGGTGTGCAGCTGCACAAGTAACAAAGCCAGAAGATGACCCATCATTCATTCTGAGTATATTTTTATTTTGACAAGTATTTCCCCAAGAATGTGTTGAATATAGAGGAGGAGACAGTTTCTTAAACTGACCAAGAAATCTAGTAGGAGTGTTAGATGCTGAAACAGAGACCACAGCAGCAACTCTGCTAAGCATCTTTGTCTTTTTTTTGTGTTTTTAATGATTATGATTATTATTATGTGTTTGATTGATTTTAAAGGGCTGTCAGTTAATACAAATGTTTTGTGTTGTGCTGTGCTGTGCTGTGCTTTTTATCTGTTTGTTTTTAGAAGGATGATCAAATTGGTAACATAACATACATCCACATACATTTGAGTGGATGTCATCCTCGCATCAGGGGCAGAGAAGCTGGGTAATATCCGAGCCAATCCATTTTTTTTATTTCGACCGATCAATAAAAGGGTGAGAGACATAAATACCCATTTTCTAAATATAAGTCACTAAAATACCTGCCTCGAATACTTGCCACCCACGTATTTAGAATAGGGTAGTGATATATGCACACCGTTATTTTGTTTTGAACTAAATTACCCTTCTTACTAAATCATTTTTCTTTTACCTTTTTTCACCCACATTCACTGATTTTTTATTTCTCCTTGCCATAACTAGAATTTTTATACTCGTAGGTTTATATTTTAATACAAATTTTTTTAATATAAATAATCGAAATGTTAATATGATAGAGACAACTAAATCAAATGATTTGAATTATTATTCATTTTTTCTTTATAACTGTAATATCTCTTCCAAAAAATATCAAATATCTTTACAAAATAATGTAAGAATAATATTTAAAGATTATTTTCTAATTACTTTTTAAATTGTTATACAGTTAAATTTTTTTAAAGTAATAGCCTTGGGATTAAGTAAAAAATTTACTTTATCGAGAGTAAAAATACATGGTCTCGGTTATGTTGGGACCCAAAAAAAAATTATTTTAACGAAATTATTATTTTATCGATTATTACTTAATCAAGGTTCAATTTTAATTTAATTTTACAAGATAATAAATTGGCTTGATAAAAATTAAAATTCTATAATAAAAATTAATGTGCATTTTAAAAATAAATAGTAAAACACATAAAATAGAAAATTAATTAATAAGTGTTACTGGTAAATAAATTATTCAATTCAAACTCGAACTTTGTCGTAACAATTTGAGTTCAAGATCGATTAGTTAATCGAGTTTGATTTGAATTTACAACCCTATTATAAAAAGTATTTTTTAAAGAGTTAGTGTGCTAATATAATCTTTTACAAAATGTATTGACAAGAAATATTAAATATAACGAACAAAACTTTATGTTGTCTCGATATAAAATTAGAAAAAAATTAGAAAAATATTAAAATCTATTAAAATAATAAATTTATATTATAAATTCATGTATGAATAATCCGATTATCACAATCCGGTTATCGGAACAGAAATTTAGCACACTAAATTATATGATCTAGAAAAAAATTGATAAAATATAAGATAAGGAAATAAGATAAGAATAATTTAGTCCAAAACAAATAAATGATATGCATAAATAATTTTAGGGTGTGCATATATCACCCTTTAGAATATGCGTAGTTAGTGTCATCATTTCTAATATACGCAACACTTAAATGAGTATATATTAAAACAAATATCATTCAAACATGCGACATCTGCACGTGATCATTCATTACTCATATATACAGTATAATTTATATACATAGTCCCATAAACATGTTTGTTATGTTATATAATTATACTATACACAGTGTTCTTTAGAATTTCAATTGGATTTCTAATACAATCAAACTAAAATAAAATAATGGCATAAAATGCGCTCATCCATGATGCATGGTCTACTGTATATGGGTATTTAGAGCCACTGCTCCGCTAAAAACGTATATAGGGCCTTAATTATTCATTTTGAGGTAATTTGGTCATTAACTCCAATTACAATCACCTAACACAGAATGTAAATCAATTACTATAAGGTAATAATGGTAATTCTTGACTTCTTGTAACCGACATTTTTATCTCTTTATTACTCCCGATCTTCTCCTGATTTGTAGGAATTAGCATCTTAGACTCTGACCAGTATACTCTGATGCTATATTCTGATAGGTGAAACTTTGATCCTTGTTAAACTCTGACATTTTCATATTTTATAATCCTAAAAGTTATGATATTTATTTTAGTTAAATATACAGTATATAATGTGAATATATTGATTAATTATATATTCCACTAAAAATTAGAATTGTACAGTAGTTTGTTTCTATATATAATATACCAACATAAGGGCAAAATGAATCAATAAAATGCCTGTGAAATTAAAAATATACCCTATTTTATATAAAATAATAAAAGTGTCCCTACTTTCTAATTAATGTTAAAAATTTGGATTTATGTTATTATGAGAAATTAAAGCTCTAACCACTTGTGTCAAATATAAGTTTATAACCAATGAACTAATTAAAATTTTGATTTTAATTTCAAACGCTTATTACATAAGTCTGACAATCATCGAATTTCATTTTATCACACATTTAGTTTTATTTTAACTTTTAAATTAATTATAATTCAATAAAAATATGATATTAAATATAAAATTTAATATATTATATAAAATAATTGGGTCAAAATATAGAATCAATATAACAATAATATGCTTCGAAAATGAAATAGTTGATATTATAAGATATAAGATGATGTTAGATGTATTATATGACCAATTAGATGAAACCTAAATAAATGTTATTATTGTATCTTACCTTTATAATTTTATTTTAGATTTTTCATTAAAATAATATAAAATATAAAATAATTAAAAGATCAAATATATTATATAAAATAATTGGGTCAAAATATAGAATTAATATAACAATAATATGATTCGAAAATGAAATAGTTGATATTATAAGGTGATGTTAGATATATTAACCAATTGCATGAAACCTAAATAAAGGTTGTTACTGTATCTTTATAATTTTATTTTAGATTTTTTATTAAAATAATAAAAAATATAAAACAAGATTAAAATTAAATATAGACTCAAGTTATAAATAAGATTAAATTTTAAACATAGGATCATATATAATACTTATATAAATACATTATGTGTGTGTTGATGCGTGTATTAGTAAACAAATATTTTTTAAATATTAAAAGTCTATTAAAATATACAGTCAAATCAAAAAAATAAAATTTCAAATATATATATATATATATATATATAATATTATCAAAATTAAATTAAATTATATTAAATTAAACAATATGATAAGAAATACTCAATTTATACTAGAAACCCGTGCCTTGCACGGGTTTTAGTGGTAGTATCTATAACTAGACATCACAGCAAAATGAGTGTGGACCTAAAAAGTGAATTGAAAAAGATGGAATTGAAATTGGATTTATATCCGAATATGATGATTAAAATTTAAACTGAATTTGGAATAATTTGATTCGAACGTAAATCAATTTAATATAATCAAATTCCATAATAATTTGAAAATTGATTTGACACAAGGTCCGAAAATAATACGAAATTAGATTTTTTTTGAGAAAAATGAAGAATCGTTTTATTGATATATAATATCTGATAATACATCACAAAGATAATAAAAGTTTATCATCTAACTGAAAGCTATGCTTAACTAATTCATGGGTCGAACGACCCATAAGAAAGAGATTCTCCCTGAAGTTTAGGTAATGAAGAACCTTTATATCCGACAAAACGGGTCTCTTTAAAACTCCAAAGAGTAAAACCCTATAGTAAAAAGCTCAAAAGAGAAAAAGAATGCCTAAAACGATCATAACATTATCAATATACATAGTGGCTCGTAACACAAAGACCAGAAATTCTTGAAACTTTGCGAGTCCCCAATGCTAAAAAAATAACCACGTCTTGCTGCTTCCGCCATTAAATTTAAGTTCCTGTCTCCATCCACCTTATCTTTACCATTCTTCCCATTCAAGTGAGTCTGAAAAGTCACCAAATCAACCATAAAAAACCGAGTCAATGTAACATTACTAAAATATTAATTAATATCTATTATATTCAATATACTTAATAAATAGAATTTTATATACATATAACCAAATGGGTCCTCTTTGGTTAGACACATAAAACTCCGAGTACTCATAAACAAATAAAATGCACTTCCCTCTTATTGCTCCTTCAAACTATCCTCTATTTCTTCTTATTTTTATCAATTGCCGATTTCTCATAACAGATAAAGAAGTCATCTAAAATGACACAGATTCGTCAACTGATGACAAATAATACACACCAATAATGGTCCAAAAAACCAATATTTATAGCACACCCTTAATAGGCACAAAACTAATCCGAAATTAAAATTTAATAAAAAATAATTGATAATATTATATTCAATTATGACAAAAAATAGATCAAAATAGAATAAAATATTATTCAAACGATTTATGAACTGAAGTAGACAAACTGATATTAATGTAAAATAACCAAACCAGAAGCTATTTCATAAAATAATATTATAAAGGTTGAATCCGATTTCTCATTTCCCTCTCAAATTCATATACATATGTATTGTAGTTGAAAAATAAATGTTACTTCTTTTTTCTTAGTTAATTTAAATTTTGCTTCAATTATTGAGGAATTTTTATTTAAAATCTAAAAGGTAAATATTATAAAAGTTTGTGCGATATATAATATTTTAAATTTTTTATGATTTTTCATTACAAATTTTGGACTATTAACTATCAATATCAGTCCTGACTATTATGTATAATATATATTATAGATAAGTAAAGAGAGAGTAAGTGTAAAATCCCGCATTTATTTTAATTAAAAATATTTATAAATTATTTTGTTAGAAAACTTGATGATAATTACGTTTTTTTTAATAATTATAATATATGTGTGTGTGTGTGTATGATAAAAAAAAATGGATAATCAATATACTAGTTGTATATATATACATGACTTCTACCCTATCAATTGATAAGAACGATAAGATAAGAGACGTGTTTTAAACATGACATGCACTTCCTTTATTTTAGGACTAAAATTCAGGATTTCAGTTACGAATTTCTTAATAAATACTATACACCACATTAAATTTACATACGACTCATTCTAGTTAATTAACATAGCATTAGAGACCGAGGAAGAAGAATAAATTAGCATCGGAGTCTGGCCACGAACACGAAGGAAATAGATGAGCATAATCATATCTTAATATCAACGTCGGAGTTATTTCAAGTCCAGGTACAATCACTTGGAGATATCTATGTACATCCAAGCTCTTTTATAATTGTGAGCATGCAATAATTGATTAATGCTAACACTTGTATGTTACTTCTCTCAGCCTTGTATCATTTTTTAATCTAAGTTGCATGTATGCCTTATAAGAGTATGTTGTTTAGATACTAATAATATTAAATGATAATACACATTAGCGACGTGCATTTTTATAAATATATTTTTTATAACTCATGCATCCGATATTTATTATATTAATGTGTTTTATCAGTTATTGAGAGTATCCTAATTATTGGTAATTGATTGCTTATTAGATTATTCATATAATATTCAGTTTAATGTTATGTGTTAGTGTATTGTAATTTTAGTCATATTAGTTAAATTAATCATTTTTTTAAAATGACGAGATCAGCTAGAATGTGATATATAATAGGTATATTAAAGAATAAAAATTAAGTTTGTGATAATATGCTTACAACAAGAATTATTGGTTAAACTGCCTAGTGTGCTTCATACATGCATGATTATATAATTATTTAATTAATTTATATTTGAGTAATGCATGTATTACACTGGTGGCAACTAGTGCCAATTTTCTAAAATATGTATAATCTCGTTTTATTGTTTTAATTAGCTACCTATGCCTTAATGAATTTTTACAAACATTACATATACAAGATCGAGTTTTCTTAATTTTATGTCACTACTTGGCATTTGTTGGTATATTATATTTTATTACATGCATGAATTTGATATATTCTCAAATGAAGTTAATGTATATTTTAGTTATGTGAATTTTCATGTGTATGTGTGAATTATGGACCTGATATGTTTTAACACTAAACATATGCATGCTTTTATTAGTTGAATTATGAGTATTAATTAATTGACACACCCTTGATATTCATTTCATGGATATTGGTGGATAAATTTTGTTAGTTCATTCTGTTAATTGCGTACGTAACTGTCTACCAAGTCTTGTTGTACCCATATATATTTATTAGTTATTAAATTAGCAAGAGTTATGATCTTGATTAGGGATATAAGTACATAAGTTTGATGAGCATGCTTTTCTTTAATCGATTATATAATTGCATGATAATGAGCTTCTTTTATGACACAAGTTTTATAAAAATAAAGTTATTTTCGAAATGTATGTAATCGGAATACATGCTAAATAAATTATGTGTAATTATGGGTAATAATTTAGTGCATTAACATATCTACTAGTTATATGAAGATTAGCTTGTTGGCTTGCCCAGAGTTATATGTTGAAGCTTACCGTAATTAAATTGGTTTTAGATTCGAACATCGAGATATAGTCGTGGCCCGCTAGCAAGGTTTTAAAATTTCCAAAACTCTCTTCTTAGCTATTATTCAGGTACGAATCCTTACTCTCTTCTCTTAGTTTTAAATTACAATTATTAGTATGGATTTTTATACATTCTCCTCAGTTTTAAATTATTATTATCGGTACGAATCTCTACTCTCTTTCTTTTTTTAATTTATAATTATAGTACAAATTTCTGATCCTGGTTTCCCAATTTTAAATATTGTTACTCGTTATATTTATTGTCGAGTCATTTATTTCTAAAATTGTGATCCCATTGTACTCTATGTATACTTTTAGTATACATTCTGATATTCATTTCGTATCTAATATTTTTTTTTGGAATTATTGTTGCCTTGATTCTATATTCGTTTCGTTTCGCATTTTTATTGCGATATTGTTTTGTTCTGATTGAAGAGTCGACAACTTTTGAAACCTACGTATTGGGCTCTTAGACCGATCCGTGTGGGTTAATCACGGACAATGTTCACATGGAGTTCGGAGTAAAGGTGAACTAGACACTAACTCGTATCAGTGTTTTGAGTGTACGGGCGCGTTTCTGGAGTATGAGACGTGAATAGATCATGATCGCTATTGTATTGTTGGAATGTTCTATACATTCTATTATTTCTTCTTATGGATATCCGAGGAAGAAACCATTGTCCTGTACTTGGTGAGTGGAGTTTCACGAGTACAGTTTTGTGTAAGAGACCCTTATTGTTCCCGCCTTATTTGTCATCCAGCCTTATTTTATTTTTGGATCCGAGTTAATTATTGTGGTACCATTTTGTTAAATATCATTTATGATTTGAGATAACTCGTGATCTTTATATTGTTCTCAATTGTATCGTTTTATTAATTGAAATCTTCATCGAGATCTTTGTGTTGGTAAGATGAAATCCACTCTATTTTATAAAATTCTGCATTTTATTAAAATATATTCGTACTGGGCATTTGGCTCACTCGTATTGTTTCCTTTCCGCAGGTAATCAGGGATAAAGCGGGGAGAGTGATGAGTGCTACCGAGACCTTAGTTTCATTTTGTCTAGATCATTACGAGACTTGTTCTAGTTGATTTTAGACTTATTAGTATTTTTATTTTTGACATTTATATTTATCAGGATTATTAGTCATTTTCTTATTGCAGTTTATTAATATTTAGATTTTTTTTATATATTCCGCTATTAGATAATAGTCCAAAAAGTCGGGTTGTCACAGTAAGATACTATCAAAAGGGAGAGATCATCTTTCTTATTCATATCTCAAACTCATGTGCATACAATGATTTATATAGGCCAATGAATTGATAAGTTACATTACCGAAAAGCCAAAGGTTAAAACATATGAAAGGCCAAAAGTTGGGACATCTAAAAGTTAAGAAGTTTCTAGAGAGTCATAGATATATTTCATAACACTCCCCCTTGGATGACTCGTACAAACATCATGCCTCGTTAAAACCTTACTAGGAAAAACCCTATGAGAAAAACCCTAGTGAAGGAAAAAGAGTACATGTGTTGTACAAAAGAAAAACGGTGTAAGATTTATATCTCCCCCTCATTGCAGCATGACAGTAATATCAACATATATCTCGAAATCTCCGTAATCTAATCTTGTGTACTAATTTCTCGAATGGTGTTGTAGGAAGTGCTTTTTTGAATAAATCTGTTGGATTTTCACATGAACGAATCTAACAAACATCAATTGCTCCACTTTGTTGAAGTCCATGAGTGAAGAAGAACTTTGGATCAATGTGTTTCGTCCTATCTCCTTTAATGTAGCCTTCTATAGTCTGAGTGATACATGTTTCATTATCCTCATATAGAATAGTAGGAATTTCTTTGTTGAGTGAGAGACCACATGAATCACAAATATGTGGATCAACAACCTTAGCCATACACATTCTCAGCTTGCTTCATGAAGGGCCAATAATTCAGCATGATTTGAAGAAGTTGCTGCAAGGGTCTGCTTTGTAGAGCGCCAATATATTGTTGTATTACCATATGTGAATATGTAACCTGTTTGTGATCTTCCTTTATGGGGATCTGAATGATATCTAGCATCAGCATATCCAAATAATTCGGCTTTTGAATATTTAGCATAAAACAAACCCATATCCATTGTACCTCGAAGATATCTAAATATCTGTTTTACACCAGTCCAATGTCTTCAAGTTGGAGAAAAATTATGTATTGCCAATAAATTAATAGAAAATGCAATATCAGGACGTGTATAGTTGACAAGATATATTAATGCACCAAGAGCACTAAGATATGGTACTTCAGGACCAAGAATTTCTTCTCCTTTTTTTCTTGGACAGAATGAATCCTTTTCCTTTTCAAGTGAACGTACAATCATAGGTATGCTCACATGATATGACTTATCCATAACAAACTGTTTAAGGATCTTTTTAATGTATGTTGATTGATGAACGAAGACACCTTTCGATAAATGTTCAACTTGAAAACCAAGACAAAGTTTTCTTTTACCCAAATCTTTCATTTCAAATTCTCTTTTCAAGCATGCAACTGTCTCATCAAGTTCAATAGGAGTTCCAATGATATTCAAATTATCAACATAAACTGCAATGATTAAAAATCCCATTTTTGATCTTTTAATAAAGACGCATGGACAGATTGCATTATTAACATATCCTTCTTTCAAAAGGTAATCACTGAGACGATTATACCACATTCGTCCTGATTGTTTCAATCCCTATATAGATCTTCATAATTTTATTGAGTACACTTCTCGAGGTTTTGAGCTACATGCTTCAGGCATTTTCAATCCTTCGGGAATTTTCATATAAATATCATTGTCAAGTGACCCATATAAGTAGGCTGTAACTACATCCAATAAGTTCATTTGGAACCCTTCCAAAATTGATAGACTTATTAAGAATCTAAATGTTGTTGCATCCATTACTGGTGAATAAGTCTCTTCATAATCAATTCCCGGTCTTTATGAGAAGCCTTGTGCAACAAGACGTGCCTTATATCTCACAACTTCATTTTTCTCATTTCTTTTACGCACAAATACCCATCTATAACCAACGGGTTTTATACCAACAGGTGTTTGGACAATGAGTCTAAAAACTTCACGTTTCTCAAGTGATTTCAATTCTGCCTCAATAACATATTTCCATTTTGGCCAATCATTTCTTCTTATATATTCATAGATCGATCTAGGTTCATGATCTTCTATTTCTTCACAAATGTCAAGAGCAACTGCATATGCAAATATTTCATCCACGACAATTTCTTTTCTATTCCACTTCTGTGTTGAAATGATATAGTTTATCGAGATCTCATCATTGTCTTCAATTTCAGGTATTTGATCATCTTTTGAAGACGTCTCTTCATTGATCAAATCTATTTATATAGGAATGATGTCATTTGATGTGCCAGTTTTCTTATCAAGTTTCCTTATTTTTTTCAGAATTTTATCCTTGGATCCAGCCAGTCTTCCACGCTTCTGGCGTGCTTTAGACACATTTACTAGCATGAATTTATTTTCTTCATTAAGAATTTTAATTTTAGAAGGAACATTAACCGCTGGTATATGTGACTTTGTCACTATTTTGACATCAGTAAATGAATCGGGCAATGTATTTGCAACCGCTTGTCGGTGGATAATCTTTTGAACTTCAAGTTCACATTGATTTACGCGAGGATCATAATGAGACAGATGTGCTGCATTCCATAAAATTTCTTGTCTTTCTTTATCAAATTTTGACTTCTCTCCCCCCTAATACAGGAAAAACTGTCTCATCAAACTGACAGTCAACAAATCTTACTTGGAATAAATCACCAGTCGTGGGATCCAAATATTTAATAATTGAGGGAGAGTCAAACCCAATATATACCCCTAATCTTCTTTGGGGTCTCATTTTTGTTCATTGGGGAGGAGATATTGGAACATAAACCGCACACACAAAAACTTTTAAATGAGAGATATTTAGTTCTTGATCATTTACAAGCTGCAATGAGGAATCTTTATGATATGTAGTCGGTCTTAAACGAACAAGTGACGCAACATGTAATATTGCATGTCCCCAAGTAGTATTTGGTAAATTTATTCTCATAAGTAAAGGCCTAACAATCAACTTTAGGCGCTTGATAAAAGATTCTGCTAGACCATTTTGGGTATGTGTGTGAGGAACCAGATGTTCTATTACAATCCCAATCGACATACAATAATCATTAAAATAATTGGATGTAAATTCTCTAGCATTATCCAATCGGATTTTTTTAATTGCATGATCCAGAAATTGTCATCATCCTAATTATTTGAGCAAGGAGTTTTGTGAATGCCAGATTACGAGTGGATAATAGACTACATGTGACCAACATGTCGATGCATCCATAAGTACCATAAAGTACTGAAATGGTCCACTTGATGGAGTAATAGGTCCATATATATCTCCTTGAATTCGCTCCAAAAATGTTGGACATTCAATTGCAACTTTAACATGCGATGGCTTTGTTATTAATTTTCCTTGGAAACAAGCAACACATGAAAAATCTTTGGACAATGGAACAATCTTGTTCTGTAAAGGATGTCCATTTGAATTTTCTATGATTCTTCACATCATTGTTGACCCTGGATGACCTAAACGATCATGCCATATAAGAAAATTCTTCGGGTCTCTTTATTTTTAGTTCACCATCATATATGTCTCAATTAGATTTATAAAAGTATAATATAAACCAGAATTATACAATGGGAGCTTTTTTATTATTTGCTTCTTCCCCGACACAATAGTCGTGATACATAGATATTCATCGTCATTTTCATTTGTCGTCTCAATATGATAGCCATTGCGACATATATCCTTAAAACTCAAAAGATTTCGCTTAGATCGGGTGGAAAATATTGCATTCTCAATAGATAAATGTGTACCATTTGATAACACTATATTTGCTCTTCAGGAGCCATCAATAAGATCAGACGCACATGATATTATGTTTACATTAGCTTTAACTAGTATGAGATGCGAAAAATATTCTTTATTTTTTAAGATCATATGTGTTGTTGCACTATCCGCCAAACAAAATGATTCATCATCTTTTGTAGCACATAATGAGAGGCTACTGGCCATATGTCTTCACAAATTAAATATATAAATAAAAATTAGAAAGATAATATCTCAAACATTTCATAAAATGAAAATTATATAACAAATATAAAACCAATCACTTAAGAGTTCAAACATAAATATTTAAATAAACAAAGCAATGAGTTTAATATATGATTTAATTATTGCCACAGCCATATTTGGCCATCTCCACATCCCCGTCTTCAAAGAAATCACCAACTTCCATATGAGTGAGGTTCGAAGGATCAACTTGGGCTCCACCTCCAAGATGTGCTTCAAGATGGGAAATTCCCAAAGGATCGACTTGTTCAGTGAAACTCGTTTCAAAATTTTTCAAAGAGGCCTGATAAAGGTCAACAAGATGCTTGGAGGTACGAATCCAATGACCTTTCATTATATAATGGTGACAAGTAGTTTCAACCCTTTTATCCATCTCCTTTAGGCTTTTCCTCATTTTTGTCCACTTTTGGTGGTGAGATTTTCTTTTAAAGTGTGAGAATTTTTGGTGATTTTGACTTCGACCACTTGTAAAACCACGTCCACAGACATGTTTATGACCACGAATATTTCCACGTCCATGCCCACGTCCACGTCCAAAATACTTAGTTTGCCCACGATCATTACTAGTCACAACATTCGCTTCAGGGAATGGTGTTGAACCAGTTGGACATGCTTGATGATTTTTCATTAGAAGTTCATTATTTTGTTCAGCAAGAAGCAAAACTGATATAAGCTCAAAATATTTCTCAAACCCTCTTTCACCATACTGCTGCTACATGAGCATATTATTGGCGTGGAAAATGGTGTAAGTTTTCTCTAACATATCTTTATCGGTTATATTCTCACCACATAACTTCAATTGAGATGTAATTTTAAACATTGCAGAGTTATACCCGCTCACACTTTTATAATCTTGCAAACGCACGTGTAACCAATCGTAGCGAGCCTTAAGGAGTATTATTGTTTTCTGATGGTCATACCTTTCCTTTAGAACTTTCCATAGGGTTGCGGGATCCTTAATAGTCAAATATTTGATTTTCAATCCTTCATCAAGGTGATGGCGAAGGAATATCATAGCCTTTGCTTTGTTTTATTCAGATGTCACATTTCCTTCTTTAATGGTGTCACCAAGACCCATAGCACTAAGATGAATTACGACATCCAAAATTCATGTCAAATAATTTTTGCCAGGGACATCAAGTGCATTGAATTCGAGTTTTGTAAGATTTGACATACTATTATTATAAAATGAATTCAATTAGTACTAAGTAATAAAAGAAACATATATAGTCAAGGTAAGCAATATCAAGAGAGTAAGAACATATATAAAGTCAAGGCACAAAAGTTAATGGATTATTTATCAAATTCAAAAATATCTCTGGTCATGAAATCATGAATTCAAATATCAATCCTTATAATTCAAGCATCAATATGTACTTATGCTAGAAACTATGTCACTATAGTATAATTACATATGATTTTAATAAGACAATAAATCATGCATCTGATTTATAAATATATTAGTACAAGCAGATTGCAAATTTTCCATACATGTGCATATTATATATTATATATACTAAAGCATGCATTATTTACTAAGATGAATAAATTATAGTCCACGTATAATAATTAAATAAATAATTGAATATGACTAACTTATAAAAAAATAAACAAAAAATATGAATTGTCCCTTTTACTGCCATGCATGCAATTATCAAACTCGAGAAAGCATGCGTACATGGAATTTAAGAACATAAATCATGTATATACATGCATGGTGAACTAGCATAATATATTATTAACCGCTAATTAATAAATTATATATATATATATATATATATATATATATATATATATATATATATGTTCAAGTAAAAGATTTATTTTTTTCCAAATAATCCACACAACCTAAAAGAAATCATGTCATGTATTAGTATTTAACTGAACCTTGGCAAGTCATTATTAAATTAATTACAATACATATTATAATAGCTTGCACATGGATCAAAACTAAAACATGACAGATGAAAAAAACATATGTTCATGCACGTTCACATAGCAAATTAACAGTAACTCGTACTCGTTAGCCGTCAAAAGCATGCATACATGTTTAATAAACAACGAAACACATTTATGAAAATTAAGAGAACGTACCTTGTTGTTTCTATGTTTTTGTACTAGTTTTTTAAATACTTTGAATTAACAGTCAAGCTCTTATAAATTGTTACTCCACATGCAAACCATAAGCTTCTCTTTATTTCTTTATTTCAAATCCACCAACCTGCTAGCCTTCTTAAACTTTCATGTATTATGTATAATATATATTATAGATAAGTAAAGAGAGAGTAAGATACTATCAAAAGGGAGAGATCATATTTCTTATTCATATCTCAAGCTCATGTGCATATAATGATTTATATATGCCAATGAATTGATAAGTTACATTATTGAAAAGCCAAAGGTTAAAACATATGAAAGATCAAAAGTTGGGACATCTAAAAGTCAAGAAGTTTCTAGAAAGTCATACATATATTTCATAACACTGACTATCTTAAACACATTTTTTCCTTATCATTTTTCGCTTGTACAAGAGAATCTTGATTTTAATAAATTATAGCTCATATTATATATATACTGGTCCACTTTTTATTTACTAAAGTAAATTGTTTATTAACAAAATTCATATTTAAAATGAATTTATTGTAAAAAAATTAACATAATTAACTGTCTATTTTTTAAAATTACATTATTTTATATTACAAATATTTATATTTAAGAATAAGAAATATTTTTAAAGTCTCGATCCTAATAAGAATTAGAATTATCTTCTCATAATCAATAATCATTGTTCTTGTTAAAGTAAGTTGAATCAAGTATTGAGATTTAAATCTTAAACTTATGATGGTATCTTTCGAACTAAATTTATATATTTTTCCGGTTGCACAAGTAGAGAATGGTGTTGATTATACTTGTGTATACTTTTGCTTGTTTTAAATTTCTTTGCAAAATATATAAGTAAAATTTTGAATGCAAAGATTAATAAAAAAATATTAATGAACCTTATTTGTATTAATATATGATCAATTACAATAAAACCTCTATAAATTAATAATGTCGGGACTGATAAATTTTATTAATTTATCGAGATTATTAATTAATCGAGGTAAAAGCTGCACTGTTTCTATTATTTTGGGATCAAAAATCTATATTGAAATTATTAATTTATCGATTATTAAGTAATCGAGATTTTACTGTATACAAATTCTATCGAAGTGTACAAATACCTTGATAGCTATTATTTAGTATATAACTTAATATGATAACTCTCTTCTACCCTCTATGCTATATATATATATACGCGCGCACACACACACTAAAAAAATTGACACTTTAAACTAATTACATAGAATGTGTTCATATAGAACTTTTTATCCAACTAAATAAATAAAAAAGTAATACAATTGATCATGAATAAATTTTTATCTATTAGTTAGTAGTTTCTTTCTTGAACACTTCTTTTTTCTTTCTACCAGAATTTCTACATGGATATTATCTTATTTAGAAGGGTATATAATTGATTTATTAATTAATATATTTATATATGGTCGAATATATAAATTTATATGCAACTTCCAAAGAGTTCTACTCAAGGTAGTACACTTATATATGTTGGGACAATCGAATCATGATGTTGCATTTTATGATATAAAAACGATCGAGTTTGAATAGAAAGTTAATCTTAATCGCTACGGCGCAAGCGATTCGAATCCACGTCTTCTACTGTATTCCCGTATTCACCTTGAGCGAAGTGTGGCCTTCGATTCTCCCAAGGTTGCCTCCCTTCTAGTTTTGAGATCTTGGAATCCTAGTTCTTGGTTGCCTCCTTGAACAGCTGCTCACAAAAATCCTAGTTTTCCCACTCCTTAGCTAGAAGAGAATAAGATGAATATATATGCTACAGTAGGGATCCTGGATAATTAGGCCAGGCATTCCAATGACATTCTGCATCAAGCCCAATGTCATTAAATATTAATTCAATCCACTAAAGAATTAATATTTGCACTACCTCTCTTAATGCCATAATTTAATTATTTAATTCGGCTCTAATATTATTTACTTATTAAATTTCCCATGTTTAAGATATCGAATGTCCATTAATTAAATTAATTTTTGACAAATTAATTTAATCAATATCTTTTATCCTTGGTCATCCACTCAACCTTATAATTATGCAAGAACAAATCTGTCTGCAGGACTAAAGCATAATTATCTTTATGAGCTTTCAAGAGGACATCATCACCCAAATATTCTCAGACACGGTTTCCTTTTATAGCCAATATCCCACTCTGTATGCAATGTCATTGTCCAAAACATAATATTGTGATTAACAATAAATCATATAACATATAAATCAAAACATGTGCATTGCATACAAGTGTCAATCACTATATACGGATTAAGAACCTATGTAATAATAATATTATAGAATCTTAGTTTTTCTTAATAGTCAGAATAGAAGAACAATTCTAATATTTTGATCCCGTTCAATATACACAAAGTATACAAGTATTATTCAATAATCAAGATAGATTATTACCGAATAATACTTCAGTCATTCCAGTAGTTTGTTTAATTCCACTTAGACTGTGAACCTTTATTATATTATATATAGACATTGACAATCCAATCTTCTGTTATCCCATTTGATAGATTATCCACAATATATAATATACAAACAATGTGAAAATATGCATTCAAGATTCTCAATAAAAAGGAAAATGTCATATACTTCAAATGAATAGTTCAGTATACTCCCTAACAATATCTACACAATCACTCTAAGATACATATTTTAAGGAGGATTATTTTATAAAAACATATTAGATCAGTCAAGATAAGAGCTCAATAATCAAGAACTATATATATGCTTGATCCCTATAAATAGGGTATGTAAGTAATCTACAAAGGGGGTTCCGAAAATACTTTTACATAGAGAGAGAACATATCTTTGAGTATTCTTCCATTATTCAGGGTTATTTGGCTAGTGTAATGGCATGTTGTTACATCCTTATTCTATTCCCCCAAATTTCTGCAAATTCAGTTCAAATATATGTTATCATCAAAACATGCACATTCCTAATATAATGTAATATTGTTATGCCCAATATTTGGGCATGGGTCCCAGACAGGACCATAAGGCTTCAATGCCCATCTTTAGTTCACATCGTCAGTAGACAAGCGGAATATTCTAAGGAACTTGTCCAAGCATGAGTTCGCAACGCTAACTCACCAACCGTGGGATCGCTTCACTGCACATGGTCTGACCTCAATCTCAAGAAGACGGAGAGAGGAGAACTGGCATCAGCTTGGGTCGCTTCTTACCATCTCTTTTCCAGATCACATAGATTTGGCAGAAAGGGGACCTCAACTCGGGTTGCTCAGCCAGGCCTCCCCATCCCGGATCGCTTCGCTAAACCCAGATGACTTTGCACGGATTTCTCATAACTATTTGGAAAGCTCCTAGCCTCATGGGCTCACCCCACGTGATGTTATTTACTGATCTGAAGACTACGGAAGGCCCCACGCGGTAATATATCAACATAATTATCTATTTGAAGACAGCTACGGGCTCTCATCTCATCTCATCAAGCTTGAAGAGACCCATTCGGGGTCACCTCTACATACTGCTTCCGAGGCCATATCGCGTACAATTCCTTGTTTGTTGCTCTACAACTCCATGACAGCCCCCACAACCATTTGGGCTTGGGTCATGGCAGTTACAGATATCTGGGAAGCATACCCTTCACATTCACACAGTCTTGGGCTGAAACCCTTCACGTTTAAGGATTTGGGCCTGATGGACCGGATCAATACTTAGCCCATATATGTAATTGTCCTCTAAGAAGTATAGTAGCTTGAACCCCTATAAATATGGTACGTAGGCCTCTTGTTTCAGTTGATTGACAATTGGTAGCAAGAGGACAAATATAATATCTGGTCTTCTAACGAATCAATAGCAAGACCAATTACCAAAATCCATCAATTTTCACCCGTGTTCTTCACGTCTTCATTAAGTTCGTCAGCAAATCATCATATTTTGCTCTGTGATTCTAGTACACCTCCGTTATTACTGTTATATCAGTTTATCCCTATAACAAATACTATGTTATATAATCCTACCAAATACAGTATACTTTATTCGTTAAATATCAAATTGGTTACTAAGATGGAGACGGTGTATCACTTATTTCACCTATCTTAATAGGATATCATTTAAATCACTTAATTTAGTATAAATATTATATCGTCAATCCTTCAATTAAAAATTTGTATAAATATTTTTTAAAATTATGTAAATATAAATATTTATATAAATATCATATTATATATAATTTTCATTTTTGGTTGCTATCATGCAAAAAACAAAATGAGTCTTACTGCGCTAAATCTCTTTTTACATTCAATCAAAGACAAAGAATTATGAAATTAAAAACAAATAGTAATTGTTTTATTAAAATGGGAAAATATTATCCCACATACTAAAATTTATAAATTTTCATTTGCTTGTAATAACATGTAAAATAATTGTGTGACACTTTAAAAAAACTATTATCACTCATATTTATATTTATAATGACCTATATAATTTATATGATACTCAGAAGGAAGTGATGTTTTATATCCTCTTCGGGGACCAATTTCATATTTAACTCATACTTATACTCACCACCATTATAAAATTGATTCATAATTAATTGAAACTTACTATAATATTAAATCTCATTATAATATTAATTTACTACATTTGAGACTAATATTTCAAATAAAAAAGAATTAATAAAAATTTAAAATATTTTCAAATTAATATAAATTTTATATCATTTATAATAATGTACCGTATATGACATGGATTAATTTAAAAGCCACTCACCTTGATGTTTACATGCAAACGAATACACATTTAAATTTAAATTCCATGTAGACGTTAGAATTAAGAGGATAAACATAAAATGATTGATTTGTGTGAAAAATCAATGCTAGCTAGCAATTTACCCAACAAACAGGCTCCGTTTCATTCATGGGACATGATGTGAGTTCCATTGCAAAACTGGGACGACTGAGTTTCACATTTCAAAAATGGTACAGTTAAATGCCTGTCATGGCGTGCACCAAAGGAGGAAGCCGAAATTGAGTTTAAATGATGACCGCCGGAGGAAAGGGCGGTCATTGCAAATTTTAAATGGGAAATTGTTTTGATGACCGCCAGAAGAATTAGCATTCATCAAATGGAAAATTGTTTTGATGACCGCCAAATAAGTTGGCGGTTACATGCACAAAACAGCGTCGTTTGTTGTCTTATTTTATTGAAAACAGCTACACAAACCCAACACACAACATAACAGAACAGAGACTGAGAAAAACATTCGAAGACCGCCAAATCATTTGGCGTAGCTACTCAGCCTGCATCTCTAAGAGCCCGTTGCTACTCAGCACCAGGTACATGAAATGGATCCCAAAACTCTCTTCTTCTCCTCTTCGAACTATGCCTGTAATTGTATTGATGTGTATATATATATTTCCTCTTCTCCTCTTTAAACTATGCTTATAATTGTGTTGTTGTGTATATATATTGCTGTCTGCGTTGCTATCTTGTACTTGTGTTGCTAAATATATGTTTGTGTTGATTATTGTTGATTATACAAGTTATAATTTTTGAATTTCGAAGAAATGCATGTAGGGTGTTCGATGAGATGTCTTTGAGAAAAATAGATTTGTTAATTAGTGTGAAGTCCTTAGAAATTTTAAATTATAATATTATCTAAATTTAAAAATAATAGATAATATTTACTAATATAGAGAATAATAGATTATAATATTAATATATGTAATATATGTTATAATTAATATTAATCGATAAATAAGGCCTTAGAATTTTTAATAGATAATTAAATTTTAAAACAATAGATAATATTTACCAATATAGAGAATAATAGATAATAATATTAATATATGTAATATATGTAATTATGATAATAATATTAAATTTCTTAATATTTATTAAAAGAAGAATATATTATAAAATATATTAATTTAATATTAATATTATAATATTATAATTATGACAATTCTGGTGGAATGTTGTGTAGATATTGTAAGGCAGGATGTGAGATTTTACCGATTTGTTTCATGTAGGCTTCGTATTTCCTTACCAGCGTGGTTACACCAACTAACCACATCAAATGCTTTAGCTTTCCCCCGGAGTGGTGTGGTAAAAAATTACTTCGCACATGAAACAAGAAAAATCTATGCACGCCCAGAGGTGGTGTAAATCCATTCCTTGAGTCCCTCATCGCTGCAAGAATACCCGATGCCCGATCCGAAATTATGCAAACACCATGCCTTTCCCTACATACGTGTTTGCGCAACAGTCTTAAAAACCATGACCAGTTCTCGGTTGACTCCTCATCCACCAACGCATAACATACAGGATATTGGTGGTTGTTTGAATCCACACCCATAGCAATAAGTAACTTGCCGTTATACCTTCCCTTCAAGAACGTACCATCAATTGAAAGTACAAGACGGACATGTTCCCAACCATCCATCATTGCTTTCAAACACCAGAAAATACGCTTGCATACCGAGGACTCAGATTGGGTTTCATGATTAACAGCATCAACCACAGCAACACTACCAGGATTGGCATGTACCATTGCCGTAAAAAACATAGGTAGATCATCATAAGTTGTACTCCATTTTCCATATACATCCTCCACTGCAGACTGCTTCCCTCTCCATGCTCTCAGATAATTCACACGATGATTATATTCATCATTCACCATTGTAATAACAGTCATGATAGGTATATTAGGCCTCTCCATCACCTGTTATAGATTTCATAAATATTTAAATCAACTAAAATACTAAATCAATCAGCAACAAATTAATTTAACAATTCTATTTCACTTACATGAGGTTTAATAAGCCTATCAATTAATTTTGCAGATATCTTCCTGTGATCCTGCATGGGCTCATTATTCAAACATGTGTGATTATCCCTCATCTTTGTGATTTCAAACATACCGTGTTTCACCTTTTTAGCAGTTCTTAATCTCCAACGGTAACTGTAAACACACTTTGCAATGAACTGAGTTGGATTACTCTTATACACTTGGTAGTTCCGGTCACTCTTGATATGAACCCCCATTACCGCTGCTATAAGGGTTTCCTTATCATGAAACATACAACCAACTGATAATTCAGAATGTTGTGGATCGAAACCACTAGACATGCCATACTCATCTCGCACCACAATCGGATTGTACTCTTCATTTTCAAACTAAGGTGCACCAGTTATATGGTGGGCTTGATGTATAGGCGTCGGGACTTCTTCTAATTCATCCCCGTCATCCATAGAGTTATCGTTGTCATCCTCGTACTCATCCCAATCCTCACTACTTGAATTATGTGCATCAAATTCTTCATTTTCATGGATGAGAGCCAAGTCTCTGCCATCACTTAGTGTAGTTGTATCCCGTGGGGGAGACACATAAGCATCAATATTTTCACGGGGGAATCGATTCTCGAAGACCCTACTTGTGGAACCACTAGCATTTACTTGGTTGCTTGAACCGCCAACATACGTTTCGGTGTTACCTCCTGTTAGTATTGGTGTCCTAGAGACAATACTTTTAATGTTTTATTGAAAACAATTAAGGATTATGTTTTATGTGATTATTTAATTATTATTTATTATGTCTTTATTTACTGCGTTATAAATTGAAAGGATAATAAATGTCCTTGGAATATTAATACGTAATATATATCTTTAAGTATGTGACTTAAAAATGAGATTATATGAATAGTATTTTATTCCTAAAATTCCCTAGTCAAGTATTATTATTTAAGGACAATAATAATGCAATAAGACTAGTATATTTGTTGACGGATGACCACATCTCATTGGTCATAGGTATGGTGATACTAAAGTCAAGAACATAAGTGTATGTATCAATACATGACACTGAAAAGACCCGCCGTGAGATTCTACATGTAAATAAGTGTCATAAGAAATCTCACTGTGATAATGATGTAATGATCCTCTGACTTGAAATCATTATATTTCTATACGAGAATTAATATACTTTGATTACACTCAAAGTTACCTTTAACCGGGTAATGATAAAGGTGTACATTGGGTATGCTATGAATCGTATGAGGAATATGAATGATAGATATAGGATTTAACCCTCCAATTCTAGGAGTGATATTATTGGCCTCTTGATTGAGTGAGACTATGAAATGCATGGCCATGCTCAAATATTGATTTGTTTAAATAGTCTACTCATTGATCAAGGAAACCGAGATTAAACGTTGAAGAGGATGACACTATACATGCCTCGAGTTTGATCTATAATATAAGGTTAAAGGGATTATATTACATGGAACATTATTCACGAAAGGTTTAATTGAATCACCAATTATTATTATTACTTGGGTAGCAATGATGTATTACTAGATGCCGCTCATTGTTTATAATTTTATTATTAGATAATAAAATTATTGCCAACGTAATAATAACCTAAAGGGTCACACACAAAGAACGTCAAAACGGAGGTTTATTTAAATTACGAATTTAAATATATTATTATTTATTCGAATTTAATTATTGAATTAATTAAGTGGGACTTGATTAATTATATTAGAATTCGGATTTAATAAGTATTATTATTATTCGAATTTAATTATTGAATTAATTAAGTGGGACTTGATTAATTATATTAGAATTCAGATTTAATAATAATAATAACCCAAAGTCATAATGGGTTTTGGAAACCACATGGATTAGGGTTAGGCCCAAACTCTCTCTCTCTCCCCTATATATACATAATGATGTATAGTATTAGGGTTTAATCATCAAATTTCGTTTTAGAGAAAAACCCTAGCTGCTCAACATCAAGAGAGGCTAGAGAAAGAGAGAGAGAGAGAGAGAGAGAGAGGCAAACAATTCGGCTAGTACCGACTCCGGTGATCGTAGGACGATCGGACGTTCGTGTGGACTTATTTGGAGAGCAAATCTTTACAACAAAGGGCTGCTGTGATTCATCTTTTCTGGACCTCCATTAAACAACATACGGAAAGCTTTGTTAAGGTACATACTTCTTCACCATAATCATCCAACGTTATACATGGATCTTGCGATTGAGTTTCAATTTTTTTTTTTTATTGTTTTTACGTTAATTCCGCTGCGTTTTCATGCCCGAAACCCTTCAATGGCATCAGAGCTACGTGTATAATGGGATGATTTGGTTATGTGTTTAACAGTTTTTCGATGTATGTAAACATATATATGATATGCCATGACTATATATTGATATATATGTTTTATATGATTTTGAATATATGATATTCATGTGTTGTATAATCATGGGATGATTGTGTGTATTGCTGTATGTATATGATACATGTTTGTTCTTGTTATGGAAATCGTATTCGATACGAATTCTGAAACGGCTTCGGTAGATTTTCTGAAATATGTGTCCAGTGTCCGATTTTCGCAAACGATATGTGTTTTCTGACTGGAATCGTGTCACTGAGAAATACTGAAAAAGTTAGCTTCGCGTCTGTAAGCCGTTTGACGACGTTACATGCTCCGAAACGGCGATTTATTATTTTCTGAAATTTTGATATTTATTATATATGATTATATGATATGTTTATATAATCTGAGATATATTACATGTGTTATGTGATAACATGGTGGATGGTTATGGCCTAAAGACCCATATGATAGTGGTTTTGTTTTATGGTTTTGGTTTCTAAATACGACTTGCATGTCGTTTATTCATTTTAATTGTTAATCTCGAATGTAACTCGAGTTCTTCTTATAATTTCATTAGAATAGATTTATTTATTATTCAATGTAATTGTTCAATGGAGACTTGGAAGCAAGGAAGCTAGGAGGCAATCCAGATGATGGAGCAATGAAGAAGATAAAGACATGTAATAGTGTAGTATTTGAAACCACCATAGATTGACCTTGATAATTCCATTAGCTTGGAAATATCACATAGGATGGGGCCATAACCAAAAACGTTTAATTTATGCACAATACATATATGTATATGAATGCATGTGTAGATATGTATGTGTTGGAATGATGTATGTATTAGATATGACACCCATGCCATGTCTGCTTAAGAAAGATAAAATCTGTAACGATTCAAGATTTTAAAATTAACAAACGATCATGAGATTCTTGTGTTTATGAAATATGGATTTTTAAAAACACGGAATTAAATATTGATTTTTGATATCTATAACTGGGATTTTCTGACAAAAACGGATATGCGTATTCGTAAGGCTGATGGGTTTTAAGTGTGACCACTGGTATCCTCCATCTACCTGGGAAATGAACAATTTAAGATGTCAATTTGAAATATTTGGTTCAAGGAAAAATTGAGGATCTCTTTATGATGTGATCATGATCGTTATAAATTTTCTAAACCCCTTAACAAAATATTAAGTTTTACTCGGATACTTTCCAATGAATGAACACTCATCGAATCCTAGATCGATTAGGGGAAGGACTGTCAGTGGCAGGGGACTCCTATCTATCGTGGTGAGATGCGACGAATATAAACGGTTATATTCGTCCGTTGTATCATTGGGTCTAACTTAACTGAGTCGTCATAATAAGGTGAAAATAAACGGTTATATTCAACCATTATGAACTTAGAAGCATAGAGTTTGGTTAAAAGTCTATTAGATAGATAAGATCAATCGTTGTTCACCAAACTATCCAAGAATTATATATGATATAATTGACAACTGTTGTCTACCTAAATAATCATTTTTAAGGACTTCCAGTGGTTGACTTAAGACATGACGAAATATGGATCTTGGCTCACTAGAATGAATTATGGGATATACTTTCCAAATTAATAGTAAGGGCTATTAATTTGATAAAAATAGTGGGAGATATATTATGAATATATCATAATCATTTGAACATAATGAATAACTCAGACAATTTAATGTTTATTTTATGCATTTTAAACATTGTAGATATTTAAATGGTAAACAATACAAATACTTTCTCCGTACGAGCAATCCTTGAGAAGGAAAAGCTGACAGGAACTAACTTCCTGGATTGGTATAGGAATTTGAGGATTGTCCTCAGGCAAGAGCGTAAGCTCCATGTCATTGAAATTCATTCACCTGCTCCTCCTGCTGAGAATGCAACTCGCGTTCAGTAAAATGCTTATCAGAAGCATATTGTTGATGTGAATGATATTGCATGTCTCATGCTGGCAACCATGAGTGTTGAGCTTCAAAAACAACATGAGCATATGGATGCTTATGAGATGATTGAACACCTTCAAAGAATGTTTGAGGGACAAGCTCGTCAAGAAAGGTTCGACACGAGCAAAGCACTGTATGCTTGCAAACAGGGAGAGCGTGAACCTGTTCAACCACATGTTCTGAAGATGATAGGTTATATTGAGTATCTTGATACTTTGGGTTTCCTGATTGGTTTGGAAGCTCGAATTGACTTAATCTTGCAATCCTTGAACCGCAACTATACTCATTTTGTTATGAACTACAATATGAATGAGATAGACAAAACACCCACTGAATTGTTGGCCATGTTACGAACTACTGAAACCAACATGAAAAGGCTGAACCTGCTGCCATGTTGATGGTAGATAACAAAGGTAAGGCTAATAGGAAAGGCAAATGGAAGGGAAAAAAGAAGATTGGATCTGCTTCTGGTCCCAAGCCAAAGGCTAATCCCAAACAGGCTTTAAAGCCTAAGGGTGTTATTGCAAAGGGTGCTTGTAACTAGTATGGTAAACCAGGTCATTGGAAGAGAAACTGTCATGCTTATTTGGAGGATCTGAAGAAGAAGAAGGCTGGTCAAGCTTATGATTTAGGTATTTATGTTATAGAAGTCAATTTGTCAACTTCTACATCATGGGTATTGGATACCGGATGTGGTTCTCACATTTGTATAAATGTACATGAACTACAAAGGAGTAGGACTTTGGCTAAAGGAGAGGTTGACCTACGAGTTAGCAATGGATCAAAGGTTGCTGTTTTAGCTGTAGGGACTTATTATTTATCATTGCCCACTAGGCTTATTTTAGAACTTGAGAACTGTTTTTACGTGCCTGCAATTTGCAGAAACATTATTTCGGTTTCTTGTTTAGACAAGAAAGGTTTTGCATTTTTAATTCAGAACAATAGTTGTTCCTTTTCTTTGAATAATGTTACCTATGGGGTTGCACGTTTATTTAACGGTTTATATGTTCTTGATTTAGACACTCCTATCTATAATGTGAATAACAAACGTCTTAAAATAAATGACTCAAATCAAACATACCTCTGGCACTGTCGTTTAGGCCATATAAATGAGAAGCGCATTTCCAAGTTACATAAGGATGGATACTTGGATAAGTTTGACTTTGAATCATACGAAGCATGCGAACCTTGTCTCATTGGAAAAATGACTAAATCTCCTTTTACTGGACAAGGTGAAAGGGCCACTGAACGATTAGAACTTATACATAGTGATGTATGTGGTCCTATGCGTACTATGACAAGAGGTGGCTTTTACTACTTTATCACGTTTACTGATAATTTCAGTAGATATGTGTATCTTATGAAGAACAAATCCGATTCTTTTGAAAAAGTTCAAAGAATACAAAGTTGAAGTAGAAAAACAAACTGACGGAAGTATTAAGACTCTACGATCTGATCGTGGAGGTGAATACTTAAGCCATGAATTTAAGAGTTTATTAAAAGAGTGTGGTATTGTATCACAACTCACTCCTCCCGGAACACCATAATGGAATAGAGTTTCTGAAAGGAGGAATCGTACTTTGTTGGACATGGTACGATCGATGATGAGTCATGCAGATCTTCCAATTAGTTTCTGGGGCTACGCCCTGGAGACGGCTGCTTATACACTTAACCAAGTTTCTACTAAAACGGTTCAGAAGACTCCATATGAGATATGGACTCAGAAACGTCATAGCATGTCATTTATGAAAATATGGGGATGTGAAGCGTTTGTGAAACGTTTAACTTCTGACAAGCTAGGACCTAAATCAGACAAATATAATTTTGTGGGATACCCAATTGAAACAAAAGGGTTATTCATTCTATAATCCTTCCGAGAACAAAGTGTTTGTTGCTCGAACTACAGTTTTTCTTGAAAGAGAAATGCTTTCGAAGAAAAATAGTGGGAGGATAATAGATCTCGATGAAGTTTGAGGTCCACAAGATAACATTGAACCAATGGAGGAACTTGAGCAGGATGTACAAGACCACAACACTGCTCAAGAAACATAGGTTATTCGTAGGTCTAGTAGGATTCGCCATGAGCCTGAGAGATATTATGGATTTCTCTTAACTCAAGATGGTGATGTGATGCTTATCGACGAAGATGAGCCTCTCACCTACTAAGATACTATGAACACTCCAGAATCTAAGAGATGGCTGGATGCCATGAAATCTGAGATGGAATCCATGTATACTAATCAAGTATGGACTTTGGTTAATCCACCTAAAGGGGTAAAACCTATAGGGTGCAAGTGGGTTTTCAAGAAGAAGACCGACATGGATGGTAATGTACAGACCTATAAGGCACGATTGGTGGTAAAATGTTTCAAGCAAATTCATGGTATTGACTATGATGAGACTTTTTCAACAGTGGCTATGGTCAAGTCCATCAGGATTTTGCTTGCTATAGCTGCTTACTATGATTATGAAATCTGGCAGATGGATGTCAAAACCGCTTTCTTAAATGGGAGCCTTGAAGAAGATATGGATGTGTATATGACACAGCCTGAAGGTTTTGTTGATCCAAAGAATGCTGTAAAGGTATGTAAGCTGCGTCGATCCATTTATGGATTGAAACAAGCCTCAAGGAGATGGAACATTCGTTTTGATGAAACTGTCAAAGAGTTTGGGTTTATTCAAAATGAAGATGAACCATGTGTTTACAAGAAGGTAAGTGGGAGCAATGTGGCATTCCTATAATTATATGTTGATGATATATTAATAATAGGGAATGACATTCCTTCTTTACAGGCTTTTAAGACTTGGTTGAGTAAGAATTTCTCAATGAAAGACTTAGGCGAAGCGACCTATATTTTAGGTATCAAGATCTATAGAGATAGATCAAGAAGAATGATCGGCCTAAGTCAGAGTAGATACTAGTCTAATCCAGGTGAAGGTCACTGGACAGCAGTCAAGAATATTCTTAAGGAGACAGACAAGGATGATTCGATTTCTCAGTCTGGATTTGTGTTTTGTCTAAATGGAGATGTTGTATGCTGGAATGGTTCACAGCTGAGACATTTATTGATTCTACAATAGAGCCTGAGTATATTGATGCTTGCGAAGCAGCCAAGGAGGCTGTTTGGGGATGTACTTAGGAGATATCACCTAATTAATAAGATTAATAATCGAGGGGATATACATATATGTAAAGTGCATACAAATGATAACATTGCAGATCCACTGACTAAGGCTTTGTCGCAGCAGAAGCACGAAGGTCATACTAGTTCCATGGGTATTAGATACATGAGAGATTGACTCTAGTACAAGTGGGAGATTGTTAGTATTGGTGTCCTAGAGACAATACTTTTAATGTTTTATTGAAAATAATTAAGGATTATGTTTTATATGATTATTTAATTATTATTTATTATGTCTTTATTTACTGCATTATAAATTGAAAGGATAATAAATGTCCTTGGAATATTAATACGTAATATATATCTTTAAGTATGTGACTTAAAAATGAGATTATATGAATAGTATTTTATTCCTAAAATTCCCTAGTCAAGTATTATTATTTAAGGACAATAATAATGCAATAAGACTAGTATGTTTGTTGACGGATGACCACATCTCATTGGTCATAGGTATGGTGATACTAAAGTCAAGAACATAAGTGTATGTATCAATACATGACACTGGAAAGACCCGCCGTGAGATTCTACATGTAAATAAGTGTCATAAGAAATCTCACTGTGATAATGATGTAATGATCCTCTGACTTGAAATCATTATATTTCTATACGAGAATTAATATACTTTGATTACACTCAAAGTTACCTTTAACCGGGTAATGATAAAGGTGTACATTGGGTATGCTATGAATCATATGAGGAATTTGAATGATAGATATAGGATTTAACCCTCCAATTCTATGAGTGATATTATTGGCATCTTGATTGAGTGAGACTATGAAATGCATGGCCATGCTCAAATATTGATTTGTTTAAATAGTCTACTCATTGATCAAGGAAACCGAGATTAAACGTTGAAGATGATGACACTATACATGCCTCGAGTTTGATCTATAATATAAGGTTAAAGGGATTATATTACATGGAACATTATTCACGAAAGGTTTAATTGAATCACCAATTATTATTATTACTTGGGTAGCAATGATGTATTACTAGATGCCGCTCATTGTTTATAATTTTATTATTAGATAATAAAATTATTGCCAACGTAATAATAACCTAAAGGGTCACACACAAAGAACGTCAAAACGGAAGTTTATTTAAATTACGAATTTAAATATATTATTATTTATTCAAATTTAATTATTGAATTAATTAAGTGGGACTTGATTAATTATATTAGAATTCGGATTTAATAAGTATTATTATTATTCGAATTTAATTATTGAATTAATTAAGTGGGACTTGATTAATTATATTAGAATTCAGATTTAATAATAATAATAACCCAAAGTCATAATGGGTTTTGGAAATCACATGGATTAGGGTTAGGCCCAAACTCTCTCTCTCTCCCCTATATATACATAATGATGTATAGTATTAGGGTTTAATCATCAAATTTCGTTTTAGAGAAAAACCCTAGCTGCTCAACATCAAGAGAGGCTAGAGAAAGAGAGAGAGAGAGAGAGAGGCAAACAATTCGGCTAGTACCGACTCCGGCGATCGTAGGACGATCGGGCGTTCGTGTGGACTTCTTTGGAGAGCAAATCTTTGCAACAAAGGGCTGCTGTGATTCATCTTTTCTGGACCTCCATTAAACAACATACGGAAAGCTTTGTTAAGGTACATACTTCTTCACCATAATCATCCAACGTTATACATGGATCCTGCGATTGGGTTTCGATTTTTTTTTATTATTTTTACGTTAATTCCGCTGCGTTTTCATGCCCGAAACCCTTCACCTCCTCCACTAAAATAGTAGTCCGACCAACCCGAAGTGTCGTACTCATGAAACTGTCTCGAACCATAATCAGGTAATTGGCTTGAACTGTAACATCCCACATCAAATAGATAAAGTATATTTGGGCCCTTTATAAGGACAAGTCAATAACTAATGTATACCTAAAATTGCTAGCTTTTTATGGGCTGGCCTGTGGTGGGTTGTTGGGCCTGATATGTATTCAGTTATGGGCGTGGGTTGTTATATTTGGTATCAGAGCCTTGCCCGGCCGGAAGTGCTAAGGCACTGCCCGGGTTCCGTAAGTTTGTCCATGGGCTCGACGAGGACGTCGACCCAATAAGGTGGGGTGTTTGTAACATCCCACATCAAATAGATAAAGTGTATTTGAGCCCTTTATAAGGACAAGTCAATAACTAATGTATACCTAAAATTGCTAGCTTTTTATGGGCTGACCTGTGGTGGGTTGTTGGGCCTAGTATGTATTCAGTTATGGGCTTGGGTTGTTATATTTGGTATCAGGGCCTTGCCCAGCCGGAAGTGCTAAGGCACTGCCCGGGTTCCGTAAGTTTGTCCATGGGCTCGACGATGACGTCGACCCAATAAGGTGGGGTGTTTGTAACATCCCACATCAAATAGATAAAGTGTATTTGAGCACAGGTCAACACCTAATAGGCAGTCTACAGAATCATTAAGCTTAGCTCTGATACCAACATTGTAACACCCTACTATTATCAATAATAAGGCTTACACAATTTAAACAAAATCTAGATAATATCAAGTTGCCATAAATGAATAATTCTGCTAAAGTTTAAGTATTAAATCTCCATAACAATAATACTAATAACCTCTGAAATCATCTAAAGCAGTTCTCAAATGTCTTATTAAATCTCCTAAGCAAAAGCAACTAGAAACTGGGTAGCGCTCATCACTCTCCCCGCATATCCCCTAAATACCTGCAGAAGGAAAATAATACGAGTGAGCCAAATGCCCAGTACGAATATAATTTAAAAGAATACAAAGTTTTAAATAACTGAATGGATTGTGTCTTACCAACACAGAGTATACAATAAAGATTTAATCAATAGAACGATACAAAGTGAACAATATAAGGAACACGAGATTTCTCAAATCATATACGATATTTAACAAAATGGTACCACAATAAATAACTCGGATCCAAACAATAAAAATAAGGCTGAAAAACAAATAAGGTGGGAACAATAAGGGTCTCTCACACAAAATTGTACTCGTGAAACTCCACTCACCAAGTACAGGACAATGGTTTCTTCCTCGGATATCCATAAGAAGAAATAATAGAATGTATAAAACATCCCAACAATACAATATCGATCATGATCTATTCACGTCCCATACTCCAGAAATGTGCCCGTACACTTATACCACCAATACGAGTTAGTGTCTAGTTCACCTTTACTCCGAACTCCATGTGAACATTGTCTGTGATTAACCCACACGGATCGGTCTAAGAGCCCAATACATAGGTTACAAAAGTTTCCGACTCTTTAATTAATCAAATCAAAACAATATCGCAATAAAAAATGTGAAACAAAACAAATATAAAGAATCAAGGCAACAATAATTCCAAAAATAAGAAATACGAAACGAATATAAGAAGGTGCACTGAAAAGTACACAGAGTACGAGGGTCATAATTTTAGAAAAGTTTCAACAATAAATATAACGAATTTTAATATTTAAATGGAGAAAAAGAATTAAGGAATCTATACTAACAATTATAATTTAAAATTGAGAGAAGCGAATAGGAATTCGTACCTTAAATAGATTAAAAACTAATTCAAAATCCGAAGAGGATCCGCTGAGAGACAATAACTACTACTCCTTATTAAAATCTAAAAATCAATATTTTACATATTAGCATTATAATTAGAAATATATATATATATATATATATATATATATATGCATACTGACAACTCTTAAACTAAATATTGAGGAAACTATAGATTTAGATTATGCTTGAAATCAATGTACTTGATAAAACTAGTAACATGTCTTATCATATTAATTTAATATTATGACAAGAAGGAAATAATAATAATAATAATAATAATATATAACTCGATATAACACTGGTACCACGTCTTTGCTGCATTAACATGTTAGTAGTAACAGTGCTGTCAAACTGCTATAACGAAAAGCCATTAAAACGAATATAATTATGTGCTTCCTCCATACATCAAACTCATAAAATTAATAATAATTACACTCTCATTGATTAGCTATATATACTAGTCCAAGATAATAATAAAAATATCAATAAAATTAACTTTCAGATTAACACATAAAATAATTTATACGATGAATACATACATATATATTATTCATAAATATTTAATTATAACTATTTGTATATAAAATCAAATATAATGAACCAAGTACGATATAGGGTGCATAATTAAAAAAAAATGCAAACTTTGTAATCATGCTGTAGCTATATTACAACTCTGATGCATGCCTTTTATAACCCAAACACACATATGTGTATACTAACAATTTATTAACTACTCATACATGCATAAATAAAATAACAGTGGATGAGATAAGTTATAAAATAATGCCACTGAACTATGCAAACTCGTTTCCCAAACTATAGAGGAAATGGTTTAAACCCAATACATATAAATATATCATTCTGTACATTAAAAACATGGAATTTATAACCAAAATAAAAATAATATTTATATCATGTATTTCCAATATAATATAATTACATAATAATTTATATTAGCAATATTAAATAAAAGTGTTTACTGACTAGGTACAACATAAAAGCTAAAACAATTAATGCCAAATATATATACATATATATATATATCATAATATTTTATATTTAATAATATCACAATTTAAAGGAATAAAATATTAAATATGTGAATCTTGCGTACTTTCAAAATTACAAAATAATACACAAGGCAACAAGGTATATATATGTCAAAATTATGCGAATAATGTATATATGAATAAAGAATCAAATAATTAAAAGAAGGGTGCGCGAGTAGCTTACAATATTTAATCTGAAGCACAAGAAATCCACTAATATGTATGAACTGATATCTAGCTGAAGCGCTGAAAATATATACGTACATGGTTAAACCATTATTATATACAATTATATAATTTAATATAATTTAATATCACCATACGTACCATATACTCTGTAATATAAGAACTGAGATTGAATACCTATAAGTAGCTATGCCTCGGACTCGGTGAAACTTGCCCATGTACCCATACAATGCAATACGCATATAAATATATAGTTTGTCAAACTTGCATCTCAGATCGATACTATAATAATATAAATCCGTTGATAGCTCACCTTAATATCACATGTATGTGCGGTTGAACACTCTGATAGATGTGTAGGTTATCCCCTATTTATAAATCTATTTAGATAGATATGCCTAGTAAAGAAAATAGGTTATAGGATAATATTCAAACAGACTAAGGCTTATCACTATTTCTTTGAATACGATTAGGATTCTATAGTAATATCCTTTAAATCAGAAATTATAGAATAATGAAATCTAATATATAATTAATAAAATTTTAAATTTTAAACTAGGAAAATATTTGGGATATTATATGAACCATACATTGTTTCACATGTTGCATGCGTCGGTTATGAGTACCAACCCTGGGGCTTCTACATACAAGGAAACATCACCCATTCACATCTGCATCTGCCTAGGCACACTGAACATCCTCCGTACATCATCATCGCATGTCATATCAGCTATATAGTATCCCGACACCATATTACCTACACCTAACTGGGGATATTTAAAACTCATCTTCAAATTCCAAGATGAACTGTTAATATTCATTAATCCATACACCACTTCCTTCAACTCTTCATAAGAAGTTTCCAATTTAATATATTGCATTCTTTTAGGGTCTCTAGTACTATATCTTATATCATCATCTCGTCTGATAATTTCTCCACCCAAAAGAAATTCACGTTAACGTAAACTTCCATTTTTCCTATTTTCAACAACAAAAATACATATTTTCATAATTTAACATGAGTTACTTAACAATAACACATACAAATTTAAACTAACATATGTATCAATACATAATACGATAAATAATTATGATAAAAAATATTATTTATTAATTCTAAACTAAGATGCAGTTAAAAAAATTGTACAAAATTAAACTCAAATTTGAAGCCAATTTATATAAATTTATCATAATCAAAATGTCGTTAACATATTTTTACATAACATTAATTCTAAACTAACATGCTTGAATATATAATATAAACTGACATATAATCACAACATATTAAATTTATAATTGTAATATAATTTTGAAATTATAAAATCATACCTAAGCAGAGGTAACAAAAACTATAAAGTAAGCCACAAAACAAATAAGTAATCTGAAGAAGCAGCTCAAAGAAGCAGCATCAAATCAGCTCGAACAAGCAGCAGCAGAGGAGAGGAGCAAAGTGAACGTGAAAAGCGGAAGAGGAGATTACAAGGACTGAATGTAAAATGAAGGTAAATATAGGATAATATACAAACAAAAAATGCAGATATTCAGGTAAAGGAAGGTTTTCAGATAAGATAAAAGCATATATTCAGATTTTTAGATAAGATAACAACTGCATAACATAATTTATTTCTAAACGTAAATATTTTAAAATATAAAATAATTTTTAAAAATGTGGTAACTGCCATGATGTTTGGCGGAAACTATTATTTTCAATCTATGTTATGACCACCACACCAAAGGGTGGTCATCACATATTTTAAAATTTCATAATCGACATTTAGCATGACGGTCATCACAGATTTTGTTTATTTATTAACCGCCATGTAACATGGCGGTCTTCACTGAAAAATGACGCACCTACTAGCTTTTGATAACCGCCAATAAAAGCTATTAGATGTGCTAATTTTGAAATCATAAACGTAGATGTCCCGTTTTTACAAACCAACTCACTGGCTGTCCGAGTAAAGAAATGGTGCCCAACAAACACTGGTTTTTCTCCATTCCTGTCTCTCCTATTTCCTACTCCTACTATCTGGTTAAGACGACAATATTCTTAATCACTCGGAGTTTTAACAACTTTTGAACCCTTTTTTTTTTTGAAAAACAATTTTTCAACTTTAAATACGAAGTCAACTGGATGCATCAAATAGATACACACAATAAATAAATATGTACACACAATAAGGACTTAACCCCAACCGACGACTTCTAATATTATCTCCCAAATGTGACCCCTCTGTTGGGTCCTGGAAGTATCGTAGAAGGGGGGTTGGATGCGATACTGATAACAATTTAAAATTCTTCTAAGAATTTACGGAATTAAATTATTGCTTTAGCTGAGGGTTCGGGTCCTTGTAGTTTTAGGAGGCAGACTTACTAGCTTTCTATTTTTATGATTGAACATTTAAGATATAGAAATTAGCAAGTAAGTAAACAAGATTCAAGTTAAATATGTATATTAAACTTGAATGGGTGTTACAACATCCGGTAGAATAAACATTTAATTCCTAGAACAAATTTGACATGAATTGTTCTACTTAGGAATTAAAACCAAATCAGCACAGAAAGTCTGTGAATATGACGTTGCAGACAAATTGCTGAATTTGACTGTTTATCTACTCTGAAAAATGAAGCCCCCGGCCTCATATTTATAGAGGAGGAAAGCCAGCATGAGTCTTCCAATATGACTCTTTTTCTCATCAAATTAAGCCTTGTATGACTCTTCAGAAAGCTGGACATGACTTATTTCTGTCGGTATGACCCTTCAAAATTCGGTATGACTTATCTTAAAGTCATATTCTATTTTTCTTTTAATTAAATAAATCAGTATGACTTATTTAATAAAGAAAACAATTCGGTATGACCTGTCATATAATAAATCAAAGCTCGGTATGACTCATTGAATAATCTCGGTATGACTGATTTGAAATCCCTCGGTATGACTCGTGAATCAACTGCCTTTTCTTTTCTTTCCACTTGAAATGGACACATGGCAGCTTATGATTGGCTATTGAAATCTCCTGCCAAATTCAAATGGAAAAGGGGCCTATTTCGTCTTATTATAGACAGGCTCCGTAGAAATGCTTTTCGACCCGCACAGCTTATAATCTTTGATTAATAAATAATAAATTTAATTCAGAAATTATAAAAATAAATATCTAATACTATTTAGATATTTATAAATATAATTTACTAAATAAATAAAATATTTATTAATTAAATAAATCCTTACGCTCTAAGCTACGGTCTCTTGAACGTCTGGAACCGAACTCCTTTTGACTTGGAAATGATAAATCAATTCCAACCGGGGTTCCACTTTTAAGAATATATTACTCTGCATTTCTTCCGTGTCAATTCTTTTTCCGTCTTTTCTTCAAGTCAGTACTGTCAGGCATGTTTGGTTGTTTCTACAGTTGCAATTAGAAGTACCTCTATTACTGAAATAATCTGACTCTTTAAACTAGACAATACTTCTTTTTATCACTGCATGTACCCAGTCAAATATTCAATCTTGGATTCTGACTCTTGTACACTGCAATACAAACAAACCCGTATCCCTTTGAGCTTCCAACTTTTGTCTTCTGTCATTCTAAAATAATTCTAAATTAATTAATCCTTTAATTAATTTAAGAAATAAATTAATTCTGAGTGAATTAATTTACTAATTAAATCAACTAATTAATTTATTTAATTAATAGAGAATTAAATTAAAGGCTTGACTATTGTTGATGTAGATAAGACTCTTCTGTTCTTCAACAATAACCTTTTTAACCACTTGAACTTTTTGATGACGAATCTTCACTGACATTGTTGACACCATGTGCACTGGTCTGGTTCACGGATGACTAACTACAATGTTAATTCTCATTTCTTCTATAGTGGTCTTTGTGTCTTGTCTTGTCATGTCTTGGCTTCTTTTTGTTCTTCCTCTATATTCAGTATTTATTATTTACTTCGCTTTCTTATCTGAGTTGAGTTGTCATCTACTTATTACAAATAGGACTAGTAATATGACTTTCAATCTCCCCCTATTTGTTGTTAAACATTTAACACACAAATTCCTAGAGGATAACTCAACTAACAACTAAGAAAATATGACGACATTTAAGAACTGTAAATAATAAATTGTTTTATGGATCATATAATACATTTCCAGATTTCAATTATGAAAGATAAATATAAGATAGATGTTCCTCTAGACTCAACACATTTAACAAAGTTCTATCTTGACTTACCTATCATTACCAGCTTCAGAAGTATCAACTTCACCTTCTTCTAGAGTTTAACTTTTGTGACCAGGTGTCATTGGTAGATCTTCAGTGACTGGTTTCTCTGGATCAGATTCTGCATTTCCAGATTTCTTGAGAAACTGAAATGAAAGATGTTTGTTCCTCTAGCACTGAACATATTATACAAGTAGTATTATCTTCATTTCTCAGACTTATCACTACTCCCCCTTAGGATGGCAGGGATGAAGTCTTGTTCTCTTCTTATTACCGCTTCTCCTCTATTTCTCCAACTTCTGTCTTCACTTCTCTCCCAAGGTGAATTCATTCTCCCCTTATGTGAATTATCCAACCAATTTAATAGAAGTAATAACAAACATGGCATACATACAGCATTAAACCATCGCAGATATAAAAAATGCAAACTATGACATGTTATGCATTTTAGAAAATCCAGTTAATCCTATATACAAGAATTTTCTAAAATCAAATGGATCCAATCCAAGCATGTTGTTATATACCCCCTTTTCAACAATGGAGTAATCCTCTTCCAGTAAAAGTCTTTGTTAAACAATTCTCCCATTTGGATCTTGTTCAACACTTTTCCCTTTTTGGATCTACTTCTCCCTTTTTGGATCTTGTTCAACAGTTCGAACTGTTCAACACTTCTCCCCCTTAGTTGAGTAATCCTCTTCAGAATCCTTATTAATAGAAGAAATTTCATCCCCCTTAGTTGAGTAACATTATAAATCTGTAACAGATAATTGGGAATGAGATTTGGTAATTGTGTTAGTGTGTGATTTTACTTTGTGTTTCTCACAAGTGTTTCGCTCATATACTCTCTAAGTGTTTCACTCATAGAATATATATTTCCACTCTTTCTCACTTGTGTTTCACTCTTTCCTCACAAAACTGTTTCTCTCTCTCAATACGGATGACACAATCGTTTGTACCTGCAAGAAAGATCACCATAACCCCTTCAAGAGAGGTCACTGGTGGTGCAATGGGGTTTCGTAAATCCCCGTCCTCAATTGAATCCATTAAAATATTTGAATTTGAAAACTGAATTGCTTCAGAAATAGATTCAATGAGTTGCTGATCATCTAAGATGATCTGTTCCGTTAGGAATCCAGATATGTTCCATCTGGGGAGGGAGACAAGGATCTATAATGTAGCAAATGATCCAAGTTTCCTCCTGACGCCTGTGAAGGCCTGTTGATTCAGTCAGAATCATCAATCATCCTTCCTTCCTTGATATGGAAGTTTAGAATAATTGCTTCCGTCAATTCATCCTTAGTGTGTGACAATCCTTACAGTGCATTTGAATATATACATTTATGGTCTGCAGTGTTTGAATGTGTCCAGATGAAGTTGACTCTTTACAAATGGCCTTGGCTGACAGGAATTCAATAGACTCACTCTGTTGAGAGAATGAACCTGGTAACAGTTTTGCCATTTGCAAATCTATACCCTTTTGGGAGGATATAGATTAGTTAGCAGTTGCCTTGGTTTCAATTTCATATTCTAACTAGAGGCAGAGCTGCTGGAACACTCATAGATACTTCGCTTTTCTAGTGCACCAGAGGCACTTACTCTCTCACCCTCTTTAGTTGATAAACTTTTCTTTTCAGGGGTTTAGTAGATGAAGTTGTATCTGTTTGAGTGTTTGGTTCTATGATCTGTGTTAGAGATTGTAGGTTTTCAATCCCTTGATCTTGTCCTATAGCCACTGAGGGCTCAATATATCAATTGTATATATTTTTATATCAATTGATTAGATAATATATCAAGATCGAGATTACCTGCTTTACCTCGAGTCGATTGCTCTTGTTCGGCAGGACACATATATGCTTTTATTATTAGTGACTTTCAGATAAACAATATATATTATCACTAACAACAAAAATCATAACTAATTGCAATGAAATAATAACAAACTATCAAAATATGATAATTAATAATAATTTCAAAAAGCAAGTAATTATTCTTTTAATATCTCATCGTATTAAAACTATGAAGGTAATAAACATTTAATTGCTTCAATTCATAATTTTAATAAGATAAAATAATCTTGCTAAATACTAAATAATCATAGGAATGAAAATTAGCATTTAACTTCATACATTATATCAGAGATATATGTAAGCTCGAGAAAGTAGATGTAAAGAAATTCACAAGTCCTTTAAATATTGACATTTAATACTTATGATTCTTAGAACAATTTCTCGTAGACAAAAATAAATAAAATAAAAATAAAATGAAATAAACTATAAAATAAAAAATATGCCAATTTAATAGAAAAAAAATAAACACAAAATAAAAACAAACTTACACACATATAACGAAATTTTCTTTAAGATACATATCCCTTCATAGAACGCGGAAAAGTTGTATCTGAGAAGAAAGTTTCTATCCCTTATGAATTTCCTATAAGACAAATTTTCCATAATAAAATGCGGGAATTTGTACCAAAGAAGAAATTCAATTCTCTTAAGGAAAAAATATATATATTTACAGTATGAATGCCAATTAAATAAAACTGTACAAAACAAAAAAAATATTGCATGTACCTCTCACTATGCACGCCTTGCAATGTGTTCCTATAATTTATCTATTTAGGCTTACCATCAGCGTGAGTGCCGGTGGTGTGCTTGACTCATTACAAAGTGCTCTGGCTGACGAGCGGATTTCAATGGACTCATCCTATAGAGAGAATGATTCCAGAAACAGTTTTATTGCCTTTTCAGCTCTGCATCCTTCTGAGAAGATGCAGATGAGCTTACAGTTACCTCAGTTATATACTCCTTTTCTTCTCTGGAGGTAGAGCTGTGGGTGCACTTCCGACATCATCCTTATTTGCTGCATCAAGTGCAGTTTCTCCCTTATCAACCTCTAACTTACATGAGTTCCTTATATCTCCAGGGGTTAATATATGGAAGTGGATGAATTGGTGTTTGGTACTATGGCCTGGGTAAGAGATTGATGGGTTTTCAACCTCTTGGCCAGTTTCTAAAGCCACTAGGGGCTAACAGGAAAGAACCAATTGAGATAAAAAGATAATCATCTTAACATTCCAAAACATATTTTTCATCCCAAAGAGAAGGAAAAATATAATAAGGAATGGTAATAGATTGCATTAAAGCACTTTCAATAAAAGAGTTTTGTCAGAATTAAAGATTTATCATTTAAAAGCATTATATAAAATTTTCTTTAAGATACATATCCCATAATAAAACGCGGGAAAGTTGTATCATAGAAGAAAGTTTTTATCCTTTATGAATTTCCTATAAGGCAAACTTCCCATTATAAAATGCGAGAATTTATACTAAAGAAGAAATTCAACTCTCTTACCAAATTATATCTCGTTAGAATGACTCTTTTCCTTTATACCTTAATACTGTATGATTTGAAAACAGTTTTGCAAGCCATCCTTATCAGATAGAGGACTATGACTTTCCGACATATAATGCAATTATGATCTTCATCATTTTCGTCCACCTGATATTATCCTTAACTTAAAATAAAAAATTTCATGACAATAGGGGTGGATGTATTCTTAGCAATACAGTACAAGGCCTTCAAAGCAACAACCACTGTTTAGGTACTTTGAATCAATGTGCAACAAACATTGAAACAAGTGTTTGAAAATAAATCATTTTACTAATGGTTGATACCTAGAAGTAAAAACAATTTTGGAAATATTTCTAAGTATATAAAATATTGAGAATTTTATTTACACATAACTCAGAAAATACTTCCGTTTTTCAATATTAGTGTTTTTGAAATATGCATTGATTATTTAGATCAGTAATTCTAAATAATGTCACTAATATTAAAAGTGTCACAATTATTTGTAACAAAACATTTAAACACATCAGAGAAAAATATCAAAACAATTAAGTAAGATATCATTAACTGATACTCATTAAATATTTATCATACAAACAATTATGCTGCATATTATTTTAATTCATTTAAATCATGAGACTGATCTGACATCGAATTGTCTGACATCATAATTTAAATCAATTAAGATAATATTCAAATTTATGCTAGAACACCTAATTACCACATATGCATATAACATTGTAAACATGATAATTAAAGTAGTAACACTAAGTACGAGGTTCTGGATTTCAAATAAATTCACAAGTCCTTTAAATATGGAAAATGTAAAACTTGTGAACTCATTTAAGAATTCCTTACAGATGAGATTTCCAACAAATATGCATATACATAATATCCCAACTTCACTAACCAACTTAGACAAAATGAATTCATCAAGCTGTTTAGCAAATATCTGCAAGTTATTCTACTAAGGACTACTCTCGATATAAATGATACCTAGTGTCCATGCGCTTGTTCCGTGAGTGGTGAAGAGATTATCCAGCAGAGTTGATGGAGTTTGACAGCTTCTGGTAATTACCTCTCTGTCTTTCTTATAACCTGCATTATCTATATCTATATAGCCAATTAGGTTAAACCTGGTATCTTTAGGGTACCTGATTCTTAGAATTGGTAATCCCTTAAGATATCTAACAATTCATATCTTAGCTATAAGATTAGATTCTCTAGTATCCACGTGAAAACTTACACATAGGCATATTGAGAATAAAATATATGGTCTTTATGCACAGTAGACCCACATATAATATAACCATGGTATACTTGCACTAAACATTATGTGTGTGTGCCTTGTATTCTAGAGAGATATGTGTATAACGACTCTAATATAAAATCATATTCAAGTAATTAGCAGTTAGAGTGTCATACCATGTCCTTGACGATTGTTTGATCTCTTACCTCCATCATAGAGAGCTTTGTGAAGAGAATGATATACAAATTCCAGTGGATAAGAAACTTCAAAGTCCAGGAGTTGTTGTACATCAACTTGTTTAGCCCTAAATAGTATCAAGTTTCGTCTCTGGTGCTTTAGTTAGATCTTGAAAGTCCCGAAGATTCTGTTTCCATCATCGTCGATACCTTCTGTAGCAACCAGTTTGGCTTTGTTCCTCATAACAATACCAAAAATCATCCAGTCTCTGAAAACCCTTACAGTACCAATTACAACTTTGTCTTGTGGCCTGGGTTCCAGATTCAGTAGATTCTGCCTTCGAACTGATTGAGATCATCTTGCATTGCAATCACTCAATCTGGATCAATCAGTGCTTCTTCAATCTTCTTTAGGATTCCAACTGTTTAACAATTGTTCTTTCCCGAAGAGTAACCATTTACTTTGCATAACACTTCTAGTCTTTACTCTAGTATCCGGATCACTAAGAACTAGACTCCAGGAATGACTTTGACTCCAAACCCTTTGTCTCGGCAGATATGTTCTTAATGTATTCCTTTGATCTTCATTGTATTGAGTACGACTAGTATATCCTTCTTTTATTTGCTCCCCCTGAGTTGCTGCTAGGATGTGTTAAAGATCATTCACCTTGTTGAGTGGATTCTGTTAAAGTCCATGAGTTGTGTAGATTCACTACCATTTCCACTACTAGGATCTGAATCATCATCATTAACATTGATTCCTTCTGCAACCTCAGTTTCATCATCAATATCTGAATATGACTCTGACAAGATGTCAAGCTTCAAAGATTCATAATAGACTTTTATTTGAGTGCTTGGGAGCTTCTTGAATAGTGTAACACAGCCCTGATCTTGCCTTACTACTTTTAGCCTCATATGTTTCTTCAGTTGTGACCTCTAACGATTCTTAAATCCGTTTTGTATAAGTACAAAAACTAGAATGATCATTAGAGTCAGAAAAAAATCTTCAGAGTTCCCCACTAATAAATCTATCATATCTTTACATTTGAGTAGTTTGTGGAACTATAACATGAACAGCCGTAACATCCACAATAACATTCAAATGCTCCGGAATAAACCTACTAATACGAAATGACCACTTTCCTCGAAACCGAGTCATATGCTCTGCGAATTAATTCTGAGCCAAAACGAAGAATTTTTCAACTACAAACCCTTTTGGAAAAATGGACCAAGTTTTAATATCTTTAGATTATAAATTAAATCTATATAAATTTAACTAATAAATTTACTTAAATTAAATTTATAGAATAAATTCATTTAAATTAAGTTTATAAAATAAACCTTTTTCAAGTTTAAATAGTAAACTTATTTAAATTAAATTCACAAAATAAATTTATTTTAAATAACATTTATAAAATAAATTTATCTAAATTTAAATTTATAAAATAAAATTATCTAAATGAATTTAAATTATAAAAGGAAATCTATTTAAATTTAAAGAATAAATTTATTTAAATTAAAGTTTATAAAATAAACTTATTTAAATTAAGTTTATAAAAGAAACTTTTTCAAGTTTCAATAATAAACTCATTTAAATTAAATTCAGAAAATAAATTTATTTTAAATAACATTTATAAAATAAATTTATCTAAATTTAAATTTATAAAATAGAATTATCTAAATAAATTTAAATTATAAAAGTAAGTATATTTAAATTTAAAGAATAAATTTATTTAAATTAAAATTTATAAAATAAACTTATTTAAATTAAATTTATAAAACAAACTTTTTCAAGTTTAAATAATAAACTCATTTAAATTAAATTCACAAAATAAATTTATTTTAAATAACATTTATAAAATAAATTTATCTAAAGTTAAATTTATAAAATAAAATTATCTAAACAAATTTAAATTATAAAAGGAAATATATTTAAATTTAAAGAATAAATTTATTTAAATTAAAATTTATAAAGTAAACTTATTTAAATTAAATTTATAAAAGAAACTTTTTCAAGTTTCAATAATAAACTCATTTAAATTAAATTCACAAATTAAATTTATTTTAAATAAGATTTATAAAATAAATTTATCTAAATTTAAATTTATAAAATAAAATTATCTAAATAAATTTAAATTATAAAAGTAAGTCTATTTAAATTTAAAGAATAAATTTATTTAAATTAAAATTTATAAAGTAAACTTATTTAAATTAAGTTTATAAAACAAACTTTTTCAAGTTTAAATAATAAACTCATTTAAATTAAATTCACAAAATAAATTTATTTTAAATAACATTTATAAAATAAATTTATCTAAATTTAAATTTATAAAATAAAATTATTTAACAAGGCCTCTAGACATTCAGAGTTCAAACAGCTTCGGTACCCTGAGCTTCACTGGACTGCGGATCTTGATTTGTATATCAATCAGCTTGCTTTGATACCAATTGTTGGGTCCCGGAAGTATCGTAGAAGGGGGATTGAATGCGATACTGACAACAATTTAAAATTCTTCTCAGAATTTGCGGAATTAAATTATTGCTTTAGCTGAGGGTTCGGGTCCTTGTAGTTTTGGGAGGCAGACTTACTAGCTTTCTATTTTTATGATTGAACATTTAAGATATAGAAATTAGCAAGTAAGTAAACAAGATTCAAGTTAAATATGTATATTAAACTTGAATGGGTGTTACAACATCCGGTAGAATAAACATTTAATTCCTAGAACAAATTTGACATGAATTGTTCTACTTAGGAATTAAAACCAAACCAGTACAGAAAGTCTGTGAATATGACGTTGCAGACAAATTGCTGAATTTGACTGTTTATCTACTCTGAAAAATGAAGCCCCCGGCCTCATATTTATAGAGGAGGAAAGCCAGCGTGACTCTTCCAATATGACTTTTTTTCTCATCAAATTAAGCCTTGTATGACTCTTCAGAAAGCTGGGCATGACTTATTTCTGTCGGTATGACTCTTCAAAATTCGGTATGACTTATATTAAAGTCATATTCGATTTTTCTTTTAATTAAATAAATCAGTATGACTTATTTAATAAAGAAAACAATTCGGTATGACTTGTCATATAATAAATCAAAGCTCGGTATGACTCATTGAATAAGCTCGGTATGACTGATTTGAAATCCCTCGGTATGACTCGTGAATCAACTACCTTTTCTTTTCTTTCCACTTGAAATGGACACATGGCAGCTTATGATTGGCTGTTGAAATCTCCTGCCAAATTCAAATGGAAAAGGGGCCTATTTCGTCTTATTATAGACAGGCTCCGTAGAAATGTTTTTCGACCCGCACAGCTTATAATCTTTGATTAATAAATAATAAATTTAATTCAGAAATTATATAAATAAATATCTAATATTATTTAGATATTTATAAATATAATTTACTAAATAAATAAAATATTTATTAATTAAATAAATCCTTACGCTCTAAGCTGCGGTCTCTTGAACGTCTGGAACCGAACTCCTTTTGACTTGGAAATGATAAATCAATTCCAACCGGGGTTCCACTTTTAAGAATATATTACTCTGCATTTCTTCCGTGTCAATTCTTTTTCCGTCTTTTCTTCAAGTCTGTACTGTCAGGCATGTTTGGTTGTTTCTACAGTTGCAATTAGAAGTACCTCTGTTACTGAAATAATCTGACTCTTTAAACTAGACAATACTTCTTTTCACCACTGCATGTACCCAGTCAAATATTCAATCTTGGATTCTGACTCTTGTACAATGCAATACAAACAAACCTGTATCCCTTTGAGCTTCCAACTACTGTCTTCTGTCATTCTAAAATAATTCTAAATTAATTAATCCTTTAATTAATTTAAGAAATAAATTAATTCTGAGTGAATTAATTTACTAATTAAATTAACTAATTAATTTAATTAATTAATAGAGAATTAAATTAAAGGTTTGACTATTGTTGATGTAGATAAGACTCTTCTGTTCTTCAAAAATAACCTTTTTAACCACTTGAACTTTTTGATGACGAATCTTCACTGACATTGTTGACACCATGTGCACTGGTCTGGTTCCCGGATGACTAAATACAATGTTGATTCTCATTTTTTCTATAGTAGTCTTTGTGTCTTGTCTTTGCTTCTTTTTGTTCTTCCTCTATATTCAATATTTATTATTTACTTCATTTTCTTATCTGAGTTGAGTTATCATCTACTTATTACAAATAAGACTAGTAATATGACTCACACCCTCAGAATTAATATCATCAAAATTTAAACATGAGTCAATACTCGCCGAACATGCCTTTTTTCTTATTCTCCCCCCTCACGCGTCACCACATCAAACAAATATAATCGATGGCGGAGGGTTAGTGAGATTTAAAGCGTTTATTTGGATAAAAAATTAAAAAATAATATTTAATATTAATTTTTTAGTTTTTATTAAAATTGAAAAATAATTTGTAATAATTTTTGTATTTTATATTAATTCAAATTATTTACTTCAAATTTATTTAGCATCATATATACTAGAAAAAACTAAAAATTAAAGTATATATAATAAAATTAAATATTGTAATTGACATAAAAGGAAGGATAAATTTTCAAGTTAAAAAATTAATTTTAATATGATAATTTTATTTAAAATATTTTAATTTAAATTAGCATCACAATCATATTTTTCTGGCTAGGGGACTGACTATATGCCTGTCTCTTCTCTTATATATAGTATATATATTCTTTGGCTTTCTTTACTCCAAGTTTAAAATACTAGCTCGCCTTTCATTATTTTTTAAATTCTCTCCTGCTTTTTTGTCATGGCAGCCAGAGTCTTAAATCTTACAAACCCAAACAACTTTGTCGCATTTTCTAGCAGTGATGCAACAATCAAAATTATTAGTAACAATTCGGGTAAGACGACTAGAAAATCCTTCGTCTCTGCTGCTTTTGCAACTAGGAAATCAGGCGAAACAAGCCTGTGTTCGGCTCCTTTATGGAAAGAAATGTTAGAGTTTCAAACTCTCTAGAAAATATAATTAATGAATAATAACAGCTGGGTTTGAATATATTGTGAACACATGCAGCAGCTAGCTAGGTCAAACACAGCTGGGTTAAAGAAGTTGATAAACACATAACTATACACGGTTTGTACAGCAGTTGTGCAACCTGAAAATATGGTGGGCAGTAGTTTGTTCATATCTAACGTACATGCTTTGTCAAGATTTCACACAAGAAAATGCATGCATGCAGCAACTATATTTAAGGCATGAACTTAATGCCACAAAATAAGGTGGGCAGTACAGAAAAAATGCAGTAGCTCCTGGAATTGTGCTGGTCTCATGGATAGTCAAGTCTCCTTTGGTAGGCTGATATTAATTTTAGGCATATGTAAGCACTGATGCATGTATTTGATTTGTAGCCTATAAATAGTGTTACTCAGTTATTTTGTAAACACACATCAAGTGATAGAAACACTGAGTGAAAAAAATAAAAAGTAGAGAGAAAGAAGCAGAAGCTCTTGTAAAAAGAAAAAGGCCGTAGCCTTGTGTCAAGTGTTAAATAAGTTGTAGCTCGTGTTTGTGAGATATAAGAGAAAGTTGGTGTTTGTTTCAATATCAAAGATATACAGTGTGTGTGTGTTTATTGAGTCATATTAAATTTATATATTAGCCTTAAACTTATCACATTTTCAACAAGTGGCATCAGAGCTAAGGTTCTGTCCGAGGAAAAATGGCAAATATAATACAACCGCAAATCCCGAAATTGACGGCAACAAATTACGGGAACTGGAGTATCCAAATGAAGGTGTTACTCGGTTCTTACGATAACTGAGATATTATTGAAAGTGGGTATGTTGAGCCCGTAGATGCTACCGCTGAAGCAGCCCTTCCAAATGTAGAGAAGACGGCGTTAAAGGAGTCTCGTAAAAAAGATAAAAAGGCTTTGTTTACAATTTTTCAAGGTGTTGATGAATCTACCTTTGAAAAAATTTCAGAAGCAAAAACAGCAAAAGATGCGTGGGAGATTCTGCAGAAATCTTTCCAAGGTGTCGAGAAAGTAAAAAAGGTGCGGCTCCAAGTACTACGTGGGGAGTTCGAAAATATCAAGATGAAAAGCTCAGAAAATATCGGTGAATACGTTACTCGTTTGAAAATGGTAACAAACGAAATGAAAAGAAATGGTGAAAGTCTCGATGATATTCGGGTCATGGAAAAATTACTCCGTTCGTTGACAAGAAAATTCGATTATGTTGTTACATCTATCGAAGAGTCAAAAGATTTGTCCACAATTAAAATTGATGAGCTCGTGGGTTCTCTTCAAGCACATGAGCAACGAATGAATCAGTATGATGATACGAGCCATTTGGAAAAGGCGTTGCAGAGCAAAGTGTCCATCAGTGAAAATTCAAGCAGTAGCAATTTTTCACATGGCAGAGGTGGCTATAGAGGTGGCTACCGAGGAGGACGAGGACGAGGAAGACAACCGTTCAATAGAGACCAGAAAAATGAAAGTTATCAGCCAGCTGGCCGTGGTCAAAATTTCAAAGGCCGAGGAAGAGGCAATTTTCAACAAAGAGGTGATAAGTCTCAATTTCAATGTTATAATTGTAATAAGTATGGCCATTTCAGTTATGAGTGTAGATCCCCGAATGTGGAAGAAAGCAGTCATTTTGCAGCAGCAAAAGAAGACAAAGATGTGGGTTTTGCTATGTTTCTCACATACAAAGGAGACGAAGAAGGCAAGAAAAATATTTGGTATCTTGATTCAGGTGCCAGCAATCATATGTGTGGTCACAAGGAATTATTTACGGAGATAAACCACAGTGTCAACGGGGAAGTTACTTTTGGTGACTCGTCAAAAATTCCAGTCAAAGGCAAAGGTACAATTTCGATTGTATTGAAAAATGGTGAGAAGAAATATATCAATGATGTGTATTATATACCTGCTTTGAAAAATAATATCATCAGTCTTGGCCAACTCCTGGAGAAAGGATATAATATACAAATGCAGGATAATTCCCTCATTATCAGAAATCAAGTTCGGGAATTAATTGCCAATGCGGAGATGTCACAAAATCGTCTGTTCACTCTTGATATGCAGACAAAGGTGCAGAAGTGCTTAAAGTCGCTCATTAAAAATGATTCGTGGTTATGGCATTTGAGATTTGGTCATCTTGGATTTTCTGGCTTAAAGTTATTGTCAAAGACAAAGATGGTGGAAGGTTTGCCAGCAATTAATGAACCAAATCAGTTGTGTGAAGCATGTGTCAAAGGGAAACAACACCGACAAAGTTTTCCCGTTGGAAAATCATGGAGAGCCAGGAGGCCTTTGGAAATTGTTCACACGGATATAGCTGGTCCATTTGATATTGCATCACTTGGCGGAAACAGGTATTACCTAACATTTATTGATGATTTTAGCAGGAAAAGTTGGGTATATATTCTGAAAGAAAAAGCGAAGGCTCTTGATAAATTCAAGGAGTTTAAAGCAATGGCAGAGAAACAAAGTGGTCATTATTTGAAGGTACTCAGGTCAGACAGAGGAGGCGAGTATACTTCAAACTTATTCAAAAGCTTTTGTAGAGCACATGGAATCAATCACCAGCTGGCAACAGCATACACTCCTCAACAAAATGGTGTTGCAGAAAGAAAGAATCGCAATATTCTTGACATGGCAAGGAGCATGGTGAAAGCAAAGCACATGCCAAGAACTTTTTGGGCTGAAGCCGTATTATGTGCAGTTTATTTGCTGAATCGTTGTCCAACAAAAAGTGTCAGAAACAAAACTCCAAATGAAGCATGGAGTGGTAGCAAACCTTCAGTTGGACATCTCAGAATTTTTGGGTGTATTGCATATGCACATGTTCCTGATCAGAAAAGAAAGAAGCTGGATGATAAAGGCGAGAAATGCATTTTTACCGGATATGACAAAAGGAGCAAGGCCTACAGACTCTATAATCCACTGACAAAGAATTTAATCATTTCTCGAGATGTTGAATTTGATGAATCAGATTACTGGAGATGGAGTGAGGAAGAAAGAAAAGTTGCAGGTCTGTTCTTTAATGATGATGATGATGGTGATGACTCCAACATTGAAAATGATGAATATGATGATCCAACTCCTCCATAAAGTCCAACTCAACAAACTCCTGCCTCGACACCATCGAGTTCAGGAAGCAGCAGTAGCAACAGTTCAGGGGGAGCACCAAGAAAAATACGGAGTCTGAATGATATCTATGATGCAACAAGTCCGGTACAAAGCACATTTGATTATTCATTATTTTGTTTAATGGCGGAATGTGATCCAGTGACATTTGAGGAAGCTTCTGAAGAAAGCAAATGGAACAAGGCCATGGATGAAGAAATTGGTGCAATTAAGAAGAATGACACTTGGGAGCTCGTAGATCTTCCAGAAGGACACAAAGCAATTGGTGTCAAATGGGTCTACAAAACAAAGACCAATCAAGAAGGAAAAGTTGAAAAGTACAAGACAAGATTAGTTGCTAAAGGCTACAAGCAGAGATACGGGATTGACTATGATGAGGTATTTGCTCCAGTTGCAAGAGTTGATACCATAAGACTTCTTACAACAATTGCAGCTCAAAATCAGTGGAAGATTTATCAGATGGATGTGAAGTCAGCATTCTTGAATGGCTATCTCGAAGAAGAAGTCTATATTGAGCAACCTCCAGGATATGTTCATAATGGCCAGGAAGATAAAGTCTACAGACTGAAGAAAGCCTTATATGGTTTGAAGCAAGCTCCGCGTACATGGAACACAAGGGTTGATGAATATTTTCAGAAAAATGGTTTTATGAAAAGTCCGTACGAACATGCACTCTACACAAAAACAAATCAAGATGGAGATATTATGATCGTGTGCTTATACGTGGACGACATGATCTTTACCGGAAATAACCCTGATATGTTCGATGATTTTAAGAAGGTTATGACTAATGAATTTGAGATGACAGATATTGGTCAAATGTCTTACTTTCTTGGAGTCGAAGTGAAGCAAAGCAAAGAAGGGATTTTTATGTCACAGAAAAAATATGTTGAGAAGATTCTTAAAAAATTCAGAATGGAAGAATGCAAGCCGGTGAGCACGCCAGCAGAAGCAAGCATAAAGCTCAGAATTGATTCAACACGAGAGTTAGTAAATCCGACATTGTTCAAGAGTTTGATCGGAAGTCTGAGGTACCTAACTTTCACTCGTCCCGATATTATGTATGCAGTGGGACTGGTTAGCAGGTACATGGAAAAGCCGAAGAAAGATCATTTCATGGCAGCTAAAATTTTTTTGAGATACATCAAAGGTACACTCGATCATGGTTTATTTTATACACATTCTCAAAATTCCAAATTAGTTGGCTATTCGGATAGTGACTATGGTGGAGATTTGGATGACGGGAAAAGTACATCGGGTTATGCTTTTCATATCGGTTCGGCGATATTTTCATGGTCATCGAAAAAGCAATAGACAGTTGCTCTCTTAACATGTGAGGCGGAGTATATCGCAGCAGCAGCGTGCGCATGTCAAGCTATGTGGTTAGGCTACATATTGGGCGAGTTAAATCTTGCCAAGGAAGATCCAGTTACAATTTACGTGGATAATAAATCTGCTATTTCTCTCGCAAAAAATCATGTGTCACACAGTCGAAGTAAGCACATCAACATCAAATATCATTTTATTCGAGAACAAGTGAACGACAAAATTGTGGAATTGGTGCACTGCAGGACTGAAGAAAATCTAGCAGATATATTTACGAAGCCGTTGAAGCCGGATATATTTCAGAAAATGAAAAAGAAGCTCGGAATGCAAAGTCGAGTTTGAGGGGGAGTGTTAGAGTTTCAAACTCTCTAGAAAATATAATTAATGAATAATAACAGCTGGGTTTGAATATATTGTGAACACATGCAGCAGCTAGCTAGGTCAAACACAGCTGGGTTAAAGAAGTTGATAAACACATAACTATACACGGTTTGTACAGCAGTTGTGCAACCTGAAAATATGGTGGGCAGTAGTTTGTTCATATCTAACGTACATGCATTGTCAAGATTTCACACAAGAAAATGCATGCATGCAGCAACTATATTTAAGGCATGAACTTAATGCCACAAAATAAGGTGGGCAGTACAGAAAAAATGCAGTAGCTCCTGGAATTGTGCTGGTCTCATGGATAGTCAAGTCTCCTTTGGTAGGCTGATATTAATTTTAGGCATATGTAAGCACTGATGCATGTATTTGATTTGTAGCCTATAAATAGTGTTACTCAGTTATTTTGTAAACACACATCAAGTGATAGAAACACTGAGTGAAAAAAATAAAAAGTAGAGAGAAAGAAGAAGAAGCTCTTGTAAAAAGAAAAAGGCCGTAGCCTTGTGTCAAGTGTTAAATAAGCTGTAGCTCGTGTTTGTGAGATATAAGAGAAAGTTGGTGTTTGTTTCAATATCAAAGATATACAGTGTGTGTGTTTATTGAGTCATATTAAATTTATATATTAGCCTTAAGCTTATCACATTTCCAACAAGAAATGCAAGGAGTACACAACTGGAAACATCTAGAGGAGCCACTGGATCATCCTGTTTTTCTGCAGGAAATCCTCGGGCACGGAGAATTTGTGGCTGCTTGTTACCAGGCTTTTGACCTAGATCCGGACAGCAGACGATACTTGAACTGCAAGTATGGTAAAAATAACATGTTAAAGGAAGTTGGCATGCCTGATTCGGGTTATCAGGTGATAAAATACATATATGCTACTCCTGATATTACCAACATTCCAATGCAGAATGATGCATGTTGTGGGCGTTGGATAGGTTACATTGCGGCGTCGACTGATGAACAAGTGAGGCAACATGGAAGGAGGAATGTAATGGTTGCATTTCGAGGTACGGTGACATATCAAGAATGGTTAGCCAATTTCAGGAGCTCATTGATTCCAGCTCGACTCGATCCACATAAATCACGGCCTAATGTGAAAGTTGGGGAAGGTGTTCTAAGCTTATATACTTGCAATGAAAGTGGCAATAAGTTTGGAGTAGGAAGCTGCCGCGAGCAGCTGCTTGGGGAGGTTAAAAGGTTATTGAACATGTACAAAGGTGAGGAAATAAGTATAACTTTGGCTGGTCATAGTATGGGAAACTCATTGGCCTTGTTACTTGGTTATGATATTGCTGAGCTTCAACTCAACATTGATCATGATTCTGACAATGAAATTCTAATCAATGTCCTTTCCTTCGGAGGACCTCGAGTTGGAAACCTAGGGTTTAAAGAAAGATGTGATGAATTGGGTTTAAATGTTTTGAGAATTGTGAATGTCAACGATCCCATCACGAAGATGCCTGGTGTCATTTTCAATGAAAATTTTAGGCTTTTAGGTGTGAAAAGGGACTTTCCTTATTTGAGCTGCTCATGTTATGCCCATGTGGGAGTTGAAATAGCACTTGACTTTCCCAAGATGAGAAATCCGTCGCGTGTTCATGATATAGAGACATATATCAGCTTGTTGAAATGTCCCAACAAAGCAGAAATGAAACAGAAAGGCTTGGATATTGTGGATAAAGTAAAATGGTTTTTATCCAGGGCACAAGCCATGAAAAATCTGGAATGGAAAGAAGCTGCGATGGATATGGTGAGCATGATTCAGTCTCAGAGAACGTAATTTTAAGCGATTATGTATATGCTCTTAAATATCTATATATAGTTCCCAACTTTCTAAGCTCAATGTAACGGTCGGCCTTTTTACGGACTATTATTGTTACAAAATATGAAATTAATAATAATAAATAAAAGTGAAAGTGTGATGAATTCGAAATTCTATACATCTTGAGTAAAAACCTCAAATACAATTTTATAAACCTACAATGGACTAAATCTTTAATACAAATATCTCAAATGTCAAGCGTCAATCTAATCCCAACACAAGATCCTCGAAATCTAATGCCTTCAACTTGAACATACACCAAATCTAAAATTATAAGTAATGAGCTACACAACACCCAATAAATAACCAATCGATCCAACTTAGTCGGAGTAAGTACCCATTAATACATATAACAAAACATAATTTTAGATAAGATAACTATACACATAATTCTTCCACACACTTTATTATTCTTATTAGATAGGACATGACATGACAACAACACACAGAACAATAACTTATTACCCACAATTTATACCACAATCACTACAACCCGTCGATAATGGTCCTAAATTTTCAGAAAATTGTCACTACAATTCGATGACTCAGGCCTAAATTTTTGCAAATCATGACATAAATTACTGGTCATAAAATTACTGTTGACACCTAACACGTATAGCGTAATACATATCACTTCAAAATATAATCACTCGGCCCAAATTTTTATAATCAAATATACATAACACATAATTTTAAAAACACTAGAAAGATCGATCTAGAAAACTTACCTCAATCTCGCAAACCAAGAATTCACAACATCCTAAAACAAATATTTAATCCTCAACACCCAACCAAAAACATCACATCTCAAACTTTGAACGTCTCCATGATTTTAATTCTGATTAGATATGTATTTCAGCCATTTGACCCTCTAAATGATATTTCTGAAAAAACTTAAACTAAGAAAGCTGTAGAGAACGAAAAGATATTTCCAATAAGTCTAAAATCAATGATTTCTGACTTTTGATGAATTTACAAGATAGCTGAATTGTGTGGGGAATATCTTACGAATTTTAGGAGCAAAGATGAAAAAAAAGAATCAAGATTTGTACGTATATCGAGAGAGATTTACAACTGTTTAGTCTTGCTGACTCAAAAATAATATGAAAAAATAAGTAGATCTTAATATATATATATATATATATATTGTTCTAAAACCCTAAATTCTAAACCTACTGGAATTCATTATTCAAATCCGATCCATATTCATATAACCCATTATTATAATCTAATTATAATTCCTAATTTTTATCAAATTTAAATATTATTATTATTATTTTAAAAAAATACGGGATATTACACTCAATTACCTAAGCATGTGATTGGTGGATGTCTCTAGGGTTTTATTGACCAAATCGATGTTCCCTATTTAATTGTTTCTTTTTGGGGGGGAAATTACACCATAGTAGTCACTACAAGTCAATTCCGACCACCAGAACGGTCAGTTTTAAACAAAAATTGGTCGATTTTAGTTAAAACCGACTGCAATTCAATTCTCAGTTGTGTTAAACCTGGTCGGTTTTGAACAAAAGTTGTCGATTTTAACCTTGACCAGGGTTGACCACTACAACCATGTGGCATGGGCCCATGATGATGTGGTGACCCTACTTTGCTGATGTGTCAGTGAAACGTGACAGCTGAAAAATTAAAAAATAAATGTCCAAACCCGATTTCTAATCCCGACCACGTTCCGGTCAGTTTACAAAACTGACTAATGTGGTCGGGTTTATTACAGGGATTTAATAAGTCATTTTAAAATCGACCAACTTAAACCGACCGAGATTTCCGAAGACGGTCGGATTTGTATCAACGTGGCAACTGAATAATAAATTAAAATTTACCGAAACCGACCGTTAAAACGGTCGCGTTTATTGTAGAGATTTAATAAGTCTTCTAAAACTGACTACCCCAAACCGACCACGTTTTGTTGAAGATGGTCGGTTTTTCTTGAAGATGGTCGGTTTTGTAATGATCCCGGTCGGGTTTCTGGGTTTGTAATGGTCAAATTCGGTCGGGTTTTGTGTATACATTCGGGTTTAGGCGGTCGGTTTTGTCTACAATTTTTTTAAAATGCAGCTATGTTGCTATACCATTCATGCCATGTACACCTTGCAACCATTCGTACCATTCCCTATAATCATTCATACTATTCAAACCAACAACCAATACCAATTGAACCATACTAATATAATCAACCAATATAATCAAAACTAATTATCATTCACCAACAATACCATAAACACAATAAACCAACAATTAACATAAGCTTCTATAAACACAATAGTAACAACCAACAATAACATAAACCAACAAGTTCAGTGAAACCGACAATACAAGTTCTAAAAAACCAACAATAACAAGTTCTAATATTCAACCGACAATGACAAGTTCTAAAAAACTTTAAAATAACCTTCCATGTCATCATCTCCATCGCCAACTCCATCCTCATCGTCACCTTTCTTGTTCCAAAACATTTTTTTTATAGATTTTACCAAAACTATCTCTACACTCTTATTTTCAGGGTTAGATTTTAAAATTAATCTCATCATTTAATGTAGTAATTAGAGGCAAATATGAAAATAAATTATATAATTAAATATTTATTAAGATGAGTAATATTTTTGAAAAGTGAGAACTAATTACGGACAAAAGGAGTATTAGTTTATGCTATAAGAATCAATGGATTTAGCATTAAAAAAATTAGCGATAAAACCAATTAAAATTGAACCGACCAAATCATAAACCAATTATTTTTTTTAAACCCGCGATCAAAGTAAGCATGATTTAAGTGCTGGCAGTATAGAAGTATAACGTCGATCAACATGTTTCTGATCGTCTATAGCCAATCTGTAATAGCTCACACTTTTTTGTATTATTATATAATAATAATAATAATAATAAAATATAAAACTAGTAATAAGAACACAATTGGAAGTGTGAAAAATATTTTATATATCTTAAATGAACACCTAAAATCCAATACAATAAATACATCTTTATTCAATGTATCACTAACCGAGATATAAATTATAAACATCTCAAATTTCAAGTGTCAATATAGTCCCAACACTATCCTTGAAATTCAATACACTCAAATTTGTTCTTACTCTAAATTTGAAAATCGTAAATAATGAGGAGTACAACTAATTAAATAATTAATCGATTCAATTAGTATGACCATATATCATTAATATTTATAGCAAAAATATAATCTTCGATATGATAACTATGTATGGTGTAATAACTTGTGATACACTTCCGAATCTTATTTGATACGATACGACACCACATATAGAAAAATGATTTGTAAATCATATATACCACGACGACTACAACTCGATAAAAATGGTCTTAAATTTTTTGAAAACTTTCACTACAATCCAGTGACTCGGTCTTTAGTTTTCACAAATCATGGTAGAAATTTAAGTCACAAAAATCATGTTTACAAGCAACACATATATAGTGTAACACATATCACACTTGAATATATCATTACTTATCCCAAATTTATATAATCAAAGATATACATATTGCACATAGTTTTGAAAATACTAGAAAAATCAATCTAAAACTGATCTCAACCCTACAAATAAAAATTTCACATTATTTAGTAGCCAATCAAAAATACCACATCTCAAGTTTTGAACGTCTCTGTTATTTCAATTTTGATCTTATCTATAAGTCACCCTTTTGACTCTCTAAATAACATTTTTGTAAGAATTTAAACCACAAAAGCTGTAGAGAATGAGATGAGTATTCTACTAATATAAGACTCATAAAAAATGGACCTATAATAAATCAAAAATCAAATAATATATCTGGAAAATAAATTTATAAACTTTAAAACAAGATCTGAATACATTTTTACATTTTCAAAAATAATTTGTAACATAATCTAAGAAAAATACTATGAACGAGAGTTATAGAAAATTAAAAGAGTTTTCCGAATCATCAAAATAATTAAAATTTGAGATGAAAATAATTTTTTATAAATTTACAATATTGCACAATTTTATGAGAAATATCATACGGATTTCAATAATAAGAATGAAAAAAGAATCAAAATTGATATATTAAGAGAGATTTGGACCAACTATAAAATTCTGCCTGAAAAATCTATACTGGTCAAGAGGAAATATGAAAAATGTTTTTAGTGCCTTGATTGCAAATGAACCTAAGAAACAATAATATGTTTCTTCTAGCCAACAAAACAAGATTGATGAAATCTGAGTGAAGAGGAGAGTGAAGAATTAAAACTTGTGGATGGTGATGCAATCATGCAAGTGATCACCATTGTAGTACTTGAGGGAATGTACAACAAATCTATAACATTCATGCATGGTCCAACTATGTAGAGGTTCCACCATATATGTCGAAACATGTATGAGTTTCCACTACAAAAAGAGTTTTCACTATTTCAGGGCTAGTACATGTTTTAGAGAGGTTCCAGTTTGCCAATTAACTTGAGAATTCATCTAGGAAGATTGAGCATATCCTTGTAAAACAGTTTCCAGCGGCTTCTAGCTTCTAGACAGAGCAGTAGAATAAAATTTTTACAAGGACTTTCTCCTAAATTTTAGGAGTACGTTTCTCACTTCAAAGATGGATTTTTACATGAATTTTATTTGATTAAGGAAGATAATTGAAGGATTAATCAATATATTTATATATGTCTTTATAAATAATATTTATTGAACTTTCAAAAAGACCTACTCAAGTTAGGACACCTATTTTTAAAATACTTCAAGATAAGTATTTGTATGATGATTTATTGTATATAAACGTGGTTGATCAGTCAAGATAAGAGTCCCATAATCAAGAACTACATATGAGTTTGATCTTTGTAAATATAGTAGGTAGCCAACTTGCAAGGGATTTTAAAAATACTTATACGTGGAGAGAGCCCGTAAACTTGAGTATTCATATATTATTCTAGATTATTTGGATTTTGTAACAACATCATGTTACATCTTTATTCCCCAAATCGTGCAGCTCAGTCCGTTCATCACAAAATCGTCATCCGAATTCTTTGAAAACTCGGTTGCCAAGCTAAGCTACCTTATTGACCAAATTTATTACTTTTCTTTCGATGTTAGAGCAAGGTTTCTATAACGTTATAACAAAATTCCTCTTACAACATGTATAATCACCTAACCCCCCCCCCCCCCCATTTTTTGAATTTTCAGTGATTAATTATCTTGTAAATTTTGACAGGATATACTTGGAAATAAGAAAGATGCAAAGAAAAGTTGACATAACAAAAAATTTTGCAATATAAAAGATATATAATACATATAAGAAATATGACACTATGTGTTATATAACCATTCTGTAAAGAGTAACATCCAGAAAAAATTATTAATATCGACGTATAATATTAAAATTAAGGTATATCTGTCATTTTCTCATTAAGAACATAAAAATAAAAAAGTTCATAAAAAAATCTATCGGTGAATAAAACATGAAAAAATGTTGGAGTGATGGTGTGATCGCTGATGTGTATTCTTTCAGGTCTAACAGTCGGGGCGGACCCATAGCTTGAGTTATGGGTGTCGAAGAACACACCGAACTCTTAACCAAAATATGATTATGAGGTAGTTTTTACTTTTTAGAAAGGAATTCATTAAAAATAATATAAAAAATCCACTGGTATTAAAAAAATTCAATAAATATAAACTCAAAAAATACTAAAAAAATCAAAGATTTCAATATAAATAATTTCAAAAAAAAACATCAACATTTATACAAATATAATGTTAAATATATATTACAAAGTCCGTATTTTACCTAAAACATAATTTGGTTAAAAATAATTGACAAAAGCTATTGTCAATCCTTTAAACTCCGACTCTTAAAAGGGAATAACTATAAAATGTAAAACAATTTTTATTTGCATAAATTATATATATATTTTTAATTATTATAATATATATTTTTATTTAAATATTTATATTAGGAACCCATTGAAAATTATTTCTGGGTCTGCCACGGTCTAACAGTACAGGGAACCAACCGTAGGATTAAAATGTGGTGTCTGACGTGTCACCTTAAAAGGCTACGAAGCAGACTCTAAAACGAACTTCAATGCAAAATCCTAAGGGGAGTGTATTTAATGTAGAATCTATGTGATTTTAATTGATCCTCAAAATCAAGGTGTATTGCATATGGATTTTAAATAATCTCTTAAAAATTGCAGGTATTCAATTCAGATTCAAAAAAATCAATTAAAATCATGATGTATTCAAATAAGATTTTATGAAATAATAGGGTATTCAATTTAGATTAAAATATATCTTTTCAAATCTTCATGTATTCAATTATGACTTTAAATTGTCCATTTAAATCTAATTTTATCCAAAAAATTTAAAATTCTAAAAGATTTTGTAAGAGCACAGATTGTGTTGGATTGTTAAAAGCTTTTTATATATGCCTAACCCTTATTCAAATCTCACCCTTTTATAAGAGATTTTGATGGATTACAAAATTACAATATCTCGTTAGTAACAATATATATATAACACCTATCATATCTCAAACTTGCATAAAAGATTTCACAATCCCGTTAATGGCTATGCTTCATCACTATTTATACAACACATATCATCATAATTCTGCACATATTCTCTTTCACAAGATTCTTCCCTCTAAGGTATGTTAGAAACCCGATAATCCTTTTTATCTAGTTGTATCATTTGATTAGTATACTTGTTGAAAATAATATGTTGATTTGTATGTGAAAGTCATATTACTAGTCCTATTTGTAATAAGTAGATGACAACTCAACTCAGATAAGAAAGCGAAGTAAATAATAAATATTGAATATAGAGGAAGAATAAAAAGAAGCCAAGACATGACAAGACAAGACACAAAGACCACTACAGCAGAAATGAGAATCAACATTGTAGTTAGTCATCCGTGAACCAGACCAGTGCACAGGGTGTCAACAATGTCAATGAAGATTCGTCATCAAAAAGTTCAAGTGGTTAAAAAGAATGACAGAAGACAGAAGCTGGAAGCTCAAAGGGATACAGGTTTGTTTGGAATGCAGTGTACAAGAGTCAGAATCCAAGATTGAATATTTGACTGGGTACATGCAGTGGTGAAAAGAAGTATTGGCTAGTTTAAAGAGTCAAATTATTTAAGGAATAGAGGTACTTCTAATTGCAACTTAGATACAGCTAAACAGGCCTGGCGGTACAGACTTTAAGATAAGACGGAAAAAGTATTGACACGGATGAAATGCAGAGTCATATATTCTTAAAAGTGGAACCCCGGTTGGAATTGATTTATCATTTCCAAGTCAAAAGGAGTTCGGTTCCAGACGATCAGGTGACCGCAACTTAGAGCGTAAGGATTTATTTAATTAATAAATATTTATTTATTTAGTAAATTATATTTATAAATATCTAAATAATATTAGATATTTATTTTTATAATTTCTGAATTAAATTTATTATTTATTAATTAAAAATTATAAATTGTGCAGGTCTAAAAGCATTTATACGAGGCTAATCAAAGAAACCTATGACAATGAGAAATGAAAGAGGTAGGTGATTAATGTTGTTTGAATAAGCCAATAGAAGCTTGCCACATGTCCATTCAAAAGAAAAAGGAATGATTAGTTGCTGTTGATCAAGAAAGTCATACCGAACAATTCAAATAAAGTCATACCGAGAGAATTGATTCAAAGGTCATACCGAGCAGAATAGAAAATGTCATACCGAGCAGAATTTCTAAAAGTCATGCTGAAATGATTTTATTTAATTAAAATAAGGCATACCGATTTTTTAATTAAATAAAATCCGAATATGACTTTAAAAAAAGTCATACCGAATTTTCAGAAAGTCATACCGAATTTCTGAAAGGTCATACCGACAAAAAAAAAGTCATACCCAGCTATTTCAAATGTCATACAAGGCTTAATTTCATTAAATAAAGTCATAGTGAAAAAGGTCATGCTAGCTTTCCACCTCTATAAATATGAGGCTTGAGCTTCATTTTTCAAAAGTAGAAAAACTTTCAAATTCAGTAATTTGTTTGCAAAGTTATATTCACAGACTTTCTGTGCTGGTTTGAGTTTAATTCCTTAAGTAGAACAATTCATGTCAAATTTGTTCTAGGAATTAAATGTTTATTCTACCGAATGTTGTAACACCCTTTCAAGTTTAATATACGTATTTAACTTGAATCTTGTTTACTTACTTGCTAATTTTCTATATATTAAATGTTTAATGATGTAAATAGAAAGTTAGTAAGTCAGCCTCCCAACCACTACAAGGACCCGAACCCTCAGCTAAAGCAATAATTTAATTCCGCAAATTCTGAATTTTTTTTTAAATTGTTGTCAGTATCGCATTCAACTCCCCTTCTACGATACTTCCGGGACCCAACAATTGGTATCAGAGCAAGTTGTTTGATATACAAATCAAGATCCGCAGTCCAGTGAAGCTCAGGGTACCGAAGCTATTTTAACTCTGAATGTCTAGAGGCATTGTTAAATAAATATAATTTATAAATTTAAATTTAGATAAATTTATTATATAAATGTTATTTAAAATAAATTTATTTTGTGAATTTAATTTAAATGATTTTATTATTTAAACTTGAAAAAGTTTCTTTTATAAACTTAATTTAAATAAGTTTACTTTATAAATTTTAATTTAAATAAATTTATTCTTTAAATTTAAATTGATTTCCTTTTATAATTTAAATTTGTTTAGATAATTTTATTTTATAAATTTAAATTTAGATAAATTTATTTTATAAATGTTATTTAAAATAAATTTATTTTGTGAATTTAATTTAAATAAATTTATTATTTAAACTTGAAAAAATTTCTTTTATAAACTTAATTTAAATAAGTTTACTTTATAAATTTTAATTTAAATAAATTTATTCTTTAAATTTAAATAGATTTCCTTTTATAATTTAAATTTTTTTAGATAATTTTATTTTATATATTTAACTTTAGATAAATTTATTTTATAAATGTTATTTAAAATAAATTTATTTTGTGAATTTAATTTAAATGAGTTTATTATTTAAACTTGAAAAGGTTTGTTTTATAAACTTAATTTAAATAAGTTTACTTTATAAATTTTAATTTAAATAAATTTATTCTTTAAATTTAAATAGACTTACTTTTATAATTTAAATTTATTTAGATAATTTTATTTTATAAATTTAAATTTAGATAAATTTATTTTATAAATGTTATTTAAAATAAATTTATTTTGTGAATTTAATTTAAATGAGTTTATTATTGAAACTTGAAAAAATTTCTTTTATAAACTTAATTTAAACAAGTTTACTTTATAAATTTTAATTTAAATAAATTTATTCTTTAAATTTAAATAGATTTCCTTTTATAATTTAAATTTATTTAGATAATTTTATTTTATAAATTTAAATTTAGATAAATTTATTTTATAAATGTTATTTAAAATAAATTTATTTTGTGAATTTAATTTAAATGAGTTTATTATTTAAACTTGAAAAAGGTTTATTTTATAAACTTAATTTAAATGAATTTATTTTATAAATTTAATTTAAGTAAATTTATTAGTTAAATTTATATAGATTTAATTTATAATCTAAAGATATTAAAACTTGGTCCATTTTTTCAAAAGGGTTTGTACTTGGAAAATTCTTCGTTTTGGCTCAGAATTAATTCGCAGAGCATATGACCCGGTTTCGAAGAAAGTGGTCATTTCGTATTAGTAGGTTTATTCCGGAGCATTTGGATTTTATTGTGGATGATACGATTGTTCATGTTATAGTTCCACAAACTGCTCAAATGTAAATATAGGATAGATTTATTAGTGGGGAACTCTGAAGATTTTTTTTTCTGACTCTAATGATCATTCTAGTTTTTTACTTGTACAAAACGGATTTAAGAATCGTTAGAGGTCACAACTGAATAATCATATGAGGCTAAAAGTAGCAAGACAAGATCAAGGCTGTGCTACAATATTCTAGAAGCCTGAACAAGTAAATGATTACAAAGACTGTGTTGAGTTAAAAGCAGGTACGTATTTTCATATGAATTGCTCACACTCACATAGTTGTACTTAAATATCAAATCACTTCAAGTATTGCTTGTTAAGGTATAGTAGATTAAAAGATGGTAGAATTATCTAAGTAGTCAGTAAAATTTGTAGATTCGAGGCTTAATCTAAAACTGACTTAGGTAATTAGAGATAATTAAAATGTTAGACAACAACATAAATGGATTAGACAGAATTAGTAATTAAATTTTTAGTTCGTCTATTCCATGTGCTTTTAGAAAATTATTGAATATCTGTAAATCTACTTGACAATTGTCACAATTGTGTAGAATGGTTAAAGTAGATAGTACTGAATTTTCTAATATGCATAACATGCCTGAATTGCATAATTCTTATCTAAAATGCATTGAAGCTGAATGTTTATCATGTGATCTTATTTTTCATGTTTGTTCGTTTAAATCTGAAAATGCATATCTTAGGACTTGCATAATCTTAGACAAAGCATCAATAAGAATCATAATAGGGTAAAGACTGTTAGTCCACCTTAAGATAGGTTGGAATCACTAATCTCATAGCCTTAAGACTACCTTGTCAAGGCTGCTGTGAATGAGAAGTGATCAGTCAAAGATAAGTTTGTGCATGTTAAGGTTGAAACTGTTGTTACCACTATTGAAAGTAATATCTCTAACCCATATGGACTCAATTGAAATTGAGTACCAAGAAGCTTAATCATTTATGATTGCAGAGTTTGATACAAAAGTCAAAAGTTATGTGATTTCGTGACATTTATTGTTCGAGACATATTACTAGCATTGAAGCTCTACTATTACAGTTGATTAAGAAAGCCTACCCAATGATAACCTTTGGAGATGACAGCAAAGGATATACAAGGGACTTGGCTATCATGATTTTGGAATTGTCATCACAGGAAATATCTTTCTTGTCAACGGACTTAAGCACTAAGCACTATCTATAGGGCACTAGAGAATTCTTGTCAAAGGTTTTCTGGAAAAGCATTGAAATAGAAAAGTGTTTGATTTCAAGCAAGAAAGATGGAAGATCACTCAACTGAGAGTGAATTTGTGGTGTTCGTGCATTCAACAGATAATATATCACATATGGTGATTGATCACATTAAGCAGATCAAGTTGGAAGCAAAGTACTTTGAAGTTGAAGTGATTAACATAACATGCTTCTTCATTCAACAAAATCGTGAAAAGACATCATATGAGTTAATGGCCAACCAGAAGAAAACACTGAAGCTCTTTTGTGTGTTTGGAGGAAATTGATATTTATTGGAGAGTAATGTGAGTATCTTAGCAAGTTTGAAATTAAGGCTCATGGAACAATTTTCCTCGGCTACTCATTAAAGTCGAAAGCTTTTAAAGTAAGAAGTGATGTAAAACCAGAAGGTGATTGAAAGTATGAATGTGTCGTCCTATTACACCAAGCTCCCGAGCATTAAAATAAAAGTCTATTCTGAATCTGTGAAGCTTGACATCTAGTCAGAGTCATATTCAGATATTGATGATGAAACTGAGGTTGCAGAAGGAATAAATGTTAATGATGATGATTCAGATCCTAGTAGTGGAAATGGTAGTGAATCTACATAACTCGTGGACTTTAACAGAATCCACTCAACAAGGTGAAGGATCTTCAACACATCCTAGCAGCAACTCAGGGGGAGCAAATAATAGAAGGATCTACTAGTCGTACTCAATACAATGAAGATCAAAGGAATACATTAAGAACATATCTGCCGAGACAAAGGGTTTGGAGTCAAAGTCATTCCTGGAGTCTAGTTCTTAGTGATCCGGATACTAGAGTAAAGACTAGAAGTGCTATGCAAAGTAAATGGTTACTCTTCGGGAAAGAACAATTGTTAAACAGTTGGAATCCTAAAGAAGATTGAAGAAGCACTGATTGATCTAGATTGGGTGATTGCAATGCAAGATGATCTCAATCATTTCGAAGGCATAATCTACTGAATCTGGAACCTAGGCCACAAGACAAAGTTTTAATTAGTACTGTAAGGGTTTTCAGAGACTGGATGATTTTTGGCATTGTTATGAGGGACAAAGCCAAACTGGTTGCTACAAAAGGTATCGACGATGATGGAAACAGAATCTTCGGGACTCTCAAGATCTAACTAAAGCACTAGAGACGAGACTTGATACTATTAGGGCTGAACAAGTTGATGTACAACAACTCCTGGACTTTGAAGTTTCATATCCACTAGAATTTGTATATCATTCTCTTCACAAAGCTCTCTATGACGGAGGTAAGAGATCAAGCAATCGTCAAGGACATGGTATGACACTCTAACTGCTAATTACTTGAATATGATTTTATATTAGAGTCGTTATACACATATCTCTCTAGAATACAAGGCACACACACATAATGTTTAGTGCAAGTATACCATGATTATATTATATGTGGGTCTACTGTGCATAAAGACCATATATTTTATTCTCAATATGCCTATGTGTAAGTTTCCACGTGGATACTAGAGAATCTAATCTTATAGCTAAGATATGAATTGTTAGATATCTTAAGGGATTACCAATTCTAATAATCAGGTACCCTAAAGATACTAGGTTTAACCTAATCGGCTATATAGATATAGATAATGCAGGTTGAAAGAAAGACAAGGAGGTAATTACCAGAAGCTGTCAAACTCCATCAACTCTGCTGGATAATCTCTTCACCACTCATGGAACAAACGCATGGACACCAGGTATCATTTATATCTAGAGTAGTCCTTAGTAGAATAACTTGCAGATATTTGCTAAACAGCTTGATAAATTCATTTTGTCTAAGTTGGTTAGTGAAGTTGGGATATTATTTATGTGCGTATTTATTGGAAATCTCATCTGTAAGGAATTCTTAAATGAGTTCACAAGTATTAAATTTTCCATATTTAAAGGACTTGTGAATTTATCTGAAATCCAAAACCTCGTGCTTATTGCTACTACTTTAATTATCATGTTTACAATGTAATATGCATATGTGGTAATTAGTTATTCTAGCATTAGTTTGTATATTATCTTAATTGATTTAAATTATGATGTCAGACAATTCAATGTCATATCAGTCTCATAATTTAAATGATTTAAATAATATGCAGCATAATTATTTGTATGTTAAATATTTTATGAGTATCAGTTAATGATATCTTGCTTAATTGTTTTGATATTTTTCTCTGATATTTTTAAAAATGTTTTGTTACAAATAATTGTGACACTTTTAATATTAGTGACATTATTTAGAATTACTGATCTAAGTAAACAATGCATATTTCAAAAATCACTAATATTGAAGCACAGAAGTATTTTCTAAGTTATGCGTATATAAAATTCTAAATATTTTATATACTTAGAAATATTTCCAAAATTGTTTTTACTTCTAGGTATCAACCATTTATAAAATGATTTGTTTTCAAGCACTTGTTTCAATGTTTGTTGCACATTGATTCAAAGTACCTAAACAGTGATTTTTGCTTTGAAGGCCTTATACTGTATTGCTAAGAATACATCCACCCCTATTGTAAAGAAATTTTCTATTTTAAGTTAGGGATAATATCATGTGGACGAAAATGATGAATATCATAATTGCATTATGAGTCGGAAAATCATAGTCCTCTATCTGATAAGGATGGTTTGCAAAACTGTTTTCAAATCATACAGTATTAAGGTATAAATGAAAAGAGTCATTTTAACGAGATATAATTTGGTAAGAGAGTTGAATTTCTTCTTTGGAATAAATTCTCGCATTTTATAATGGGAAGTTTGCCTTATAGGAAATTCATAAAGGATAAAAACTTTCTTCTATGATACAACTTTCCCACGTTTTATTATGGGATATGTATCTTAAAGAAAATTTTGTATCATGCTCTTAAATGATAAATCTTTAGTTCCGACAAAACTCTTTTATTGAATATACTTTAATGCAATCTATTACCATTCCTTATTATATTTTTTCTTCTCTTTGGGATGAAAAATATGTTTTAGAATGTTAAGATGATTATCTTTTTATCTCGATTGGTTCTTTCCAGTTAGCTCCCAGTGGCTTTAAAAGCTGGCCAAGAGGTTGAAAACCCATCAATTTCTTACCCAGACCATAGTACCAAACACCAATTCATCCACTTCCATATATTAACTCCTGGAGATATAAGGAACTCAAGTAAGTTAGAGGTTGATAAGGGAGAAACTGCACTTGATGCAGCAAATAAGGATGATGTCGACAGTGCACCCACAGCTCTACCTCCAGATAAGAAAAGGAGTATATAACTGAGGTAACTGTAAGCTCATCTGCATCTTCTCAAAAGGATGCAGAGCTGAAAAGGCAATAAAACTGTCTCTGGAATCATTCTCTCTAGAGGATGAGTCCATTGAAATTCGCTCGTCAGCCAGAGCACTTTGTAATGAGTCAAGCACACCACCGGCACTCACGCTGATGGTAAGCCTAAATAGATAAATTCTAGGAACACATTGCAAGGCGTGCACAGTGAGAGGTACATGCAACATTTTTAGTTTTGTACAGTTTTATTTAATTGGCATTCTTACTGTAAATAAATAAATAAATATATATATATATATATATATATATATATATATATATATATATATATATATTCCTTAAGGGAATTGAATTTCTTCTTTGGTACAAATTCTCGCATTTTATTATGGGAAATTTGCCTTATAGGAAATTCATAAGTGATAGAAACTTTCTTCTCAGATACAATTTTCCCGCGTTTTATTAAGGGACATGTATCTTAGAGAAAATTTCCTATCATGCTCTTAAATAATATTTTTTTTCCAATAATTGGTACATATTGTTTTTGTTTTCATTTTTAGTATCATTATTTCTATATATATATATGTGTGTGTGTGTGTAAGCTTATTTTTATTTTGTTTTTTTTTAAAAATTGGCATATTTATTTATTTATTTTAGATTGGCATATTTTATTTTTATAGCTATTTTTATTTTTTTTGTTGGCATATTTTATCTTATTTTTATTTCATTTCATTTTATTTATTTTTGTCTACGAGAAATTGTTCTAAGAATCATAAGTATTAAATGTCAATATTTAAAGGACTTGTGAATTTCTTTACATCTACTTTCTCGAGCCTACATATATCACTGATAATTGTTATAAGTATAATTGTCATATGCTTAAGTAACAATTATTAGATATAATGTATGAAGTTAAATGCTAATTTTCATTCCTATGATTATTTAGTATTTAGCAAGAGTATTTTATCTTATTAAAATTATGAATTGAAGCAATTCATCGTTTATTAGTTTCATAGTTTTAATACGATGAGATATTAGGAGCATAATTACTTGCTTTTTGAAATTATTATTAATTATCATATTTTGATAATTTGTTATTGTTTCATTGCAATTAATTATGATTTTTGTTGTTAGTGATAATATATATATATTGTTTATCTGAAAATCACTAATAATAAAAACATATCTGTGTCCTGCCGAACAAGAGCAATCGACTCGAGGTAAAAGCAGGTAATCTCGATCTTGATATATTCTTTAATCAATTGATATAAATATATATATACAATTGATATATTGAGCCCTCAGTGGCTATAGGACAAGATCAAGGGATTGAAAACCTACAATCTCTAACACAGATCATAGAATCAAACACTCAAACAGATACAACTTCATCTACTAAATCCCTGGAAAGAAAAGTTTTATCAACTAAAGAGGGTGAGAGAGTAAGTGCCTCTAGTGCACTAGAAAAGAGAAGTATCTATGAGTGTTCCAGCAGCTCTGCCTCTAGTTAGAATATGAAATTGAAACCAATGCAACTGCTAACTAATTTATATCCTCCCAAAAGGGTATAGATTTGTAAATGGCAAAAATGTTACTAGGTTCGTCATCTTAACATGATGAGTCTATTGAATTCGGTCTGTCAGCCAAGGACATTTGTAAAGAGTCAACTTCATCTAGATACTCTCAAACACTACGAACCATAAATGTATATATCCAAATGCACTGTAAGGATTGTCACACACTAAGGATGAATTGACGGAAGCAATTATTCTAAACTTCCATATCAAGGAAGGAAGGATGATTGATGATTCTGACTGAATCAACATGCCTTCACAGGCGTAAGGAGGAAACTTGGATCATTTGCTAAATTATAGATCCTTGTCTCCCTCCCCAGATGGAACATATCTGGATTCCTAACGGAATAGATCATCTTAGATGATCAAGCAACTCATTGAATTTATTCCTGAAGCAATTCAGTTTTCAAAGTCAAATATTTTAATGGATTCAATTGAGGACGGGGATTTACGAAACCCCATTGCACCACCAGTGACCTCTCTTGAAGGGGCTATGATGATCTTTCTTGCAAGTACAAAAGACTGTGTCATCAGTACTGAGAGAGAGAAATAGTGTTGTGAGAAAAGTGTGAAACACAAGTGAGTAAGAGTGAAAATATATATTCTATGACTGAAACACTTAGAGAGTATATGAGCGAAACACTTGTCAGAAACACAAAGGAAAATCACACACTACCACAATTACCAAATCTCATTCCCAATTCCCTGTTAAAGATTTCTAATGTTACTCAACTAAGGGGGATGAAATTTCTTCTGATATTAAGGATTCTGAAGAGGATTACTCAACTAAGGGGGAGAAGTGTTGAACAGTTCGAACTGTTGAACAAGATCCAAAAAGGGAGAAGTAGATCCAAAAAGGGAGAAGTAGATCCAAAAAGGGAGAAGTGTTGAACAAGATCCAAATGGGAGAATTGTTGAACAAAGACTTTTACTAGAAGAGGATTACTCATTTGTTGAACAAGAAAAGGGGGTATATAACAACATGCTTGGATTGGATCCATTTGATTTCAGAAAATTCTTGTATATAAGATTAACTGGATTTTCTAAAATGCATAACATGTCATAGTTTACATTTTTTATATTTGCGATGGTTTAATGCTGTATGTATGCCATGTCTGTTGTTACCTCTATTAAATTGGTTGGATAATTCACGTAAGGGGAGAATGAATTCACCTTGGGAGAGAAGTGGAGACAGAAGTTGGAGAAATAGAGGAGAAGTGGTAATAAGAAGAGAACAAGACTACATCCCTGCCATCCTAAGGGGGAGTAGTGATGAGTCTGAGAAATGAAGATAATACTACTTGTATAATATGTTCAGTGCTAGAGGAACAAATATCTTTCATTTCAGTTTCTCAAGAAATCTGGAAATGCAGAATCTGATCCAGAGAAACCAGCCGTTGAAGATCTACCAATGACACCTGATCACAAAAGTTAAACTCTAGAAGAAGGTGAAGTTTATACTTCTGAAACTGGTAATGATAGGTAAGTCAAGATAGAACTTTGTTAAATATGTTCAGTCTAGAGGAACATCTATCTTATTTATCTTTCACAATTGAAATCTGGAAATGTATTATATGATCCAGAAAACAATTTATTATTTACAGTTCTTAAATGTCGTATTATTTTCTTAGTTGTTAGTTGAGTTATCCTCTAGGAATTTGTGTGTTAAATGTTTAACAACAAATAGGGGGAGATTGAAAGTCATATTACTAGTCCTATTTGTAATAAGTAGATGACAACTCAACTTAGATAAGAAAGTGAAGTAAATAATAAATATTGAATATAGAGGAAGAATAAAAAGAAGCCAAGACATGACAAGACAAGACACAAAGACCACTACAGCAGAAATGAGAATCAACATTGTAGTTAGTCATCCGTGAACCAGACCAGTGCACAGGGTGTCAACAATGTCAGTGAAGATTCGTCATCAAAAAGTTCAAGTGGTTAAAAAGAATGACAGAAGACAGAAGCGGGAAGCTCAAAGGGATACATGTTTGTTTGGAATGCAGTGTACAAGAGTCAGAATCCAAGATTGAATATTTGACTGGGTACATGCAGTGGTGAAAAGAAGTATTGGCTAGTTTAAAGAGTCAAATTATTTAAGGAATAGAGGTACTTCTAATTGCAACTGTAGATACAGCTAAACAGGCCTGACGGTACAGACTTTAAGACAAGACGGAAAAAGTATTGACATGGAAGAAATATAGAGTCATATATTCTTAAAAGTGGAACCCCAGTTGGAATTGATTTATCATTTCCAAGTCAAAAGGAGTTCGGTTCTAGACGATCAGGTGACCGCAGCTTAGAGCGTAAGGATTTATTTAATTAATAAATATTTTATTTATTTAGTAAATTATATTTATAAATATCTAAATAATATTAGATATTTATTTTTATAATTTCTGAATTAAATTTATTATTTATTAATTAAAGATTATAAGCTGCGCGGGTCTAAAAGCATTTCTACGGGGCTAATCAAAGAAACCTACGACAATGAGAAATGAAAGGGGCAGGTGATTAATGTTGTTTGAATAAGCCAATAGAAGCTTGCCACGTGTCCATTCAAAAGAAAAAGGAATGATTAGTTGTTGTTGATCAAGAAAGTCATACCGAACAATTCAAATAAAGTCATACCGAGAGAATTGATTCAAAGGTCATACCGAGCAGAATAGAAAATGTCATACCGAGAAGAATTTCTAAAAGTCATGCTGAAATGATTTTATTTAATTAAAATAAGTCATACCGATTTTTTTAATTAAATAAAATCCGAATATGACTTTAAAAAAAGTCATACCGAATTTTCAGAAAGTCATACCGAATTTCTGAAAGGTCATACCGACCAAAAAAAGTCATACCCAGCTATTTCAAATGTCATACAAGGCTTAATTTCATTAAATAAAGTCATAGTGAAAAAGGTCATGCTAGCTTTCCACCTCTATAAATATGAGGCTTGAGCTTCATTTTTCAAAAGTAGAAAAACTTTCAAATTCAGTAATTTGTCTGCAAAGTTATATTCACAGACTTTCTGTGCTGGTTTGAGTTTAATTCCTTAAGTAGAACAATTCATGTCAAATTTGTTCTAGGAATTAAATGTTTATTCTACCGAATGTTGTAACACCCTTTCAAGTTTAATATACGTATTTAACTTGAATCTTGTTTACTTACTTGCTAATTTTCTATATCTTAAATGTTTAATCATGTAAATAGAAAGTTAGTAAGTCAGCCTCCCAACCACTATAAGGACCCGAACCCTCAGCTAAAGCAATAATTTAATTCCGCAAATTCTGAATTTTTTTTTAAATTGTTGTCAGTATCGCATTCAACTCCCCTTCTACGATACTTCCGGGACCCAACAATATGCTTTATACATATGTGTCTATTTGTTTTATCCATTATTACATGTTTACATTATATTAGTGTTAAAATGAGTGATTCATAACAAGATGTCAAAAAAAGAATGGGTTATGAGCAGTGGACAAAAGAAGAGAGTATTGTACTTTCGGAAATTATGGTGATAATAGTGATATTTTTTCTAAACAAGTAGTAGAAGAACGAATACTTCGGCTTCTTAATTCAAAGCTTGGGTGTAATAAGAATTACAGTAATTATCAAAGTAGGCTCAAATGTTTTAAAAACTGATGGTTATCTTATTCAACTCTTATGAGGTTCAATTCTGGTTTTGGATTTGACTCGAACACGAAGAGGTTTACTGCTACAAATGAAGTATGGGAATACCTAAAGGTATTATGTTTCTTTAGTAGACTTTTAATAGATCATTGCATTTTTATTGATATAAACATGTTAATTACATTCGAGAATTGACTATTTTGAATCATTATGATTTTTTGACAGGTTCAATCTCAAAATGTTTTAATCGCTTGCAATTTTGATTTGGAGTTTATATATGTGCTCGGTGGGTGGGAAGATTCAGCACATGACTCAAAATTATTAAATGATGCAATGTCAAGAAGAAATGAGCTTCATGTTCCTCAAGGTACATTATTTTAATTTATATTTTGTGAGGTTTATTATAAGTTGTACTGATTTATGGAAAGTAAATGCTATTTCAGGAAAATATTTTCTTGTGGATTGCGGGTTTACCAACCACCGCCAATTTTTAGCTCCTTTACGTGGTGTACATTACCATCTAAAAGATTTTGATGGTCAAGGTCTCCACCCTAGAAATGCAAGTGAGTTATTCAATCTCCATCATTCATCATTAAGGAATGTAATTGAGAGAATTTTTGGTATCTTTAAATCACGGTTCACGATTTTCAAAGTTGCACCTCCATTTCCTTTTCAAACACAAGCAGAGTTGGTATTAGCTTGTGCTGGATTACACAACTTTCTTCGAAAAGAATTTCGCTCTGATGAATTTCCGGTTGATGTAGAAGATGATCAATTTTCGTCAAATTTTGACATAAGAGATGATACCGACTCAATTTTTTCAAGCCAACAACAATAAAGAGCGGATGCTAGTGTTTGGAGAAATAATATTGCTAATTTTATGTGGAATGATAGAGCTCAAACGACTGAAAATGAGGATCACGAGAATGACAACGAGGAACAATAATTATCATTTTATGTAAATTTTTTCTTTACAAATATCGTGTTTTTGTTATTTTCGACGGTTATTCTAATTTAAGGCAAGAAAATAAATTTTTATAATTTATTATTTTTCAATTCTTCATTATGTTAATGATATATTTAAATTTAAGGCACTAAAATATATTATCATTCCCTTGTTATATCATTTACTAGCGCATGGATTTTATAAAAGTTAAAGAAAAATAAAAGAAATCAATTTCATAAAATATATTGGATTTTATTGAATCCATGAAAATACTAACAAATAAATCCAATAAAATCTGATAGACTCTACGTGGATTTAAAATATCCACAGACTCTTAAAATCCAATAAAATCCATAGTCTTTTATTAGTCAATTAAAATCTCATAAATTCTACACTGAACCCTAAGTCTAAGTATTTTGGAATCCAATTATATGCAACATAAGTAAAAGTTAATTTTGTAAAAAAAAATTGTCCAACTCTCTCCAATGCAAAGCCCAATTTCACTATTTAATAGGTCCCATTTATTTACTTTATATATTATATTTAATAAGTTTAAATTTAAATATATTTTTTATGTAACTATAATAATATAAATTAAATGACAAAAAATAAAATATATAACTAGAAAAACTCATAATTAAATTGAATTACATAATTAAAAAACTTAATATTTATAGTGTCAAAATTATTTAATGTTATAATTTTACAACATATATTTTTTGTTTACAGTCCAACGTTTTTGTTTGAGAATAATACACATTACCATCCTGCATCGGAAATGGTGTAATCCAAATTCCAAACACAAAGTGGTTAAAATACAAACATTAACAACATCCACGTAGGACTGACTACCGGCTTTTGTCGGAGAAAAGCCAAAGCTAAAAAGGGTAATAAAACCGTTAATTATTAATGCATTACTCTATTCTTTTATTTCCATTACTCCTAAATAATGGATTAGTAAACTGCTAAAAATCATCAACAACTAGAACTAATCTTCTGGGGTTTTTCAATATCCCAAATAAAAAATAGGGTCTATTGTATTGTATCTAGTTACATTAATAAACAACCCAGATCTTGGTGTGAGTCTTTTTTGTATTGTATCGATTTGATTAACAAAATCTTGAGGGTGGGTGTGTTTAGTTTTTGATTTAGGGGGAGAAGGGTGAATGTGATATACAAGAGAAATGAAAGAGTTGATTGGGAGTCCTGGAATGTTGAGTGGGTTGTTGTTGAGGATTGGTCAGTTTTTGTGTGCTGCTGCCTCCATTGGTGTCATGGTTTCTGCTAGAGGATTCTCTAATTACACTGCTTTCTGGTATGCTTTACCCTTTTTTTGGCCTTTAATCTCTCATTTCTAGATTTATTCTGATGTTTTCGGGGTTCATTTGGGTCGAATGCAGTAAGAGTTGAGTAACATTTCGTGATGATCTAGTGTTCTTTAATTGAAATGCTGCTTACCTGTGTCATAAATTGATACTATTACCTACTTTTTTCTATAAATACCTGCGAGTAGGCTTTATATGGAAGTTGAGCTATAAGTGGTGTGGTGAATATTGTAATGTGAACTCTACACATTTCACAAAACCATTTCTTAATTGGTTTTGAAGAAATATCTATCTTCTTGGACTTAATTATTTGTTTCCTACTTTTAACAATGTCTTGATGATTCTAGTTATACGAGGTTGGTTTGGGAGGACGGTCTAAGATATCTATTTACTCATGAGTTACTTGTAGATATTTTCAAAATAAAAAACCTATTAATCTCCCAGTTTAAGGTAAATGTGTATTGCCTAAGTGGTATTATATTGTCATAGAGCAAAACTGATGTGGGATACTGTAATAACATGGCCAATCTTGTTTCTATTTAAACAAACCATAAAACCTTTGGAACGGGTTCTTACTTCATGTAAATGGAAATTGATGTTATTTGGGAATGTTGTTCATGTTACTCAGTGCTGATAATAATATTTCTGACATGCTTAGAGCATATATAAGATTATGAGGATAGCATGTATTCGAGCTTTAAAATTTTATAAAGAAAATGTAAATAATCTTTACTCTGTTTAGATTTTAGAAAGTTTGCGCTGGTAATGGACTCTCCATAAAATTTTTAGATATGCACTATGTCTGTGGTTAGTAGTAATGTAAAGTCTAAACAAACTATACAAGTACAATACTTGTAGAAAATCGAGTCGACGAAATTGAAAGGAGTACAAGCGGATGTTAGAGAACTTAAATAAGATTTTCAAAGGGTTGAGTTTGAAAATTTTCAATCAAGTATAGACAAAATCCCATTACTCAAAGAAACGATTCGTTCTTTCTTTCAAAAAAGGGATGTTCTTATCAAACGGTCAGATGAAGTGACTTGAATTCCATGACCTACTTTAAAGGTTTTACAGAAAACTCTGGCAGATTCAGACAATCGCAAAAACAAAGAACAAGGGACTTGTTTATTTGATGACTTGCCACCTCCAAACGCATCTATGGACTCATTACCGCAATGACTTCAAACAATTGAGTTTGAAGGCGTGAAACGTGAAGGTTGGTTGTTCAAATCTTACCTTGAATTCAATATTCTTTTATCACCACGAGAGAAGGTGTAGTCCGTTGTAGTATGCTTGAAAACAATGTTTTGTTTTGGCACTATCATAAGGAAAGTTGACAACCTTTTCTTAACTGAGAAGAATTTAAATTTAACAGTTCAGAGGCAAGGGTACTTGATTAAAAACTAAAAAGAAAAGGAAAAAAAGAAGGATTGATGGAATAATTTGCTCATTGAACCTTGAGAACAAGGTTCAAGTTTGGGTTGTGGGTAATATTAGGTCCTTTACATTATTTAAGTCAGGCATAATTAGTATTCTTGAATAAAAATTTGAAATGAAGGATATGCTGGATTTGAATGGGAATATTCTGAAGGATTTGGTGGAGTTCATCTTGTATATGTCAGTTACAGATCTGAACGGAGGATTTGTTGGGATCGATAATATGTGATTATGAGTACAACATAGAATGGAGAATTTGCAGGGTACGATAATATGTTATTATGAGGACAAAAAGTATGTTTGCATGTTGGGGTATGCATGAATTAGATTTTCTGCCCTCTTTTGCGTCATTGCTGGTTTATTGCATCTGTGGCCACATCCAGCAGCACTTTAGCCTCTATGTTTTCTTGTCTGCCTCAAGCAATCATGCCTGCCTTGATTTCTTTTCAATTTATTTCTCAAATATTTTCTTTAATGGTGTCACAAATATACCTTTAATCTTTCGTCTGACGATATTTGTTTTGACACAGCTATCTGATTGCGTCGATGGGGCTTCAAGTGTTATGGAGCTTTGGTCTTGCGTGCCTTGATGTTTATGCTTTAAAAATAAAGAGAGACCTTCAAAATCCAGTCCTAGTCAGCCTTTTTGTTGTCGGTGATTGGGTATTCAACTAATCCCTTGAAATGCCGTTTTCTACTATATTATCTCAATTATGTGATGCTTCATGAGTTTCTCATCTATGTTAGGATGCTTATTTGCCTCAGATCTTCTTCTTTAATCCTCTCAAGTACATATCAGTAGTGAAAATTTGTTGCAAGTGTTAATTCTTCATAGTATGTAATCTTAATGCTTTTATACTATGCAGGTGACTGCTACTTTATCACTTGCGGCTGCATGCTCATCAGCAGGAATTGCGGTTTTATATGCAAAAGACTTGGATTTTTGCAAGGTTCGTTTGAATATCCCATGTGGCAGATTTGACCTTTCCATTGCGCTGGCTTTCGCTACTTGGTTACTTACTGCTATATCTTCACATGTAATGTTTTGGATCTTAGCATCAGTGTGAGTCGTGCTCAATTTACCATTCCACGCATTACACAGTGTGTGCTTATTCTCTAATATTCATCTTATCCTTAAAGAATTTTGCCTTTTGTTTTACATATGTATTTTCTTATCTTATTGACTACTTTTTTTTGGTGACTTGTAATCTTAGATCTAGTTTATGTGCTTCCTCGTCATACTTTACATTTCAATTGCATCATATTTTATGCTGCTTTAATTGTCTTTACTCTCTACAGATGAGTTAACCTTACTAATCTCTTGCTAATTGAATTCAAACTCCTGAATTTATTTTTAAAAATGATGTTTTATCTGTTCCTTCTGGTTAATTCCGTGATTTGATGTACTTATCTGAATTGAATAACACATTTACTGGGTCAGATTGAGATGAGAATCAGATAATTTTGAGAACCAATATATTTACTTTCACATTACTGAAATCACAGAAGGTTACACAGTATTAGTAATCTTACCATTTTTACCAGTGACAGCAGATAAACTATTTAGTAGACAAGTGCCTTTTGGTAATACAGCAGTATGCATGTAATTATTGTCTCATGTACTCTTGAAGTCCACCTTTTCCTGTATGTATAAGAAAGCCCCCAAAATTTTGCCTTGGTTCTTAGATAACAATGCTAAACATGGTTTCTGTCTTTCTGATGTTCTCCGAACTAATAGTCCCTGACATAAAATCCTAAAAGTCATTTACTTGTATTGTGTTTGGTTGAAATAAATGAAAATGGAGTGGAATGAAATTTGAACTATGATTTACGTATATGTTAAAATTTTTCATTCATTCCTCCATTTCATTATTTGAAAAGGAATGCTCCATTTCTTACCTTAACCTATTTTCTTCACAATTCTCATCATAGAAAATTTGCCTCCACTCATTTTTTTTTCAAATCTTCCCTTCAAACTTCATTGATTGCCTTAATTTTTTTCCATTCCATTCTATTCTCCCAACCAAACACCACATTAAGGTTAAGCCTTCACTCATGAGTCATGTCTTCCCTTAATGTAATTTCACAGTTTTACCTGACTAGTTAGCCAATATGTCATGTCTCATAACATGTAACGGAATTATCCTGACAAAATGGCCAATACGTGTTCAGACCCGTGTCTAGGGAAAGGGTCCCTAGTTACAAAAATGCCTTATATATATATATATATTTATGTATCTAATAGTCCAGTTTTGTAAATTTCCCTCTTTTAACATTATTGACAAAATTTTGGGTTTTCAATTTTTGCCATACAAGAATCATTTATCATTCTTGACCTTATTTAAGAGTTCCAGGCTTTCAATTTTTGATTATATTAGGAGACGTATCAGTTTATTTTGCCTTGGTCTCTGAATCACCTAGAACTGGTCCGTCTTTGGATTACTCATCCAAATACAGTTGACTAGAACATAAATCATTGAATCTCCTCAAAGTTATGTTTCTTATGGACATCCAGTTCGTATCTCTACTGTTACTAGCCAGGATATTAGATCCAGTTTGAAGTGTTAATGTTTCCACCATTCTCTAAAGATTTCAAGGTACAAAATAATGTACCCACAGGATGTCCATATTTATGAAAGTTTGTGGGACCCACAGTTCGGTTTCTTGATGTCATGCAAAATGTAATTAAGAAATCGTTTTGGGTACAGAGGAGGTAAAATTTGCAGTAGAACTAAATGTTGAGCTTGTGGTTGTTAATGTTTGAGTTTTGTGGTTAATGGCGAAATGATGGAAATTTTAGTCTTAGCCTTTTAGGTTGACGTAATAGCTAGGTTGGCATTTTTTTAATGCTTTGGCAGTGGGAAAACTGAAAATTGAAGATAATTTTACCAAAACTATTCAACTCTAAAAAGTACTTCAAGAACATTAAACATCTTTTTGAGGTTGCGTTCATCAAGGTTAGTAGGCGTACCATTATTGTGCCATTACAACATAATTATGTATTGGAAGCCTCACCTAAAACAATACTGATAACATACTCGATCTCTTCAGCTACTTCTTTCATTGAAGGCCGATTCTGCCTGCGTTCATCCAAACACGCAGCTGCCAAATCTCCGAGTGCCTTCATAGTCTCTAGCTCTACCTTTGTAGCTCCATTTGTAAGTGCTGGATCAATAACATCCTCAAGTCTCTCTTCATACATTATCTTCTTCATGTAAACAACCAGGTTTACATTTTCTTCTTCTCTGTTGAAATCTATGGCCTTGTTAGAAGTCAGAAGCTCCAATAAGACAACCCCAAAGCTATAAACATCACTTCTATCAGTCAGTTGAAGGTTTAGGTAGTATTCCGGATCAAGATATCCTAAGGTTCCTTGAGCAGACGTGTATATATGACTACAATCACTCTCACTTGTCTCTACCAGCCTAGAAAGCCCAAAATCAGAAACTTTTGCATCTAGCTTCTCATCAAGTAAAATGTTGCTTGATTTCACATCACGGTGGTAAATAGGCTGCACGGCGGAGGAATGGAGATATGAAAGACCTTCTGCAGTTTGGTGAGCAATGGTGAGCCGTCTCTGCCAGCTAAGAGGTTCCAACTTGCGTAGGCGGAATCCATGGAGGTGCTCAAAAAGTGTACCATTTGATATGTACTCATAAACTAAGAGTGGCTGCTCAAGCTCAACACAACATCCAAGAAGTCGTACTAGACTTTTGTGGTTCACTTGACAGAGGATTCGAACCTCGTTGAGGACTTGATCCACACCTTTGGTATTCCCAGGCTTGGCACGTTTGACAGCTATAATGGTTCCATCTTCGAGAGTGCCCTTAAAGACTTCACCAAAGCCACCGGTTCCAAGAAGGTTCTCTCTTGAAAAGTTGTTTGTTGCTTTTCGTAGTTCTTTTTCATTAAAGATCTTTGCGGACTTTCCATTGCTGTTTGCATTTAAGATCTCTTGGCGTTCCTTGACTAAATTTTTCCTTGCTTTGTGCTTCAAGTGGCGAAGACGTTTGTATACGAGACTGCTGCTTAAGATTAAAAGGAGGACAGAACCTAATGCACCTGCAAATTTTCATTAGTGAAGGTTACAAACTCGATCCAGCATCTTTAAGGTCTCCCTCCTACCCCTCTTCAAAATTGTTCATATCTTACAAATTACTTCCTCAGTTCCTCCCATAAAAGTGACTTGTTTGACTCTTTTTTTATCTAATTATTAGTTTGCGTAATCAAAATTAATTACGCTACATGTAAATAATAATGATATAATGAACATTGTAAAGAACCACAATTTTTCTACTACAAGACATTCAAAAGATTGTAGAAGTGAATTTTAATTTTTAGTCAAACTCTAGTCAATTTGACGAAACATTCAAACATAGCTTTTCCTAGGACGGGAGCATAGTTAACCCTTATCTCTCCACCTTTGAATTTCTTTCTAGAGAGAGCGAGAGCAAGCATACCTACAATACCAGGCATTTGACTTTTGTGAACTTTGCAACTCTTCTCATTGCACTCTTCAAAAAGAAAAAGCAAGTTAGTAGTTTGTGTAAGATGCATTACATAGAAAAAATTAGCATTTGGACATCATCACAGTAGCGCTTTTATGCAGTATATTTTGACTGGACAAGCTTTTCGTAGCATGTTTCTTCTGGAAAACTAGAAATGTCTAGTCTCTAAAAGCTTAATTATGTAGTATGCACGATATATTATTTTTTATTTATTATAAAGAATATTTTTACTACATTGTAGGAGGCTTTAGACTCAATGTTATTGCGAGTGGTTGAGTGTGTTAAAAGCACAAATATCATAGCTAAATCTCTGTGCACTGCTTATATTGGCTTACCAAAACAATGATCACATTCAACATGTTATCGAAGAACTTAAGGAATGTTGATAATCAGCTAAGTAAAGCAGCGGGAATATTAATTACAGGCCCCAGGTGCTTTAGCTCGTCTCATGGTATAGATAGTACCGTGCCAAATTGTAAGTTGATCTATTAAGTATTCCCAAAATATGTGGTGGCTTGTTTGGGAACTTGAATTTCATTTGAAATTCTGGATTTGATCAAATGACATGTTTGGGTAATCATTAAGAATTAGGATTTGGATTTCAAGACATTCAAATACTAGTATAAATTTGAGATTTGAAATGACAATTTAATTCATGTGTACATGTTCCCAAACACAATCTGATGGTATTTCCTTTGTCAATGAGAAATTTGAAGGATAAGAGAAGTATGCTACTCACTTTTACAACGACCATAAACTGGGTCCCAACGGCGACCAGCATTACAGAAGCATCTTTTTTGGCCATCGTTCCTCTGGTTTGGTTGGCACTTGGAGTTCGGCAATATCTGACAGTTTGCCGGAGAATTGCAGAGTGGCTCTTGCGGTAGTGTCCACTCGACCTCCACCCCTGGCTCAGGCCACTTGGCAACTGGCAAAGTTGGATCCAAATTAACAAAACTCTGGTAAGCCATGCACCCTTGCCCATGAATTCTTATCACATAAGCCGTTTGCGAACCGCCAGTTCGAAAATCACAACATATGGGTGACCCAGTGCAAGGGGTCGCAAATTTTGTGTACTTAATGTAGTTGTGACAGATACTAGTTGTTGTACAATTTATTGGTGCTTGTAAATGCAACATATTGTCAGTACAATTCAGTAGCAATATTGTATTACTGCTTGTAGTGTTGAATGCTCCCATTGGATCCAGTTGAATACCCTGGTAGATGAGATCTGTGCTCAAGCATGTATTGGGTATGAGGGGTGCTGGTCGAATAGTCATTGTTTGACCCTGAGGGTTGATAGATGTGATCATATACGATGAGCCGTTTAGTGCATCAAGCCACAATGTGCCTCTAGTGCACCGGACTTTGTGTGCTTGGTTCCCGCAGTTAGGGCTGGTGCTAAGTGGGTAAGGGACCTTGGTTTGGCCGCAATCTCCACATTGCAGTGCAGCCATTGTGTAGGGTGAGTATGGTAGCAGAAGTATTATAAGGAGAAGCATAGTTATGAATGTAGTGATTGTGAATACAAGTCAGTTAGCATGGGCTGATATATTAATGCATAGTTAGGTGTTTGCATGCATTTCTAAAAGAGCAACATTTTCCCAGGAAGATAGCACGCTAAGAAATAGATGTAATCTCCAGACATATTGAGATGTGAATATGATATGTTGTCGGTAATATGCACGACTATGACAGAATGTTTGAATGAGATCATTGGACTGTAAGAAAGTAGAAATAAATATAAATACTATGGGCTTTGCGTAGTAGCTGTCAAAAGACCTCTGTCACTGATTAGTACCCCAGTAGTAAAAATTGTAAATTTTGGCATAACACCTATGCATCTGTCATTTAGTACCTTTTAAGTCTTGAACTTCGAGGTTCAGTTTGTCTGTGGTAGCTAGGTGCGGATGTATTTCGAATTGAGTGGAAACGAATTTTTAGTTATCGAATTTGAGTTCGTGTTTTTTATTGGTTTAAAGTTGCCGAAAAATATATTCTACTTTGATGCGTTTTCTGAGGAACCGAGCTTTGTTTACTAAGTTTTTTATTTGAGCATAGATAGAGAAATCAAATCCCCCAAGTACAATTGAATCGAGACACATTGCGTTAAGTTGCAAATAGTTAGTTACCAAGATCTGATTATAAGTTATTAAATGGGAAAATGAATAAAAATTCGCAGTTTGAAAAGCTGTTCCTAAAGACCCAAGAAATTTCTAATTGGAATTGGGGAATTTTTTCAATTGATTCTTTTATCACATTGTGAAATTTTACGTTGTTGAATGGACCCTTCGAAAACAATTGGAGGATGACAAAATTATCAAAAATTGGAGGATGCACAATTTGAACCTGCAATCTACAATCATATACATAGTTCTCTGTAAATCATTAATTGATATACGATTTCATCCACAACCTGCAAAACTACACCGATCTGCAAAAAAAATCCGGCGAGTTTCAAAAATTTTCCAACGACGATTACAACAGATCCGATTTCAAGCACACGAATCCGGCACATATCCCGTTTCGCGTCCCGGGTCGTGTCGTGTCGACACCGGTACGGCCGGCAGAACTGCCGAGTCGGAGTAACTATGGTTAAGATTGAATTCATGTCTGCACTGAGAAAATTACAGCCCTGGCATTAGGCGAATATGTCATGGTAGGTTGTTGCCAGATAATAATTTCTGTGCAGACCTGCAAATATGAACTTTTCAAGTACTAATACTGTTGGATTGGTGTTTAGAGGAAAAGACAAAAATTCCATGAGGCAAGAAACGAAGTCCCACGTGTTTGGAGAGGCTAAAAAATTGTTTGATGAGCCACCATGAGTGGGATTTCCCATATTAAATCATTCTGCACTTGGGAAACCAAACATTCATGTTATGACTTATGACACACGTACATGAACTAGTGCTTTTACATTGATTATTGATATATCCTTATCAAGTTGCAGCTACAAGATCCAAAGCCATTGTACATCCAAGCATATGATTTTAGCTTCCCAACAACCCACAATACAGTATGTATATTTTAGAGTAAAGTGCACTTCGTGTACGCGTAGTTTGTGTGTCAGACCACTTGAGATACCACACTTCAAAAACTACCACGTGCTGTACTGCGTTTCTTAATTTTTTACAGAATGTTGTTTTCCGTCAAAATAGGCTAACACCGTGACTTTTGTTGAGGGCATTTTTGACTGTTAATATTATAAGGCTTAAGACACATTACTTTACTCATAAAAAAATAGTAATAACAAGTACACCAAAATACAAAAATAAAGCATACATTCACAACACATTCTCTCTCAATTTCAATAGCTTTCTTGAGATTCTATTCCCGTCTCTTTCTTTGCTTCTGCCAATGCTTCTTGATGCGAAGTCTTGTCATGTTTACGCATTAACTCAGCAGATTTCAAAGCAGCTTCGGTTTGCTCAAACTTGGAAAACCATTCTTTTCTTTTCACAGTGAGTAATCCCATTTGATATTGATGATCATAAATCTACATAAACAATCATTAATCAACAAACACAATAATTAAATAGAAGTATTAACAACAAACATGTTAGAAAATTGACTAAACTAAATAATCTCCTCAATTCATCTTAATTCACATTAACGCAAATAATCAAACAAGTAATGTGTGTGTATATATATTAAAAATTAAAAATTAAAAAAACCATATTACAATTAATCGCATGCATAATAATAAAAACAATTAATAAAGGGATTAAAAAAAACCTCAGTTAAGCAATGAGAGAAATTCTGTCTCTGCATTTAATTGAGTTTTCATCAAAGCCACCTTCTTGAAGACGCTTCCATATATCATCATCACCTCTTCGCAAAACCCTAGATGATGAATTCACTCTTGTTTTCTCCGATTAAATTACGGGAATCGTCATCACGATTATCGATAAACCCTTGAATTGAAATTGCTTGCCCCTTAACCCCGCCCCGCCCCGCCCCGCCCCGCCCTCTCTGGGCCCCGCCCTCTCTGGGTGTAGTGCTTTACCTTTACTTCTGTAATTTTTTTGTTTGTTCTCTTTCTCTCTCTAGCTTTTTTTTATGAGTAAATTAGTGTATCTTTAAGGCCTTATAATATTAAGGGTTGAGAATACCCTCAACAAAAGTCACGAAACAACATTCTGTAAAAAGCTAAGAAACGCAGTATATCACGTGATAGTTTTTGAAGTGTAGTATCCCAAGTGGTCTGACATGATATACGCGTACACGAAGTGCACTTTACTCTATATTTTATAAACTATTTTAAATGGAATTGAGTTTTATAAGTAAATTGTACTAAATATACAAAAATTATATTATAGATGAAATTTTTAATGTAAAGTTTAGACTATAATTTAAGATAACATAATATTGATTTAACCAAAAAAGTTGAGATTATAAAAAATATAAGGTTAACAAAAAAATTTGGGATAACAAAAATTTAGTTAACCAAACTGACTATAAAATTGTCTAAATGTTGAATTATCATATGTGATTCAGAAAACAAAGCAAGTCATATATTAACCACGGAAAAATTTGAAATTATTTTTGAGGAAACAAGCCATATACCATGCCTAGTGTTGAGCGTGCAAAAAGCTAAGGAAATACTGTTTTGAATTTGTACAGGAGTTTTAGGTTGTAGTTGCTGCTTTCATGTGGTACAACCCCCTTGTAGCTTACATTACTTTGTTTTAATTTAGCAAAAAGTATCTAAAACAAGGAACATACCTGAACCTAAAGTGCGAAAAAGAAAATACTCGTTAATTAATTTTGTACAGCAAATGAACAAAAACCCTGCTAACCCTTGTAAAATGCATGTAATATCGCCCATATAAAGATCAAGCAAAGAAGTTCATACACATAGCAAATATAATGGGCTCCAGTAGAGTGCTAATTCTGATTAGAACCCTCATGATCAAGATAACATACCTACAGGCTACAATAGCTCTGATATTGATAAATATTCAGCAAGACATCTTTGGAGGCATATCTCATTAAAAAGAAGAACGATAGAGGGTACAAAGTGCTAGGCTACTCGAATAATAATGAACTTGAATGTGCATACATGTATATGAATTGCTCAAGTGGAAGAAGAATTGAAAAATTAATATAACTTGGACATTGGAATGGGATGCTTCTTTCTCAATATCTCTACTATCTTGTTTGAGTGGCAATAGGCAACTGCCTGAACTGTAATCATTGGATTGACACCAACAGCACTAGGTAGAACACTAGCGTCACAAACAAAAAGGTTTTGCGCTTCCCAACTCTCCCCATTATCATCGACTGCACCTTGAGTGTAATCAGACCCCATTCTGCAACTTCCCATTTGATGGGCTGTGCTGTAGGTTGTCCAGTTTCTCACCATTGATTTTGGCCCTTGAGCTACAGAAATTCCGTCAAGATATTCTTCCAGCTCAGCTGCACTAGTCCCCTTACATTTGAATATTTGTCCGTCGCTCTGATGGCTTCCTACCTCAACAGCTCCTGCTGCTATTAGAATCCTCAATGCTTCCTTCAGCCCAGCTCTGGAATTCTCTTGGTCCTCCTTGTTCAGTGTATGACTAATCCTCCTTTCCACCTTTACTTCCCCAGATCCTCGGTCCCTAATCATCACAAACAAATGTGCTGTTCTAGCATACCTCAACATTCTTGTCTTGTAGTCAAGTCCAGACACCCAAGGACATATTGCAGCGAATGATCCTGGTAATAATGCAGGAGTTTCAAGTATGGCTATAACATTTTTAGAGTTTGAATCAATAACCTTATGAACCGATGTCATAATTCCACCCTGATATATTTTTCCTTCGATCTCTGGACTAGTTCCTTCTGGAAAATATCCCCATGCCAGCAAAGCTGGGTGTAGGTGAAGGTTCCGACCAATGTGTTTATTTCTTAACCCACTAGAGATCATAAGAGGTGGTGTCAAGAAAGCTCCACATGCTGAGACAGTTGCTTTCGCCTCAATCTGAAGTGAGATCTTCTTATGAATGTTGTTATCTCCATTCATATTGAATTTGGCAATCACTCCAAGGCATTCTTTTTCTCTTCTTCTTCCAGATTGCAGGTTGCTTGTATTCTTTTCTATAATAAATTTCTCTGCTCTGCATCCTGATATGATAACTGCACCAGCATTAACCGCATCAACTAGCCAAGTCGTATCAGTTCCTTTCTTATCTCCTGATTTACAACCATAACCGCAAGAACCACAATAATGATTCTCTGAGGAATTCCTTGGGATTGCTTGAACTTCAAGACCGAGTTTTTCACACCCTTTCCTAAGAACTTCATTTTGGAAACCCTCTTTGATACAATTTTCTGTAACCCCTATTCTTTCGCACACTGTATTCATTGCTGAATCATACTCAGTGCTTGTAAAAAGTGGGAGTTTGTGGTTGTCCCCCCATTCCTGGAGCACATCCTTTGGTGTTTTGATGCTGCCTGACCAGTTAACAGCTGAACCACCACCAACCAATGATCCTGCCATCAAAGTTATTTTCCCATCTATAGTTGACAGAATACCTCCATTTTCATATAGTTGGGTCATGGAGGGTCCTTCCAGTGTAGAGTAATCCGTTTTAGTAAAATAGTTGCCTTTTTCAAGAACTAAAACCTTATAACCCGAACTTGCTAGCACCGAAGCTGCCACACCTCCACCAGAACCAGACCCAACAATTACAACATCACATTTGATCTTATATGTATCTCTTCTTTTAGGATCTTTTGTGACAGTGAGGCCTTTCTGGGTGAGGGATTGGATAAAACTTGATTCAGTTTCTCTAATAGTTTCAACAATTCCTTTTTCAAGAGGCCGTTCTTCCTCTTCTTCTTCTTTGGATAACCTCTCGTTGAGATTATCCTCATGGTATCCAATGGCTTCCCATGCTGGATTTTCTGAGTTTTCATTAGCCTGTAGGTTTTATATAATTAATTTCAGAATTCAAGTCCAACACATGACTGATTTGTTGAGTGAATTCCCTGACAACAAACACAATTTATAATGGAAAGGGGATTAAAAAAATGTAACTCTACCTTAATTTCTTCCGTTTTAATGATTTTTTAATTTTTAATTATTGGAAAAAACCATACATTAAATAGCTTAGGTTCTTTTTCTTCTACTTCTTTACAGAGATACTTGTACTTAACTTCTGGGAAAGTTGAACACTTTTCCACACTTCATTCTCTTTTAGTCCATAAGTTCACAATCAAGTCATGTGTACACATGGGACGCCATAATCTCGCATTTCGTACAAGGATTGACAAGCTTTTTAGAGGTGTAGGGGAGGTAGGATTTATACTTGCCTGAGGTCTTATGCAGGATTATAGCATTACAAATTCTGTAACTTTCACGAGCATGAAAAACAGGGATTTGGGTTGATGGTATCTTTTTTGGAAAAACCACTAACAAAAGATAGTCGATTATAATATCTTATGTTAAGAGATCGACTTGCAGGGTCTTTATTTTGTAAATTGCAGGAAGATTTATACATTGTGCCTGCACACTTTTTAAGATTGTGTTTTTTCATCTACTCCCAGGGATCAGGGATTTGTTCTATGAGATCTATTTGAATGTTGGGGAAGCTGTCTATTATTTAAATTTTATTAGTAACTAGGCATACATCAGTTTTACTATAATATGCGTAGGATGTATGAAGAATGTATGAAACTTAACGAGAGTCCATTCTTGTTTTACTAGGACTTGGTAGTGAAGACTATCTTCACTAAATTTTTCTAAAACATCCTCGGAAACTATTGAAGAATTATCAATATATTGAATTCAAAAAGATGATGTCGATTTTCATGTCTATGAATTTAGGTAGTGATGTCTAGACATAACAGAAGTGTCTGAGTTGTAATGGACAACCTGTTATGTTATTAATGGCCACACACTTATATAGAATATTAGAACTACAAGCAGAGCATAACCTGCTAATTTCTATACATGCAAGATTTTGATATTTAGTTAGTAAACATCTTTAGAATTTGTTTTAGTGAGTAGCTACAAATTCTAGTATGTATAGACCTCACTAGAATTCTAGAAATAAAATTAAATTATACGAGGATGCAAGTGCATGTCTAAACACTGCCTGGGCCTGGAATCACATTCTAGTATGTTTACGTATGCACACAGACGAACATGAGAAGAGATGATGTACATGTGGTACATGTACCTGACTGAAGAAAACCCAGACGCACAAGAATTTGATGAATATGAACCCGAGACGGATAGGTGTTATAAACCAATTCTTATACCATTTCTGGACAACTTGTTCTCTTTTTGCCAAAGAAATAGAGGAGAACGTGTTCAAGTATGGCCACTTATCACCAAGACACAAAAATCCACATAGTAAGAAAGTCCCCAGCCTGCTAGACAGAAGTATTAACACTAGCCTAACTACTAGCACTGCTTCAAAAAATACTCCCTTTGTTAGGATTTCAGCAACCTGCGGCAAAAAACAGTGTCTTAATTTACGGTTATATTGCACGTATAAAAATATCGACAATGTACAACTAAGTTTGAGAATGGCAAGCTAATCAAGTAGAAAGACTTTTTTCTCACCTCTTCGGGAACATAATTTTGCGAACCAGAAGCTTGGAGGAATGACCGTATGTGTTCATCAGTCTGATCTCCATTCCCTGTAAAAGTTAAAGAATCATTTGGAATAGGAGGTAGAAAAACCTCACAGATACTAGCTAGAGTCTCTAATTCAGATGATGATAAGCTGTGATCGTACTTTCTTTCTCTTTTTCGACCTTTTAGTAAAGAATGACATTCTTTTCCCATTCTCTCACTCTCTTCCTTTGGCTTTCGTATTCAGTTTGTTCTGAGCTTGTAGACTACAAAGGTTGGATTATACTGCACGGATTTGTTTTTGGGCACATCCCAAAATGTCTCATACTAATGAAGCTAAAAATGTTCAATAGCAAGTCGAATCAATGGCCATTGCAAGAACAATTATGACTTACCTAACATAGTTATTTCAATAAGTAATCTGCAAGATCTCCAAGACACTTATTTGACATATATTATAGTTGTACATGTTACGTGCCAATGTCGAAACCACATCGTGTGTTACCTATATATATTTTGGCTACATTGAAAATGTCCTGCAAGATTTAAAAATTTATGATAGAAATGAAATACAATGTATCCGGCTCATGTCTAAGGTCTACCACCTTAGTCAGTGTGCTAACCCCCCAGAAAAAGACTTGCACTATACACATTGGTATTAAGCAGAAATTTATAAATAAGGTGTTTTCTTACCCATTTCAAAGGACAGTGAAGTGTGCAGTCAAATAGGTACTTGAGGAATGTGTGCCAGGCCCGTCTACAGGGTCTTAGATAAAGTTAATTTTTTGGGACTTAATTTATATATATATTTTACAAATTTATTTTATAATTTATATAAAAATAATTCAAAAATTTGGAGTTTTAAGTGTTGCGACCCTAGATGCATGTACAACCTCGTGTGTAGTAGTAATAGTAATGTAGTGTACAACAGTACAAGTATTACTTTAACCCTTTAAGATTGGAGTTTACTTTCATGTCTTGCTGTTACGAAGTTTGCCTTCAATACAGGATTAGTAGGGCCGCTCTGCAACGGTTTCTAGTTGTATGTCCTTTTCGATTTAGTAAAGCTGAAAGTTACATTCTCCTTCTAGCCATTTGTAAAAATTTAATGCATGTTAAATACGGAGTAACTATAAATGTATCTTATAGGAGTATATAACAATAAAATATTTCCATCATGAAATGTCAAAAATTCAAACACCGTCAAAAATAAGATGAGTGTGTATGTTTAATTATCAAAAGGTAAATTTCACAATAATGATGGTACTTTACATTACATTTCAAAAACATTATTAAACTTTTAAATTCTCAAAATAATGACTCAATTTTGTCTCCGCCTATTAAAAGAATGGCTAATGTCGATTTCCGTTAAATTTTTACCATTAACTAATATAATTGTAATATATTAAAGGTTAACGGAAGTTGACGAGAGTCATTCTTTTATAATGCTTCCATCAGGTTCAACTTTTTGCATGCACTAGCTCGTAATTCTTCGTATTCATCGGATGCTTTTACCGTTCTTGCTTTCCTTTCCTTTTAGCCACTTCTGTACATTTAGGATGAACCGGAGATTCAACAACATTTTTATTTGTTGGTGTATTGTTATTTGCCGATGATGAGTAATTTCCAAAATTTCTTTTAGTTCTTTTTGAACTTTCAGTAGTTGAAGGAGTTCTCCACTTGGGTTGTCTACGAAGCTCAAACCAGTGTCTATCAAAATTCGACTTCTTTTTTATTTAGCTGAATGAAGTATATGAGCTCTCTCATTTATATCATCCAAGTTTGAACCGCTTCCGGCTGTCTTTTGCGCCTCTTCATAACACGATCCAAATTTTTGAGCACATTTGTTTATCCGTTTTCACCTTTTTTTTCATAGCCACAAGGCCCATAACTCCTCTCTTGATGACACCAGGATTATATTCTTCACAATATTGATGAATTCGGTCTCACATTCAACCAATTTTCATCTATACTGACTAGGGGATCAATTGACACATTCAATCATGCACTTATTTCATCTTCAACCCACTTCCACTGTCCAGTAATTTCTCAAAAATCTTCACTTTCCTCAAAATCTTCATTAAGATTAATAAAATTTGAGTTATTAAAGGCAACCACTTGTAAATGCAAAGAATTTTGAGTAGGTGATTGTTGGGTTTTAAATTGTGGATTTGAAAATAGCGGAAATGGAAATTGGTATGTAGAATTTTGAGGATATGAAAATGAAAATTGAGAATTCGGAGAATGTGGAAATTTGTATTGAGAAATCAGAATTTTGAGAATTAAAATTAAAATGTTGTGGTATGGAAAATAGGAATTTGGATATGGATATTAAAATTGTGGGTTTGAATTTTGATAATTCGAAGGTGGAGGATTATGGATTCATCTTTTGATTAAAAAAATCTAATTTTTTAAGGAAATAAATGGGTATGAGAATTTTATATTTATAGGAGTAAAATATATCCGTTAGTGTATGTTTACAACGATAATATATTTATTAACAAATAGTTTCTAAAGTAATAAAAGGAAGAAAAAAAGTAAGCAAGTGATATTAAAATATTCAAAAGAAAGGAATTGGGCGGAACTGAGCACTGCCCATGTTGGTGGGTCTAGCCACTTTTGACTGGTCTCGTCCAATGCATTTAGTGAAGAAAATAGTTGCCCAAGTCACTATAAATGCCCTAGTGCAACTAAACAGCCAACATTGTAGTTGTTCTAAGGCCCATTTCCCACTTCTTTTGAGTCCCATTCTATGCCACCTCACCACCAAGTGGGCTTTAGAAAAAAAGTGGTCAAACTCATCCAATGCTAAGCCTACTTGCCACATTTTGTAGGGCCCATTTTATTCTTATTATATTATATTTGTAGGATCATAATATTTTAAAATTAATGTTAGTTTAATTAAATAATATTAAAATTGTATTAATAATCACATTAAAGTGATTAAAAATTTTAAAAATATTATTAAAATAATTTTCTTTTTCACCTCGGGGACGTGGTATCCTTTTAACAAATGTTGCTCATTCAGAATATATTCCATCTGTTAAGTAGTAGCTCATATTATAATTTTTTCCATTGACAGTATAATTTACCTCTAGAGCACGACCTTTTAGCACTTCATCAAATACTGGTATTAAACGTTACTAAGCGGTTATACAGTCAGAATATTAAACAGCTATATAGATGTTGTACATGACTTGAAAAACAGATAAAGTAACACTAAATAATTAAAGTGTAAGAAAGTGAGACGACTCAGGGTGGTGGAACGGTCCACTTTGTTTCTTTCCATCCAATGCACAAAACAACAGACTCAGCTGGTCAGGTCCTTCTTTAGTGTCCCGAGGCGCAACACGTGCTTGCATTATAGAAGCCCTCAAATACTCCCGGGCGTCTATACAATATGATAAATTTTAAATATATTTTTTTCTCATTCATAATAATTTAAAATATATAAATTATATAATCAAACTTTATCAACAAGAATAATATATTTTGATAATGAAAATAAATTATATTCTTATATATTCAATTCTTTAAATTTCATCGTCTTCATTATCTTCATCATATTACTTAGTGTCTTCTTCATCATTATCGTTGTAATCTACCATTATCATTGTTGTCGTCTAACACTAGATTATTCCCATGATCTCGACCTTATTTATTCTCACACTTACGAATTCTCGTAAGATTTTTTCTCACACTCACATCCACTCGCGAATTTTTTTTAAATCAACCCACAATCTCTTGCAGGTCTTTCTCATACTCACGAGTCACAACCTCTCTCGAATATCTTTTTTTCAAAACTCATAAACTCTTATAAGATTTTTTTTCATATCCACAACCTCTTGGAAATATCTCATTTTTTTTATATCCACAAACTCTTGTAGGATTTTTTTCTTCTTATACCCATGAGCTCTCGTGAATATCTTTTTTTTCTCACACTTACAAACTCTCGTAAGATTCTTATCGTACCTACGCCTGACAATTTGGATAAATGTTCAGTTTCAGATCATATCAGATCAATTTCGGATCAGATATTTTTTTATTATAGTATATTTATATTTGGTTCGGATCATATCTAATTCGGTTCGGATTCAATTTCGATTTTGCATAAATTGAATTAGTTTAGGTTCGGATCAGGATGATTTCGGTTTTGGTCAAAATCAGATTAAAATTCGGATGAATTTTGGATAAAAAGCAGATTAAATTTGGTTCAAAATTTTTTTGACCGGTTCTTATTTTGAACTAGATTTTATTTGGATTTGAAAATTCAGTTCAGATTAATGTTGTCTTAATTTGAATTATCGTCGAACTTAAATAATGGTCGTTAAGTAAACTTGTTAAATTATAGTTAAAACTATATAAAATAGTACCCAATAAAATAATTATTTTGATTAAGTACTATATTTTTCTAGTCCTGACTTTGGTCAATGTGATAAAAGAAAATTTTCACTAAATACATGATAAAACCATTTTATAAAAAAAAACTTTAGGGCAAATGAAAATCTAAAATAAAATTTAATAAATTTTATATGCATATATAATATAAGATATATATTTTTAAAATATGAATTTATATTTACTTTTTTATTTTCAAACAAATTTAAAATAAATAATATTTTTAATTTTTTAATATTTTGTTTTACAAATACATATACTATACATGTGAACTATATATAAGTGTATAATGTACTTGTGAGTATAACGAATTATAAAATTGCTTGTCTAAAATAAAATTAGGATCTATAATATAGTTTGAACCGCATTCAGTTTCGATAATTTTTTATTTGAATTTGTTCGATTTCGGGTCACAATCAGATATATTATTTTCAGTTAAAATTTTGGTTTCACATCATTTTCGAATGGAATAAATCGGTTTTCGGATTATTAACAGAATTGATTATATTAAACTGATATCGGTTCAGATCATTTTGTTTCTGATTCGGTTATATTCCGAATTATAAAATTTGGATACAAAATCGAATCTCGGCTCCATAGTGCAAAGATGAGGCGAGCACGCCAAGCATAAGATAACCACCTAGAAGTCCATTTCAATATCTGTCCTTTCGATAAGATGGATACAATCACTAATAGTAAGCTCAGAGGAGATCAAATGAATGCTAAAAATTTTATCGGCAGCGTCCCTCTGGGCTCTGGGGAAATCCCACATTGTTATCAAACCACTCCATAACCACTAGCTTGGCATTCCTAAAATAGGAGTTGCTTTTTCGATTGTTTGGGTGAAGCCCACTCCATAAGGAAAATTAATCTGAGGCCAGCTTAATACACTTGATTGATGTAATGTCTGCTTTGCAGAAAAGGAGAGCATCATCAGCAAAGAAAAAGTGATTAAGCTTCAGTCTATTGCAAAGCCCATGATACTTAAAGGTTGGGCCGAGGTTGGATATAAGCAGAGAAAACATATTCATGACAACAGAGAACATGTAAGGTGAAAAAGGATCACCTTGTCGCATACCTCTCTTGCCTTTAAAGAAACCTTAACGCCCCATTTACCTTGACATAGAACATGCAGAAGGAAATACAAGTTTGATTCCAGGTGATGAATTTTATGGGGAAGTTAAATTTCTTTAGGCAAAGAAGAATGAATTTCCAACTCACAGAATCAAAGGTCTTATGAACATCAAATTTTATAGCGCACCCAGGAAAGCCACTCTTCCTCTTGCAATCCTTAAATAACTCCTGAGCTAAGAGAATATTACCAGAGATATTTCTACCAGGAATGAATGCCGACTGAGATGAATGAATGAGCTTAGGAAGAACCCCCTTAAGTCTGGCAGTTAGAATTTTAGAGATGCATCTGTCGATGGTAGTGCACAGAGATATAGGTCTAAAGTCCTTCATATGCACTATGCACTAGAGTGACAATCTTTGGAATAAGGGCAATGGACGTAGTATTAATCGACTGGTGCATGCGGGTTGTATCAAAGAAAAACTGAATAGCTTTACAAAATTCTGACCCAACAATGTCTCAGGTATGAGTGAAGAATTCTACAGGAAATCCGTCTAGCCCAAGCACCTTGCTTTTCTTCATCTTCTTTAACATATTATAAATGAGTTCATCCGTGATTGGTGCTAAAAATTTATCAAATTCCTTCACTCAGAGTGGGGCAGTCAATATCATTAAACTCAGTAATATTAACATTAACCGCATGTTCTTGCCCAAGGGTACTTTCAGAATAACCCATCGCAACTGCCGCAATATATATTAAATTGCCCCTTGAACAGTAGTCTGTTGCCATAATAGATAGAGAGACTCTTGGAGCTATTCTAGTTGTCATTGACCTGGTTAAAGAAATAGGAGGTGTTTCCATCTCCTTCGTTAAGCCACCACACTCTAGATTTCTGAGCTCAAAATTTCTTTTCTATGGTCAGTGTCTGATCAAGTAAATTGCAAGCTTCTATTTTTGCATTCCTGAGTTGAATAGAATCAGTGTCAACGAAGAGGGCCTCTTGAATATTCTACAGCTTGACTCTAAGAGTCACCACCCTATCCTGAACCCTCCCAACTTGGCTGTTAAGAACTTTGTGAGCGCGTTGCAAGTATCAGCCTCTTCGTAAGGATGAACATGAGATCCCCGGAACAAGGAAGTAAATTTATCAGCCACCGTTTTAATGAAAAACAGTCCATTATCAGTAGTGTATACTAGCTGAGTCTTGAATTCTGTTGGATGACACATTATAAAAAATCATGCATGTCTCGATTCCACCGTTCTCGACCCCTCCCCAATAATCTCGGATATGGACAAAACACAGTTAAAATCCCCTCCAATATACATCTCTAGGTATAGATGCAAGATCCGCCCAAAGTGCATGCCTGGTCTGACCTTCGTTAAAAGCTTACATTAAATAAGCCACAAAATCAAAGTTAGTGACTTTATGTTGAGCCAGATAGGATATATATTATGGTGAAGATCTTCTAAGTAATATAGTCTATTATTTTGATCTTAATTTTCTAATGAGAATAATGTTCGTGAAGATGATCTCAGTAATTTACTTAAGATTAAATCAGTTTCTAGTATAAATTTGGTGTAATAATTTTATAAATATAAAGTTCATATTTATGTTCGATAATTGTACCCTTATATTGTGTTTGGTTGTAATTAATGAAATTGGAGGGAATTGAATGAAATTTAAACTAAAATATAGATAAATGTTCAAAAATTTCATTCCTACCTCCATTCAATTCCTAACAATATAAAAACTAGTGTTCAAACCCCGAATGTGAGAAGTAATGCTTCATTACCTATCATTTCTCTTCACATTTCTTATCATAACAATTTTGCACTCTCATTTTTTCCCAAATATTTTTTAAATCTCTATCGTCACCCATTAATTTTACCCATATATTCCATTTATTTTCTACCAACCAAACACAACATTATATATTGTACTATAATTTTTTTTTTAATTTCAAGTAATTACACTTGGCGAACATTCATTTCTGATATATATAGTAGTGTTTTTTATTTGTTTATGTATTTTCAGAGTGTCGATCAATTATAATAAATCATTTTACAGAGAAACTTCATTTAACTAGTGATTTCTTGTTCTGGGTACGACCTTTTGTAACCAACTAGATGGTTGGTTAACTCTCCAAAACCGGAAAAAGTACTTGTAAGATAAGAATTATCAAGGGAGTGTGAACAATTATGAAAGTATGAGTAACAACTGATAAAACAAGAATAAAGTACGCAAAATAAACAAGATAAGAAGTAAAATGCAAGCAACAAACTCAAAGGAAATGACAAGGAATGAAAATCATAAAAACTTAGTTCTTCTTGGATAACTCTCAACTGAATACAAGGTCCAGGACATATAGTCAAGTTTAATGGGCTCCACTTGGGCTTGAGGTTCTTAACTAATTAAGGGGCCCAAGTTGTGAAGAGTCTCCAAAGTCCATCAATAAAATCAGCCTACTAGAACTTGTCCAATTGATCCATTGGTTACACCTTTATGATTATTCATAAAATATCTCAGCACAGGACGGAGGCTGGGGTGTGGCAGGGCTTAGCAGCGGACTGACATCCCAAATTTGGAAATTGACATAAATTTAGTTATAAAATATATTATTTTTGATTAAAAAATTTATAATTTACAAATAAAATTATAGGATATTTCAACTTAATTTGTCCCCTCAAATATATGTGTTTATGTGAAAATATATGATTATTTTATTAATATTAGATGTTATTTTTTAATATCATTATAAATTTAACTATATATATTTTAGACGGTATTACAAAATTCTTACTATTTATAAGCTTTGAGTATTAAATTAGTATATAAAGATAAAAATATTTATAAATTTTATTATATAAGTTGAAAAAAAATTATCAAAAATTCCGCCCCCGGTCCATCAAAACCTAGCTCCGTCCGTCAGTCTATGTATACACCAGTGTTCTAAAAATCAGTTCTGGGCTCCTCCCACCTAGGTGCGTCAGTCTGTGTATACACCAGTGTTCTAAAAATCGGTTATGGGCTCCTCCCCCCTAGGTGCTAGGCGGGAGTGAAACGCCCGATTCGGTGTTAGGCGAAAAACTAGACGTTTTTTAAAAAAATCGATCAAAATCGGTATTTGGCGGTCAAAATAAGAATTATGCATTTTTTGTGAAAATTAGTCAAAATCAGTATTAGACGGTATAAATCGGTCAAAATCGATTTTTTTTATTTTTTATATGTATATCTATATATTATATTTAATTATTAATATTGAAAATTTTGTTTATAATATTAACAATAATTTTCTATGATTAATATATATGCAAGTAATTTTAAAAAATTATATTTTATAGGTAATATAATTAAAAAAATTAAAAATAATATTTAAATACATCCTTATTAATCCCAAATTTAGTGATTAATCACTAAAAGGTACTCCAACCGTTCTGTCACACATAACGATTTTAAGAACCTCGCTATATGCCAATAGGTTTATTTGTCATTTGCCTCGCTTTATCCTTACACCATGTTTACTAGTAGGTTCTTTTAGCGGTTGGTTGGATAAATTAAATATTTAGGGATGGAACTTTTAGAGACAGCTTTTGCGATTAGCAACCATTCGGGGTTAAAATCATGTGCATCAACAATGGTGTTAATGTGTCTCCCAATGCAGATATATGTGAATTCCTGATGGCACCAGCCACCCACCATCATTCAAATAAACATAGCCCAGAGGGCAGAGTGTGTTTTCTTTGTAATTTTATAGTATACACGATACATTAGGATTTAACAAGGAATAATAAGTTTGTACACAAGATTTTTAGCTGACAAAATCCTTAGTATGCTACAGCATTTTATTGGATACTTACTTCCAAATTCGTAGACTGGTGACCGGGGAATGAGAGCTTCAGCCCCGCAAGTCACGAAGACTCTGACTCTGACTCTCAATCAGCTCATTCACTAATTAAAGAGACTTTGGAGAGCGACAAACACTGAACTAAAATATAAGAACACATAGAAATATGTATATTGGGCAAGGTTTGAAGAATAAATTTAACTTGTATGGGATGCCCTTTTTTTCAGAATCTCTGTGATCTTATTGGCGAGGCAATAAGCAGTTGCTTGGATGGTAATCATTGGATTGACGCCAACAGCACTAGGTAGAACACTGGCATCGCAAACAAAAAGGTCTTGTGCTTCCCAACTCTCCCCATTATCATCAACCGCGCCTTTAGTTTCATCAATCCCCATTCTACAACTTCCCATTTGATGGGCTGTGCTATAGGTTGTCCAATTTTTTACCATTGATTTTGGCCCTGGAGCTGCTGAAATTTCATCGAGAAATTCTTCTACCTCAGCTGTAGTAGTACCCTTGCACTTGAATCTCTGTCCATCACTCTGTTGGGTTCCCACCTCAACAGCTCCTGCAGCTATCAAAATCCTTAATGCTTCCTTCAGCCCTGCTTTACAATTTTCTTGGTCCTCTTTGTTCATACGATAACTTATCCTCCCTTCCACCTTGACTTCCCCAGATCCTCGGTCCCTAACTAGTGAAATTAAATGAGATGTTCTATCATACTTTAGCATCCTAGTCTTGTAATCAAGTCCAGACACCCAGGGACATAATGCAGCAAATGATCCTGGTAATAGTGCAGGAGTTTCAAGAATAGCTCTCACGTTATTGGACTTGGGATCAACAACCTTATGGATTGATGTAATAATTCCACCCTGGTAGGATGTTCCTTCGATCTCTGAACTAATTTCTTCTGGGAAATAACCCCATGCCATCAAAACTGGGTGGAGATGAAGATTCCGACCAATGTGTTGATTTCTCAACCCACTCGAGATCATAAGAGGTGGTGTCAAGAGTGCTCCACATGCTGAGACGGTTGCTTTTGCCTCGATCTGAAGTATCCTCTTCTTATGAATGTTGCTATCCCCGTTCAAATCGAATCGAGCAATCACCCCTAGGCATTTATTTTTTCTTTTCTTTTCATGATGCAGGTTCTTTGAATTCCTTTTTATTATGAATTTCTCAGCTTTGCATCCTGATATAATAACTGCACCAGCATTTACCGCATCAACCAGCCAAGTTGTGTCAGTCCCTTTCTTATCTCCTGATTTACAACCATAATTGCAAGAACCACAATAATGATTCTCTGAAGAGTTCCTCGAAACTCCTTCAACTTGAAGACCAAGTTGTTCACACCCTTTCCGAAGAACTTGATTTTGGAAACCCTCTTTAACACATTTCTCTGTAACTCCTATTCGTTTATACACCGTATTCATAGCTAATTCATACTCATGGCTTGTAAAAAGTGGAAGTTTATCGTCGTTTCCCCATTCTTGGAGTACATCCTTTGGTGTTTCAATGCAGGCTGACCAATTAATAGCTGAACCACCACCGACTGTTGATCCTGCCATGACCATTGTTTTCCCATCGACAGTCGAAAGAATACCTCCATTTTCATATAACTGGGTAATGGAAGGTCCTTCCAGTGAAGAATAGTCTGTCTTTGTGAAATAGTTGCCTTTCTCAAGAACCACGACCTTATAACCCGAACTTGCTAGCACTGCAGCTGCCACACCTCCACCACAACCAGACCCTACAATTACCACATCACATGTTATCTTGTATGTATCTCCTCTTTTAGGATCTTTGATAACAGTGAGACCTTTCTCGGTAAGGGAATGGACAAAGCTTGACTCAGTCTCATACATGGTTTCCACCATTCCTTTATCAAGTGGTCGTATCTCTTCTTTTTCTTCTTCTTCTTCTGATAAGAACTTCTCGTTCACGTCATCCACACGGTACCCAATGGCTTTCCATGCCGGGTTTTCTGAATTTTCATTAGCCTGAAAGTAATTTCATCACAAATTTTAAAACTCAATATAATACCAGTGGTCACATTGAACAGATTCCATGATTAGCTACAGATACTGAAATTTCAGTGCTATGTTGCCTGCGAGTCTAAGTGTGTCCTACAATTTTATATATCTTAAATTTGATATCATATGACAAACAAAAAAAATGTAATTATGCAGGGTTTTTTAATTTTTCTTAAAGGAGATACTTGATATTAATTCTCAGAACAGTTAAGCTCTTTTCTCCCACCTCAGTTCCTCTTATTGCTTAACAAAATTACGGGTGAGTCATATGGGACACCCATACTATTACCATTTGGCCTTTATAGAATTTCATGAACTTTTTGAATAGGAGAAGGAAAAGAATTGGAAAGGTGGAGAGGGGACAGCCTATCGTTTTGGGTGGGTCTATTGAAGGGTTGATTTGTACTAGCGCGGAGTAACTATCTCGAGCACAATGCAAACTCTCAGTAGAACGGGTCACGTACTTATGTTTAATCTCCAAAGAAGACAATTAGATATCCTACAAGTGCCTTAATTCTTAAACTGGTTGAATGTCGAAAGATCAACTAACATGATCTTCTCTTTGAATTTTATGCTGGAGCATGCTGATTCTTTTAAAAATCCAAAGAAGAGTCTACCTTGTTAAATAAAGATATCAGGTCTTGTGTTTAAAATATAGAATTTAGTTCGGACTTTCAAATCAATACGAAGTCAAGTTGGCTCACCGATCTCGATCTCTACTTATTGAAGTTGGGGTAAGTAAATACGTTAGTTTACCTTACCTTTGCAATCAATAATATATTTGCTGCATTTGTCTCCACCCGCTATTAAAGGCTACAATTTGATAAATGGCCCCTTTTTTTGTGAATTATTGATCTCTTATAATAGAAACAATGGAAACAATATTATCTTTCTGTTTTGGTTCTATGAGTTGAGACAGTGATGTCTAGAAATAATAGAAATGTCTGGCTATAATAAATGACCTGTTTAATCATTATTAGCTGTAGCCTGTAGGTTTATCAAATTTTTCCAAATATGAACAGAGCAAAACCAGCTACAAGTTCACAACCCTGCATGATTCTGATATCTAGTTTACAATTTGCTTTAACATTTTGTTTGGTCATTCTAGAGTCTGTTGTTTGTCATGTATTGATTGTTTTCGAAAGAATTCTATCGATTTCGAATTTACAGAATATATTTACCTAAAGTTTTAATATGACTCTACCCTGACTTGCTTGATAGTGTCCCTCTTCGCTAGTCCTACATGCATAAACATAACTATTCACTAGAAATTAGGCCAGTTAAGTACATGTATAGCTAGTACAGTACTAGAACTCAAAGCCTATTGTGCACAGACAATAAAAGAACACGAGACGGAGATGTTATACCTGACTGAAGAAGATTAAGAGACACAAGAACTTGATGAATATGAACCCGAGACGTATAGGTGTTAGAAGCCAATTCTTGTACCATTTCTGAACAACTCGCTCTCTCTTATCCAAAGAAAGAGTGGAGAACTTGTTCAAGTAAGGCCATTTATCACTGATACACAAAGATCCACATAATAAGAAAGTTCCTAGCCTGGTAGAGAGAATTCTCACAACCAGCCTGACAACTAGCACTGCTTCAAGAAATCCCTTCTTCATTAATACTTCAGCAACCTGCGAAAACAGTGCAGTCCATGTGATCAACGAAGCACTAGCTACAAAATTTAAAACATTCGGAAATTAAGTTCAAAATGACTTATCTCACCTCTTCTGGAACAAAATTGTCGGAGCCAGAAGATTTTAGGAACGATCGAATGTGTTCTTCAGTTCTGTCTCCTTTCGACGAAAAAGGTACAGAATGTTCTGTTACGGGAGGTAGGAAAACCTCACAGATGCTAGCTAAAGTGTCTAGATCATATGAAGGTAAGCCATGAGTATACTTACTTTCCCTCCTTCCACCTTTCAGTAAAGGATGGCACAGTTTCCCCATTCTCCCACACTCTTTTCTTTGGCTTGAAATCTTACAACTAGTGCTCTTGCAAATGATGATGAATTAAGTAGAGTATTTATAGTGGAAAAAGACTTGAATGGCTGAGCTCACAGCTTGCATCAGGTCAACAGGGTGAATATATAATGAGATATGTTAACTATTCAAAAATTGTTTTAAAGTTGTCACGTTAATTGGTAATTTTTTCAATAATAATATGAGTAATGTTAGGGATATAAAATTGTGTACAAAAAATTGATCTTAAATGATGTAGTATTGATGACATGTCAATTTGAAAATTTTTAATTTGTGAAATTTGTGTGAATACATTGAGGTTCATTACATTTAATAGAATCACAATCAATCAGAATCAATTAGAATATGTCATGTGTTATTTAGAAAATATTTTTATACATTATTTTGTACCATTAGTATTACTCATACGAGAATTCTTGTGCATTCTCACGAATCAAAACAAACCATATATTATGCACGTGATTTGGGAAACTCATATATAATTATGATATGACTTAAGTCATTTAACTGCCATTTTCCCTATTTAATTTAAAGCCGTTAAATATCACAGGATTCAGCATGCATGCCCACACAAGCGTATCAACTATTTAAACAAAATTATCTAAACATAATTATTTTTACTTATATAGCTGATCGGGTCTAGTTGGCATGATTACGATTGATCACAGAATCAGATTTCAATTGAAATAATCGGATATATTCTGATTATATTTAATTTTTTAGCCTAAATTTGTCGGTTATTTATTAGCCACTATATATTTATTGTAGAAATTCCCTTATTAGAAATCATACTCTTATAATCATATAAATATTTATGTACACTTTTCTTTGTTAAGATTTAAACTCTTGGTTGTTGGAGGAAAATGAATGATACCATTAGATCAGTTTTTAGGTTTGTTTTGTTAGGGACAATATTAATGTATTGGGAAAGTATTTGCATTTTTTTAATTTATGTATTATGTGGTTGTTTGTGCTTTGAATATTTAATGTCATATATTTACGTTGATAGCAACTTTCGTACAAAAATCAAGTTCAATAATTAAATTCTATTTCTAAGGGACAAATACAATTACAGCGTAGTGCGTACCTACTCTAATTATTTCAGTAGATAATCGGCATGTTTTTTTACACGTATATAGACCCGAATTGTCAGCTAAACGGTTTGTTTTTGGATCAGATTAATTTTGGTTATAGTATATTTATATACTGATCAGATTTGATTTGATTTGGATCTAATTTTAATTATGTATAAATTAAATCAGTTTTGATTCATATTGGGATCCAGAGTTAAAATCGGATGAATTTTGAATAAAAATAAATTAAATCCGATTCAAATTTTTTCGGATCATTTTTTATTTGAAACCACATTTTTTTGGATTAAAAAATTCGATTCAAATTTGATGGATTAATTTGTATAATCATCGAACTGAAATAATGATCGATAACTAAATTTGTCAAATTATAATTAAAAATTGATAAAATAATATCCAATAAAATAATAACCTTGATTATGTAATTTATTTCTTTAGTCCAGACTTTAGCCAATGTCATAAAATAAAATTTTCGCTAAATATGTAATATAACAATTTTATTATAAAAACCTTGAAGCCAAAATATAAAATAACTTCGTAATAAATTTTATAGGTATATATATAATATAAAAAATATTATTTTTTAAATATAAATATATATTCATTTGCTTTTTACTCTTTGTCAAATCAAAAATAAATATTATTCTTGATTTTCGATTATTTTATTTTACAAATACATCCATTATGTGTGTGAATTATGTATATTTAAAGTATATAATGTATTTGTGAGGTCAACGAATCTTCTGTAACGAATCATAAAATACACTTAGAATCTATAATTTGGCTTATATTGCATTTAATTTAGATAATTTTTTATTCAAATTTGATCGATTTCGGATAATTATCGAATTTAATATTTCAAATTATTCTGGATCATTTTTTGATAGGATCTAATCCGTTTTCGGATCATTATTGGATTTGATTATGTTGAATAGATATCTATTCAAATTGAATTATTTCGAATTGAATTATATTTTTAAATTATTAAATTTAAAGACTAAATTGAATCTCAATTTCATACATTTTAGTTCAGTTTTTCAGATCTAGACTAGTTTTACCATGTCTGAAAAATTAAGCCCCTTACTAAGAGAATTCAAAAATCATTGTCTTTAATATATTTTTTAAAATTCCATTAACTAAAAAACTATAATACTTTAGAATCATATAAATTTTAAATTTTTTCCAAAATTATACTTAACTTTTTTTTAATTTTATATGAATTTTTTAGGATTCAATGAATAATTCAAATTTGGGTTTAGAAAACAGAAATAATCACAACTAATATATAATTATATAATTATTTCATATAAATAAACAAAAAAAATTAATTTGTTTTAATCTTAAATTCTCTATCTGTGAACATGACTATATACGTCTTTTTTTGCCAAAAATAAAAGCAGATTTCATTAATAATTTGAAAGATACTTAGTTGGGACAAACCCCCAACTGACCATGCAACCAGGTTGAAAAATAAATAAACGAGCAAAAGCCGTTTTGTTTCTGGATTGCTTAACAAACTGGATAAGTATTATGAAAATTAAAAATGACTTCAATGGTCTCTCGAGTAATCTAGCTTACATCTCCCAGAAAACAATAGTTTTACAATTGACGCTCACAGTACTTTCGTGGATAGTGCGATGTTCAAAAAATTCAGTTACAAAAACTGAACTTAGAGGTACCAAATGTCTCATGTTATGAACAAACTTTTTTGTGAGAGGTGAGCACATGCGATTTTGACCATCGTCTCAAGCGCACCCCAACTATCTATATGTCGGACACCAGCTATAGACATGGTGAAAGTGTTGTCGATGCGGAATATCCAGATCTCCCAATCCACCATATAATTAATTTTCAATACAGCAAACACAAGAGCACTCGCATAAAGCGATACAACTAATAACAAAAACAAAAACAAAAAAACTCGCACAAAGTTGATATGTAAAAACCTAAAAATTCAAAGATCTCGAAATGACACCAAATTTTGATATGATGTTAGACCCGGAATTTTGAATCCAAAACTGATTTTGATTGAAAAACCCAAGCTCTTAACCGTAATAGATCTGAAACCGGATGTTTTTCGAAACTTATAAAAGTAAAGCTCTATTTTATTGAATAAAAAGTAATAACAAAACTAGGAAGGGACCTCAGCACGTGGGTAAACCACTGCCGGAGTTGGAAATGGCAACGTCGACACAAAAGGAAAAAATATGGTTTAGAAGAGGATAGCTGTTATGTGCCGATGTTTGAAACCACATTATCGAATGTCCCACCTATATACGTACATGTAATACACAGATTATTTAAAATTAATATAATTTATGAAAAATTTGATTCGGAAAAAATGAATATGAATATCATCAGTGAATTTATTTTTAGTTAATAATTCTCTTTCTTTATTGAGAGTTAGTTTATCCATATATTAAGTTTTTTCTACCCAATTTTTGATTTGTTTTTACTCACAAGCGAGCGTTGGAGTTTTTGATGTATATTTATACCTGGAATTATAAATTTGCAGGATTTTTAAAATAACAGTTCATTACTAAGCAGCGGTATAAAACATAATTTTGATTTATAGTGTCATAGTGAAGGATCTACTCAACTATCGAAATTTTGGAATGCCTGATTTGATTTATTTTGATATGTGATAGGTCCCGAATACTGAGAAATAATGATGTAATTAAGATAAAAGGAGGGTTGAATAATTTAATTATCCTTTTAAAATATTACTAGCATTTAAAAATATTTCTTTACCTCTTAAAAATTATTACAGTTTTTAATTTAATTTTAAGTACGAAAATTAAGAGTAAGTGACAAGAGAATATCACATGAGGATTTTTATCTTGGTTAGGTACACTTATGTATTGTTAACTAAATATATAAGCTCCTTAGTCCAGTTGTCACAGCTCATCAGTCTCGAGATTTTGATATTATAACAAATTCCCTAATGTAAGTGGAGAAACATTTACAGAATATAAATATTTAGCTTGAAACATAATTCATCGTTATTTTCTCAAAATAAATGTACAAAACCATACAAGACTTGTCTTGGACAATATATAACTCCATGTTATCTCCTCAAAGTCGTTGTAATCATGTGTGTAATATTTCTATTTCTACCAAATTGCGATCTTAAATCTTAGATCGGGTCTTGACTTTTTCCTTTTCCTTAAGGCGCAAAGACAACTAACTATCCATTAGAATGCTTAAGGTTTGGGACTTAGAACAAGTATCACCTTACATCAATTCACCTCATCTTAAACGTATATTACAATATCTACAAAAATATCTTTCGAACAAAGAAATAGTACTTTTAGTCTCAAATGTTATGATTCTATGTCAGTAGGATAAAAATAATATTCTAATAAGTTTAACGAATAAGAATATTAAGGAAACGAATTACAAAAGTTATATTTAAAGCAATTAAATAATAAATACGAATATAAATTAAATGTGTAAATTTGAATACTAATATATATTACCAAATATTAATAACCACTCATTTTGCGACAGAACTAAACACTAACTTGAATTATCAGAGAATTTGAAAGTTATTCGTAAGGTAGTTAAGATTTAATCTAGAACTTATTTAAAAAGAAAACGTTATACCTAAAAAATTACGAAACATGTTTTGAGTAACTGAAGTCAATTATAAAAGCCTTGTTCAAATTTAATTACATCTAGAATATAAGTTTAGGATTTTAATAAACAAAACACTAAAAAGTTTGTGTATAAGAAAAAGATTAAAATCCAAAAGATGGAAAATAATCAAATATTATACTAAACAGTAAAAAGTATAAATATACAGAGAAAAATATTCATAAAATCACTTTAGATAACTTATCTAAAGCCGCTAGTAGTTTGAGTATAAAAAATGGATAGCATTTTTGTAATAATAGAATTCGCCCCTTATAATAACCTTACCGTTGTAATATAATATGTCTTTAACTTTAGGTAATTATCTAAAAATAACTTTTTGGCCATTAAACCCATTAATTCGAACTTTATTTTAGACTAAAAAAAGAAGTCTTGAATGATTTTATTTGAATAAAAGCTAAAGAATTATAAAAATTACTAAAAGTTCGCTAGAGGTTCACAGGAAAAATAAAAGTTGCCAGGTTTTTCCAAAGTCAAAGTGGCTGAATTAATTAGGCAACTAAATGATAGATGTAGTGTTGTTGAAAAAGAGAAAATCAAAATAGAAGTGCTTAGTTTTGAATATTTCTTGTAGATATTCAAATATCTTAGCGAAATGGTTTTATTAAAAATACCAAATGATTTTGATAAAATTAAGTATCTTTATAGAAGATATGTATTCAAAATTTAGACTTTGAAGACAAAATGATTACTCTTTTGAAAATAAAAAACCACCAAATATTCGTCAGAACAATTTATCAAAGTTATAAAAAATCGAAATGAATTTTTTCTTCCTCTTTCAAGGTGCCCGAACTCTTTCTATGATGAACAAGGGATTTTGAACTTGTTGTTTAATAGAAATTAAAGAAGAAAATTTAATTTCAAAATTATAATCGTTTATTGAAAAACTTAAAAGTTAAGAACAAATTGGGTAATAAAAGAACAAGCACTTCTAGAGAGAAAATGGATAAAAATGCCTACACAAAAATTAGTGTTTTTCAAAAAATAAAAGTGTTTGGCTCAAGAATTGATCTGGGGGCGGGTTTGAATTTATAGAGAGAGAAATGTTGATGAGATTACGAAACTGTATGCATAGTAATCGTGATAACTCAACACTAGAACATGACAAGTAAATAATACTACGTTTACACGGAATTCAGGAAGAACTGAAGATAAGGAAAATACAGTGAATCAAGACATTAGAAGAAGTTTTGAAGTCTACTATAGGTCATTGAAAAAAGTTCATTAATATGTTCATGCCTCAATGAAGAATACTGTTTAAAGACTTTCAGGGTTTCAGAAATGTTGAAGATTCAGTATAAAAGTGTCACTAGAAGATTTCAGTGTATAAGTATTGATTGAAGATAGACAATGTTCGAAGCATATGAATCTAGAAGAATTGAAGACAGGGTAAAGACAAAGGTTAAGAAAGACAGCTGCAATCTTGAAGTTATACTCACTGACAGAAGTCCGTTTGTATGTTCAAGCGTCAGTGAAGAACAGAGAATGAAGTATTCAAGATTGTGATAGTAATGAAGACGTTGTCTAAGTACCAGAAAAGATTCCAGTGAAAGTACTATGTTTATTAACAGTCAGTGTTCGAAGCAATAAAGAACTGCTGCATTACTGTCATTTGATTTAAATGAGAATATGAAGATCAAGATCAGTGTTAGTCATTTGTGATTTAGACCATTGCACTAAGTGTCAACACAAAGGAATTGGTCAACATGTTTATTGTACAGGAATAATTGATAGGAAGTCCAAGTATGCACGTAAAGAATAGAAGTTGAAAAATACTCCAAGGCATTATACAGGGAGAAGAAATTCGACACTTAGCCTACAAGATGCCAAAAAGATTCTAAGTCATGTATACTAGGTAGATAAATTCGATACTTGGCTATATATGGTAGAGAAATTCGATACTTAGCTTCGCATGGAAGAAGAATTCGACACTTATATATCTTGGATCAATAGAATAATTTTAAGGCATGTACAAGGCTAATCCATTCGACACTTAATCATACAGAGTGGAAGAATTCGATACTTAGGCATACTAGGGAGAAGAATTCGACACTTATAATTCAAGTTGCATCAAATGACTAAGGCATGTATACAAGGTGACACAATTCGACACCTAGCCCTTTGAAGAATAATGGATTATTTTCTAAGTACCAATACAGGGACAAACAATTAGACACTTAAAAAATATCCACGGGAACCTCAAAGTCAACATACAAGGGAGAAGCTGTTGACATTTAGAAAGTAGTTCAATTATTGAAAAGTCTACACTACATAAACAAAATGACTTGCTCATTTTGATCAATTGAAATATACAACCACAAAAAGAGATACAAAGAGAAACAGAAGTCGGAGAAGAAGAGATACAAAGTCATACACATACTTTCTTCACCGGAGTTTTATAATCTAGCCGGTTCATTTTGTTACAAATATATAGGCTATTATAAAACACTCTATGTTAGATTAATTTCCTTTTGTACGTACATACACATAGCCATATATTGTAATATGAATCAGTTGTATCTATTTGTTGTAGCAAAAACTAATTTGTTATTCAGAATTCGATTCATTAAAACTGGGTGTAGCACCCCTCTAGATTTATATATGAAAGATATATTTTCCGAAACTTGTCTCGTTCATTTACTTATAAATTTTCTAGATCTTAAATGTTTATTCATAAAAATAGAAAATTAGTAATCAACATCTTCAATACTACAAGGACTCGAACCCTCAACAAAAGTAATAATTTAATTATCCGTAAATTCTTAAAAGAATGTTAAATTGTTGTGAGTATCGTATTCAACCTCCCTCAGTATCTGTGACCTAACAAGAAAGTAGAATGAATTGTGAGATGGTGACTTAGGTTTAATGGTGAGGATGGAATACTCCAAAAAAATTGAATTATTTGGGGGAAATTTGAATTTGAGAAGTATTCTTAGGTAGACCAAGTCGACTAATACAAAAGATATGGTATTAAAATAAATAAATATGTAACAAAAAATATGAAACATATATAAGCATGTAACACTGAAATTCATTTAAAAATATACAAAAAATAGTAAAATAATTTTAGAAATAATCTAGAAATATTATAAAAAGTATTTTGTACGAAATTAATTTTTAACTGAAATTTACTGAATAACAGATAAAATACAAGTCAGATGAACCAACTAGAAAATAAAAGTCCTTGAAAAACTATGAGAATTCTAAAATTATTTTATATTATTATAATGATCAATTTAAATTTTCAAGTTATTCTAATAAGTGGAGTATTTATTTAGATAAAAAAAATACGATAAAGTTGTATCACGTATCTAAATAAGATATTGATAGCCGTTGGGCGAAATAAAGTTTTGACCAGAATAAAATGGACATTACTAGTATACGCTCTAAAAAAGTAAAGTTGAAAATTGTGTGAAGTTATTAGTATATTTAAAATATTTTTCTCTGAATAAAAAAAGAAAATAGAATATCGGGAGAAAGATGTGTTTTAAATAGTAAGTAAGAGTAAATGTTACTCAAATAATACTTCTAGAAGATTTTTCACTAGAATGTTCTTTAAAAAAGTACCTTTTTCAACAAATAATATTATTTGAATAAAATTTTTTAATCAAAGATACCGAGGAAATTTTTACCTTGCCTTTTTCTGTATAACAATAGTCTTCTAAAAAAATATTTTAGTATGATATTTTTTTCGAATTTTTTATTTAAAATAAAATAGAATGTTTTTGGAAAAAATCACCATTTATAAAAATTAATTCTAAACTCTCAAAATCTCAAAAGAATCAATTGAATAAATCTCTGAAAGTTTTATTAAGTGATTTAGTTATTTTTTAATTTTATTTAAATTATATAATATTAAATAAATATTAAAATACTAACAGAAAATAAAATAAAAAACATTCTATCGATAAGATATACACTGTAACCCCGTTTCTTTCTGCTCCGTTTACATCATTTCGTCTTGTTAGTTGTCGCCGCATTGTTAGGTATATTTCTGATTCGAACGGCAAATGCTAGAGGTCCGTTTCTAAAAAAAAATTCTAAGTAGTTATTTGGTTGATAATAAAAAGTCATTTCTTATAAATTATATTTATTATGAAAGTTAAAATTAATAGGAACTAGGAAATTGTGCTGGGTTAATATGTGAGAACTTCCCACAGGAAGTGCAAATTAACCGTAAACAATTTTCTATAATATATGTTGTTGGAATAAAAAGAGATTTCAAGACTACAAAATATCAAATATTAATAAAACCAATAGAAAGAAATTTTTGAGCCATGACAAGAAAATCAACGGCCTTGAAAACGATATGCGGCGTGACCGAGATGTTAAATCGCATCGTCGATTTGTTCCCTAAGATTTACTCAAACTATCACACAAGTTCACTATTGGGTGAGAGTTTTGAGACTATACAAACTTGTGCCAAAAAAAAAAGTTTATCAAGAAAATATGAATGGTGTTTTTCCTCAATAAAATACATGATCTCCCTCTATCTCTCTCAAACAAGAAGATGAAATATGATATATGTAACTCCTCTAAAAAAATAATGAATCATCAATATCAATAAATAAAATCAATTAATAAATATAACATATATAAATCACAATGTATATATATATCCCGCACTATTTTCAAGCTAAACATCAAACTTAAGTCTCATGGATGCTCTAGGAAAATTGCTCCAAATTTTCTATAAAAGATGGCTAGTCTCCACATCCACGTAGGTGAATCACTTATTTGTTTCTCAATAACACAAAAAATATTACTAAGAGTCGTATAAAACTCTACCTAAGAAATCATAACGGTGGATTTCACAAATGTTTTTATCGGCACCTACCTCGTGGGTGCCAATAAAAGTTCAAACAAAACTCAACCTCACTTGAGCATTTTTTTACACAATTGTCATAGGGATGATGTGAGAGTAATTCTCATAATATATATTCATTGGGCTTGAGCCTCATCCCCTCAACATATTCACAACTTGTTTACTTAGTAAGCCTTTGGCCAGAGTATCCACTAAATTCTTCTCGGATATCGCATAATCTAGAGAAATTAATTCATTTCTAAGTAATCGTTTCAACGCACCATGCCTTATACAAAGTGCCTCTTTTTACCCTTAAAATTGCTATTAGTTGTAAGACTAGAGTTGCTTGAGAAACACAATGCAAAGACGCCAAGGACAAACATCCCTCACAATGGAATCTTAGCCAAGAGATTTCTCAGCCACTCCGCTTCTTGTCCTGCCAAATCAAGAGCAATAATTCAGATTCCAAGGTGGAATGAGCTATACATGATTGTTTTGAAGACTTTCATGATATAGCAACTCCATCCAAAACAAAAATATAACCATTAATAGAGTTTATTTCATCATTTTTTCTTACTCAATTTGCATCGCAATATCATTTCAAAATATTAGGAAATCGAGAAAAATGCAAATAAATATAAAATATTCATGGCACCTCTTAGATGCTTGAGTAACCGATGAAGAGCATTCCAATGAATATTACTATGATTATGATTATACTTGCGGAGTCTACTGAGTCTAGTCACTGGATATGCAATGTTCGGACGAGTACAATTCATTAAAAACATCACACTCTCAATAACTTTAGCATTTTTCTCTTAAGAGACACATGTCTCATCATTTTCGACAAGTTCCACAGCAACATCAAAAAAGTGTCTTACAAGGCAAAATATTAAAAGAGTCTATCATTTTCAAAAAAATATTATATACAACTCCCAATGTATATATATAATATATTATAATAAAACTCATAATTAGATAATATATTATATAATCAATAATTTTCAAAAATCTAAGTGGGGAACAATATATGCCAATATATGAAATAATGCAGCAACAATTATAAAATAATTCATATAATGAGAAAAATAATTATGTAATATAACAAAGATTTACTTTAAAATATCATTACACCAACATATATGGGTATTGAAACTTACCTCAAACTTATACTTCCTTTATCAATATTAACCAAATAACTTTTTTAAAATGTACTTCCTAAATATTTGCACTTCTCATTTATTTCAAAGGTAACCAAATAAGTACTAAATATTTTTACAATTCTACATGTATATTTATTTTTAGATCTAAAAATCAAAAAATAACATAAATTTATGTATTTACATTAATAGAAGTGAATCTAAATCTTGTTACATCATTAAAAATTTTGTACTTATTTTGGTAGTTTTAGTACTACTCGTTTAAGTAAATTTAAATCATTTAATTTAAAGAAATGATAGAAAATTAAGCAGTTTGAACTTATAGAAAAACCTCGATTAATTAGTAATTGATAAATTAATAATTCACGATAAATTAATATTTTTAATATAAATTTTTGATACCAATATAATAGCAATAATATATTTTTTTATCTTGATTAACTAAAAAAATTAATAAATTAATAGAATTTATCGGTAGTAACATTATTAATTTATAAATTTTTTACCGTATATTAATGTTGGTTACAAGACTTTTGTCTGGTGTTCCTGATAAGGTAATTCAAATCCTCTGTGAAATCGCATGTATGCCTCGTCATTTTTCATCTTACGACGGGTCACACTTTGGCTAAATATCTTGGTGCTTATTTGGTTAAATATAAGATATAAATTATCATAGAAAATTGTACTTCTTTTCTATAAAAAAAGATGAGAAATGTAATAAATTTGTTTGGTTAATAATATATATGTTTTATAAATGATTCAAATATGGCGGAAAAATTAAATCCGAATAAAATATGATCTCGAATATGAGCACTCATATACCCGCTCAGATTATGTATCATATTATTTTTTATAAAATGATCATATCCGAATATCCGAATATGATCCATGGTTCATATTCGATTCGAACCCATATATAAATTATATTTTTAGTCAATTACATTTGTAAGTAATTAGTGATTTTATAATTTCTTAATATCTTATATAAGTTTAAATTTTCACAAAATATGATTTATTCACAGTGATAAATTATATATACATAAGTTTTAATTCATAATTATTATGTTTTTATAGTATTATATTTATTTGACTAAATGATAATTATTTGAATAGTTAAAATAAAAACGATACTTAATATTAGTGGATCATATTTAACTCATATTCGGTGGATCATAAACTATCCGGTTAGAAAATAAAATACGACCTAGTTCATATTTGGTTTGGATCCGGACCTTATATATTCAGGATCGGTTTGTATCCGAATAAAATGATCCCGGACCCAAATCTGGACACACTAAAAATAAAATGATCTGATACTTGAACACATGATTGTCCGGTTCTACCCAGATCATTTTACAGCCCTACCGCTGAATCTATTACCCATGATTTTAGACAACCAAACAACTGTATTATATTTTAATTCCTAGGTATTTCAAATACTTACATGAATTACGGCCAACCAAACGACCTCTTAGAGCATCTCTAATGCTACCTCCCTGTTAGCTAAAATAATGATGTGGCTGTTATAATAATATAAGATCCTAGTAAATCAGTCTCCTAATACCTTAAAGTTTTAGATGAGCTATTTACTTAACATGATATTAGATCTCCAGTCGACAGACAGAGGTCTAAGATTCGACTCCCTATCATCCCCAATATTACCTAATATTTATATTTTTTCTCCTCCAACTTTTCTTTCTGTTAACAAAACTTTTACCTAACAAGTTACATATCTTCTATATTTAGTGTTAGATATGAGATTCTCAAAAGTAACACAGAGGGGGGTGAATGTGTTTTGATTTCTTTTATTTTTCCTTTTCTTTTATGAAATGTATTTGATGAACTTAACTAACAAGATATATAGCTTATGAAAAATTACAGTGTTCTATAAGATTTGCAGAATATAAATAGAAAGACAGTTAACTTTCAATCTAATATTTTATTAGACTTGGATTACTACAATCTGAGATTCTTGAGTTGAATCTTAGCTTCTTGTTCTTTGAATTACAAGGTATTGAAAATCACTTGATAATTTGCTAAGATTTTTACTAATGAGGTTGTGCATAGGCTATATAGACAACATGACTTTTGGCACATGCTCTCACTAGACAGTTTAACTAAAACTAGAAATAGACAAGAAATACTTTACATTTGACTACTATCTATTTCTAGCTAACACAATCTGTTGACAGTCTTTTGATTTCAGCCTTATCTCTTCTGCCTTTTGCCTTGTTCTTCTTCCAAGCTACATTGTAGAATGTCTCTATATTCATAGGTTTGACTGATCCTGTGATGATAGAGCTGCAAAATATTTGTCTTGTTCTTCTGTAATTTTCCTTGAAACTAGCTCTTTGAAGCAGTCGAATACTCTGTTGATTTTGCTTTGAGAAGTCATGGTGATTGACTTCTCGATTAAGTACATGCTGAGACTTCTCGATTAGTCCCTGAGTGGCTTACTTTTCGAATTACTAGACTTCTCGATTGGTTCAGCCCTATCACTTCTCGATTGCTCCTTTGACTAACTTCTCAAATTATTCTTCTAGACTTCTCAAATGATTCACATTTTAACACTTCTAGAATAACTACAGTTACTTTGACTTCTCGATCACTTCTCACTTCTTGATCGATTACTGAGTTACTTGAGCATTTGAGACTTCTCTACCAACTTCACATGTCTAACTTCTCTACCAGGATGACTTCTCGACCACATACCTTCCTTAGAACATTTTCCACTATAATTTTTATTTGATGAAATCTTCATTGTTTTGATGCATGATTCAGACTTGAATCTTCTATCATTCTGTTATTCCTCTAGAACAATGTCAATATTTGTAGAAGGGGGGTTGAATACAAATATTAAAACTTTTTTTTGTTATAATATTTGTTCTTGATGTTTGAAAATTAGTGAGAATATGTTCGAACAATTTAAGGCTGAAAAATAAACTGAACAAAGAGATTTAAAATTACTGATGGATTGGTTTTCCCATCAGTGTATATTTTTGCTCAACATTCCTAGGTTAAAAGAAACCTAGTTGCGTTTTTACAAGATTAGAAAACAAATCAACTGTTCTTACAAATGTGTTCTCAAACTGGAACAGTTGATTAAGAAATATTGTCTACCTTGTCTGTTTTCTAATAATGCTGCTACACTTGTTTATATACCACAAGTGTGCTTTTACAATTCCTATTCTAGGATTGTTTCTACCTGCCTTTCTTTTACCTTTTTCTATCTTTGAAAATGATTGAAAAGACAGCTTCTGATTGAGTCTTCACAGCCACTCTAGACTGTCTTCCATAGGAGTGCTTTTGTTCTCTGGATATTCAACAGATATTCTTTCTGTGTTGTCACACTCAATTGATAATTTGTTGTTAAGCATATCAATTGATCCATCCTTTAATCCATCAACTGATGTTCTTCTTCGATTGATCTTTATATCCATCGATTGATAAAAGATGGCTTATCGATTGATAGATGTTATCAATCGATATACCAATCGATGGGTCTTCACATTAGTTGATGGTCTTCAATGCTTGACTTGGCTTCTTCGATTGATCCCTCATCCATCGATGCTTCAATATCAATTGATCATCCTTCACTTGTGTAATTTCCTGTCTTCACATAATTACAATTTAACAGTTTAATTTACACATCAATTGATGATCTATATCAATCGACTCTAACATCAATTGATGAACAAAATATCAATAGATTTACACCTTATCGATTGAAATAGACTAAGTGTTGGTGTAGGTGCCCTAGAGGCAATACAGTGTTTCTTTTAATAGACCTTTATGTCATTTGATTATTTTAAAAAAGTATTTATTATGACTTTAATTACTGCGTTATATTTGTTTGCATAATAAATGTCCTTAGAATCATGATACACATTGTATAGTTTAAGTACATGATTTGAACTTGAGATTATATAATATATCATATTCTTAAAGGTCCCTATTCGAGTATTACTATTATAGAACAATAATAATACAAAAATAGACTAGTATGTTGTTTGACAGATAACCACATCTCATTGGTTATAAGTATGGGGATACTAAAGTCAATACATAGGTACATGTAGGAGTACATGGTACTGGACAGACCCACAGTGAGATTCTTCATGTTTAATAAAGTCATAAGAAAGACTCACAGTGATAATGGTGCAATGATCCTTTGACTTGAGATCATTATATTTCTATACGATGATTAATATACTTTGACTACATTAAAAGTTACCTTTGACCGGGTGATGATAAAAGTGGACATCGGGTATATCATGAGTCGTATGAGAAATATGCATTTAACCCTCCTATAATTAGGAGAGATATTATTGGCCTCTTGATTGAGTGGGACTATAAAATGCATGGCTGTGCTCAAATAATGATTTGTTTTTCATAGTCTACTCATGGATCAAGTAAACCCGGATTAAATGTTGAAGAGGATGAATAAATACATGCCTCGAATTTAATCTATAATATATATGGTTAAAGGGATTATATTACACGGAAACATTAATCACGAAAGATTTTATCGAATCACGATTTAATTATTGTTTAATTAGGTAGCAATGATGTATTACTAGATACCGCTCATTGTTTATTATTTTATTGGAGAATAAAATTATTGCCAATTAAATAATAGCCTATAGGGTCACACGCATGGAGCACTTAGAGGAATAGTTAATTTAAATTATAGATTTAAATTAATTGATGATTATTTGAATTTTGTTATATTAATTAAGTGATACTTAATTAATTGAGATAATATAAATTCAAATTAGAGGAGTATTTCTGCCCATAATAATTAAGTATGACTTAGTTATTAATTAAATAATAGAAATTCATTTTATTATTTAATCTTATACCTACATGGGTTAAGTTTTGCTGTTATGGGCCTATTAATCAGCCATTATAAGTAGATAATGAAGGGTTAAGAGGCCATTACGTTTTTGATAAATAAAACCCTAGAGGGGGCAGCAACAAGGAGGTAGAAACATTAACTCGAATTATCAAGAGTGAGGCTAATACGTCCATTTCGAAGTTAAGATCGTGAGACGTTCTTGAAGGTGTTCGTGTGGATACCATAGAGGTATTTTTCGAGAGGAAGACACAAGTCGTGAAAGCTAGGATCTCTGTTGAGTTAGTGAAAGTCAAGATCTTAATAGGTATAATTCTGTTTCACCATAATCTGTCCAGTCTTATACATGGATCCTGAGTTTGGGTTCCGAATTTTTTTGTTATATTTACGTTTATCCGCTGCGTTTTATGCCTTGGAACCCAATAATGGTATCAGAGCTACGTGTATAAGGGATTGATTTGGTTACGTGTTTAACAGTTTTTCAATATATTCCAGTATGTATATAATCTGCCATGCATGTATTTTGATACTGCCTATGTATGAGATTTAATATGCATGTTGTCATGTTGATATATGATTAAAACTGTCATGTAATGTGTATCTGGTTATTCATATGATGAGTATATATATGATGATACTAGCATGTTAATGTTCTGTCATATTGCGATTTGTATATTATGCATGTGGTTCAGTTTGTATAGTGATATAAACTGGTGGACAGATTGTGTTGGACATGATTTGTTAACTGGGATATGATCAGTATGTACATGATACATACTTCTGAAACTGTATAAGATGCAGCGGGGAAAAGACCAACAGATATGATATGTAGTTCAGAAATTGATGATTTCTGAATATGACTGGTCTTCGAAAAAAAAAATTCCAAGCTGACCTGGCAGCTCGACCCCAGCTGGGGGCTGCCGCCCCCAGACCCCGCCCGGGGCTGCCACCCCGGACCCCTGCAATATTTTTCATGTTCTTTTTGTGTAATTGAGCATGGTGCATGGTTATGGCCTTCAGACCATAGTTGTAATGGTTTATTCTTTTGGTTTGTAATAAATACGACTTGCATGTCGTTTTCTATTTGTAATTGTTTATCTCGAATGTAACTCGAGTTCTTTTGTAAGTTCATTAGTATAGTTATTAATGTAACATCCAAGAAGGACAAGGAGAATAAGCAGGCAATCCATGGAGGCTAAGGAGTCAATGGAAGCAATAGAGAAGACATATGTAATAGTTACTTATTACCCCATAGATTGACCTTGGTCTTTTCATTAGCTTGAAAAGATCACATAGGAATGGGCCATAACCATTGCACGTTTACTTTCACGCTCTTTACATATGTTGTATGGAATGTATGTGTAGAGTAGAAGATGCATGCTTTAATTAGATTAATGATGTATGCATGTATTAGATACGTCACTCATGCCATGCTTGCATGCTAAACAAGATAAAATCTGTAATGATTTAAGATTTTAAAATTAACAAACGATCATGAGATTCTTGTGTTTATGAAATATGGATTTTAAAACACGGAATTAAATATGGATTTTTGATATCTATAACTGGGATTTTCTGACAAAAGCGGATATGCGTATTCGTAAGGTTGATGGGTTTTAAGTGTGACCATTGGTATCCTCCATTTACCTGGGAAATGAACAATTTAAGATGTCAATTTGAAATATTTGGTTCAAGGAAAAATTGAGGATCTCTTCATGATGTGATCATGATCGTTATAAATTTTCTAAACCCCTTAACAAAATATTAAGTTTTACTCGGATGCTTTCCAATGAATGAACACTCATCGAATCCTAGATCGATTAGGGGAAGGACTGTCAGTGGCAGGGGACATCTATCTATCGTGGTGAGATGCGACGAATATAAACGGTTATATTCGGCCGTTGTATTATTGGGTCTAACTTAACTGAGTCGTCATAATAAGGTGAAAATAAACGATTCAACCATTATGAACTTAGAAGCATAGAGTTTGGTTAAAAGTCTATTAGATAGATAAGATCAATCGTTGTTCACCAAACTATCCAAGAATTATATATGATATAATTGACAACTGTTGTCTACCTAAATAATCATTTTTTAAGGACTTCCAGTGGTTGACTTAGGACATGACGAAATATGGATCTTGGCTCACTAAAAAGAATTATGGGATATACTTTCCAAATTAATAGTAAGGGCTATTAATTTGATAAAAATAGTGGGAGATATATTATGAATATATCATAATCATTTGAACATAATAAATAACTCAGACAATCTAATGTTTATTTTGTGTTGTTACTATTGTAGATACTAAATAATGGCAAACAACACAAACACACTATCCGTACGATCAGTCCTTGAGAAGGATAAGCTGACAGGAGGAAACAACTTCCTAGACTGGCAGAGGAATTTGAGGATTGTCCTCAGACAGGAGCGCAAGCTTCATGTCATTGATATTCCTCCGGCAGGTCCCCTTCTTGAGGGCGCTACTGCATGTTGAGGAACGAGCGGCCCACACAAAGGATGAGAATGATGCAACTGATGTTGCATGTCTTATGTTGGCAACTATGAGTGCTGAGCTTCAAAGACATCATGTGCATATGGATGCATATACTATCTATGAGCACTTGCAAAGCATGTTTGCAAGCCAAACTCGTCAAGAAAGGTTCAACACGAGTAAGTCACTTTTTAATTGCAAACAAGGGGCAAGTGAATCAGTTGCCCACATGTTCTGAAGATGATTGGTTACATTGAGTATCTTGATACTTTGGGTTTCCCGATTGGTCCGGAAACTGGTATTGACCTAATCATGAATTCTTTGAACAACAAATTCACCCAGTTTGTTATAAACTATAATATGAATGAATTTGACAAAACACCTACTGAATTATTGGCTATGTTGAGGACATATGAGACCAACATGAAGACGGATGAACCTGTTCCCATACTGATGGTGGGCAATAAAGGTAAGGCCAAAGGGAAAGGCAAGTGAAAGGGTAAGAAGAAGACAGGATCTGATTCTACACCCAAGCCAAAGTCAGGTCCTAAACAGGCTTTAAAACCTAAAGGTGGGGTCGCTAAGGGTGAATGTCACTACTGTAAGAAAACTTGTCACTGGAAGAGAAACTGTTCAGTTTACTTGGAGGATCTGAAGAAGAAGAGGGTTGAGCAAGCTTCTACTTCATGTATATATGTTATAGAAGTCAATCTATCTATTTCTACATCTTGGGTATTGGATACTGGATGTGCTACTCACATTTGTATAAATGTGCAGGAAATGCAGAGAAGTAGGACATTAGCTAAAGGAGAAGTGGACCTACGTGTTGGCAATGGAGCAAGAGTTGTTGTTTTAGCTGTAGGAACCTATTATTTATCTTTGCCCTCAGGGTTAGTTTTAGAACTGGAGAATTGTTTTTACGTGCCTGCGATTCGCAGAAACATTATTTCTGTTTCTTGTTTGGACAAGAAAGGTTTTTCGTTTACGATAAAGAACAACAGTTGTTCTTTTGCTTTGAAAGATTTAACCTATGGTGTTGCGCGTTTGTTTAATGGTTTATATGTTCTTGCTTAGATAATCATGTCTATAATATAGAAAACAAACGACTTAAAGTTAATGACTCAAATCAAACATACCTCTGGCATTGTCGTCTAGGCCATATAAATGAGAAACGCATATCCAAATTACATAAGGATGGATACTTGGATAAGTTTGATTTTGAATCATACCAAGAATGCAAATCTTGTTTGCTTGGTAAAATGACTAAAGCCCCTTTCACTGGTAAGGGTCAAAGGGCCACTGAACGTCTGGAGCTAATATATAGTGATGTATGTGGCCCAATGCGTGTGATGGCTAGAAGAGGCTACTACTACTTCATAACATTTACTGATGATTTCAGTAGATATGGATATGTATATCTTATGAAGAATAAATCCGATTCTTTTGAAAAGTTCAAAGAATACAAGGCTGAAGTAGAGAAACAAATTGGCGGAGGTGCAAGTATTAAAATCTTACGATCTGATCGTGAAGGAGAATACTTGAGCACATAATTTAAAGATTATTTAAAGGAGTGTGGTATTGTATCACAACTCACTCCGCCAGGTACACCTTAATGGAATGGAGTTTCAGAGATGAGAAATCGCACCTTGTTGGACATGGTGCGATCGATGATGAGTCATGCAGATCTTCCAATTAGTTTCTGGGGTTACGCTCTAGAAACAGCGGCTTTCACACTTAACCGTGTTCCTACTAAGAAGGTTCAAAAAACTCCATATGAGATATGGGAGAAGAAACGGTCAGGCATGAGCTTTATGAAAGTTTGGGGATGCAAGGCGTTTGTGAAACATCAAGTATCTGACAAGCTTGGACCTAAATCTGAAGAGTGCAATTTTGTGGGATACCCTAATGAAACAAAGGCGTATTATTTTTATAGTCCTTCTGAGCAGAAAGTATTTATTTCTCGAGATGATGTCTTCATGGAAAGAGATTTTGTTTCCAAAAAAAATAGTGGGAGAACTATAGATCTCGATGAAGATCGAGAACCACAAAATAGCATTGAACCTGAAGTGGAACAAGAGCAGGATAATGATAATGCTCAACAAACACAGGTTATTCTTAGAACCGGTAGAATTCGCCATGAGACAGAGAGATATGGATTTCTCTTGACTCAATGCGGTGATTTGATGCTCATAGATGAAGATGAGCCTCTCACATACCAAAATGCTATGAACAGTCCTGACTCTAAGAAATGGCTAGAAGCCATGAAATCCGAGATGGATTCCATGTACGAAAACCAAGTATGGACTTTGGTTGATCCACGTGAAGGGGTAAAACTCATAGGGTGCAAATGGGTTTTCAAGAAGAAAACTGACATGGATGGAAATGTTCAGACCTATAAAGCAAGGCTGGTTGCAAAAGGTTTCAAACAAATTCATGGTATTGACTATGATGAAACTTTCTCATCAGTGGCTATGGTCAAGTCCATAAGGATTTTGCTTGCCATTGCAGCATTCCATGATTATGAAATCTGGCAAATGGATGTCAAAACAGCCTTCCTTAATGGAAGCCTTGAAGAGGATGTGTACATGACACAACCTGAAGGTTTTGTCGATCCAAGGAATGTTAGCAAGGTATGTAAATTAGGTCGATCCATTTATGGATTGAAGTAAGCCTCTAGGAGATGGAATATCCGTTTTGATGAAATAGTCAAAGAGTATGGCTTTGTTCAAAACGAAGATGAACCTTGTGTTTACAAGAAGGTTAGTGGGAGCTATGTGGCATTCATAGTATTATATGTTGATGACATACTACTAATGGGGAATGACATACCTTCTCTTAAGGCTGTTAAGACTTGGTTAGGGAACAACTTCTCTATGAAAGACTTAGGAGATGCATCATATATTCTAGGAATGAGGATCTATAGGGATAGATCTAGAAGGATGATCGGTCTGAGTCAGAGTACATACATCGATAAGGTTTTGCATCGTTTTGGTATGCAAAATGCAAAAAGGGGATATGTCCCCGTGTCTAAAGGGATAACGATCTTTAAAGATCAGTGTCCGAAATCATTAGATGAGAAGGACCACATGAGTAAGGTTTCATATGCCTCAGCAATTGGATCTATCATGTATGTAATGGTATGTACTCGCCCAGATGTTTCGTATGCTTTAAGCATGACGAGCAGATACCAATCTAATCCAGGTGAAGGTCACTGGACGGCAGTCAAGAATATTCTAAAGTACTTGAAAAGGACTAAAGATTCATTCTTGGTGTATGGAGGAGAGGAGAAACTGGTTGTAAAAGGTTACACCGATGCAAGCTTCCAAACAGACAAGGATGATATTGTATCACAGTCTGGTTTTGTGTTTTTTCTAAACGGAGGTGCTGTAAGTTGGAAGAGTTCAAAGCAAGAAACAGTAGCTGATTCTACAATGGAGGCTGAGTACATTGCAGCTTGTGAAGCAGCTAAGGAAGCTGTTTGGATTCAAAAATTCATTACTGATTTGGGAGTGGTTCCATTGATCGCAGATCCCATTGATCTGTACTGCGATAATAATGGAGCCATTGCACAGGCTAAAGAACCTAGATCTCACTCCCGATCCAAACATATACTCAGGAGATTTCACCTTATTCGATAGATTAATGAAAGGGGTGACATACACATATGTAAAGTGCACACAAATGATAACATTGCAGACCCACTGACTAAAGGCTTGTCGCAGAAGAAGCATGACGGTCACACTAATTCCATGGGTATTAGATACATGGGTGATTGGCTCTAGTGCAAGTGGGAGATTGTTGGTGTAGGTGCCCTAGAGGCAATACATTATTTCTTTTAATAGACCTTTATGTCATTTGATTATTCAATAAACGTATTTATTATGACTTTAATTAATGCGATATATTTGTTAGCATAATAAATGTCCTTAGAATCATGATACACATTGTATAGTTTAAGTACATGACTTGAACTTGAGATTATATAATATATCATATTCTTAAAGGTCCCTAGTCGAGTATTACTATTATAGGACAATAATAATACAAAAATAGAGTAGTATGTTGTTTGACAGATAACCACATCTCATTGGTTATAAGTATGGGGATATTAAAGTCAATACATAGGTACATGTAGGAGTACATGGTACTGGACAGACCCACAGTGAGATTCTTCATGTTTAATAAAGTCATAAGAAAGATTCACAGTGATAATGGTGCAATGATCCTTTGACTTGAGATCATTATATTTCTATACGATGATTAATATACTTTGACTACATTAAAAGTTACCTTTGACCGGGTGATAATAAAAGTGGACATCGGGTATATCATGAGTCGTATGAGAAATATGAATGATGGATAAAAGATTTAACCCTCCTATAATTAGGAGAGATATTATTGGTCTCTTGATTGAGTGAGACTATAAAATGCATGGCCTTGCTCAAATAATGATTCATTTTTCATAGTCTACTCATGGATCAAGTAAACCCGGATTAAATGTTGAAGAGGATGAATAAATACATGCCTCGAGTTTAATCTATAATATATATGGTTAAAGGGATTATATTACACGGAAACATTAATCACGAAAGATTTTATCGAATCACGATTTAATTATTGTTTAATTGGGTAGCAATGATGTATTACTAGATACCGCTCATTGTTTATAATTTTATTGGAGAATAAAATTATTGCCAATTAAATAATAGCCTATAGGGTCACACGCATGGAGCACTTAGAGGAATAGTTAATTTAAATTATAGATTTAAATTAATTGATGATTATTTAAATTTTATTATATTAATTAAGTGATACTTAATTAATTGAGATAATATAAATTCAAATTAGAGGAGTATTTCTGCCCATAATAATTAAGTATGACTTAGTTATTAATTAAATAATAGAAATTCATTTTATTATTTAATCTTATACCTACATGGGTTAGGTTTTGCTGTTATGGGCCTATTAATCAGCCATTATAAATAGATAATGAAGGGTTAAGAGGCCATTACGCTTTTGATAAATAAAACCCTAGAGGGGGCAGCAACAAGGAGGTAGAAACATTAACTCGAATTATCAAGAGGGAGGCTAGTACGTCCATTCCGCAGTCAAGATCGTGAGACGTTCTTGAAGGTGCTCGTGTGGATACCATAGAGGTGTTTTTCGAGAGGAAGACACAAGTCGTGAAAGCTAGAATCTCTGTTGAGTTCGTGAAAGTCAAGATCTTAATATGTATAATTCTGTTTTACAATCTGTCCAATCTTATACATGGATCCTGAGTTTGGGTTCCGAATTTTTTTGTTATATTTACGTTTATCCGCTGCGTTTTATGCCTTGGAACCCAACACTAAGTACACCTATGCTACAATCCAAATTATCAATTGATTCATATAAATACTTCAACTGATAAATGGTTTCCTGATCAATTGATATTTATAACTTTCATATCAATTGAAAAGTTACATCAAATAAAATTTCTATGATTCTAAGATTAATGTTATCATCAAATCACATGTAGATTCCTAACACATTCTGTATTCTTAACTTATTATTTACAGACAGTATTCACAATAGAAATAAACTTCTATATGCAATTACATTGAGATAATCTATGTACACGTCCTAATATCTAAGCAGTACATGTGTTACGTCAAGACAACTAATTCCATAGAGTAGGCTTGATTTGGTCCAATAATCTCCCCCAATTTGGGAAAAGACAATTTTACAAATTAACACAAAATATCAAGCCTACTTATTTCTGTTGTTGAAGTTGTTGTTGTTGTTCCATAAATAGATCATATTTTGCTTTCTTTTCTTTTTCTTCTCTAGCTTTGATTTCTTCAATGGGTTGAAGAATTTCTTGCCTAGCCATGACTTCTTCAATCAAAATTGTATTTTTTAGAATATCATATATAACTTGTAGAGATTGAATGGGATAATCTTTGACAAACTTGAGTCTTATTCTTGAAGTTACTCCATCTCTGAGTTTAAACTCAACTCTGTCTGGATTTTTGAAAACTCTGCACTTTCTCCTCAGCTCTTCATACTTTCTTTCCAACTCATCTTTCTCATTGATCTTCTTCTCTGCCATTTTCTTCCTCTCCTTCACCTTGTCAATCTTTTTCTGATATTTTCTTGCCAAATACTCAGTTATTTCAACCATCTTTAATTTGTTCACCATGCTCTTTTTATCATAAAGGTTGATTACCCTTTTAATGTCATGAGTAGTAGACTTTGAACTATCATGGTAGAATTCCCTTTCTTCTCCATCAACATTTATCACAAACATCTTCTTGTCTCTTAGCTCAACCTTACAGATCCTGTCTTCCTTCCATTGTTTGAGTCTCACCTTATCAATTACAACTTCTTCTTGGATGGGATGAATAGGTAGACTTTATTAGGTACAATAAGCTGCTTTCTCCATTTTGGACACCTTACTAGTAGAGAACTAGTAGGCTTCTTGAAATTTACTCTAGTGACAGTATTGACCTTTAGTTGTTGACAAGGCTTCAGCTTCTTGATTTGATCCTTCTTCAATTCTTTCCTTATAACTCCATTTGCAGTAACCTTGACTAGAAGTCTTTTTGGCTCTTTGGTTTTTGAAATCATAGCAGTTTCAGAAACTGTTGGAGCCACACTAGCACCCTGAATTTTGGTAGATGTGCTAGTATGAACACCAACAACTTGTTGCTTTGATGGTTTCTTCCTTTCATATTTCTTCTCTTTGATAGAATCCTCTCTCTTTTTCTTGTCCTCGCTCTCCTTCTTCTTGTCATGTTTCTTTCCTCCCTTATCATTCCTGGACTCAAGCTTCTTATCATTCTTGTCCTGATCCTTGTCTTCATCATCTTTCTTCTTTTTCAGCTCTTAAGAAGCAAACTTTGTCATTTCACTGTTTATGAATTCCTCCAACTTCTTCAGAATTATTAAGTCATCTTCTTGCTTGACTTCCTTCCTCTTAAGTAAATCAATTAAGGTAATGACCTAACTTTTATTTCCTTGATTAAGATGTTGAGGGATCATGAAATGAGCTAGTTTGTTTCCCTTTGACATATACATCACTCCACCAGGACTATAAAATGCCTCATGAAGAGCCTTGGATAGTAGAGGACCTATGATGTCCTTTTCAATTCTTCATCTTCCTGAGTTATTGTCTTTATTGCTTTGTGTAGACACTCTAGCTCAGTGTATGACAATTGATTGAAGACTGCAATTGACAATTTGAAGTAGCTAGTTTCCAACTGCACTACAGGCTCTTTACACATATTTTTATCTTTGATTTCATATTTAACCCCTCTAACTTGGATGATGACTTTATCAAGAAGTTTCGTGTACTCCCAATGATGTCTATTCACTTATGCCTTGATGGCCTTCAGGGTCTACAAGAATTCTTTGTCTGCATTAGGCTTAGCCACCTATTCCCTTAATTTTCTCTTAACAACTACCTGCCTTTCAGCTTCAATCTCATCCCTTCTTTCTTTTTCCCCTTAGGGTTGATATCTTGGTGCATAGGTAGGAATGAAGAGTGAGATGGCTTTATTTGAGTGAGAACTTGCAATTGAGGTGCTTGACCAGGAACAGTCATTGTTGAGAGCAAATTTTGAATTGAGGCAAGTTGAGTAGAGATTTGTTGAAGTGTAGTGCCTTGAGTTGAGCTAGAGGTTTCAAATTCTTTCTTGAGAGAAGAAACAATAGCCACCACTTTTAAAACTGTGGTTGAGAGAGTAGATTGAGCATCTGTCAATGTATTCACTTTCTATTTGAGTTTAGACAAAGTGACAACTTCATCTTTTCCTACCCTGGCTTTAGATTGATAGAAGAGGTCTACTTACATTGGAGCCAGGTCATGCAGATGAACATCTTCAGGTAGTCGGTCTGCATGCCTGTTTTTGTATAGAACCTCCACCATGTTACCGATTTTGTTCTGATTTTCTTAGATGGTTGCATTACTTTGACCCATGTCTTTGTAAGCCTTCTACATTGCATCCATCTTTGTATAGAGGATAGAGGATTTGGCAGTGTCACCTCTAGAGGACACATTTGCATATATGCCTCCAGGTTTCATCTTGTCTTCTATCATTTTTTATTCTTGACCCATTATTTACACACAATCTTCATAATAGAAATAAACTTCTATCTGCAAGTACATTGAGATAATCTAAGTACCCATCCTAATATCGAAGCAGTACATGTATTACATCAAGACAAGTAATTTCATAGAGTAGGTTTGATATGGTCCAACATTTAGTCAATATTCAAAAATTATACATAACTACTAAAAATCATCATATCCATTTATATTGTGACACATCATCAATCTCATGTAACCATATATATATGTGTGTGTGTGTGTGTGTGTGTGTGTGTGTGTGTGTGTTAATGATCAAATGAGAAGTAACTTAAAATGAGAAATAAAAAATTAGATCTTAACAACATATTCAATTTTAATATAATGGTCTCAATGTGCAATCACACACAAATTAAATTCACCCTCACATACACAATCCACTTAATCCCCTTCATTTTAAATTTAATTTTTCCGTTAATTGGTGAACTTTTTTTCAAATCTAACTTCACCACATTTTTCTCCATCTCCCAACGATCAGTTTCCATACCATATGTGTTATATTCCGGTGAATTTTATTTTTCCGGTAACCTCTACAGAGTATTATTTTAGGTGAACTCACTGTATATAAGTTAGTGATTACTGTAATATTAAATATTGATTTGTGTAATATTAATTATTGATTTCTGTAATATAATTTAGTGATTTCTATTATATTAAATATTGATTTTTGTAATATTAATTAGTAATTTATGTAATATAATTTCCATAATAAAAATATATTCTATTATATTTATTATTTATATTAAAAACATAAATGTTAAATAATAAAAATATAGTATTAAATACTAATTTCCGTAATATTAAATATTGATTTCTGTAATATTAATTTCTGATTTATGTAATATAATTTATATAATAAAAATATATTCTATTACATTTATTATTTAAAATAGTAAACATAAATTTTAAATAATAAAAATATAATATGAAATACTGATTTTAAATATAGGCTCGATTCCTGTAAAAACCTGACAATTACATCTAAATGTCCATGTTTTTTTGCTAAGTAATTAGCTCATCGTACTAGAGTACTAGAGTAGTGAATAATGAAACAAAACGACATCGAGAGAAGTAGTTTTCTTAGAAGCAGGAGCTCGAATATCAGGCATAATGATGATTCAATCTTTAAATTTGAAGCTCAAATTCCCCATTAATTATGCGCAGGTGACGTGTGTATATGGGCTGCACTGGTTAAATGGATAGAATATTTTTTATTTCTCATTTAACTTATTTTTTATTTAAATAAAATTATATATATATATATTGATTAAATTAATAATAAAACATTATTTTTAAATATAGCCAACAACTATAGCGAATGTCTTTCAAGTACAAGTTCTTATAGGTTTAACAAATTGTAACAAATCATTATTTTACTTGACTATTTTAGCCAATGATGTTGGAGACACTCTTACAAAGAGACTCCCGAGAGCAGGAAATCAAATTGAAAATAACCGACTCGTTAAAAATAAAAAGGGAAATGGCATCAGATGACCATGATATACTCTTCCGTCCCTAATTAGTCGTTGAATGACTTTTTTTGTCATTAAATTAACTAATCTTTGATTGTAATTTAAAAATAATATACAATTAAAAGGTGTTTTTTTTTAAAATTAAAAAGTGTTAAAATCTTATATTATTAAAATATATATAATTTATTTTAAAATATATTTTTTAATTTTTCAAAATTATAAAAAATAATTTTTGATTTTAAACCAAAACTTAATCAATTTGATTATAAAAAAATTGAAATATACAATTAAATAATGATTCTAAAGATAAAATATTTACTTAATAATATCGGGGGGAAGTTATATGCGAAAGCTAAACAATTTTGAATAGTCGGGGGCGTAAACTATGAACGAGTCAACGAGAAAGCTACACGTCATTAATGTATAATAACTAAATTGGTTATACACACACGTGACATGTGTGTGTATATGACACTTTTCACAATTGACTGTCCAACTTGGAGTACTACGGACAATCACTCATTTTAGAAGCAACTCTTTAATTGTTTAATTAGATTTAATTTTTTAGCTAAAATAAATTCAGTGTTTATTTCACAAAATAATAAAAAAATTATTTGAACTTTGATAATTATTTTTGGAAAATATTATTTCGGAGTTTCCTTTTTAATACATGTTCAAATTAATTCAAAACTCATTTATCTTTATATATTGAAATTCTAGAAGAAGCTTCCCAAAATCTATTACTCTCTCAGTCTCATTCAATTGTTAACGTTTCAGAGAGAAGGTCCGGCACACATTTTAAGGTGCATATAAAGTATAGTTCTATAACTTATTTTTAAAAAAAATTCTGAATAAAAGTTTAGTGTTTAAATTTTTATTCAGAAAAAAAAATTAAAAATAAATTATGAAACTATATTTTATATGCACCTTAAAATGTGTGTCGGACCTTCTCTCCGAAACGTTAACAATTGGGTGGGACGAAGGTAGTCCTCAACCTTTTTCTAAGTATCATGATCTTTGGTGGACTTATAAATTATTAAATTATTACAATTTGTCAACTGATACTTTAAAGCTCTGGCCAGCTTTAGGTTAAACAATAAATTCTTGAATAAAAGTGAAGTGATAAATAGAATTGCCTCAACAGTCAAGTGGTCGACAATATCAGAGAATAGAGACTCCACAATACTGAATGACTACAAATTACTCCGTATAAAGATGATGGTACAGTTGGCAAAATTAATTAGGATATTTTAGGCAAGTGGACAAGAATTATGCCGACACAATTGAAGTGGATAATCATAAATATTAGTGTATTCCAAATCAAATGTAATAATCTTGCTGTATTTTTACTCAAGTATCTAAATCTACGATAATTATTATTTCAACGGTATAAGGATAAAACATGATAAGATAACTAGACATTACAATTTGGGTAAACATTTCGATTTCGGAAGGTTTAATTTTGAATTGGATCAATTTTCGGTCCTAATATATTTATATATGGTTTGAATCGGATCTGATTCGATTCGGATCAAATTTCGGTTTCACATAATTCGAATCGGTTTTGGTTCGGATCGGGATGACTTATGTTTGGATTAAATTTGGATGAATTTTGAATAAAAATTGAATTAAATTCGGCGCATCTTTTTCTTTCAAATCAGATTTTGTTTAGAATCAAAATTCTTGGTTCATATTAATGTTAGATTAATTTGAAATATTGTCGAATCACCTCCTGGTGTGTGAGTCAGAATATTGATTATTGACCACTGCAACCAAGGTTCGATTCCTGGGGATCTGTGAAATTTTTTCCTCACTCCAGGTTGAAGGGCCACCAGTGTGGTTTTGCTGTTCAGTTAGTCCGATTTACATGTCCCGGCAGAGGATTCCAAAAAATATACATTTTTACCAAATACCGGTCGGTGTATCTGGAAAATACACCTTTTGACCAAATATTGTCGAACTGTAATAAGGACGTTAATTCAGTTTGTCAAATTAGAGTTAAAACTCGATAAAATGATAACCAATAAAGTAATAATCTCAATTAAGTAATTTATTTCTACAATCCCGACTTGGGCAAATGTGATAAAATAATATTTTCGCTAAATGCATAGTATAATAATTTTATAAAAAATAATGAGGATCAAATTAAAAAATTAAAAAAATATAATATAAATTTTATATGTACATATATAACATGTAATATTTTATTTTACAATTACGTGTATTATATGTGTGGAATATGTATAAGTAAAATATAAAATGTACTTATGAGTGTGACGAGTCATAAAATTCTTTGTCTGAAATACACTTAGGATCTATAATTTGGTTTGAGTCGTACTCAATTTGGATATTTTTTATATTTTGAAAGGCATATGACTAGGCCTATTTGTAATAATTAGATGGCAACTCAACTCTAATTGATAAAGAGAAGTAAATACTAAACACTAAACAGGAATCAAGACAAAGACAGTCAACTAATCACAGAGGATCCAAGTATCAGAAGTATTTTGTGGGATTGCTACTCAACACTGGAAGAAGTTCATTTATATGTTCAAGCGTTAGTGAAAATAATATTGTGGTAGTACTTCTATAGAAGACAGAAAATATGGAAGTTTTCAAGTGGTTACTACAAGTAGATTCTAGAAGAAGAATGAAAGCAGTGAAGCAGAGAATATGACAGAAGGCCTCTAGTTAAATGTTATTTAAATGGAGAATATTTATTGGGATGACACAAATGAACCAGACAGTACATTTGTGTGTCAACTAATATAATATTTATTCTTCATTTAATTCAAGAGGTTTCAAGATCAGAAGACGAAGAAAAGACGGGAAGATTTCAAGACTATCAGCACGGCTGCGACTAAAGATAGTATTTTAATTCTACTATCAATTGTTGATTAATTATTTAATTTATCTAATTAAATTAATTCAAGTTGAATTTAATTTAAATTTATAAATTAACTAATTAAATTAAGTAGAATTAATTTACTATAAAAGAAATGGATCAATATGACTTATATATATATATATATATATATATATATATATATATATATATATATATAAACAGCTAGTATGACTTATTTATAAGTCATACCGAATGTCTTATATATATATATATATATATATATACAGCTAGTATGACTTATTTATAAGTCATACCGAATGTCTTATATATATATATATATATATATATATATATATATATATATATATATATATATATATATATATATATATATATATATATATATATATATATATATAAATAAGTCATACCGAGCTTGAATATGAATAAGTCATACCGAGCTTATTGATAAGTCATACCGAAGCATCTCAATAAGTCATACCGAGCAGAATTGATAAAGGTCATGCTGAACCAGTTTTTATTTAATTAAAATAAGTCATGCCGATTTATTTTAATTAGATAAAATCCGGGTATGACTTTCAATAAGTCATACCGAATTCTAAAAGGTCATACCGACCAGGAATAAGTCATGCCCAGTCTTTTATAAGTTATACAAGTGTTAAAATAAGTCATACAGACTTATTTTCTTGAAATAAAGTCATACTCATAAAGGTCATAGCAGCCATTTCAAATCTCTATAAATATGAGATGATCTCTTCACTTTTTCAGTTGTTCAACTTATCAAGAGTTAGAAAATCAGTTCAAATTCAGAAATTTGTCTGCATTGTAATATTCACAGATTTCTGTGCAAGTTTGAATATAATTGATTAAACTCGAACACTTCATGTCGAATTCGTTCTAGATTAATATATCAGTTATAAAGTCTAATCTTCATATTAATTGTGTAATACTAATCAAGTTAAAATTATATCTTTCACTTGAACAGTATTTCATTATAATTAATATTTCGCGAATAATTAAAATAATATTTTTAATTCAAATTATTCCGCGATTAATTTTCAGATATTGTATTCAACCCCCCTTCTACAATATCAGGGACCAACAATTGGTATCAAAGCTGGTTGATATAGTTAATATCAGATCCAAATCAAATTCCGCGAACTCATTCAGATCTCAAAAATTATTTTAAATTCGAAATAATTTTTTATTCGAAATAATTTTTTTTCTGAAAAATTATTTTTGATCAAAAATTGTTTTAAGTCAAAAATTAAAATATTTTTTTGAAACACTTAATTTTTAATCTTATTAAAGATGAGTACCCAGAAAGTCACTAGCATCAAAATTCCACAATTTGACAGAGAACACTACAACTTGTGGAAACACAAAATGCTACTGTTTATCGGGATTGCAAATCCCAAGTATGCATTAGTCATGGCCAAAGGTGTTGAACCCCCTATATCAGTTATTCTCGAACACACGGTTGATGGGGTTGTAATTCCCCACAGACAGTTTCCAAAAAGTCCGGCAGACTATATAGATGAGGAAACAGAAGCTGTGTCCCTTGATAATAACCTGAAGCTCATATTAATTGAATCCCTAGACTACATCATGTACAACCAAGTAGTAAATTGCAAGAATGCAAAACAGATCTGGGAAACAATTGAAATTATCAATGAGGGAACTGAAGAAGTTAAAGAGAATAGACTGGAGATCCTAACCACCCAATATGAGCAGTTTAGATCCAACCCTGGTGAGGGTATCTCTGAGGTGTTTCAGAGACTAAACAAACTGATAAACGAGCTCAACATGAATGGAAAGTTTTATCAGAACCAAGAGGTGAACAGGAAGTTTTTGCTGACCTTACCATAGCATCTGGAACACAGGATTGCAGCTATTCGGGAATTTAGGGATATGAAAGAGGTAACCCTAGAAAGACTCTACGGAGTTTTAAAAACTTATGAGCTGGAACAAATCCAAACCAGAGAGATGTACGGAAGAGGTAAAGTACTGAGTTCCTCCAAGGCATTAATGGTAGAAGCACCAGAGAAAGAAGAAGTGAAGGTTGTTGCACCTTCTAACAGTTCAACAGAGTATGTGGTTCTAGAACTTGGACATACTGCTGACAAACAAGAAGATGGTGATTTCTACTCACTGGAAGAACTAGATCAGCTAGAAGATGAATCTCTAGCTATGGTTGCCAAGAAGTTTGGCAACATGAGATTCCGAAGAAACTCCTCATTCAGAAGTAAGCCTAATTTTGGAAGATTCCAAAAAGGAGGTTCTTCGACAGCAATATCGAAAAGCGGCTACAAGACCGGCTTAGTTGATAGAAGCAAGTTTCGTTGCTTCAACTGTAATGAGCTAGGCCACTTTGCAACTGAGTGCAAGAAGCCTAAGCAAGGGAAGAAGAGAGAGTCTTACGAAGAGCTCAAGGAAAAGTATGATGCGCTCATGAAAAAGCATCAAGGAAAGTCCTATCTAGCAGCAGGCAAAAGCTGGGATGATTCAGATAACGATGATGAGGAAGAGCTAGGAAATCTTGCTCTTATGACTTCATCAGAGGAATCACTGTCTCCCACCCGTGACAGAGGAATAGAGGTAAATCCTTCTTGTCCTAAGATGTTTGCTTTGCTAGGTAAAGAACTAGATGGTGAAAGAGATAAGGTTAAGAAACTCAGACTCAAAGTCAAAGAGTTAGTTGATGAGACTGAAGTTTTTAAACAGTTAAAAAGAAATCATGACAAGTTGACTGTTAAGTTGACTGAAGACTTAGCTGTTCAAGTCAGTAAAGTCAGTTGTCATGTTGTAACAGAAGCCAATCTCAGAAACCAGATAGAAGAAGAAAAGAAGAAGTGTCTTGCATATAAGAATTCCTCATATATTGTAAAGAACCTAGTTGACCAACAAGAAATAAGTCGTAAAGTTGGGATAGGCTTCGAGTACAATAAATATGTAGGAAAGCCAAGCAACATAACCCCCTTTAGAAAAAGTGCTGTAGAAAGGGGTATCCCACATGTTGTTAAAGACACACCAAAACCTCTCTTCATAACACCGATAGCTGAAACTATCCTTGAGAGCTCCGTACTGATTGCATATGAAATGCAGTTGGAAGATCTTGAGGAAGAGAAGAAGAGAGGAGAACAGGTTAAGGACATAAAAGGAGTTAATGTCCAGAAAGAGAGGCGTGCACCATAGACCCCAGTGAAAGATGTGGGAACTTCTGATTCCCCCAGACCTGGTGTAGGTGCAAAAGACTTAAAGAATAAAATGAACAGACCCAACACATTTGTGAACAGTAGGAACAGTAACAATAAATTTCATTCTAGTGAAAACTTCAAAGATAATGAGAAAATTGAAGTAGAATCTGTTAAGCCTCCTACTGTATTGAATAACATGCCTACGATTGATGCTTTCCATAGACCATGTGGTATAATGAATTGCATGTTATGTGCTTTTAATGCTATGACTGCTTACTTTAAACGCATGATAGCTAAGAAAGATAACATGACACCTAGACAGCACATCAATAGTAAATTTGCTAAATCCAAGACTGCAACTCCTTCACCTGAGAAGAAGGAATCATATATTCCTAAGTCTAAACAGAAAGTTGTTAAGACTATTTATAGGAAGGTAGGAACAGTCAAGGAAGAAAATGATGTTATTCGAAAAGGATCTGTTGTCAAAGCAGACAAAGGTCAATTCTTTAAGTATGCCGGGCCCAATCAATTTTGGGCTCCGAAGACGAATTAATCCGTTTGATAATTGCAGGGAGTTAAACAGGTAAACCGAGTTATATGGATCCTGGACAGCGGATCGTCAAGGCATATGACCGGAGATAGAGCCCTGCTATCAGACGTGGTTGAGAGAGCTGGCCCAGTCGTCACCTTTGGAGATAACTGCAAAGGAATGACTACGGGATATGGCAAGTTAAATACAGGAAATGTTATCATTGAAAATGTCTCTTTGGTGGAAGGACTTAAGCACAATCTACTCAGCGTCAGTCAATTCTGTGATAGAGGTTACAAAGTAAACTTTATCAAGGAGAAGTGCTTAATAGCTCATTCTAAAGAAGACAGACTAGCCTTGCGTGGAGTAAGGAAAGGAAACTTGTACGTAGCTGATTTCAACACGGGAACTGAAGATGAAGCAAACTGTTTCTACTCAAAGGCTTCATCAGAAGAAAGCTGGCTATGGCACAAGAAGCTCTCACACCTGAATTTCAAAACAATGAACTCTCTAGTCAAAAGGGATTTGGTGAGAGGACTGCCTCCGATGGAATTTACACAAGAAGGATTGTGTGAGGCATGTCAGAAAGGAAAGTCAAAGAAAGCAACTCACAGAGGCACAGACACTACAAACATCACTGAACCACTTCAACTCCTTCATATGGATTTATTTGGTCCAGTAAATATTCTGTCTATGTCAAGGAAGAAATACGCCTTAGTGATTATGGATGACTTCACAAAATATACATGGGTTTTATTCTTGAACTCTAAGGATGAAACTCCACATTTGGTGATTGATCATATAAAGCTGATTGAGTTAGATTCAAAGTTATCTGTCCGGGCAATCAGATCAGATAATGGAACGGAATTCAAAAATGAAATTCTGAATAACTTCTGCTCAGACAAAGGAATAACAAGGCAATACTTAGCACCAAGAACTCCGCAACAAAATGGAGTTGTAGAAAGGAAAAATCGAACCCTGATTGAAGCTGCAAGGACTATGCTAAATGAATCAAGGTTACCTATCTACTTCTGGGCTGAAGCAGTTAATACAGCTTGTTATACTCAGAATCGAACTCTGATCAACAAAGATCATATGAAAACTCCCTATGAATTAATGGCTGGCAAGAAACCTACTCTCAAGTACTTTCATGTATTTGAAGCCAAATGCTTTGTGCTAAAGGATGGAGATGAACATCGTGGCAAATTTGAGGCCAAGGCACATGAAGCTATTTTTGTCGGTTACTCAAGAAGAGCATATAGGGTATACATAATTGATCAGCATCAAGTGAAGGAAAGTGTCAATGTAACTTTTGATGACACTAAAATCCCAAGTATCCAAACTGAAGATTCTTCTGAGTCATTAAAATTTGATAATTATCCAGACTCACATTCTGATGACGAAGAAGAACCTGAGGTTGCAGTAGGAAATAATGACAACAATGATGATAATGATCCAGGTAATAGTGGTGGAAACAATGGCAACACTGGAGATACTGCTAATACCAGTGGTGGATCAACAAGTCAACCTGGCAGCAACTCAGAGGGAGATGAAGGATCAACTGGCACAACACAACATCACAATGAATTTCAAGGCGAATCATCAAGATCAAATCTTCCAAGGGAAAGGATATGGAGTAAAAATCATCCCTTTGAATTGATCATAGGTGATCCAGATGTTGGAGTAAGAACCAGAAGTGCAACTTCAAATGAATGTTTATTTTCAGTTTTTCTATCTCAAGAAGAACCAAAGAAGATTGAAGAGGCACTAATTGATCCAGATTGGGTTCTTGCCATGCAAGAAGAACTCAATCAGTTCGAAAGACAAGAAGTCTGGACACTGGTACCCAGGCCTAAAGATAGATCTGTTATTGGCACGAAATGGGTATACAGGAACAAGTTAGACGGTGATGGCATTGTTACAAGGAACAAAGCCAGACTGGTTGCAAAGGGTTACTCCCAGGAAGAGGGAATTGATTATGACGAGACCTACGCACCAGTTGCAAGACTTGAAGCCATCAGGATATTTCTGGCATTCGCAGCACATTCCAATTTTAAAGTTTATCAAATGGATGTGAAGAGTGCATTTCTGAACGGAAAGGTAGAAGAGGAAGTATATGTGGAACAGCCCCCTGGCTTTGAAAATCCAGAGTTTGCTGATTTTGTGTACTTTCTTTTCAAAGCTCTCTATGGACTCAAGCAAGCACCGAGGACATGGTATGACACTCTCTCTGAGTTTTTACTTGAAAATGGTTTCACTAGAGGTGTCATAGATAAAACTCTCTTTTACAAATTACATAATAAAGATATGATATTTGTCCAAATTTATGTTGACGATATTATATTTGGTTCTACTAACGAAAACTTGTGCAAGAGATTTGCTAAGTTAATGCAGAGTAGATATGAGATGAGCATGATGGGTGAGCTGTCATTCTTCCTTGGATTGCAAGTAAAGCAAAAGGAAGATGGGATTTTTATTTGCCAATCAAAGTACGTAAGAGATCTTCTCAGAAAATTCAGTCTAGAAGATTCTTCACCGGCAAAAACCCCAATGCCAACAGCCACGAAGCTTGACAAAGATGAAACTGGTAAGAAAGTTGACATCACAAGTTATAGAGGTATGATAGGTTCATTATTATATCTAACTGCTAGTAGACCCGATATAATGTTTGCAACATGCTTATGTGCAAGGTTTCAATCTGACCCTAGGGAATCTCATCTTATAGCCGTTAAACGAATTTTTAGATATCTAAAGGGTACACCAGATCTTGGAATTTGGTACCCTAAGGATACAGGTATTGACCTAATTGGCTATACAGATTCAGACTATGCAGGGTGCAGGATGGACAGGAAAAGTACTTCTGGAAGCTGTCAGTTTCTAGGACGACGGTTGATCTCCCGGTACAGCAAGAAACAGCATTCAGTATCTACCTCGACAGCCGAAGCAGAATACATTGCGGCAGGTAGCTGTTGTGAACAGATCTTGTGGATCAGGAATCAGCTAAATGACTATGGACTTGCGTTGAATAAAATTCCAATTTTCTGCGACAACACAAGTGCTATAGCTATTTCCAACAATCCTGTACAACATTCACGAACCAAGCACATTGACATAAGGTATCACTTTATCAGAGAGCATGTCATGAACGGAACTGTGGTGCTACATTTTGTACCCACAGAAGATCAAATAGCCGACATCTTCACAAAACCACTTGATGAATCCACTTTCTCAAAGTTGGTTAGTGAATTAGGGATGTTAAACTATGGCTAAATTTTTGGTTGCTAGGAATTAACTTAAGCTCATAAATATTAAATGTTAATATTTAAAGAGTTTATGAGACTTGAGTTCTCGATTGATAAATATCAGTTGATGACCTGAGTTCTCGATTGATAAATATCAGTTGATGACTTGAGTTCTCGATTGATAAATATCAGTTGATGACTTGAGTTCTCGATTGATAAATATCAGTTGATGACCTGAGTTCTCGATTGATAAATATCAGTTGATGACCTGAGTTCTCGATTGATAAATATCAGTTGATGACTTGAGTTCTCGATTGATAAATATCAGTTGATGACTTGAGTTCTCGATTGATAAATATCAGTTGATGACTTCTCGATTGGCTTTATCAGTCGATGGCTTATTATCAGTTGATGACTTTTAATAAGTCATACGGAGATATTCAAATGCCCTGTTTTAAATTAAGTCATACCGAGCATAGTTTTATTTCCTTAATATTAAGTCATACTCAGCTTTATTTACACATACACACGCTGATACACACAAACTCACGAACAGCCTTTTCATTCAAAAAAAATTCGATTGTTTTTAATCATTTTCAACTGAGTTCAGTTACTAATCCGTGTTTACAAGCATCTGTGCTTGCTAGTTTGTGAAAATCATATAAAACAAAGGAAACTCTGCCCGATTTTCCTCAAAAATCAAACTACTGTTCCTGTTCCTGTTTTTGGAATAATCGAAGCATTCAAGTGATTTTTGTGAACTAGAGGACTCTTGTGTAGTGTTTTACGAATTAAAGCTGATTTGTTTATTAGAAATTAGGTTTTCAATTTTCAAGTGTAATTTTCGGATTTTGAATTGTAATTGTTATTTTTAATTTGTAATCGCACATTATAATCTTATTATTTGTAATAGCTTAAACAAAAAAAATGGCTGGTTTTTGCGAATTAGTAAAAACTAATTTTGTAGGATTTTTCAATCCGGTGAATTGTTCAGTCGAGAGGTTTCGACCGTTGATCGTATTTATGAATGAACATTCACTCGTAAGAATTGCAATTACTCTGGATGTCCCGTTGCAAGTGTTAGCACTTAGGGCTCTGTATTCCACTGCGAGGAATAGGAGTACTGCAGGCAGAGTTCAATTCTCTTTCAGCATAGGAAATCATGAATATATGGTGACTGAAGAGGACGTGAACAGGATTTTAGGCTTTCCAACTGACAACTTCATGGATCCACCCTCTGTACCAGAAATTCTAGAATTTTTCTATTCTATTAGATATCAGGGACCAACAATAACAGGACATTCAAGTCTACTATCCGAGGTTCCTGATGCTGTTCATGAATGATTTGTTGATGGATGAAGACAAAGCCTTATTTCAGAATAGTCCTGTAGAAGAATCTCCTACTTCTCAGAATAACTTATTTGCAAGGCTCTACAACAACCCCAAGTTCGAAGATGTGCCAGTGGTAAGGACAGATTACATGGCTGAGATATTAGATCACATTGCTAATCCTGTGCAGGAACAAGAGTCAGAGCAAGTGCCAATGCAAATGGATCATCCTGTGCACCTTCTACTTGAAGCTGCTCAGCATGTCGATCAAGTGGCACAAGAGCAACAGGTAATATCTCACTCACAATCTTCTAGTTCAATACCTATAGATATATCCACTGCTCTGTTAGATTTATCTGTGGCGGACTATAATTATGGTCTTACACTTCAGGATATCAGCTACGAACCTGAAAACACACAGGTTCCGTCCCCAGCTGAATTAGAGCCTCAAACAGTTTCTCCTTCATCCTCCTCTTCATTAAAAGTCAGAAAAAGGAAGAAACCTGTTAGAATAGTTAGAGGTCTTGGTGCTGATGTGAGTGAACCCGCAGCTCTGTCTCCTCCTTCAAAAATTTCTAGAGTTGACCCTGAGACAACTGCAGCCTCTACCTATTCCAGTCAATGGGATATGGATTTTAACATGGCCATCCAAGATTCTCTAGATACACTTGCTCAACCAGGTGATCTAATTCGCTACTCGGTCACAGCATCAAATAGTGAGGAAAACACACTGCTAGCAATCACTCTAGCAGAACCTTCACTTGAAGAAATACCAACACATGAGGGCACATTTGTTGAAGAAAATGTTTTTAATGAAAACTCGTCGGATGCCACCTATGTTGTGGACCATGACATTTTCGATGCAGTGCAGCATCAGATACTCTCTGAGGTACTAAGGAGCACCACAGACTCTCAAGAGCCTGTCATTACATTGTCTAAGGTGGTGACTCCCCTGGATTTCTTTCATCCAGTTCTCTTTCGAGAAGGTCTCGAATCCACTGGTGGATTTGAGAGGCAACCACTCCATAGAGGGAGATGGGACTCCATTCACGGAGTAGCTACGTCAGTAGCGGAGCCACTTCAAGTTAATCTTGTTGAGGACGCGCCTTCACAGGCATCAGAAGAGCATTTTGACTCTTCAAAAGCTATTGTTATATATGCAGGTACAGCTTCAGGATCTGGAAAGGAGCTAAACACGAGTGATGTGAGGCAAACACAGAGTGAAACACATGCACAGAGTGATAGTGAGATAAACAGGAGTGCAAGTGAGCTGAGTGCACACATACACAGTGAACTTTTATCCAAAATGGAAGCTCTCCAGAAAGAAATGCAAATTGTTCAGGCTGAGTTGGTAAAAGTAAAAGCACAAGCAGAAGAAAAATCTACATCTGCCTCTGTAACACAACAGCTGACAATAGTACGAAAAGATGTTGATGATGTCAAAACCTCCATTCTTCTAAAAACTCAAGACATCCAGGGTGTACAGAATCTTATTGCTGACGACATGAAAGAAGTCAGCAAATTACATGAAAAGATTGACGAGGTTGAGAAAAGCTTGACATTAACAATCATTGAAAATGAAAAGATCTATACACAAAGATTCAGCAAACTGGATGATGGAATGACACATTTGAATGAAGGAATGAAGCAAGTCTATCTGACTATGCAGAAAATGTTGACATCTTTTGAAGCTTCTAAAATCCAAGAGGATCCCTCAACTAAGGGGGAGAAAGCAAAAGAGAAAGTAACAGCTGAAAACGAAAGGGCTACTACTAAAGATAAAGGTAAAACAAAGATGTTTTCTGAAGAAGAATTTCAATCGTTTGATTCACAACCAGAAGAACAGTATTACGCTAAAGAGCAATTCATCGATGACAGTGCTCATGATGAATCAAACTTTCCTGACTACTGCAGAGCTGAGGAAGAGATTGCATTTGATGAAGATTTTTTGTTTCCAGAAGAAAAAGAAGTTGATCCAGCCTATGAAGAGGCAATGAAGAAACTAAAAGAAGACATCAAGGCAAGTCATGCAAAAACTGAAAATCTGAAAGCTCTAGTCATGGAAAGAACAAAGGCTGAAAAAGAAGAAAGCCAAGAAAAGCAAAATCTCTGGGCCATAGCAGTCAGAGAAAAGAAGAGAGATGTACAGCTCAAGATTGGAAAGAAATGGGATACTGCAAGAGAAATAATGGACAAACAACAGAAGGGTCCATTTGAAGACAAGCATCTAAAATCAATAATTGAGCGTCTAGAAAAGTCAAATGACAACATTGACAACTTCATGAAAGCTCTGAAAGAGGAAGTGGACTACATCACTATCCTAGTGGATCACATTCTTGAAGACTGGCAGATACTAGTCTACACACACAGGAATGGAACATTCAGAATTTCCTTAGAGTTTTTCAGGCAAAGAAGTTTATCAGTAATATGGACGTTTTTTAACAGAATAAAGAGGAGCTCAGAAGAAAATGAACTTCTCAGGGATAGACTTAGAGTCTTTGCCACAGCTGTTAGTCCTTAGATCTTATTTGATCCTCACGAGGTAAGATTTTTCTCAAACAAGTTGTATCAAATCATGCAGTTAAATGAGGAATCTTTTAAGGGCTACACAGTTAAGTACATGATTCAAGTTGAAAAGATGCTAAGGTCAAAAGGTTTCAAATCCCAAGCTAAAATGGATGCTGCAGAGAAGATAAGAAACTACTGTCTGTCGAAAAGAATTCATTCATACATCAGGCAAATACCAAAGATAGATTCAACACAACCATCTGATGTAGAAAAAGAGATAGTAGATCCTGTTGAACAGGAAGTGATGTGGCAGTTAGCAAGAGCTGAACAAAGAAAGTTGTATGGGGAATCCACTACAACAGAACAATCAGTATATGAAGAAGTACCGAGGACACCAATTCATAAAAGTTCAATCCTAGAAGAATGTGAAGTTGATACAACAGAAGACTGAAGACTTAGATAGAACAAGATAGAAACTTTGTAATAATTGTTCAGTGCTAGAGGAACATCTATCTTGTATTTATCTTTTATGTATGAATCTGGAAAATTGTTAAATATAAAACCAGAACTTTTGTTTATTATTTACAGTCATTAAATGTCGTACTACTTTCTTAGTTGTTAGTTGAGTTATCCTCTAGGAATTTGTGTATTAAAATGTTTAACAACAAATAGGGGGAGATTAAAAGGCATATGACTAGGCCTATTTGTAATAATTAGATGACAACTCAACTCTAACTGATAAAGAGAAGTAAATACTAAACACTAAACAGGAATCAAGACAAAGACAGTCAACTAATCACAGAGGATCCAAGTATCAGAAGTATTTTGTGGGATTGCTACTCAACACTGGAAGAAGTTCATTTATATGTCCAAGCGTCAGTGAAAATAATATTGTGGTAGTACTTCTATAGAAGACAGAAAATATGGAAGTTTTCAAGTGGTTACTACAAGTAGATTCTAGAAGAAGAATGAAAGCAGTGAAGTAGAGAATATGACAGAAGGCCTCTAGTTAAATGTTATTTAAATGGAGAATATTTATTGGGATGACACAAATGAACCAGACAGTACATTTGTGTGTCAACTAATATAATATTTATTCTTCATTTAATTCAAGAGGTTTCAAGATCAGAAGACGAAGAAAAGACGGGAAGATTTCAAGACTATCAGCACGGCTGCGACTAAAGATAGTATTTTAATTCTACTATCAATTGTTGATTAATTATTTAATTTATCTAATTAAATTAATTCAAGTTGAATTTAATTTAAATTTATAAATTAACTAATTAAATTAAGTAGAATTAATTTACTATAAAAGAAATGGATCAATATGACTTATATATATATATATATATATATATATATATATATATATATATATATATATATATAAACAGCTAGTATGACTTATTTATAAGTCATACCGAATGTCTTATATATATATATATATATATATATAAATAAGTCATACCGAGCTTGAATATGAATAAGTCATACCGAGCTTATTGATAAGTCATACCGAAGCATCTCAATAAGTCATACCGAGCAGAATTGATAAAGGTCATGCTGAACCAGTTTTTATTTAATTAAAATAAGTCATGCCGATTTATTTTAATTAGATAAAATCCGGGTATGACTTTCAATAAGTCATACCGAATTCTAAAAGGTCATACCGACCAGGAATAAGTCATGCCCAGTCTTTTATAAGTCATACAAGTGTTAAAATAAGTCATACAGACTTATTTTCTTGAAATAAAGTCATACTCATAAAGGTCATAGCAGCCATTTCAAATCTCTATAAATATGAGATGATCTCTTCACTTTTTCAGTTGTTCAACTTATCAAGAGTTAGAAAATCAGTTCAAATTCAGAAATTTGTCTGCATTGTAATATTCACAGATTTCTGTGCAAGTTTGAATATAATTGATTAAACTCGAACACTTCATGTCGAATTCGTTCTAGATTAATATATCAGTTATAAAGTCTAATCTTCATATTAATTGTGTAATACTAATCAAGTTAAAATTATATCTTTCACTTGAACAGTATTTCATTATAATTAATATTTCGCGAATAATTAAAATAATATTTTTAATTCAAATTATTCCGCGATTAATTTTCAGATATTGTATTCAACCCCCCTTCTACAATATCAGGGACCAACATATTTGCATTTGATCGATTTCAGGTCATTATCAGATCTAGTATTTTGGCTTATTTTTAGTTAAATTTTCAGTTCTGGGTCATTTTCGAATTGTATCCAATCGATTTTCAGATCATTTTCGGATGTGATTATATTGAACCGATATCGGTTCGGATTGGTTATATTTTTGAATTATTAAATTCAGATTCAAAATCGAATCTCGGTTTCACACATTCCGGTTCGATTTGAAACAAATTATTTCTAGCTAAGTCTTGAGAGATGGTAATCTTTTGCTTCTACTTCAGTCTCTCTGTCATTTTGTCTTGTTCTCTCTTCAAGCTACCTTTGTAGACTTGTCATTATCATATACATGTTTGACTAATCCTGATCATGACAATGTTTATGTAATTTGTCTGTTGCTTCTGCACAAGTCCTTGAAACCAGCTAAGTATTGATGTCGAGAACTCTTCTATCTTCTTCACTTCTCAACAAGTAACATTTTAGACTTCACGATATTAGCTCTGCGAACTTCTCGACAGAAGCCATTTGAGACTTCTCAACATGTACTTTGATGACTTCATGACATATACCTTAACTAACTTCTCGATATGTTCCTTTTAAACTTCTCGACAATTTACATAGTATAATTCACAACATCCATTTTTCTATACTTCACAATACAAGGGTTCGGGTAACTTCTCGATATCCTGACTTAGCGATATGGACACTTCATTGCATTCCTTACTTAATGACATACTTTAAATCTGGACTTCACGACATCTTCATTCAGACTTTGCTATATAGCTTGTTGAGACTTCTTGATCAGTTCATTTACAGACTTCACGACATGTTGCATTTCTAGACTTCACGACATCTTTCTTAGATGAATCCTTCATTTTTGAACTCCTTATTTCTCCTGATGCATGATCAACTAATTTAAGATTCTATCAGAACTTCATTTAAAGGCCATCATTTACATTTATATCATGAGAAATTCTTCTAAGCTGCAGGTTACAATAAGACACTTAAGTCTAGAATTCCTATACAAGTGAATCTATAAATATTTTTAAATCAACAAAAAAAATAACTTATTACATAAATAAGGTAGCATTGTCAAGATCCAACAATCTATATATTTGGCGTACACCCTTTCTTACAAATTGTCTGTCTATTTTTACTTTCTAGATTTAGGTTTTTCTTTTCAAGAACAAGTAGCTGAAAAATAGTTATTAATTATGAAATCATAAAATAAATTGATGAGTATTTTTATAAATAATATTGAAGAAATCCATAAGAAATGAAGAGGTAAGAGAGTTAGTAGAAATGAAGGGGAAAGAGAGGGGGAGGGGGGAGATGAAATAAGTTAGTGAAAAAATGACATATAAGAGTAATAATTTTAGAGGTAAGAGACATGTGTACATTTTGAATTGAGAGGGAGACATGTGTCCAAGTTGAATGAGAAAGTGGCACATGTTCAATTGGTCCTTTATAACTTATCTCACAATAGTTGATAACCCGTGTGATGTATAGATTGATTAATATTTATATAAATATATTTTTTATAATATAATTGATATACAAAATTTTATATTAAAGTTTTGCAAGGTAGAGAACTTATATTATTACATATGACATATATTCTTAATTATTTATGTAAATTTATTAAATAAGTAGGTGATAATAAATTAAGAAGAAGAATTATTTTAATAATAACTAAAATTTAGGTATAATAAGTAAAATTTTGTTTTATATATATATATATATATATATATATATATATATAATTTGGACTCGTGTTATAATATGTAGAATTTTTTTTATATTGATATATGTATATATTTTGAGTTCAAAGTATAATTCTATTCATTATAAATATGTGTATATAATTTGGGCTTGTGTTATAATAAATCAATTATATTTAATATACATATATATATATATATATATATATATATATATATATATATATATACACTAGCCTATAACACGTGCAAAGAAGGGAGGAGAGTAATAAATAATATATTATACTCTCTCCGTCTCACCTATTTGTTTACATTTGAGTTGGGTACTGGGGTTAACAAAATTGTATAAATTAGTATGAAAGAGAATGAAAAATGGATTAAAGAGAAGGAAAAGTGGGTAAAGTGGTTGAGTCAATTGATATTTAATTGATAGATTTGAAAAAGTAGAGAAAAGTAGTGGGTGAGAGTAAATTTTATAATATAAAAACTTACTATTTTTAAAAGTTTTGAAATGTAAAGAATTGGGTGGAACATCCAAAAAAGAAAAGTATAAATAATTGGATGGGACAGATGGAGTATATTTTAAATAAATTAAATATTTAATTTGATTATTTATGTTATTAATATTATTTATGTAATTTTGTACATGTGATAAATTATTTTTGAATCATATTTATATTATGTGTTTAATTCTCATTAATATATTGTTATATAGTTATATTAATTAACATAAATTAATAACCCGAGCAAAGCATTAATAAATTTTTATTAATAAAAAGAGTTTCGACTATGTTAGAAAAAATTTAAACTAAAATTTAAATAAAAGAGTTTGTTTTAATATATATATAATTTTAATATTCAAAAATTTTTATTATAAAATTGTAATTTTAAGTAAATTAAAGTATTTGAGCAATGAGAAAATTGAAACATGCTATTAGATGTGAATACAACTATATATTCTAATTAAAAAATAAGTTTGTTTAGAGTAATATAATATAAAAGTATATAGAATATATATAGAACACAATAATAAAATTTAATTAATATAAATAAAATAATAATAATAATATTTTAATATTCATAAATTTAATTAATAAATTATGATATTAAATTAATTAAAGAGTTTGACTAATGAGAAAATTAAAACATGGTTGTTTATTGATTAAAATAAACCAGAAGAAAGCTTCATTCTACTACAACCTTAGAGTGAAGGAAAGGTTCTTCCGTGAAGGAGACTTAGTCATGTGAAAGATCGAGGCATCTGGAGCTGGTCCCAAAGGCAAGTTAACTCCAAATTGGGAAGGACCATATCGAGTGAAGGAAGTCACAGGGCAGGGTGCGTACAAGCTCCAAACCCTTGAAGGGATTGAAATCCCAAGAAGCTGGAATGCCGCCACCTTGAGAAGTTATTATGTTTAAATTTTCGACTTTGATTTTCAAAAATGTTCAATTGTCTGTTTATTAGCCTCGAAGGCATGACATGTTTTCAATACTAAGTTTCATTTAAAAACTTGATAAGTTTCTAAAGAATATTTTATGTTCTCCTTATATAGCATTAGCCATTTTCACTAAGTCTTTTACAAGCCTCGCGAGTATTTATTGTTTATGTTCAAGTTAAACACGAAAAATAAGCAAAACAAAGGCAAAAAGTAAAAGACAAAAATGTGAAAAAACAAGAGTACATAAATAAAAGCCCGAAGGCCAAACATCTTTTTACAAGCCATTGAGGCCAATATAAATACAAATCATAACTACTTGTCTTCCTCTTCCTCACTCTCAGAAGAGTCTTCCTCGCCAGACGACGACTCTTCACCAACCTTGCTCGGTTCCTCCTCTTCCTCCCCTCAGAAGAACTAGAATCAGAAGAGTTCTCATCAGCCGATTTCTGAGGGGTTGCCTCAGGAACAGTCTTTCTTGGCACGATTCGGCGAGGAGAAGGAGTAGGAGTAAGAGTAGACTCGCGATCCCTCTTTGTCCTGACATCAGGACTACCCTCCTTGTCAGTTATGTCCTGACATCATAACTGAGGGCTTTTAAAATCTACTCTCGGGTCAAACAAACCCGGATGCTTTTCCAGCACTTCCTTAAGGGCCTCATTCCACCCAATGGTGTAGTTGACTGGGAAGATAAGATCGTCATGAGCCTCTATCAACTCTTGATACTCCTCTGAAGCCATGTATTTGTCAATGATAACGTTCTTATCAGCCCGGAGTTCAATCACCTCAGATTGGGCATGCTTCAAAAGCTCTTCCTTCTATGTCAGCTTCTCCTCCAAGTGCTTAATCTTGGCATTGGCCACGTTAAGGTCCTTCTTATGCTTTCATGCCTGAGTTTTCCACAACTCAGTCTGATGCAGAAAAGCCTGGAAGTAAACATTAGCCTGAAAGACCACTAAACCATGAGTGAGTTGCAAGAAAGTTACAAACCAAGGAAAAACCCAGACGCATATGTGCTAAGTGTACAAAGTTGAAAACAGTTAAATAGACTTACCGATGCCAATGCTTGTGCACCCAGGGATTGAGTGCTCTCATCATCATGTCCCACCACTATTTCCTTGTAATCACGAGTAATAGAGTGGAGGGACCAGTCTTTTGTGTGGTATGTGCTTCCGACCACGGTATCTAATTTCCTAAATCCCCAGCCTGGTTTGTACACCAGGGATTTGGGCGTTTTGGCAGAACCGCTGCCTTCGGCTTCTGTAGGCTCAGTGTGAGGCTGCAGAAATGCCAACAGATCCTTGACCTGCCTAGGATCCTGTTTCAATTTAAGCTACTTCATACGGCCAGTCTCCTCAACTGGTGGAATCGTCCACTCATTAATCTGCATCGCGACTGAAAATAAAACACGGAAAAGGTTATAAACATGGTAACACAAGGAATGTGAGGGAAGCTAAGTTAAAAGTTAGTACATTTGCTAGAGGTCCTGAAAAGGCCAACAGCCTTTAGCCTGCACTCATCCAGGATAACCCAAGACACTTTCAAGGACTCAACCTGAGTAAGCGCAGCATATGCGGCCTGCTCCGCCTCGGAGAGCACGATAGAGTCAGCACTCCTGTCGGCTACCTTCCCAAAGGAGGACCTAAAGAGATTTCCCCAGTCACCCTCTTCCCATTTTATTTACAAAAAAATTTCCTTCCAGTTGGGGTTGTTGTCAGGGATGGAGGAGTTGTCAAAAATATGAGGTTGGTTGGGCCAATGGCCTATGTGAACCCAACCCAAAGAAAGGCTAGAAGAATTCTTAAATTGAAAAATTTTACGGAACAAATGAACTGTCATTTTTATTTTCTTTTCTAAACAAAGGACCATAAAGCAGTGGATGAGTCTCCATCCATTCGGTGCAATCTGGAAGGGATTTATTTGTGCATCGGCCAAGAGGATAAGGATGAAATCATTTACAGGAAACCTAAGCCCCGCTAACAGGGCATCTATGTAGACAAATAATTGATCGGGTTTCCAGTGACATGTTCTATCACCAGGGCCGACCAGAGAAATGGTAAAATGAGGGGGAATATAGTCATCTACCATGTCGGTGTCAAAGAACTTACTACTACGACCAAAAGAATCAAGGTGTGATAGACTAAGATGTTCATCCCCTATTTGATTTATCATATCTATTAAAGACATGTACGGGGGGAAATGGGAATACGGCGAAGGGGTTTACCTCTCCTTGTAGACCCCACGGTCATGGTAGCCAACTTTGATGCCTTCTTGTCAGCCATCTCCTTCTTCGACTTACTTAAATACCTTGAAGAAACTAAAAGTTGGTTTTCTGAAAAATTTTAAGAGCTTAAGTGTGTAAGAAGGTAGAGAAGTGAGAAATGAGAAGTGTGAGAAGTGAAGCCACTCACACCACTCATATATAACCCACTAGCCAATCACCCGACCGTTTAAATTCACCTTTTAACAAGTATTTCTAGGTCACACGACCGTTAAGGAAAAAATCAATCGGTATGACTGGTGAGTGGGTTCAACTGACTAGGCCCATAATCGAAGGCCCAAGAGTGACTAAATAAAGAATAAATATAAATATAAATTCTGGAACCCTGAGGAAGGATCTAGAACTTGGGACTGTGAAGTACAATGCCCACTAGACGTGAAGGCCCACCACACAAATCAAAAAACCTTGAACGTCCAGACTTTAAAACCATTCAAAGGGACGAAGGCCCATGAATCTACTAATAAAGGCCCATAAGCCACTTAAACTCAAGGAAGAAATTGAAGCCTTAAACCTTCTACGAAGAGGTCCAACTAAGGCCCATATTGTCGAGGGCCAAAAACCCACAGGGCTCAACTCATCTCCATTCCTGAAGGAACAAAAAACATTTCGACCTGGGAGGTGAAATGGGTGTTAATTCGACTTCATTCTAAGTCGAAAATCACAAGGCCATGAGGTCCCGAAACATTTTGACCTGAGAGGTTAAATGGGTGTTAATTTGACCTCATCCCAAGTCGAAATTCACAAGGCCATGAGGTCCCAAAACATTTCAACTTGGGAGGTGAAATAGGTGTTAATTCGACCTCATCCCAAGTCGAAATTCACAAGGCCATGAGGTCCCAAAACATTTCGACCTGGGAGGTAGAATAAGTGATAATTCGACCTCGTTCCAAGTCAAAAATTACAAGGCCATGAGTCCTAAAACATTTCGACATGGGAGGTAAAATGAGGTCTAATTCGACCTCGAATTAGGTCGATAGACATTCAAGCTAAAACAAACATCGTCCTCAACTGGAGAGCAAGGAATGAAGCCCCTTTCGACGTCAAATGAGGTCGATAATCGACCTCGATTATCATTCGACCTCGATGTGTTTTTGAGGTATAATTCGACCTCAATCGAGGTCGAAAATGAAACCCCAGTCGAGAAGGCCTGTGTTAACCCTTAAAACTCCACGCGACTTCGAATGAAGTCGATGTTCGACATCGATTTTCATTAGAACTCAAGGTAGAATTGAGGCATAGTTCGACTTCGAACCAAGTCGATGTTCGACCTCGATTTTCATTCGACCTCAAGGTAGAATTGAGGCATAGTTCGACTTCAAACCAAGTCGATGTTCGACCTCGATTTTTATTCGACCTTAAGGTATAATTGAGGCATAGTTCGACTTCAAACCAAGTCGATGTTCGACCTCGATTTTCATTCGACTTCAAGGTAGAATTGAGGCATAGTTCGAATTCGAACCAAGTCGATGTTATACCTCAATTTTCATTCGAACTCAAGGTAGAATTGAGGCATAGTTCGACCTCGAACCAAGTCGATGTTCGACCTCGATTTTCATTCGACCTCAAGGTAGAATTGAGGCATAGTTCGACCTCGAACCAAGTCGATGAAATCAGATTAAAGGGTTGTTCGACCTCATTCCCAAGAATCGACATGGGAGAGGTTTCAGTAGTATATTCGACCTCGATCCAGGTCGATAAGGGGCTCAATCCCAGAATCGACCTGGTGGCAGAAATGAGCCCCAATTCGACCTCGATCCAGGTCAAATTGGTCAGGGTTTCAAAAAATTTCCATTTTTGAAATTCTTACAAATAAAATCCTTGGGGGACCAGTTTATGTAATATTAATTCTTTTTAAAAGGGATTAATGATGACAAGGCATGAGCCCATAAGTCGAGATAAAATTGACTGAAACGAGTTAAAAGCCCGGGATGGCACTAGAAACCCTTTGTGAAACTTTTATAAAAACTCACGAAGTTTTCCCAAAAGTTGAGGGGCAAATGATATAGGTAAAAATAGCCCTGAGAAAATAATAAATATAACATTTATTATTTCATTTTAGTAGGCCTGATATGGTCCAAAGGTTTGGGCCCTTGAAAGAACTTGGAAATTAAATCCTAGGATCAACTGGTTTTGTAATCCAAGGATCAACTGGATTTATAAGTCCAGCCCGCAAGCTCTGTTGAAGTCATAGGCCCAGTAAGCCTTTGCTGTTAATTAATTTCATGATTAATTAATAAAGGCTCAGTAAAGACTCAAGAAGCCTTTTGAAGGTCCTCATCCTAGAAGGATCTAGAAACCCTAACGCGGGAAGAGTCCATCGAGGACCCTCATTCCTACGAGGTTTCAACAATCTTGTCACTAGGAGACTTGACCACTAAGTCTCCTAATTCTAATCTGATTCCAAGGACCTCGTGCGCTTATATAAAGGGTCTAACCCCTCAACATTCTAACTATGTTTTATTGGCCTGATTCTCATACACACTGAGATACGTAGGCAGTTAACGAGGACCCGAGTTAGTCACGAAACGTTAGTGCAGCCATTAAAGCTCGAAGCTCTCAAAATCTAGCATTAATTACGTATTAAATATATCTAGTTTTTAATCCGTAACAAATTCTATAGTACTTATTTTATTAAAGTTTTAATGTTTTAGTTATAATAATAAATATTATTTAATATAGATAAAAAAAAGTAATATTATTTTAATATTCCTAAGATTTAATTAATGAGTTATAATTTTAAATAAATTAAAACATTTAAGCAACGATGGAATTGAGATATGTTAGTAGATTTTGAGTACAATTATATTATATAAAATTTATTTTATAAATACTAATAAAATAAAAAATTTAAGTTATAATTTAAATATAATATAATATTATAATCTTGATCAGTTGTACAAAAAGAGGACTAAATCTTATAAGTAGGATATATATATATATATATATATATATATATATATATATATATATATATATATATATATATATATATGCGTGTGTGTGTGTGTGTTTTAAATATTATAATAATATTTTTTATATATAATATATAATTATAGCATCCATTTCAACAACTATAAAACTATGTATGGTTAGTTGGAAAAGAGCCAATCATTTGACAAATCGTAGTAAATATGTTTTCCCTGTCAGTGATTGTGCATGAGTTGTGGGGGTGCCTGATATTTGGAGTTGAGTAGAAAATAGATATGACACCGGATATAATTATTATATTTGTATTAATAATTATTTTTTAAAATATATAATACATATGTATAATATATTATTATTAATTTTATGACTAGGTGACATATATAATGACATATATATATATATATATAATTTACGCCTATTTCAAATATCGACCGACTGGCCCATCAATCAAAACTTTTAATATTTTAATTTAAATAATATAATATAAAAGTATTGATATCTAAAATAAAGTCATGTAATGGGCTAAATTTTATTTTTCCTTTCGTGAGATATGTCACAGTTACGGATGGAATATATCTGATAGATTAGATTTTAGATTTTTATTTATGTCTGGTTCTAGTGACTAGTATAACTTTTTTTAAGCTAATTTGTTTAATATTAAAAAGGTGGGGACCTGCCATAATCCATGTTACCAGGGAGAGAACAAGAAATGAGTAAACCTCACCTCCAAAGCACAACTATGCCAAAAACATAGTAAGTTTATCAAAGTTAGAATACAACTTGAATGAATAGAAAGTTAAAACTAACTATTCCATCTTCAAGCATCAACTTGAGCAGCCTGCAAAGCGACTAGATTCCACAAGCCTCAAGTTTCAACCTTCATTGTTGCTGATGTTGTTGTTGTTGCTGCTGCTGCTGCCTGGGTATGCATCCATCTGCTGCAACCTCGAGATGCTTGTCTTGGGTGGATTAACCTCCTTTGTGCATCCATCTGTGTAGCTTCCTTTGTAGCTGCCTATGATGCTGCTTCAGGGGCCTCCTTTGTGACTTACTTTGTGGCTCCCTTGATAGCTCGTATCAGTTCTAATATCTCCAACACCATTCAAAGAGACAGGGCACCCCATGAAAGAGGATGAGTCAAACACCATGTGGTCATAGCCAATATGCAGAATTCTCTCCGGAACCATAGAGTTAGGGGCATAAAAAAAAGAATAGGAGAATCACCAAGTATCTCATTCATTGTCCCCATAAAGAGGAACCCATACCTTAGGAGGTTGGCTTATGAGGATAGTGTTAGGGAGCAAAAACCCGAGATAACCAAACAATGCAAAACACACATAACAAAATTATATGATGCGGAAAACCCGCGTCCTAACTTGTATTATTAATCAAAACAATTATCAATAATACAACCACTCAATCCCGAATACTTAAGCCTAACAATACCCAAGCATTCTCTCCCACACCTCACGGTGTTTCCATTATACGTGGAACAACCACGTACCAAATGATACATAAACCTCCATATTTAAGCATACCCATCAAACCCATTATGACTATGTATATATAGCCACCACACACTTAGCCACCAAAAACTTAGCCACCAAGACTTAACATACTTGTTACACAAGTCTTCTCATACTTGTCATATAAGTCTTACCATTCTTGGCACCTAATTATTTACCTTTTATGATCAAGATAAACCATTTATAATAATTGCCCAATTATAATTATTATCTTCTATAATAATTATCAACATAGAATTATTATACTACCCATATTTGTCATGGATCACCAAAGCCCATACTACCATATTGGGTTTAACCGAACAATCTTCCCCTTAAGCCCAATACAGTTTCATCACCGATTTAACAGTCACCATCAATACATCGACGTTCATTCACCAATGCATCCCCTCGAATAAGAATCTATACAGCTTGTTCTTCCATTATTTGACTGTCCTCCAATTCACCGTTCTTCATCATAATGGTGCATCTCATAACCGTGCATCCCAATTTGAAATCACGTGCATCAACCATGACCACTTTTCCATCCGATGAGTCACCCGATCCTTGCTTCATCAATCTTTCGGTCTCTTGAAGAAGAACACTAGTCTCATCCAAATTTCTCCATTGGTTCATCAAGTCATTGAAACAATTCTGGTGAACTCTTACATCTTCTTCCATCTCGAACATGATTTTCGGTACAAGGCCCAACTGTATCATCCATGCCGCACGTAAATCCTTCATCATGCTTCGCAACAATTCAATCTCAAATTTCCACCCACACATATACATCACTAACATGGCTCTTATACCACTTGTTAGGGAGCAAAACCCGAGATAACCAAATAATGCAAAACACACACAATAAAATTATATGACGTGAAAAACCCGCGTTCCAACTTGTATTATTAATCAAAACAATGATCAATAATACAACCACTCAATCCTGAATACTTAAGCCAAACAATACCCAAGCATTCTCTCTCACACCTCACGGTGTTTCCATTATACGTGGAACAACCATGTACCAAACGATACCTAAACATCCATGTTTAAGCATACTCATCAAACCCATTATGACTATGTATATATAGTCACCATAAATTAGCCACCAAGACTTACCATAGTTGTTACACAAGTCTTCTAATACTTGTCATACAAGTCTTACCACTCTTGGCACTTAATTACTTACCTTTTGTGATCAAGACAAACCAAATACAAATACTTATCCAATTCTTATAATAATTGTCCAATTATAATTATTATCTTCTATAATAATTATCCAAATACAATTATTATATTACACATATTTTTCTTGGATAACGAAAGCTCGTACTACAATATTGGGTTTAACCAAACAGATAGTTTCATTAGTGTTAAGTCCCGGAAGTATCGTCGAAGGGGGGTTGAATACGATACTCACAATAATTTAATTCTTTTCAGAATTTGTGGATAAATAAATTATTACTTTAGAGTGGGTTTGGCTATTTATAGTGATTATAAGAGGTGGCTTACTAATTTTCTGTATTTATGAATAAATATATAAATTCTAGAAAATTAGCAAGTAAATAAACAGGACAAGGTTCGGGGAATATATCTTTTATATATAAACCCAGAGGGGTGCTACACCCAGTTTTAAATGAACCAGTTTCCGAAGAATAAATTAGTTCTTCGTTATAACAAAGAGATATGATTGATTCCTATTACAATGTTTGACTATGTATTTGTACAAAAGGAAATCAAGCTCACAGAGAGTGTTTTATAATAGCCATATATATTTGCAATATAATGAACTGGCTAGATTATAAAACTCCGGTGAAAAAGGTATGTGTATGGCTTTGTATCTCTTTTTCTCCGTCTTCTGTTTCTCTCTGTATCTCTCTCTGTGTAGTTGAATATTTTTCCACCACATTTCGAAATGAGCAAGTCATTTTTTTTATATAGTGTAGACTTTAACAAAGGGAATTGTTGAGGGGTGCTTAAAGTAGTAGATTGATCTAAGTGGCACTTTTGAGCTATGATCAGCCTATGGGGCGTTTTTTAGTCTTGTTACACCTTATAGGGCGCTTTTGACTGTAGTTACATTTAATGGGCGCTTTGAGTGTAGTTACATCTAATGGGCAATTTTAAGTGTAGTTACAACTAATGGGCGCTTTTGAGTGTAGTTACATCTAATGGGTATTTTTTAGTGTAGTTACATCTAATAGGCGTTTTTGAGTGCAGATTCCTCTTATGGGCACCAAGAGTTATAGAAACCTTATAGGCGCATAGCATATATGTTCTTTGGGGGCGCCTAAAATACTTGTTATAATTCAATCAACTATCTTCCATTTGACTTGACTTGACCTTGGCTTCCCTTGACTTTGATTGTCTTCACTTCATAAATATCTTTAAATTAATCCTTGTAATTGTTTCTTTGTCTGTCATTAATTCCTCTTGTAGTTAATTGATTCCTTAATCTTTTTAAAGATAATTCTCTTCTTGTTGTGTTGACGCCTAGTGCACTAGTCTGATTCACAAACGACTAACACTGAATAGAATATTCTCCACTTGCATTTAATATCAGTTAACATTTCCTCAGTTGTTATTTTGCTTCGAGCCTTGTCTATCAATAAACACTGTACTTTCACTGAAATCTTTTCTGGTACTTAGACAACATCTTCATTACTACCACAATCTTGATTACTTCATTCTCTGTCTTCACTGACGTTTGAACATATAAACGAACTTATTTCAGTGAGTATAACTTCAAGAGTACAGTTGTCTTCTTTAACCTTTGTCTTTACCATGTCTTCAGCTTTTATAGATTCTTATGCTTCGAACATTGTCTATCTTCAATCAGTGCTTATACACTGAAATCTTCTAGTGGCACTTCTATACTGAATATTCAATACTTCTGAAACCCTGAAAGTCTTTACACATTATTCTTCACTGACGCTTGAACATATTAATGAACTTCTTTTAGTGACATGTAGTAGACTTCAAAACTTCTTCTAATGTCTTGATTTACTGTATTTGCCTTATCTTCATTTTTTCCTGATTTCCGTATAGGCATAGTATTATTTACTTGTCATGTTCTAGTGTTAAGTTACCACGATTACTATTCATACAGATTCGTAATCTCACCAACAATTAGCATTTGAACAGCAATGCTTGGGCCATTTCCGACCAACGGAGGTCCTAAGGCAATAGACTTCCCAATCAAACTTGTAACAAACTCAATACCTTGCTTATTGTAGTACGCCTTTGGAAAATGAGACATAGTTACCCAAGCATATTTAGCAGCAACAGTTTGACTACAGAAACTTAGGCTTTGCATCCAGGGTTTAACAATAAGCACACACCTTTCCATAATAAGACAACCTTACTCTAAAACTGTATTTTTACTAAATCTATAGGGGAACACATGACTAAAGAAGCCCTTCGAGTTAAACGCTACACTCATAAGTCCCAAATTAGCCCAGCAACTCATAATAGCTTCTTTAACATTTTCAATAGGCAAAGATGTTCCAATAATAAACCCCATTAAAGCATATTCATTCATAAGCGTTACTTAGACAACATCAGTGATTTCAAGAAAGTTTAGGGAGCAGTCCCCAAAAGCATCAGAGCAAGAGGTGACATGAGATGTTGAGTTAGTAGTTTGCAGATGTACCTGATTCTTAAACCGGATGAACCCGTTTTCATCCACTAGCCGGTCATAGACAGAGAGCTTCTTGCTTGGATTTCCAGAGAAGGAGCCAGCGTTGTCAGAGTAGCGCATCTTGTGAAGCTGAGGAGCTCCAACACCAGAGCCTTGCTTGTGAATCGGTGATAATCAGAGCATTCCGGCATTATCAACTCACTCTTGAGTCTGGGTGTCTTGAAGCCCGCCATCCTCATTAGCCACAAACCTTGAAGGAGGGAAGTCCTCATCGATAATTTCCGGTGAGGGAGAGTAAACAAGATCGCATGTCAAATCTCACCGCAACGAATCGGACGAGTCTGAAGAATCTGGGGAAGAAGGGCAAATCTGGTGTGGCAACATGGTGTGTGAAGAAAGAGGAGGAAAAACACGGCGACTGCTAGGATTAGGGAAAGGGAGAGATGAGAGGAAAGGAGAAAAAGGGGGGGAAATAAGAGAGGAAGAATGGGGGAAAAGGAGGAGAGAGAACAGAGAGTAAAAACGACTCTCATTGAAAAATTATGCTTATGGTCTTTGTTGTGCTCCAGATTTAGCATGACTAGTGTAACTTTGAAGTTTAGAATTGTTGAGGGTTAGGCCCCATTTGTTAATAGCTGAACGGCTCCTGGATGACTTTGTGCTAGACTCTAGACGCGACCTGCATTAAGATCGTTTGATTTGTTTTTTTCGCTGGACAGAATCTGGACGAGACTAAAAAATCTCTGGATTAATCCAATTAAAATATCTTTCTGAATCACTCGGAAAACTTTACCATAATGGCCCAACTATATCAATATATATGATATGGTTGTGTAGGTTTTGTATTTAAATGAGTTTTTTTTATTATAATTATGTAATTTATGATTATAAAAATACTTCTTAAGTTTTCAAATTTAATTAACTATTATGTAACCTTTTAATAATATTTTTTTAATACAATATTATAATCTTATAATTATCTTATAATAAATTAGTTATTAAAAAATATTTGATAAATATGATTATTAATTTGATTAAAAGATTATAAGTTATTATTTTTTAACATTGTATATAAATATACAAATCATTATTAATCCTTAATAAAATATTATAGGAAATTATTATCATTCAGAAACTTAAAATGATCATTTACCAAATAATATTTTTCATTCAGATTAATCGTTCGTTCAAATCATGTAGAATTTATACTCGTTCAGTAATTATGGTTCAAAATTAACAAATGACCCCTTAGAGTATAAACATTATGTATTTACATATATTTATTAATTTAAAAAAAATTATAATATATATATATATATATTAAATAATCGGTTTAGTTTGGTTGGAATCTATAACTCGAACCGAACCATTTAAAACGGTTTGGTTTTTCAAATTTTCAGCTTCAATTTAAAACGGTTCAATTTTTATCTGATTTTACCGGTTTCTTTTCGATTTTATTTCAATTTTTCTACTCAGCCCTATATCCTCTCTTTTTTTTTTACCGGAGATACTTTCTAATAAGAGTATATAATATTCAGAAAATGGAATTTTTTTTTCATTCAATAAAATTTATCATCAAATCAAAGGTCATGTAAAGATTTCCCTGGAAATTAAATTAAAAACTACAATTATATTCTGAAACTTTCAAAAATACAACACACATCGTATATATTAGCCATCAATCATAGCCCAAAATTACTTTTCAAGAGTACAAAACAAATCATTATTTCTGGCCTCTAATGAATAATTATATTCATGGTATAAAAACTAATTAAAATATAAATATTATCATAGAAAAACAAATAAATAAAATAGATATTTAAAAGGTGATCTTATACCTAAAATCAAAAAAAATTGTACCTCAAAAACAGATGCGGATACATGATCTAATCCTTAACAAAACATATCTAAGTAAGAAATAAAAAATCAGCATAAAATTATCAAAATAACATGGTAGATTGTAAGTATATCACCAATAGGGTATATGTTAAAAAAGATCAATAAAATATTGGTAGATCAAATTTAACAATAGAAAATTTATAGGTATAATAAAATGTAAGTAATATAAAAATAATTTAAACTCGTAATTACATTACAGATTAAATCTCAATCAATATACATTAAAACAGATAACAGTAAATTAAATGAATATACATATATGTGGAGATGAAAATAAAGATACGAAGAAAAATGAGAAAATCGTTATTATTACCGGACGATACCGCCCTGAGTCCTTAAAATTATCTTATTAGTTGCATTCAGAAAAGATGTTAGCATTAACTCATATGAGAATGATAATTAAGCCTTATCGTTTGAATCAACGACGGGTGAAAAAAGGATTTATAAAAATCAAGTATTTTTCTTACTGATTAGTATCACATTTTTTTAGAAGAAGCGTATTTTAACTTTCAGGGGTTTTAGCCCTATATCCCATTATCGGATACTTTAACCTAAAGATATACATTTGTTAGTGGTTTATTTCAAATTTTTTGTAGTCAAATTAACTAATTTTTGATTAAAATTTAAAATTATTTTTTATAATTTTATAAAACTAAAAACGTATATTTTAAAATAGATTATATATACTTTTCAACAATATAAATTTAAATTTTTTCAATTGTAAAATATAAATTATAGTGAATTATTAGTCAACTTATCTGTAAAAAAATAAAATGCACAACTAAATGGAGACGGATGGAGTAATTATATGAAAGCTTAAAAAATCTAATTTAATGGGCCTGAAAGTCACACGGACTTGCATCGTTGCACAAATCAATTCGCGCTAGAGTTGATAACACGACATACATATATAATAGACTAAGCTGAAGATTAGTTTATTTGTACAGTAATGGCTAAATTAAAAAATTAGCCAGAATGGTGGCCAGATATATTTTAATTGAACACAATAGGTACTCTGCCTAAATAACATTAGTTACTCCTTAACGCCATTAGATTTTTTTTTGTAATTTTATATAAAAGTGATATATATTCTATATGTCTATTGTCACTTATTTTACCTCCAAAACCCTAGAGTAAAACGCTTGAGTGCAGGCTAGTAACATAAATCAACCAAAGATGACATGGTATATAAGGCTTAAAAAAGAAACAGATGTTTATAAATTACAAGAGTGTCCTGATTATAGAGGTACGAGTGCTAGCCATAATAATATGTAGTAAGATTTAGAGTTTTTTTTTCATATTATCTTGTTCTTGTGTTCTTGTAGAGATGCATATTCTATATTGCATTTGTTTATCTTTTTAATATTATGTATCTACCGGTTTGATGTATTTTTATTTGTTGTTTGCTAAGAATTAGGGTTTTTAGATCAATTGGTTTTCCTGATTACTTAGTTAACATGATAATATAGTTTTGTAATAGTGCATCTTGTCTAATTATTTGTGGGGGAAAGTTTTGATAATATTACTAAGAAATAGCACATTTTATGTTATATAATGATATGTAAAGATTAACTAACAACTGTATATCTGATATATCAGGAATATTATTACTATTTTGACCGGAGAATGCTACTAAATATTTAATTTATTTAATTATTTTAACATGAAGATGTTTAAGAGTTATATATAGGATTTTATATTTATTTTAGTATATTTATCGTTTATAACTAAGTTTTTGTTAAGAGTTAACAAATAATTAACGGCAGTTAGTCGGAGCACCTATCATATTCAATTAAAATATATTTAACCACCACTTTGATTAATTTTTTAATTTAGTCATCACCATGAAAAAAATTAACCTTCATAAAGTGCAATTTATTCTGTGTAATAACATAATAATAGACGTTACAACTCAAGTAACGGCTATATTTTTCATCCCTCATTTGAATTAAAAACCCTTGAAAATATTCATACTCTTTTCAATTTTAAATCCCAATCTTCTTCTTTCTCACTCACCCTTCTCTCTTCAATTCAGCTTCTTAATTTTCACAGCATTCATAATCTATATATATAATTTCTTAAAATATTGAATTCTTGATTAAAAATCAAATCTTTAGGGTTTATATATACAGATACTCTAATGGCACCTACACCCAAATCTCACATAATTTCAACACTAACAGGGTCATCAAAAGCAAATCAAACCCATGTTCATTCTCACTCGAAAACCCCCAACTCAAAACACAGGTTGAATTTCAACCAAACAAAGCCCCCACAAAACCCTAAAGAAACCCCACCAATTGATCACCCAGTTGAGGTTATTGGGAGGATTAGAGATTACCCAGATCACAAAGAGAAACCCATTTCAGCATTGGTGATCAGTTCCGAAAGCCATTCTGTTCGGGTTCGAACTGATATTGGGTATAGGGATTTTACCCTTGATGGGGTTTCTTTATCTGAGGAGGAAGATCTTGATGTGTTTTATAACAAGTTTGTGAAATCTAGGATTAATGGGGTCAAATTGGGGGATAAGTGTACTGTTATGATGTATGGACCAACGGGTTCGGGGAAGAGTCATACGATGTTTGGGTGTGTGAAGCAGCAGGGGATTGTGTATAAGGCTTTGAGGGATATTTTAGGGGGTGGTGGGGATGAGGAGAATGATGATGAGAAAGTTGAGTTTGGGACTTTTGTGCAGGTTACTGTTTTGGAGATATATAATGAAGAGATTTATGATTTGTTGTCGACTAATGGTGGTGGCGGTGGAGGGTTTTCTCTTGGCTGGTCCAAAAATAATGCTTCTAAGGTATGCATCTTACTATATTTGTTAAGTTTTTTTAAAATGTTTCTTTGTCAGTATGCAAAATTTAAATTGTTGAATGCCTGCTTAGTAAAAAATTACTTGAATTAATGTTTATTTTTTGTGTTACTTATCTGCGAGTTGTGACCTTTGAGGAGTCGTATGAGGTGAAAATCTCACGTACGGTTCTGTAATAGCGTTGCGTTCTAGTGTATGATGTTCTTCTATGCTCGCTTTTTTTCTAGTCTCGGTAGATTTTCCACTGAAGTTTTTTGTCTTTGTTTGTTTGCAATTTTCGAGTGATCTCAGAAAGTGGGATTTTCAGTTGAATAATATACTTGAAATTACTTAATCTGATCTTCATTTTTGTATTATTTGGCTGTGACTTGTTGTGTATGATTTTCTTTTGTGCTCACATTATTGTCCTTCTTGGTCTCGGTCAATGTTTCTTAACTGTGAACTTGTCATCTTTGTTTGTTTGGTGTTTGTGGTTGATCCCAGTAAGTTTTTTAAGTTGTTGAGCTACATACGTTGAACTACTTGATCTGATGTTCATGTAAGGAAACACGATAAAAAAGGCGCAAACTGGGCTGTATTGTTCAACTGCGATTTCTACTGTATGATTTTCTTTTCTTCTCACATTGATCTTCTTGGTGTCTGCAAACATATTTTTATAACTGTGAACTTGTCGTCTTTGTTTGTTTGGTATTTGTGATTGATCTCAGTAAGTCGTACTTATCAGTGGTTGGGTTACAAAGAGTTAACTTTGTTTGATGTTTATTCTCATGTCATAAATTGTGACTTCTGCAAATGTATCATATTTTTCTTACTGTGAACTTGTCGTCTTTGTTTGTTTGATATTTGTGATTGATCTCAGCAAGTCGTACTTATCAGTGGTTGGGTTACAAAGAGTTAACTTTGTTTGATGTTTATTCTCATGTCATAAATTGTGACTTCTAGTGGATCATGGTCTTCCAAGCTTAATAATATCCTGTCAATGTTAAAGATTATGTGTGGAAACTTTAATGACAGTTTTGACCCAGGCTTTAGTCTACTTGTTATATTGTTCCTTCAAATCATATTGGAGTACTGCCTGGCTGCTTTGGTTCTCTTTTGGTGGTTTCTTATTGATTTTGTTCACTTGGTGTTTGGAAGCATGATTTTTTTTTATCCTACTATTACAAAACTTTGTATGTGTGCAGGTGAGACTGGAAGTGATGGGTAAGAAAGCAAAAAACGCAACTTTTATTTCTGGAAATGAAGCTGGAAAGATATCAAAGGAAATTCAGAAAGTAGAGAAGCGTAGGATCATCAAAAGCACCCTCTGTAATGAAAGAAGCTCTCGGAGCCATTGCATGGTTTGGAACTTCTATAGTTTCTTCAGTCGTCATTATATATATATATATTGATGTCAATGAATATTTTCAAAGTTTGAGTTTTTTTCTCAAATAAAGCTTACTCCATCCATTTGGCAGATTATTCTAGATGTTCCTACAGTAGGAGGACGTCTTATGCTTGTTGACATGGCTGGTTCTGAAAATATTGAACAGGCTGGTCAGACTGGAATGGAAGCAAAAATGCAGGTAAGTTCTTTTTACTAGTGACGTTCATCCTCTTAATAGTATATAGTAGTATGGTTTGTGTCTTTGGGAAATGCAAATGATATCCAGTTGAAATTGCGCTGATTGTTCCTTACTTTGCAAATACAGACTGCCAAAATTAACCAAGGAAACATAGCCTTAAAGCGAGTCGTTGAGTCCATTGCTAATGGTGATTCACATGTCCCATTCAGAGATAGCAAGTTGACAATGCTTCTCCAGGTAATTTGTTTGATCGATGCGATGTTTAGATTATGACACTGCATTAAGCATTTCATTTTGATCGATGCGATGTTTAGATTATTTCTTACTTTTTTATTAGGATTCGTTTGAGGACGACAAGTCCAAAATTCTTATGATATTGTGCGCAAGTCCAGATCCCAAAGATATGCATAAGACCATTTCCACTCTGGAATATGGTGCTAAAGCCAAATGCATAATAAGGGGTCCTCATACGCCAGTCAAGGAGAAATTAGCTGAAGATTCCTCATCAGCAGTTATATTGGGATCGAGGATTGCAGCTATGGACGAGTTTATATACAAGCTACAAATGGAGAACAAGCAGAGAGAGCGAGAGCAGAATGAAGCCCAGAAAGAGCTTAGGAAGAAAGAAGAAGAGATTTCTGCACTGAGGTCTAAGCTTGCTGTTGTTGGAGATAAGAAATCAGGAATAAATGAAGAAGAAATCAACATGAAGGTTAATGAACGGACTCAGATGCTCAAATCTGAATTAGACAAGAAGATGCAAGAATGCCAGAAAATGGCCGAGGCATTAGTTGAGATGGAAAGAAGGAAAATGGAAGAAAGGATTTCGCAGCAGCAAGAGGAACTTGAACTATTGAGACAGCGATTGAAGGCGTTCGAGTCACAGTTGGACAATTTGAGGGACAAAAGCAGGTCATCAACAGACACGGATGGAAGCAGCTTTGCTAAAAAACTGTTGTCAATGTACAGCGATGAAGATCCAGGGATGGAGAAATCAATGGATTTGGATAAATCAATGGATTTAGACATGGGAAAACGAGATGGAGTGCTTCAGAAAACAGACAACAGTTGTATCCAAGCCATCTTGGGTTATCCACATATAAAAAATCTCAGTGATGAAGATGACCAAGATTCACATGCACTTAACTTCGCCAAGAAATCATTTCTGAGCACTGTCTACGAGGAGGACGAAGAAGATGAGGATGATAAAGAAAAACCGGTTGATGATGAAGTAAAGAAAGAGGTAATTGAAGAAAAGATTGTGCATTCTGCAAGAACACCTTTGAGTATCAGAGATTTAGTGAAAGAAGAGAATCATGGGGACTCTGTAATGCCATATGATTCTCAGGGCTTGGACAAATCTTCAAGGTTAGAGAGAATACAGAATATATTCACACTTTGCGGCAATTATAGAGAGCTGTATCAGCACAACAGTACTCCATATCCTACTAAAAAGAGCGGTGGCAACTCTCCACCATCATCTCCAGTAAAGAAAGCTGTGAACGCCCCTGCAGTTAACCTATTCTCTGCAGATTTGGTGGCATCTGGAAAGAAGCAGAATGTAACAGAAAAAATTAGTGAAGAAAATTTTCTGGACTTCAAGGAGAACTGCAACCCATTAGTCACACCTTTGTGAGTTTTGGATTTATTAGTTTTGTTTGCAAGTCTATTAAAGGAAAATATGATGATTTTCCTATCAAGTTGTATAAGTTAATTCTATGCATTGCAAAACTACAAATTGTGAAATCTGTGGTAACATTGTTATATGTATGAAACTACAAGTTGATTGATTCTATCTTTTTTGTTCTTTGTTCTTTGTTATATGTATGCCAACAAGTCTAGCAATGTTTTTTGTTCTTTCCTCGCAAGTTTTATCATTTTGATCTAGCTCCAGTGTCTGGTTATCTTTAAGAATCGGTTGGCTTATATAACTTTACATTGAGAACACACATTTTTAACTGAAAGTGAAGAAATGATTATCACTAATTCATTATGGTACAGTTCTAAAATAGAATACACAGTCACAGTCTCTATACAATATTGAGGTCTCTACAATTTTTGAAAGTAATCTGTGCTGTATCGGTCCAGCAGACTGCAAATCTTAGCATGATAAAGTCCTTTAATGATTGCAGGCAGTAACATGAGTCTCAAGCTAGTGAACCAACTGCAAACATGTACATATTATGGCAATTTACATTGCTCAAACTCATAATTTTGAATTTCTGGAAAACAGTTTTTCCAAATAATACTATGCAGCAAAGCAGCGGTTGAACCAGGATTCTAACGTAGCCGGGGCTAAAATAACTTAAAATAAAATTTTATTAATAATTTGAGAACAGCCGGGGCTCAAAATAAATTTTATTTTGATTTTCAAGGACAATATGTGGCTCAAAATGAACATATTCACTGATTTTTACAGGTAGGCCGGGGCTTCAGCCCAGCTTAGCCACCGTCAGGTTACGCCACGGCAGCAAAGGTAATCTGATTGATTTACAGTGACAATGCTATGTAATATAAGTAAAAAATTGGTGCTTACATCTTACCAAAACATATTACACCTAATCCTGCACAACATTTCGGCTACAACTACAAATAATGACATTAATATCTATATTATAAAGCTGATAGGGATTTTAGTAACATAAATATTTCTAACAACTTTTAATAATTTCTCCTTCAAAGAAAAAATAAACTTGGACTAATTTACAAACCATGCATTGGTCTTGAAATCTCCACAATCTTTTTCATTTTCGGCATATGTCGTTTGTGGTGTGGATCTCCGTAATTTGTCTTGATCGTGGTGTGGATCCTTCGCTAGTTGATACGCCTTTTTTATTTTTACGTGAGGGTCTTGTAGACCCATTTGGGTCCTTTGAATTTTGTTTTCTGCCAGAAGATTCGATATTTGAATTCTTTTGACGCCTTGGCTTTTGAATGTTCGATGGTGAACTCGACCCTGATTGCTTCATTTTGCCTCGGCTTGGAGATCCTTGTAAAATGTAATGATCAGATATATTAGGCATGCCTTTTCAGTTGTAATTTATAAAGAAATGGTCAAAGAGCTTTCGTCAAACATCGTATTGTCCTCGTAGCCTTTACATGAAATTGAGAGTTTAAGTTTGGTCGAATGAATGATGGTATTGATATGTTTAGTTAGCAAAAACAGAAAGACATAAAGATATGAAAATGATGATACCTCTGGAGGCTGATTTAGTAGATGTTTTAAATTCATTCATCTGCATGATTACCAAATTATAAATTAGGATCATATATGGCATTTGGATTTTATATTTATGCTTCTAAAGGGCATACCCAGCTAGGAGTATTTGAAGACGATGAGCCATCATTTCCAATGTGTGCTACATGCTTTACGTCTGTGGGCAAACCAATCTGCATTTCTTCTTCCTTCTCACTTTCTGCATTATTCATTTAGAAGATCATTGCCACCAGATAGTCATAGAAGAGACGAGAAATTTACTAGCACATGTAATGCAAGTTAAATTTCATGTAGTCATGCATTTTAAGAGAGGCATACAATAAAATTATTTGAGCTTCTACTTACCAAATACTTGCGAAATGTATCTAAGGCCTTTCAAAAAACCCTTCATAGTTGATGGTGAAATATTCCAAGAACGTTGGCTACAAAATTTGGCCTACACAAGATCAATCATCTTCAAGTGTCTGACCGAGGATCCCATGTATCGTAAATCATGAGAAATTCACATAAAATATTTTTGACAGGGTACAAATGAACCAGCATTCCACCATATCTAGAAGTCAATGATATATGGTCATGTGGAGGAAGATGAATTTTCTGTGGAGAGTATGAATGATTTTTTTCCAAAAATATGATAGTCGTCGAAGCAGATGACTTTCTTCTTGTTCTGTTTTTGTTATTTGGCAATGTTGTTGTTATGGCACTTTTTCTGGAAGCAAGGCAATCAACCAGGAGCTGAGCAGATATTTAGGGAAGATACACAAATAGTCCCTGCTGGCCTATATTTGGTTTCAGTTTTAATGGTTTCGGAGGTTAGGTACATGAACACATTTTTCTTATTTTAGTGTTTATTTCTTCCTTTTCTATATATATATATATATATATATATTTTTTATTTTAAATATCAGTTTCAAGGGCATGCTGTTGAATAGAGAATTAGGGAGATGTCCAAAAAAAGTATCAATTTCAACCGTTCTCATGATCACACATATCTGCAACTAATGCTCGATCAACTTCAGGAACTAAAATTTGATCCCAAAATAAAGTCTTGCATTCATATTCCCTACAGCAACTCTCACCCTTTCTCGCAGATTTTCTGTATTCTTTACTGTACAATTCCATATATTCGACATTGCTTTTTTGGGCTCAAATATGTCTAAATCATATCTACCAATTTGTTTGTTTCTAGTTATAGCACTAGTCTGCAAAAGCATGTACAACAAGAAATGTTGTCTATATAGAGAAGCCATAACTTTGCAGATTAGAAATCAAGTTGAATATTATCTAGTGTATTCACGCCGTGTATCTTCCAAGAACAAGAAGCTGAGATTCAAGTCAAGAATATCACATTGTAGCAAACTCATTCTAATTTGAAAGTTTAACTTGTGTGTTTATTACATTTCCGCAAATACATTATAAACACTACAAAGTTATATAAGCTACAATTGATAATGAGTTCATTAAAGTAGTTGAAATCATACATTCACCCCGCATGCATAGTTTATGTAGTTCTCATTCCTAACAGATATGCATTCCATTATATGTTTGATTATTATAATTTTAGTACTTTAACGAGTCAAACTCAAATTTTAAATTAATCAGCTTGTGAGATTTATTTATAAATTATAAATAATCGAAATAAAATATATTTTTACACATTTAATTGAGCCAAATTTATAACAAACTTCACATATTAATTTTTTGATAGTATATAATATAGTTAATTCAAAATTTTGAGAATACATTTTAAAGCCTAATTTATATCTCTAACATTATATAAAAAATAATGTTCTTATTGCCAAGAAATATATTAAGACTTTAGAGTTTGAATTGATTTGATCTAAATTTACATTTTCATGAAAGACACAAAAGTTCAAGTTGAGGGTTTGTTTTGGAATTGTTGTTAAAAATTGTCGTGTTATGAAAAAAAGTATCTATAGAAAAAGTATCGCCAGAAAAATAGATTACTGTTTGGTAATACTTTTTTATTTGAGTATATTTTGAAATATAATATTAAAAAATAATATTTTTTGAAATGTTTAATATTGAAATTTGTCATTACTTACCGCAAAAGTTGAAAAATAACTTTTTCTAGATGTATTGAAGACCTGCTTTTTCTAAAAATAACTTCTATTGTAAAAACTATTTTAAAATTTTACTAAATACATTTTTACCCTTTTTTCAACAAAAAGTTGTTATTGTCGTACAAACAGTAATACCAAACGAGTTTGATTTGATCAAAAATTCAATTTTCATCTAAGCTCTTAGGCATGTTCGGTTGTAGGATAGGAATGAATTTTCGTGAGAATGGAATGATCATTCCGTCGAGAACGAAAAAAGAGTTGTTCGATTGGGTATTTGGGAATGTAATCACTTATCCTCATGTCATTCTTATCCTTCCTAATAAGTCAATTTGTATATCACTCACCCACATGAGATAACCATTTTTATTCTTACTAACAATAATTTGTCATCTTTATTTTTGCTCTTAAATATAATATGTTTATAATTTAATATATTTAATGAAAAAAACTTGTTTAGCTATTTAAAATTTTTAATTGTTAATTTTTTTAATTTTAATTATATATATAATCTTATTTCTTATGTAAATTAATTTTGCCTTATATTTTCTATATTATTTATTAAATTTATTATTGAATAAACTTTTTTTTAGAATTCATTTTTTCTATATATTAAACAAATAAATTAATAAAAATGATCATTTTCATTCCCAATAAAATTAATATTACTAAACGAACAAAAGAATGAAATGACTATTTTATCTCACTTCATTCTCATCCCAACTCATTCCATTTCTTTGGCTCATTCTCATCCCAACACATTCCTATCCTTCCAACCAAACACACCCTAAGATTTTATTGTCAGTGACATCTTATATATGTATTTCGAATAATGAATTTTATTGAATGAAAAAAATCTTTCAATAAAAATTATATTTTGATATACTTGGAATTATTTCTCCTCACAAAAAAAAAATCAATCAATTTCCAATTCTTTTACAACCTTTTGGAAATTTTAAAACAAAAGATTCAAATGTGGTGTCAACAAAGAACTAGACCTGACAAGTCCAAAACCCAACCCAAAACAAAAAAAGCCCAAACACATCAAACGCTATAAAACCCATCTCAAAACCCTAGCTCAGCGCCTCCTCTCTACAAACCCTAGAAACACAGCTGCAACACAAGAGCAACCATGGTAAATTATAATTTTAAGCTAATTAATTGCTGCATTTTCTCAATTAAGCTCAATTTATATGTTATACTCATTTTGTATGTATATTTGTTTGTATAATTGTAGCCTTTCAAGCGTTATGTTGAAATAGGGCGAGTGGCACTCGTCAATTACGGCAAAGACTACGGCAAGCTCGTTGTTATCGTTGATGTTATCGATCAGAATCGCGTATGTCTCTAAATCTGATTATACATACACATTTTTGTATGTATATGTGTTAATTTCATTTATTATTTATATATTTTAGTGTCATTTCTGTTTTTTTAATTAGGAGATTTAATTTTATGTGTTTGTTGATTTTTGTCGGGCTAGTGTATTTGTTAGTAGTTGGAAATGTTTCGTAAAGTTTGCGTATTTGAAGTGATTTATTGAATGGGAATTGCAGGCAATTTTAATGTGCTTATGTTTGCATTTTAAAACTTGTTCGGTAAATGTTTTAGGTGTAGATAAAAATGATGATTTTTTTTGCTAAATTTTTAGTCTTCCTGGTTTATATCGATGTTATCCTGATTTTGTTTGATTTTAGTAACGGCAAGGTTCTGATGTTTATGTTTTCTGGTAGTAGGATTATTGTTCTTTTAATAATGTATATGTACATTGCGTGTAGTAAATTTTGTATTGTTGCTTGGTCTTTTGTTTGTGTATGACTTGAATGATGATATCTTTGTGCATACGCAGCACATTTGTGGTGCAATGAGCGGCACTTTCCACACGAGATTTCTGACTTTTCATTCTACTTTCTTGGTCTAATCTTCCTTTTATCATGATTCTGTGCATCAAATATTGTATGTTCTGCTGGTGTTCGGGGTCTTGTTCGGTCCATGTTTTAAATGATGATATCTTTGTGCATACGCAGCACATTTTTCAGTGCAATGAGTGGCACTTTCCACACGAGATTTCTGACTTGCTATCCAACTTTTCATATCATAATATGTTTGTGCTGTCTTTCTGTAAATATTGGTAATATTAATTGAATATAAATTTTAGTATATGAACACGGTTTACAACTGGCCACATTTAGAATTAGGCTAATAAGTCCCTATAAATTTCCTTTTTTTTCTTGTGAATCAATGGCACACTCTTACTGGAAAAAGTGCACAGTATTATTAGGTTTTATAAAAAATGATGCTTAAATGTTAAGATGCATCAAATTAGACTAACATCATTCTATTACAAATCTAGGTAATATTATAGGGAAATTTGTATTTATATTTTTGAACTTGTGCAGGCTCTTGTTGATTCCCCTGAAATGGTTAGAAGTCAAATCAACTTTAAGAGGCTCACACTAACTGATATCACTATTGACATTAAAAGGACCCCAAAGAAGAAGGAGCTGATTAAGGCAATGGAAGCTGCAGGTAATTCAATTTCAATTTTGCTCGTTCATATATATTTGATATTCTAATGGTGAACTGAGTTGGTTTTTCCAAAACTGCAGATGTCAAGAACAAGTGGGAGAACAGCTCTTGGGGAAGAAAGCTGATTGTTAAGAAACGAAGAGCGGCTCTTACAGATTTTGATAGGTTCAAGCTCATGTTGGCGAAGATTAAGGTTTGTGAATGTTTATTTCAAGACCCTGCTACAATAAAATCAATTTATTTAATTTGTATTTTGCAAGGAGATTATTATCTTGTTCCTTTCAACTTATCCATTTAAATTAAATATGTATTTGCAGAAAGCAAGTTTGGTCAGGGAAGAGCTTGCGAAGCTTAAGAAGGAAGCCAGAGCATAAAGCATTGCTTAAAATACTATCTAGTGATTTGGTATTGCTTTCTCTATTACCTAGTTATATTTTGTTTCCTTTTGGGCTGTGAAGATTTTGGCTGGCCAAGTCTTTCTTTTCCTGTTGGCTCTTGGCTAGTGTACATTTTTGAATTTATGTCTAATGAAATTATGCTTTTTACATACATTACATTGTTTTTTTTCTATTGGTATTTAGAGCATGGTCTCTGATATTAGCTGTTTGATACATTTTTGAATCAGTGTATCGCTAAAGTTATGCTTTCGCAGATGCCATATCTCTCCTTTGGCCATGATTGTTCTATGTTAATTTTGTTTCAGGCATTTATTTGATTTAAAATTAAAGCCTTGAAATATACACAGCTTGTTTTAGAGAAGAAAAATTATTTCATATTTTCGATGTAAGGATTTTTTATTTTTTTTTCAGTTTTGTTCTCCCTATAAATTAATCTTCACATTTGAAAATAAATTATAAAAATAAGGAATTTTATCTTGTTTCTTGTGGCTAAAGCTTGTTTCTATCTTTCTTTTTCAATTTGTTTTTTTCCTCGGCTTTTTTTATATAGCAAGCAAAATGATAAATACCGCCAAACCTGTATTTGATTATTTGCAATTGTTAAGTCGGTGTAAATATATTTTCTCGAGACAATATAATTTTCATTTTCTTATAATAATAAAATATTTTCCATCAAAAACATTGATTTCTGTAAAGTCATGTTACATTGCGGGATCTCCGCCTGTAGTTAGACCACATTCTCGGCAAGTCACCACCTGTAGGGGATAAATTCGGCCATTTGGAGGAATAAGGCATTGTCATTTGGTGTGTGTTAGGAGGAGGGGGTTTTTTCCCTTTGAAAGACCCTCCACCCATTCCAGAATCAAGAGAAAGAGTTTGTTCTTGGTGTTTCGGCCTTTGTTGATATTTTGATATCTACCAACGCCAAACATTCAGGAAGCTCCTTTCACAAATCACAAGAATCCAGTAAAGATGTTCAATAGGGCTCTGTCAAGAACAACCAGACAAATGATACGTAACATGCATGACATACAAGACAACAATAAAGTTGATTTTATCCTCAATATATTTGTCAATCTCCAACCACCAAATGAGGATGATGCCCATAGTGAGGCCAACAATGATCCCAAGCGGGCAAGGCCTTCTGCCTTTGTCTTTTACCGCCTCGGATCATCATAAGACACTCATCACCCCCGGTATGGGAAGGATCACTACCGAAATCTTGAAAGAAAATAAGAGAAAGCGGTGATCTGAGGCATGAATTGGATGCCAAAAAGCCGAGTATGAAAAAGACAAATGGAGAATTGAAGAAGAATTTGCCTGAGACGAAAAAGGAGAAATCTCTCGAACCCACTCCTGTTAACAAAGTCGGGAGCACCAACATGAACATTATGTGTGAATCCCCAACAGGGAAATTAGAGATGAGAATATTTCCTAAGGCGTAAAGACATAAAATGGAGTTAACATATCCTGGATACATCTTGAAAACATCCTGGATACATAACAAAGGGCCGAAGAGGGAAATTAGAGATGAGAATATTTCTCAAGGCATAAAGACATAAAATGGAGTTAACATATCCTGGGGACATAACAAAGGTCCGAAGCAGAAGTTCAAATATAAAATATTCCTAAGGCATAAAGACCCAAAATGGAGTTGACATATCTCGAGGACATTATGAAAGTCTGAAGAAGGAATTTCAATTCAAAATATTCCTTAGGCATAGAGACCTAAAATGGATAAAATTTCCCAAAATTTCCCGAGGACATTATAAAAGTCCGAAGAAGGAGTTTAAAAGTAAAATTTTCCTAAGGCATCAAGCCCAATATGGAACTGAAATACCTCGAAGACCAAGTGGAGGTCCGAAGAAGGAGTTTAATAATAAGCACATATATCCACTACACAAGTCCAGAGTTCGGGCAAGGCTAAAGCATTGCCGAACTCGGGACTTCGGGGCATTTAACACCGAAGACAAATCTTGTGGGAAAAATGTCACATGATCAGAGCTCAGGCAGAAGCACTACCGAACTCAGGACTTTAGGGCACTTAATCCCAAAGACAGGTTCTGTGATGAGCATATACGACCCGACCGAACAGACAATCCTCAACATATGGCCCGAGGACTCATGGGAAAGTTCGAAGACAAGACCAAAGTCCTGAGGACCCATTCAAGGGCCCTTAGACTGTTCCAAAAAGAGGGTTTCACCCCGAATTCGGTTCATGCCCTAAAACCACAACCCCTGTTGCGATCTTGATACGTGTCAAGGGGTGTACAGTTGTAATCCCTATCCCGAGGACATTATAATAGTCCGAAAAGGGAGTTCGATCTACAATATCCCGAGGACATTATAAAAGTCTGGAGAGGGTTCAAAAATTAAAAAAATTCTGAGGCATAGAAAGACCAACATGGATTTAAAACTTCCCGAGTACATTTTTAAAGTCCGAAGAAGGAGTTCAAATATAAAATATTCCTAAGGCATAAAGACCTAAAATGGAGTTAACATATCCTGGATACATCTTGGAAACTCCTGGATACATAATAAAGGGCCAAAGAGGGAAATTAGAGATGAATATATTTCATAAGGCATAAAGACATAAAATTGAGTCAACATATCCTGAGGACATAGCAAAGGTCCGAAGTAAGAGTTCAAAAATGAATTTTTCCTAAGGCGTACAAGCCCAATATGGAACTAAAATTTCCCGAGGACATTTGCAGAGTCCGAAGGAGTTCAAAAATTAAAAATTTCCTAAGGTATAAAAGACCTATAATGGAAATAACCATCCCGAAGACATTATAAATTCCGAAGAAGGAGTTTAAATATAAAATATTCCTAAGGTATAAAGACATAAAATGGAGTTGAATCAAAGGTCCGAAGCAGGGGTTCAAAAGAAAAATATTTCTAAGGCAAAAAGGCTTGAACTGGAAATAGCATATCCTGGATACGTCCTGAATACATCTTGGATATATTTCCCAAGGTATAAATACCTAAAATGGAACTACATATCCCGAGGACATATTGAAAGTCTGAAGAAGGTTCAAAAATAAAATTTTCCTAAGGCATAAAGACCTAAAATGGAAATAATCATCCTGAGGACATTCTAAAAGTCCGAAGATAGAGTTCGGTCTACGACGCACCGAGGACATAATAAAAGTCCAAAGAGGTTTCAAAAATGTAAAATTTTCCTAAGGCAAAAAGGCCTAAACTAGAAATAACATATCCCGGATACGTTCCGCATACATCCCGATACGTCCCGGTTACATCATGAATACATCCTGGATACATACCATGGATACATCCTGAATACATATCACGGATACATCCTGGAGACATCCGAAAATTCATCATGGATATATAGCAAAGGGCCAAAGAAGGAAATTAAAGATGAAAATATTTCCTAAAGCACACAAGCCCAACATGAAATTCCGAAGACAAACCTTAATTGAGACTCGAAGGCCTAATGCCCGAAGGCAAGCCTTAATTGAGAAAAACCTACGCAAGTCCAGAGTTCGTACAAGGCCAAGGCATGACCGAATTCAAAGACTTTGGCGCATATAGTCCCAAAACGCGCTTTCCCTATTAAACAGTTCTTGATAAAGAACATAAAAGATAGCATAAAAAGATAGAGTTTTCAAAACAAGAAGTAAATTCAGCAGCATTAAGGGCCCAAAGGTACACCTCGAAGGGGACCCCAAGACGGCCGAGCATTTAACAATATATGATCAAAAGTACACAAGTTCATCCAGAGTTTAGCAGGATCCAGAATCAGATTCGGGGTCGGAGGAAACGACTACAGGCTATTCGGGAACCGCGGCCCGAGTGACGTGGTCATCCGTAGGGTCGAGGAGGATGACATGGTAATCCATCACAGCCTTGTGCACTGCCAAGAGAGTGTCATCATAACCACCTGCGTAGCAACGCTCCTCAGTCCGTGGAAGAAGCTTCTTGTCTTTCTTCGATTATTTCTTCAACTTACGAAGGTAATCTGCTTTTGAGCCAAACGACTCGACAGGTCCTCCTTCTCTTGGATCAGACCTGCATTGGTTATCTCTACAGAAGCATTCTTAGTTGTAAGCTCACCAACCCTCCTCTTAAGCTCATCCCGAACTTCTTCCACCTGCTTCAGTCGGGCCTCCACGTCCTTGGCCTTCTGAGCTAAGTACACAGCCCGCAGAACAGCCTAAAGCAACAAGAAGTCATAAGATATTCAGCACGTAAACCGAACACATACAAGGAGGGGAAAAAGAATATACCAAGCTGAGGTGTCCCAGAAGATCGACGCAAGAATCCACACGAAATCCCTAAAGACTCGGTCATTCATATCCCGAAGAACCGAATAGAGTCCTCAGTTTGTTAAAATCACACTGAGGACCGGGGACATGTTGGAGTTGGGACTGGATCCTACGTAACCCGATCCAGGACATACATTGGGTTGGATCGCAGAGCCAAACCCGACCCGAAGTCCAACATGCCGACTTGATCGAGGCCCAAGGCTTGAGGCCCTAATGACTCAGTCTTTGAAGGTTGAAGCCATAGCGAAGTAAGGGCAACGGCTAGTTCTGCTACGTGCATCCGATAAATCCTCCACTCCTGAGCCTCTATATATAGAGCAAGGACGACTACACTTGAGGTTAATCACAATTTATACACACTAAATACTTGTTGCAGATTCATTGCTGATACAATCTCTTATGCGTTCTTGTTACTCACTAAAAGACAAGATTAACTAATTCTCACACCGGAGGTGAGGTGAATCGGGGGCACCACCCTCGCATTCTTCTTCATTGCAGGAGGACGACGGAGGACCCCTTCAAGGAGCCCAAACTCATAGTCCTGCGTATCCAGCTCACCTTGCAGAAATCTGGTTCCAACACCCCCTTCACCAAAAGGTTGGGAAATGATTGTAACAGAGGCGTCTAAAACATCCCAACCTCAACTTTTATGATTATAAAGGTCAGCATTTTTTCAGACTATTAATTCGATATTTGAAACTAAATAAAATATTTCTTATTCGATAAATCAACATATTATTTAAAGCAAATAAAATTGGAGGCGCGGCCCCATATAAATTCCAAATTATATGATAATTTGTTTGATATATATAATGATTGACAGACAAAGACCATCAAAGCAATGTTATCCTCATTTTTCATTAAGCTACAATGCTACGAAGCAGATAACAAGTGATGCCTAAAAAATTTGCATTTTCGCCAGAGGATTGACAATTGAAACATTAAATTTTTATCTGTTACATTGCTTGTTAATATTTGGTAGAAAGTTGGCGTTCGATCCTTTTCACTTTCGCCCTACCAACATCAGAGAGACACCGAAATGCAACTCTTTCGTTATGATCTTTTCTTCCTAAAGGACTACTATTAACAAACCTTGATCGTATTCCACTCAAGAAACCAGACAACCTATGATCAACATACTGATTGCTGTCTTCGTATTCATAGTCATTGCTATCGTTGTTTTCATCGTAATTGTGTAGCCCCTCTTCTACTTCTTCTTCGTCCTCGTAGTTAAGCAAAGAATCTTTTTCTTCGATAGGAGTACAAGGATCCCATAAGTGTGATGCTTCAAACTTCGGTTTGGCAGGTATCTTCTCTCTTAATACATCGATTTTGCTAAGTTCATCTGCCTCGTTCCATGTTGAACTCGTGGTTGAAAACGAGCCAAAAGATGAACAATTTGATACTCGTGATGATGATGGTGATGAGGATGAAGAAGAAGAAGGTGAAAGTGTCGTGTTTCCAAATCCTTGAATTTGATTCGTTATTTTAAGAGCATGCAAACGTTCTTGTTTAAGTGTGTCCCCTCCTTTTAATAGCTCCAGTACTCTCTCTGACCTCTTTCTCATCTGAAGTCCCCAATCGAACCTTTAATAATAACAATGTTAATGAAGTGACTGAAAAAAATTAATCCAAACTTGATGTAAATCTCCAATATAATTCAAACAAGAAAAAAAAATGTACCCATTTTCATCTTTATATGTGAATGTTGAGAGTTCTTGAATAATTTGGGTGTCACAGAGATATTCTTTTGCAATATTATCAGGGCCATGAGCTAGTAAAAACTCAAGCAATACTAAGGCTTTGTAGGATTGCCTCCATTGCTTCCAACCAAAGCTGTAGAATCTGCAAAATTAAATTTGATATTCAGAATACCAGAACTATAAGTAATGAGCTATGTTATTCTTAAGCTATAAATCATCGTATATAAGTTGATTAGTTTTTCTGGTAATGGTCAACTGTGGGACTTCAAATACTCAAACACGCGCCTTCCCTGAGAAATCCCTGGCCTCTGTTAATTGTTACCAAGAGAAGAGCAATTCAATACCTTTTATGCAGGACATCAGCAATTCTCCAACAATTATTGACATCAAATGATGCCATCGCTATTCTTGTCATAGTTCTTGCATCTGGACTGCATGGATCATCATTAGTCGCCTCCTCGGTTAGCCTTCAAAAGGCAAATGAGCATTTCATTACAGGAGAACATATAACCCAAACACAAAGATACATTTTATCTGCATGATCTCCAATTCCATCATACGAATACGTAAACACAATGTTGATTGCATTATTTGTACTTACACTTCTGCAGGAGTAACATCAGTAAATGCGATCCTTGCAATGTTGTATTTTTCATGAAGAAAAGAAGTTGTCTGCTTCTTAATATGATCTAAAAGTAGGTTTGCCATACTCTGATAAATTAATCAAATCGCGAGATTTTTCTGAAAACAAAATTAAACTCAAGCGATTAAGTTGAAGAACATAAAAAATACAAGGCTATGTTAATCAATGTCTAGAAGACATGCTTGAATTAATAGACATTAGGGAAGGCCTTCCAAACAGATCATGTGAAATCTTAATGTTGCATATATGAAAGAGACATTGTGTGGTAAACCAGTATTTTAGTTGAGAAATTAAAGGGGAAACCACATGTACATATACATATGTATTTTAGCTATTTTTTTTTAAATTCACATATTAAAAAAAAAATTAGTTTATAGATTCCACTACTCGATTTCGAACCCTTTACCTAACCTTTTGTTACCTTGAGGACCCCGATTTAAAATGGTAGGGGCAAAAATTAACAGAATTTCCATATAATTTGGGAATTTATTCTCAAATTCGATTATCTAGAAATGCATTAGAAATTGAGAATTTAACTTGAAATTTAACTTTGAAAAAAACTGCGGATTTAGACAACTTCCTCGCTTATCTAAAAAAGAGAGGGGCGAAACTCCCCCAAAGCATGTGTTGTATTTAATCATCACACTAATTAAAAAGAAAATACATTAGCCATTATGCAGAATGATATAAAAAAGCTAAGGACAAAACTGATCGTCTTGGATCCTAGTGGTTCAATAGTACTATTCATTAGTTGTTGCAAACCATAGTCACAAATATATGCTATATATCTTTCGGAAAAAGAGATGAACATCTGATCGTCAAGGTTAAGTTTACAAGGAAAATTAAATATACTACATACGAATCTCTTTGAGATTAACCGCGTGACCAGATGGATATTTGCATGATGATCTCATAAGTAAACTGTGTCATGCTTGACAGAGAATCGCGCTCTCAGGCATTCCTAACAGCTGCACTAGAAACTGGGTCACTGAATATGTAAGCCAATTGAAACCTTATTTTCTCTTTCCTGAGCCAATGGTAAGAAGCTCAAAGCTTCTAAGAGCATCATCACGACCACCTCTCGATGTCGCAGTGCGAGTGAATGAAGATGAACGGCCGCCTCCTGAACTCAGCCAGCTTGACCTGTTATCAACGAATTCAGCTGAGGAGCTTGGTCGGCTGCTAGATACAACGACCCTTTTTGAAGCACTACTAGTTCTAGAAACCCGGCCTCTTTCTGCGTCAACTTGCTGTTGTGGCAAAAATAGCAGATGTAAATAAAGTGTGCATGAACATAAAATAAATTTTGAATAAAGATCAGTTGATCATATATATATATAGGCGCACGCCGCACGCCGCACGCCGCACGCCACACATACACAAATATTTGTGTATGAATATGTATGCTAAATACAAAACATAAATCATCAGTACCACAACCTTTGATAAAGGTACGTTCTCTGTCGATCTATGCCTAGGGGGATCTCCATGAACAACAGCAGGAGAACCATTTCTTCTAGTGAACGCTTCAACAGCACCTGAGAACCTATCTCTCATCTCCCGTCTTACTGCAAACATGTGGAATAACCAAAATTCATCTTATTTCATATTTTTAATCCACTGCACAACTAATGGTAAAGACAAAAGCAAATCCAAGATAAAGCAGCAGAAATTTAGCATATAAAGGTTATGGCTGGTCATAAAGAATTAAAGGAGCAATAAGAGCTTCCATTAATTAATACAATTTAAGAAACACTGTAACTACTACCAGATGTCCAGATATGCAACTTTACTTCCTTTGTCCAAAGATAAGACCGAGGCAGAGAGATAGGGTCAAACATTCATAGCTAAATTGTGTTACCTTTCCAACTCCATCAAAACCAACATTCATATTTAAGCTGGGATTTGGTTCAGCCACCTAATTGTTACGATTAAGAAGGATGTATGGAGTCATTTTTTATCTAATTTAGAGTGAACCCCTCTGTCTGGAATATGCATATTTTGAAGATAGGACCTCTCGTCATAGTTTAAGTGCTGAAGACCCAGCAGACCATATAACAATTACTATTACACTATCAAAACTTGAAACCTCGATTAAATGGCAAATTATACTATAACCCGGAATGTACCTGGCGTTTTTTCTGCTTTATTTGCAGATGGACCAGGATTTAGAGCTAATTTTGCAGCTGGCTGCTGAAAAAAAGGAAAAGAAGCAAAAAAATGATTAGTTATATAATGCAGAATGACACGTGTCGAAAAGTAAATTATCAGGAAAGCAGACCTGCCCTCTCGAACTAGAGCCAATCTGTGGATACTTCAAAATAGTCCAGTCAAATACATAGTCAAATTGATAACCTGCACCGAGTAAAAAAAGTTAAAACAAGGAGAAGTAGCAGCATACAAGGATTATATTAAGTGAAATTGAGAACGGAAAAAAGATGATGTGCGTGATTAACAAAAAGCATGCCTCACCTTCCCTGATAAAAAGATCCCTAAAAAGCCGTTTCAAGTATGAATAATCTGGTTTGTCGTCAAACCGCAGTGAGCGACAGTAATGGAAGTATGACATAAATTCTGATGGATAAGATTTGCAAAGAACCTGCAAAAGAACAATAATAAATACATCGTAGACTACACAGGACTGTAAAGAATTACAAAAAGGTTGAAAAGATTCCCCCAGAGAGTTATACTTAGTATCGCAAAACAATCTATATATCCATCTGATAATCCCTGTGTAGTGGAGCAATAAACAATACCTCTATGGAAGTTTGTATCTTCTTTTCACTTATTCTATCATACTTTTGCTTTTTAGTCCCAGCTTTCAGACCCTGCCAGGGTAGGCTAAAAGAGAAATGAACATGTGAGCTGAGCAAGAACTCAAACTGCTGAAAAATGCAAATCAAAATGATGATTTTAAACTGTTTACTGACCTTCCCCTTAGAAAATACATAAGCACGTAACCTAAAGATTCCAGATCATCCCTCCTGCTTTGCTCTGCAGCATCAAAAGCAAAGTTCGCATCTCATCATTATTGAAGAATAAATTAGACTGTCATAGCAACAATAAATTTACGCAATTACAAGTTTCCGCACAATATGACACTTACCAACTCCAAGATGGGTGTTGACACTTGCATAACGAGCTGTTCCGGTGAGATTTTTGTTTTCCCTGGTGAAATGGTTTGCAAATTATCATTATACATTGTCAAGCTTAAAGGTTAATGCACAAATGAAAGTTCTAAAAAAATAAAGAATGAAAGATAGTTTTGAAGAAGATCTGCAATAAGTATGTCAATATAAGATTAATAGTACTATTGTAGTGAAATTGTATATAATGGATATTACAACATATGCAACAGCTATATCATTTTCATATAGAGCTTTATTACAAATTTGGGAAATTAATGATACATATTTCAAACTTATAATGCACGACATGATTCTAATTGTTTTAGCTAGTAATGCTTGGTTATCCTTATATCCTAGTACAGGGGTATTAATTTTTAAAGGATATTCACATAGTGCCAATTTGGTTTTCAAAAGATAGTCACGAACTTTCTGCAATTCTGGTAGCTAATAATGTGAAGGAACACCATTTCACAGAATGACAGAAGTACTGTTCCAATAAATGAAAAGTAATGGTATATGACAGGATCGTGAGTGTTGGTGTTTATGACTATTAAAAGAAGAGAAAAGCATAGAAAACAGCAGGAGAATTGATATAGATAAAGACTGCACATTATTCCACGGAATTAAATTGTGGTTATATACACACAAAAGAACTAAAACTACTAAAACTCAGCAACTGCATCATCTACCTATTACTGAATAATAGCAGCTAACAAACTAGTCAACAGGAATTCAAAAATATTCAAATAACTTTGAATTATTCTCAACAGTGTGGACCGGCTGAAGAATATATGGCCCAACTGGATAGAAAGAAAGAGGCCAGACCATAAGTAGATTTAACATTTGAAAAAAAAGTCCAAGTTCTTGAAATTTCTTCTGATATGATCTGATTTTATCCTCTAGAAATTTTAGGTATGATTTGATTTTCTTTAATTTGATTTAATAAGAACTTTGTGACTTGATTCTGGAATTTCCAGAATATGTTTTACTTAATACCCACCGCTTAAAGAGGGGTAAAAGTTCTGTACTGGGATAACGAAGAATGAAGAAAATATCTTTGTTTAATTTTACTCTCTTAAAAGAATTGGTTTTCGTAATTTTTTTCCCATTATGCATCAGTATATGAATATTATTATATTTCCAGACAGACACATACATAAAACATGTGATACCTGTATGGTATATGCTTGTGTGTTTGAAGATCTCTATACTTTTTCGCAAGACCATAGTCGATGATGTAAACCTGTTAAGAAAGTATAAAAGCTCAGATGAAATTAAGCATCTAACGATTGTTAGCTCAGATAATTAAATAACGATTCTTATTAATTATTTTTGGGTAAAGGTCAATCAAAGAAATTTTAACACTCACCAAAGAGGAGAAGGATATTCACCTGGCTAAGCCTTGCACGATTTTATTTGAAATCATTCCTATTGCTAATCTTGATGAACAATTCTCATATCTTAAGCAATATTCAGCTTTTGGTTACAATGTACAGGCACTTGTCATAATAAGAAGCAAAATACTATTTTCATCAAATGATCTGTTAGATATTACCATGTAAGCTAACGAGCTAATCTAGAAGTAATGGAAGCTCAACAGATACCCATCACTCCTAAGAAACAATACAGCTACTATGCTCAACAGATAAACATCACTCCTAAGAAACAATACAGCTACTATGTTCAACAGATAAACATCACTCCTATAAACCTTAAGGATATCGGAGTACAATAACATTTTCTCTTATATGGACATAAGTATACATTAAAATATTTTGCAACATGGCATACCTGATTTGCTTTGCGCCCTAAACCCATTAAGAAGTTATCAGGCTTTATATCACGGTGCAGAAAACCTCTTGAGTGCATATATTCAACTCTAGTGATCTATATGAAACAAAAGGAACAGTCATGTGAAATGCTGCTAGCAGAAATAGACAAACAGTTCTATATGATGTGAGGGACTCACTAACTGGTCTGCAAGCATCAAAACTGTTTTCAGCATTAACTTCCGATTACAATAGTTGAACAAATCTTCTAAGCTTGGCCCAAGAAGGTCGATAACCATAGCATTGTATTCTCCCTCAACTCCATACCACTTGAGATTAGGAACACCAGCTTCAGAATAAAAAAATGTGCTTCAGTTACAGTATATTAACACTTCGCTCAAAAACTACAAATAGAATAGGATGATTACCTCCGCCATGAAGATACATGTATAACTTTGATTCATAGTGCAGCTGGGGATGTTTGGTCTTAGCTGATTCCTGAAAAAATATATAACGTAGTAGGGTCACAATTGCTGGCCTCTATCACAACAAATGAAAAAAAATGAAAAAAATGCAGCAGTTGACACATTAAACAAGAGTACCATACAAGTAAACTTCAGATGTAGATTATTCAAATGATATTTTTCGAACAAATAAAGACTCCAACCTCAAAAGCTAAAGTCTCATTAGCAGGGATACACTTGGGAAAAGCCGATTACAGTCATCACACTTTAAAATATATAATTTAATTTTACAAATAACTACGTAGAAAATGCTACAATATGGCACTAAAGCTCTCAAATAGTCATGCTGGAAGCTTAGAACCCTTTGGCACTTTGTTAGGATAGCCCTATATCTCAGTGTTTATGCTGTTACTGTACAGTTGCGTCTTTGGTCCACCTTAACTATTATTAACTAGTCAATTAGTCCTCAACTTTATAGAATAATAGAAGTAGCAGCAGTAATGTAGAAGATATGTTGAATACTTGAAAATAATATATAATTCCCACCAAGTCTCTCTCTGCCCATATATGTATCATTCACTAAAATATGTTCTCTCTTCTTTCTGTACAAGTGTCTGCAATACACCTCTAACTCTCTATCTCTATACTCTATAGGCCTAGGTCCTAAAAATTTGGTATCAAAGCAACATTATTCAGCCACAATTCCCACAGATCAGCAGATTGCACAGGGAACTCACATGTGCATCTCTGAACTATCAAATTTAGCTTTAAATATATTAAACCAAGTTGACTTCACTATCAAATCATCAGTGCTATTTTCGTTAATCCAGGCACGTCTCATTGTGTTGGAATCATTCACATCCAGCTTCAATTGCCCGAGTGTTAGGGAAACCAGTTAATGATACTCTAATTCTGGTAAATTTTGGAAAATCTTCATCTGTTTCAGCTTGATCATTTAAATTTCTGCCGCGACTATTCACTTCCACTCTCTTTCGGTTAGATTATCTATCTCAAATATATATGAAATAGGATTCAAGTTCCAAATTGTGCCTATAGTTACTGAATCTGGAAATTTCCTGCTCAAGTACTAGTGTTACTGCAAATTTTAACTGCATATGCTATCAATTCTATTGATCTGTAGCCTGCATGTTTTCTCTTTAATTCCAATCATTAAACACCTTCTCAGCTTATCTTTCAGCTTTCAACAGTGATCACATACTGTTGCAAGAGGAAATGACTATCCGGGATCATCCTTTAACATATGGAATTAACATGGAGATCATTGACAGAGACTGGAAGAAATGATAGAAGTTGCAACAAAAACAATGAAAAAACTGTCCATGACTCCATGTTACAATATAAGGTTATCAAATATGAATTTGTTAATCTATTCATTAAGTTCAAGTATAATATTAAATATTGTGAAAACACAGTTTGCAAAACCTTCAACGGAATCATCAGCCTCACCAAGCCAGGGACCCTGCTGTCCAGAGAAGGAAACACCTGGACACGATTTACATATGCCCTTATCCTCAGGTTTGAGGCAATAAAAGGCTCCACTACTAACCAGAAGTAGGTAGAAGAAGAAGCAACTGAGGAAATTCTAAGAGTCTCTGCCGTTTGGAGGGGCACATAACAGCAATACCATCAGTCCATCACCCTTACTGGGAAAAAAGGAAAAAAGGAGTTCTCTATATCAACAGATGGGAACTTACTGTAGACTCCAAATCTCCTATGCAATTGATCTCTTCAACCGTGAAGAACTCTCCTTCGGAAGTGCTGGTGGCCGATGAGAAGTATTTGATTATTCAATTTGTATGCGCTAATTTTTCTTAGAAGGCAGGAGGTCAGGCCTTTACAATTAAAGTTCAGATTCTACTTATGGAAATCTTATATTTAATCCTAAGACTTGATGGTTAAGATCTTTGGGATCCACGGCACTCAATTATCAGAAACTCAGTCTCCAGTTCCAATGCCAAGAGAGGCAGGTGGTTTTACAGGGAAATCACAAGTCTCTTAAGCCTTCATTAAGGATGTTTGCTAGATGTTTAAGAAACCAAGATAATGGATAGATGTTCTTACTATATGCTGTTCAAGAAGAAATTAACCAGAAGAACATAATTCTTCTAAAACTAATAAACTACCAGATTCTGCTCTCTGTGTTTATTTGGGCCAGTTACGGGAACAATTTTTAGATTTGTTTGCAATTCATTCTTCCCCGCCACCATATAGGACTATAGACATCAAACTAATTTGGGAGAAAAGACACAACCTTTTTCTATTAGACCTTGCAGGTATTCAAGTGAACAAAAAATGATGAACAATTGATCATTGAGATGTTAGAACTTGCAGTTACAAGTCCAAGTGGTTCTCCATTTGCTTCTCCTGGCCTCTTGGTTAAGAAAAAAGACAGAACATGAAGGTTTTGTGCGACTACAGGAAACTACACTAACCGACTATCAAGAATTTTTTTTTCCCTAAATTCAAGAAATATTTTTTATCTTTTGATTAAACAATTGCTTGATGGACTCTACGCAGTGTTCTAAAAATCGGCCTAGGCGGCCGCCTAGGCGCTAGACGCCACCGAAATGCCCCGAGGCGGGGTTAGGCGGAAATTTAAGCGGTTTTTGGGTAAATCGGTCAAAAATCGGTAAAAATCGGCAAAAATTGACAAAAAATCGGTAAAAATCGTTGAAAAAATCAAAAATCGGCAAAATTATTTGGCAAAAATATTTAATAAAAAAATATTAAAAATAATATTTAAATACAGCCGATTAATGCTCCGATTAATCTATCCAATTAATCCCCGCCTACCCGATTAGGCGTTAGGCGGTACCCCAACCGCCCTGGGCCGCCTAGTGATTTCTATAACACTGACTCTACGGTATCAGCTATGTCACTAAGTTGGATCTATAGGCAGGGCGAGGCTATCACTCAGTGAGGAGGAAAAAAGGTGATAACAAGAAAACTGCCTTTAGAACTCACTTGTGTCATAAAGTTACAGTGAGCCATATGGCTTAACCCCCTGCTACATGCCAAAGCTTGATGAACCAACATGTTGGCAACTTTTCTAAGAAAGTTTACCCTCGTTTGAAAGGATATTTTAGTGTACCCTACAATTTCACTTTCTAATCCAACTCAGATTTATTACTTTGTAATTGTCACCAGAAAACGAAACAACAGACAAAAATAACCACCAAAAATGAAAACAGCACAACAATCACCAAAATGTATGATAATATTAAATAAGGATTAAAGATGATATCTTTGAAACCACTATTAAACTGGCAACAGATTTCACAAAAAAGGAAGTGGTGAATACATATTGCATTGCTCACATTTTCACATTCGTATCAATAAGACATATAACCATGAAACAAAAAACTCAACATAAAAAGCTAATTGTTTCAATGACAGGCCATTAACTTCATCAAACACCATTTTCTTATAGCCTCTATATCATTTACCATCCAAGTTCTAGCACATTATTAACACACATGCATAATATATAAAACCAACACATTACACATACCAGCTTAACAGCAACTTCTTCTCCAGTTTGTACATTCACACCTGCGTATATACACAAATATTTCCATTAAACTACAATCCAAAGCAATATAGAGTTAAGAACAAACAAATTAAGCATACCCAAATAAAGCTCTCCAAATGATCCACTCCCAATCTTCCTCCCAAGCTTAAACTTCCCACCAACAACTACTTGGTCCATATTTCAAGTAAAAACTTAATAACCTCAACAAACTAATAAAAATCCAATCTTTTTACTTTTCCCAACTATCAAATATCTTCCAAGAAAATCAAGAATCTTCAAGAACTTACAAGGGACTCAGATCTACCAAAATACAAAATCATTCAAACAGTTCCAAGATTCAATCTTTTTTACTTTTCAAGGCCAATACCAATCTGATAATAACAATATATATAAATACAAGTCAATGGGGCTTAAAACATAGAAACCTAGAATCTACCTAATCTAAGAAACAGAACCCATAAGCCTAAAACAATAAATTAGATGAAAATTAATTTTGGGGGGGGGAGAAAAATTTATAAGAATGGAGATTGGGTGATGAAGGTGGAGTTTAGCTGTTTACGAAGATGCAGAGAAAGTACAGAGATACACAGATGATATGTGTGTCATGTATGTATGTTTTGGGCCCTATATTCAGCTGCACTTAATTTAATAATAATCCTAATTATATGTGTATATACAATACATTAACAGGGATGTTATCTACATTACTCACGTAATCGATTCTTTCTAACTATATAATATTATGTTTTAATTATTTAGAAATTATAATTATTATTAAAATTTATAATAATTATAATTTTTTTTTATCTTATTTCATATTATAACTCAAACCTAGTAATATATAAATTTTAATTTAAAGATCTATTTTGAAATTAAATTTAAAAAAAATTATAATTATTATACTCTTTATTGTTTGGGCCTTATTTTGAGTTTCAGGAGTCAGAATTGGACGATTTTACAGCTCAGGCGAAACTTACAAAATTATATTTAATTCTGAGTTGGTCCAACATCCAAAATTCAACGGGAGAAACCCTTAATATGGAGAGAGAAAACAGTTACGAATTTTTATCGGAAAATTCTATTCAGTTTAAGAAACTTTTTTATAAATGATTTAAAACATTAAAATATTTTTTTATTAGATTTATATAGAGACATGTCATATATCACATATTATTATGTATTATTATTATATTAGAGTAGAGATAATATTAGTATTTTACATACAGAGATATGGAGTAAAACCGTGAATTTTCCTTATGAGATGGAGGATTAAAGTTTTTTATCCAATTTTTTTCTCTAAAAATATTTAACATATTATATAATATATAAGGGTAACTTTATACGGAGAATCAGTTACACTTACAAAAGAAATTATTATATTGAGAATTTAAATATCTTATTAATTTATTGGTTTGGATCAAATCGAAGAAATTAGGTTTTTTTTTAAAATAATTATTTGAGTTTCCCGACTAAAAGTTCAACATTAGTCTAACACATTAAATACACTTTGTATTTTGTTACTATATTATATAATATATTATATCAAAAACATGTTATCACGTACTTTGAATCTTGTTTTTTGATAAATAAAATAATATAAATAATATAAATTAATAAATATTAATACATTTTTTAAATTTAATCAATTTATATATGAGAAAAAATGTTTGATTTAATAAAGAACATGATAGGGATTTTATCAAAAATATATTTAAATTTAATATGTATAATCTTAAGTATATTAAATATTTGTTTGATATATTAAAAAATCATATTCATAATATTTTGAATCACAAAATTTTACATTTATATGTATTAATAATATAAATTTATATTTTGTGCGATATGCATATTTATTTTTAGTATTCAATAATTTTCTTATTTATATTTAATCCGGTTGATGTAAAAATATATAATTTAAATAAGTTAAAAAATATATAATTATAATATATTAAAACTTTTTAAAATAATAAAAATATTAGTAATTTTAAAATAAATAAATTAATTAATTAATAAAACAAAATATCTGTGTTTCGCACGGGTTAAAATCTAGTACTTATAATTATAATTATGTTTCATGATTATCTCTGTTTTTTTAATGTTGTAGGGCACTGTATCCAATTATAAAAAATAAATGTAACATTTATTATAAAAAAATTAATATTTGAAGTTGTATTAAAGATGGGTAGATGAATGATTAATATTTAATAAATATAAGAAATACATATTTATATTCTTTTTTGCTCAATACGTACATATAGGCTTTTTTTAAACTTCCGGCTAAATTTTAACCTGATTTTACTTTCTATAAGAAAAACTGAATTTAATATTATCAATTTAGCTGAAATTTGGGTGTTAGGGAAAAATATTTAACCAAATTATGAACCGTTTACACATTCTCATTCATTTGAAAATTGATATTTGGGTTAAATATTTTTCCACAAAAAAGATGTGAAATTAAATTTTGCAAAATAATTAAATTATTAGCGATACTAAAATTAGGATGATTGATGATTACCACTCTCCTAAATTTAAGAAGGAAATTTAATTGATTCGTATATTAATATTTAGTGGGTTGCATTTAATTTGTATTTTATAAAAAAGATTTGGATTTCAAATGTCTGGAATATTTAATTTAAATTTTTAAAAATTTATTAAATTTTAAATATATTCAATCAAGATTTTTAAAATATCATGTAAAATTTAATGGTATTTACTTTACATTTTAAAAGTTTAATAATATTTAGTTTAAATTTTAAATAATTTTTTAAAATATAGAAGTATTCAATCTGAATTAATAATAATTTATTAAAATAGAATGATTTTTAGAAACTTATTAACCGATGAATTTTAGATTTTTTAAAATTTCACTAAAATATAAAAAAATTATTGATTTCCAAACTCTATTAATTTTATATAAATTTTACCTAAAATCATAAATAAATTATAATTTATTAAAACTCATAAATATTGAATACACTCCCTTTAAATTATATATACTTCTATCTCCATGCTATCTTCAACGGAAATGACATAATCCTTGCTCTGTGTATAAATTCATAATTGTATTTACTTTTTAAATTTAATTTTTAAAATTTTGCTCTTTCACTAGTCACTAAATATTACTCCCTTTTAAAATATACGTATCTTGACTTATTAACACACACTTTAAAATACTTTGACCGCATAGTTAGAAATGTTATTTTTAAAAAAATTATGAATAAAAGTATTTATTTAATATTATTATTCACAAAAAGAAATTTTTAAAAATAAGACTTCTAACTATACGTCAAAACAAATCTCGGGCTGAACGAGAATTCAGGACGTGGAAGGCCTTCAGCTTTTATATGTGGTCAGGATTCAGGTAATGGGTCGGAGTTGGTGCGAATTTTATACTAAAATCATTTGCATTACATGAATCAATAATAATGGGTGAGTTTTAACAGCTTCCTGGCCCTTGAAGCTATTAAAGACCAACGTGCATTCCACGGTGACAACAGTGTTACAAAGCTTCCTAACCCTTAAAGTTACACAAGATACATTTTGGCTCCATGTACATTACTCACTCTACCAAGGCTTGTCCAAGTTGTCCAAATTTGTGTGCGAACAGTTGCTAAGAATAGACTCTTAATTCTAATGTCTTGAATACATTTTCTTTGCAACCGAAAGATGCTGTTAAAAGTCTAATATTTTACACAAATTGGATGGAATAGTCAAAATAAAACAAGTTGCGTAAAATTTCTCTATTAATTCCGATTGAAAATAGTTTCACCCGAGGTAATCATATTCGACAGTTGACAGGACTGAGAACAACTCGCCAATAATAATAATAATAATAATGACGACGACAACAACCACAATAATAATAATAATAATTTTACCTGTCCTGAATAAGAGCAGCTCCAGCGCTGCTTTTTTTGTGGACAACTCCCGTCTTGGGAAGTGCAATTTGCAGGAGTCCTGTCCACATGCACTGGAGGAAAAGAAAAAATGAGGTCAGAGGACACTACGCTGGCCATGGACAACAGCAGAAGGATGATGTTACTTTAGTCTAGTATACGTTACTTCTTATATATAATTGAGTTTAGTGGGGTTCAAATTATAAAAAAATAATACTAAACTAATAGAAAAACTGCACAGTGCATGGACAGTGCATTGGAGAGAACTGGACACATTCTTTGTTGGGACAAGTTTTGATTAGTTGGCAATCAGGTGGGGACAGAAAATAGAAAATTGGTCTTGGAGCGCTGGAGCTGCTGTAAGGGTCTCGTTACCACCTCTGACTTGGAGTACGAACAAAATGCAATAGTTAAAATTTAACCCTACTCCATTTTTTTTAAGTAGACAAATAAGACGATAGAGATTAAAAACTCCATGTTAGAAAAGGGAATTTGCTCTGAAATAAACAATTGAGAAACATGTAGTTGGGCAGTATAGGTTGTCAACTAGGTATTGCTGTCTGACGTCTAAAAAATAGGGTTATTTTTATATTGTAATTGTTTAATGGTTTTGTTGTCTTCTATATATCCATCCTAATATGCATGTATCATGCAGATACTATGGGGCATGTTTTCCGTATTGATATCTGCAACAAGAAGCCTTCTTGTATAAGGATCTTGACCACTTTTAGGTTCAATGTCATAAAAAGAGATCAGTCAGTAGGCTAACAGAATAAGATGCCAAGAATTGACAAGCTATCTTTAACAGTTGGGAGTGAGATGAGGCACATAGCTTTTACCGAATGTAAGATATTGGTGACTCAAAGGTGAATATAACCAAACCAACATACCTTTGTTCCACTCCAAATACGATATTGGTGGGTTAAATGCATGCAGAAAAGAATTTAATTTAAAGGATGGGGATTGTAAGAAGTACGAAATGTATGGTAGGGAAAATGCAGACCAAGCACTGAGCTATTTCCGGAAAAACCTTAAGCCCTCCAAAGGAAATATGCATGATCTTATTGGTTATTACCCTGAACTAGATGTAAAATATATCTTTTAGTTCAGGAAAGGAAAATGAAGAACCATTTTAATGAATCTATGTGTAAGTTTTCATAATCTAGAGTTTTTCATATTCATTCTTGTCCAGAGCACAATTGAAGTACGTAGGACACAATTCTCCAGCGTTCTTTGTTTTGCCAAAGGAGCACACTTTGAGTAGAGTTAAATTTTGTCATACACTGCTGTGCATGATAATTCAGTTCGATCTCTCCCAAAAAAACTTCACACTTTAGTGAAAACTGTATTGCTTCTCAATTTGTACAATCATTCATACATTTCACATTCCAAATACCGAGAACAGGAAAACACAGATTAAATGTCTGCTGCATCAGGAAGAAATAATTGCCAACCTCTTACTCATCCTCTCTTTCTGGTGGAAGTCCGCATGGCAAAAGCATTTTCTGTAACAGAATACAAAGGTACATTAAAAAATATTATTTGATGAATGAGCACGAGTATGATGAGAATTGCCGTCATAGAAGAGTCAAAATTGCATGGTTCAGGAAAATATATAGATAACAAGTAAACACAAATATTGGCCCCTTTTAAGTCATTATAGATTGGCCTTAATACCAGATTTCTCATACATGTCTTGTTCCAATCTAGTTAGATTGGAACAAATGAAACGAAGGCAAAATATATAAAATGAAGAAAAGGTAAAAATGAAACGAACGGTAATCATAATTAATGGGTTAAACAAATAAGTGGTCATAGGAGTGTCGCTCAGATATCACTTCTTTCCCTATCGTCATCATCATTTATCTCAATTAACTATAATCCTCACTCCGGTAAGTTAAAAACAAATATATTGACGTAGAACACTAATATGTGGCAAAAAAGATGACTAGGCTACATGGCAAACAAGTTGATTTAAGTAAAAAAAACAAAACCTTTTTTCCATATATTATATTATATTTCACCTACACATTTCCCTCTATGCAGTAAACTAAAAATCACAAACGAAAAAACACTAATATTTGTTGGGGGGGGGGGGGGGGGGGGGGGTCTTTGACCCAAATAGGTCTATTGATGGTGGGTCATTTTTCAAATGAAAGCATATTGCAATTGATAACTATACATATAAGGTATAGCTCCAACTTCTTCACATACAAAACTTTATGTTTAGTTGCAAACTCAATAACTGCCACCAAAATCTTCAACTATCTATCAAGCTAAAAATTTCAAAATCCGATAACAAAACGATATACTACTGATTGTATACTATCTTGATCATTTATCTATCAACCCAAATTAGCAACTTTCAGAGATTAAATGTTTTAAGGAAAAAAGAGCGGGCCTTGAGAAACTCAGAAGCCCCTCAAAATTTTAAGTGTTTCTGTTGATAGAATTATAGTTTTACTGTTTTAAAAATTAGAGTGATGAAGGACAATGATTGAAAAGGAAAGAAGGGAAACAAGGGGTAAAACCTATCTCCACAAAGAAACTATAGAAACACTTGTGGATCCGCAAATCAATGTCAAAACAATCATCAATAAATATACTAAACTCTCATTAATTATAATGATTACAATTGTATATATAGATATCCTAACAAAAGAAATCTAATCCTAATTGATAATTATATACTTCCATATTTAATAAATACTATTTTGCATCCGGTGCGATGCACAGATTCTTATATTATTATTTTTTTTGTTTTAATATTTTATTTATATGATTTAAAATTATTTTTAATTTTATAGTAAGAAATTTTAATTTTATTTAATATCTTGTGTAAAATCATTTTTATATAACTTTTCATATTTTTTATTTGTGTTTGTATTTACAGTAATAATTTAAATATTATTTAATATTATGTGTAAAAATATTCTTATATAATTTTTCATATATTTTACTTGTGTTTGTATTTAAAGTGGATAAGGTTATTGTTTTGTTTGGACAAATATTTTTAGTTAGAAGATTAATGCTTAAAAATTAAGCCCAGTTATTAATTTACTAACCCGGCTCAATACTGACCAACGAGCGAAGACCGACTACCAAACTTTTATTGTTTCGGCTTTAATAATATAGAATAAATATTAACAACTACAAATTACAACTATTTCTATATTAATAAAATTACTTGTGCCATGACATGATCTGATGTGTAATTGTAAAAACCAAAACTGATTAATAACTATATGGATCGCTGAATACTCCCTGAGATTGTGTGTGGCCTACATGTTTGCATGTGTGTGTGAATTGTGGTGTGTGGGCACTGGGCAGTGGATGTAAAGAGTATAGGTAACTGGGTATATAATCAAAGTCCAGAGGACAAGTGATGAGCACCTGCCTAGAATACTAAAAAAAAGTATGTAACTTTAACTACTTTGTCTTTGCAGTAAATAGATAATATAAAAAGGTAATATGAAGACAAAAGAGGGTTTAGATTATTAATCAATACCTAGTTGGCCTGTTCCTAATTAACACTGCATTATGAGAGATAATAATAAAGGACGCTTACCTGCATAAAGTTGTAGCGCTCTCTTCCAATAGATTCATTTTCAGCAATGGCAAAATATGATAGAATGGGATAATGACCAACATAAGATGCGTAGCTGTCGCGTTGGATATTAACCGCCCACTCACTACAAGATCAGCATCCAATTTTTCTTTTTAAAAAAATATTAAAGAAATAAAATATACATTGGTAATAAACATATCCTGTTTATTAATTATTCATTTTTGTTTCAACGAAAAGTCACTTACAATCTATTCATGTCTGCATGCCCAGTTCCCACATATTTGGCTTGTAAATGTTCGAGCTGAGAGTTGATATTAAACCTGTCACTGGCCTGCAAAGATAAGTGCAAACAAATGATAACTTGACAAGAACATAAGATGTACACCATAGTATCAACTGACATATCCAAGCAAGTAATCTCCATAAATATCAAGTAAAAACAGAAAGAAATTTTTTGAAAAGATCATAGTTTGACAGTTAATATTATTCATATATATGGTAATTTGGCAGATGACAAAAAAGTAAGGAAGAGTTGCAAACTGTAAAGAAAACAGAATCGTCCAATAGAACAAGGACGGACGGATAATTTTGTTTTAAGGTTATAAGATCGAGTTATTTTTAAATTTATCTGAATCTGTAAACAAAACAAGACACAAAAAGAATCTTTAGATGATATCCTAGAAATATTGACAAACATGACAAAACCCATGTCCTCATGAGTCATGACCAAAAATCTCCCTTCTCATTTTCTATGATGAATGAGAGATATCTTCCCATCTATTCCATTTCACTGCCAACTTTACAAAAATAAATAATAAACTATTCAATTGTTCACCCAGACATGCATGATGAAGTTACTACTCTTGAAAGATACTCCCTATGTCCCTAATTGGTTGTCCATTTTGACCTTTTTGTGGTCAAATTGACTTATTTTTGACTGAAAATTAAAGTTGTTCTTTTATAATTTTTAAAAACTAAAAAATACATTTTAAATTAGATTATATATACTTTTTAACAATATAAAATTTTATTTTATTTCAAATTATATATTATTTTTAAATTACAATTAAAGATGGGATGAGATCACCAGCATTGCTGGTTAAGGATTCTGCAGCATACTACTCCTACACCGTTGGATGAACTAATGAATGGTGAAGATAAAAAAAAAAAAAAGGAAACGAGTCTCGGTAATTTACCGGGGCTCATGCACGAGCCCCGGTAAATTACTGCGGTTCGTGTCGTGCCCTTAAAGATGGTGAAGACAAAGCGTCCAAATGAGAGTGTATCATATCTTCACCTCTTGATTTCCCATCTTCAAAATTCTAAATCTTCTTCGATTTCTTCTTTGATTGTGAAGAGAAACATGAGTGGTCCAAATAGATTGTGTAGTCTCGTAACCTTCTTCACCATTATAGTTTTTTAACATCTACAAATCTTGGTCAAGATCAATTCATTTATAACATTTGTTGGCCTTTTTACAGACTGGGTAGTTTTTTTCTGTTACTACTAATAGGGCTTTTGCAACAAAAGAAATATGAAGGCTCTGTAATTGGGTATGAAGGCTGTAATTGAGGTGAGAAAGATCTTGAATTGCTCTGTTTCTAAATCCCTTTTTCCACCATAATACATAATAAAGTTCTGCAATGGAGAATAAGAGAAGACAATCAAACAAGAAACAGGTCGAGCCTCGCTAATTTACTGAGGCTCGTCCCCTCTTTTTTTAAAATCACAGTCGTTCAAATCTTCATCCTACGGTCTACAAATCGTATGCCACAAAACTGATTCACAGCATATGTTTGGTGTGCATCAGCTCCCATTAAAGATTAGTCAATTTGACCACACACAAAACAAAGTGGACAACTAATTAGGGACGGAGAGAGTATTTCACTTTTGAGAAATTTCCAACAGCCAACACGAAAATCCCGCAAAAGACAGAAGCTTCGGCTAAAAAAATATCCAGTACAACCTGTCTAGGTACCAGGATTCCAAAAAATCTGAGCCTAAAAAGAATTATCACTAATTTTTGGATGCTACCCGGGGTTTTAAAATTATTTTCTCCTGTTTTTAACTTAAAACAAAAAATAATCTACTAAATTTTAAAGTTCAGACGGGCTACAGGCTACAGCCTAGGCTAGCCCCTTCTGGTTCCCCTCAACAATTCAACCGCAAAAACCAATGCACCTAGGTAAATCAAGAATTACCATACCCAAATAAAACATATGTTTTTCTATCTCAATATCGTATCATTTACGAACAACTACATAGATCTAGGCACAAGAAAGCTTTAATTGCATCATATCATGTACAACATCAACTTATATTCATAATAAACAGAGATAGATAAGCTAAAGAATTGAATTACATATTCTAAGACTAGTAATTAGTGCAGTGTAGTACAAGAATTGAAGCTACAGAGAAATCGAGACAACCCATGAATAATTTATTGCAAGTAAACAATATATACATACAAATAGATACAAATGCATGTAAGAAAATTGAATATTGGGGAAGAAAATATGTATACCTGCATCTTCAAAAATCGATAAGTTGAGATTAGGGTTTTCAAAACGATTCTCCGTAGTCTTTTACTGTGTATAAATAGCCCGAATTTTATAATTTTATTTAATTTTTTCTAATTTAACTCAAGAAAACTATGAGCCAGACGTTATTTTAAAAAATTGCTTTTAACTTAAAATTAATAAATATTGTATAAACTCTAAATAAATTATTACGTATAAATTATTTAAGTGTTTGGATAATTTTATTTATAAATTATTTTTATATTTAATAAATTAGAACTCATAAATTAACATCTATACTTCTCAAAAGTAAATTATTTTATTAAAAAATTTTAATATATGAATTTTTTAATTATACAAAATTCAAAAACATAAATATTAAAATATAAATTATTAAAGGCAAAGAAGACAAACAAAAAGAATTACAAACATTATTTATTAAAACTAGAAAACATAAATATTTAAATACAATATTATTCAGAAATATGTCACAACTTTTTTACATTAAAAAACTTTTGGGAATTTACCAAAAATACTAATTTTTGTGAAATTATTTGCAATTTTACCAACTTCTGGATTTTTTTGCAAAAAAACTATTTTTTTCTGAAAAAATTTACAAAAATATGGAGGTTGCATTTTAGATTGCATTTAATTTGAATTGTGCAACTAATTTATGTTGCATTTTAAGTTTTATTTTAGGTTACATTTTAAGTTGTAAATTATATTGCAAATATGGTTGCAAAATTGAAAAACATATTTCGCAAATATTTTCTAAAATTTGAGTTGCAAAACGTATTTTTATAAATAATTTAAAAAAATAATAGTATTTTTTGCAAAAAAAATTAAAACTTGGATATTTATAAAAAAAACCAAAACTTTTTTTTTATAAATATTCTTAAATGAGATTATTAAGTCAAATTCCTTTTTATTTGTACATTAAATTACATTACATGTATATGGTGTAAATGTGCAATAAGTTGCGCCGCAAATACTCGTTGAATTGCAAATTCTATGCGACAAAATACATATTTAGCTGAACCAAAAATCATAACATTTTTATTCATAATTTTCTGAACTCTCCGAAAAAACTCAACAAAATCAAAAACTAATAATTCAAAATATCAAAAGAAAATGGCATAAAACTATGTTTATTATCTTTACACCTCTTATTATGTATATGCATTTTTGTCTCTACTTTTTTGTTCGCTGTCTAACCTATCATAAATATTTCACTACCAAAGTCCACTTAAGGAAGAGACTCCAGATTGATGCAAGTATATTTTCATCCATTATATCCGCTAAAACACTAGAGGTTCTAAGTGTTGATCTCATATTCCCGGGGTAAGTAAAGTGATCGGTGCCTCTTTTTAGCTGGGATCCCCGCCCTTTAAAGTACGTCAAATAACACATCTCTAACTATATCATGTCGATATTTAAAATTTTGAATCCCGACTGTTTTTGACAATGCACGACATGTTTTTCATAGATATCCACCTGAGTTAGGCACAATAGGCGTAAAGCACCCTCTGAAAATAAGGAAATCATGAGCCTATAATATAAAATCATTTGGTATTCTGATGGCATCATGTATTGTTCCAAACCTTCTATAGGGGTAGCCAAAAGAAAATTATGAGTATGATTGGATCTCAAACACTGAAATATTGCAGCTTGACGTTCTGAAAAATCAAACTCAGTGTATAATTTTTTACAAATACCTCTAAAGTAAAGATTTGTCAAAGACTTAAAGTAGTGTATTGGTTCTGGGGGACATACTCTTTAGTAGTTAGTTGTACAAAATCCACATCTAAGAAAATTATTTGCAGAGATTCTTGAGACGTAACAAAATGTTCTCTTATAAAAATTGTGTCACCATCCCACAAAATATGATTTTACAAATCTATGAACTGAATCTGGGAAGCCACAAAAACAAATAAACTATCATCACAGGTAGCATATATGCCTAACCCACCCATTCAGATAGGTAAGATGATCAATCTTTACTGAAAAACACCAAATTCAGACAAGTTAAACGCTATAATATTATTTAATGTTTTCCTTAAAGCGGTGTCAAACTGTGTTGAAATTTCTTTAAAAAATTGTGACGGACCAGTGTCAAATTCAGATAGGTAAGTTTACTAAACCATATACAAACTCTAATGAATACAAGCTTACACCGATGATCATTCAGTTGCTCACCTCTATAAATTTTGACATTCTTTCATTAACAAAATTCTTAATAAAATCGTGATAAATGTTTATCGCCCCACCACACCCTAAGGCAACTTTTAAATAAAATACGAATGTTATTCATACATTTTATTGAAAATCATAATATTGATTTACAATATCAATATAGTTACATGATTTAAGATTTTGAATTTCCTTTCTGAATTTCATTTTACTATATAATATTAAATTAATATTAAATTATTGTAATTACAAATTAAATAGATCAAAATAATGTATTAATATTTATTTAATTATATTATATTATTTATTGATTTGACAGCTAGCAGTTGTTAGTTTAAGCGGTTAATCAAATAAAATTTTCTCCCTCATCGAATAAATTATATATAATTTCTTTTTAAAACTTAACAACTTAGAAAAATTATATATGTAGATATCGAATAAATGACCAAATTATTATATAATATAATATGAAAGTACCGGTTAATATGAATAATATTGTTATATTATTTTATATATGATATTAAAAAAATAAAACATAAAAAATATCCAAAAATATCGTACATCACCCTTGATATATCATAGTATCATATAAAACATGTTTAGGTATCAAGTTTTTTATTAATATATATATATATATATATATTATTTTTTAAGTTTAAAATATTTTATCCTTATTAATATTCTTATATTTAATAAATTAATTTATTAATTTAAATTTTGATATATTATTTATTACATTAGATTATTAAAATCATGTTAACATCTTTATAATTATAAATATTATATTTAACTTAATTTTGTGGTGTTTCAATTCCTTCTTAAATTATAATCTCTTGCATTTGTTCACGTTGCTTTTAAAACTATTAATATGAATATCAACTTAAAACTGAATAGGAATATATTAAAAATCAATCCGATATATGAAAAATCTGATCCGGTAAAAACCCAATCTAAATAAATATAATTATATGTATAAATATTATAATTATATAAATATATATAAGAGTTAATAAAATAAAAATACTAAATCCTTTTCATCTTCTTCTTATGACTTCAGACGATCGTGAGGGACTGTTATTGTCTCTATTTATTCAAGTATTTTACTCGTAACCATTCTTACTAAATTCTCATAGAAAAATCTATTATTCCATAAAAATATACAATTCTTATATTAAATAAACTTTGAACATCTCCAAACCCGATTATAAAAAACATAGTATGGTATTAAAAGTGTTAATTCCATATTTTAACATTAATTAAAAAAATTAATAAAGAATTTAATTGAATTGAATGTCCGATCCGATTACTTGTATCATTAAATTGATTACAATATTTAAATATAGAATTTAACTTAATAAATACTTTAATAAATTAATACTTGATAAATTTATAATCTAAATTAATTAATAATTCTTTATAATATCAGTTTGAGTTTTTTTTATAATAAATTAATAATTAAAGTAGTTGTTCTATCAAGAAATTGGCTGCAAGTGGGAAATTATAATTGGAGTGTAAAAGTCTATATTTTCGTAAGTTATAATTGAATTGGAGTATAAAAGTCTATATTTTGGCAAGATACTGTGAGATCTGTTTCAAAAGTTACTAGAATTTATTTTTTTAACAAGGTAGTTTTAATCGTTTCGGAATCAGTAACCAACCAACCAAATTATTATACCAAATCAATTGTTTGCTTATAATTATATAGTATCAATATGCAAAATACTAAATTTACTTGTTTGCTGAGGTTGTGTAATTTATTGATTTTTAGATGGTTGAATTGAAATTCATGAATATACTATAACATATAATTAACTTCGAATTATGGATTTGAAATGATATAAATTGAGCTATCATATTCTCAAATTTGTACAAGTATTTTGACGTTTTGGATTTCAAATGAAATCCAAATGTTTTTGGTTACCCAAACATGCCATTTGACCAGAAGTTCAAATAAAATTTAAATTCTCAAACAAGTATAAAATCATTTACCCAGAAAGATTGTGTGCATAAATAACAACACTTGTACAAGTACGAACTTGCTTCATAAGTTCATAATGAGAATACTGTATGTAAACAAGGAAGAATCACCTATAATTGTTGGTGGACTATAATTTATCATCTATTTTCAGAATTTAATAATGAATAAAACAAAAGGTGAAGTGAACCAACAAATGCTGTGTAATGCTACAAAATTAATTCATATAACTCTTTTGATCTGCTTGTGAAGCCTCCAAGTATAATATGAACAGCAAATTGGATCATATTCCCTTACTCTGTAGTTCTGAGGCTTTCGGTTGTGAGCCACAATTTCTTTTGGGCAATAAATACAATGTCATCACCATCTTGGTCCGATTCTGTAGAGGTATCTGCAGTTGTCACTGCTTCCCAGTGCAATGCTGTTAGATATTTCTTAACAAAATCAATCACATGCTGTTTATCCCTGATTATTATGAAACCAGTTGGCCTGAGGATGCGATCCATCTCAATTAGAAGATCTTCGCCACTACAACCTTTCTTCTCAATGTCAGAAAACACAGTCCAGGAATGGAGAAGGTCATAAGTTCTGGGGTATGTTGAGTAGGCTTCACACCTGTGAACGCCAGGTATATTGTAGGTTTATTATGTTTATACAATATTCTAAAGACTTACTGAGTCGTTTAAAAAAAAAGATATGTTTGGGTTCTAGTCTGAAGGATGTCTATATAGAAAACCAGATTCGATGCATTGCTAGTTATAACCAAGTCAATTTAAAATTATTTTTCCAGACAGTAAGTAGGGTTGCTTAGCATAAACTGTCAACTACATATCGATATATTTTTGGGAAAGGCAAATTACAAGAAAATTATATATACTCACGCACACATTTGTCTCAAGTAAAACTTGAAACCTCAAACTCTTGTTGTTACCAAAGATGAGGAATATCTACTAGGCTACAGTGCTAGGGATAACTGCAGACTGATTATGTGACAAAGATTAGCTACAGAAAGGTAGATTTGCACAGCATAAACTAACACGTGAAAACACCAAATTGGAAGGTAATACCAAAAGAGACATACCAGTTATGAATTGAGCCAATCAGGCCTCTGTCGTAGACCAGCTTAAGAGTGTTTGGTCCCTCTTCAGAGACAATATTCATCACCCACACATCTTTGTTCTTCAAAGCAGCTCCAAATGAACCCATGTTTGCCTTCATGTCCATCACATTCCGAATTGTGTCGGTTGAAATCTTTGGACTCAACAGATTCCAGTAATTCTCAACCCTATGGTGCCAAATTTCCTGTGCATAAAAAGCAATTTTACGATTGAACCTTATTACTTTGTTTCTCCATTGACCAAGCACGATGGCAGTGCCAGACTGCATTAAAAATTACTGTTCTACATATACTTATGAGATAGATAATTGTGACTTTTGAATTTCTTTTCCAAGACACACACAGATAAGATATAATCTATAAATTACATTGAAAATGTTATAATCCAATTAATCTGTTATAATATTGATATTAATAATACATCTTTATAATTCAAATTAACTGAAACTCCTTAATATTATATATACGCATAAGGCATAAATATTAAACGTAATAGAGACGGGAAAATACTGGTAGAGTCCAGTGTCCACCCTCCCACAAGAGCATAGTATCTTAATAAACAAAAACAAAGAGATTGAGAGTATTATTCTAATTACCGTGTCCTTTTCAAACATATCATTTGAATAGCTAAAGTCAGCAAGACGCGGAGGTGGAGCAGTTGAACGTGCTGGCCAAGGTGCCAGTCCACTTCCTCCAATTCTATGATCATCTGATAGACAGACCCCAAATTAGAAGTATGGCTTCTAATTCTAAATATTATTGTTGCAATTCTAAATATTATATATTGTCAAGTGCTTGGTCACACATCTTATTAACATCATTCGAAGTATATAGGATCCGTAAATACCTACCTACAGGACAGCCAACTGAACTAAAACTAAGGGTCTTCTCTACTTTTCCTAAATAAACTTATTTTAATTTGAAATATATAACATCCGTAAATACCGAGCAACAAGACAGCTAGTTATACTAAAAACAAAAGATTTTCTCTTCAGGCATTCTCCATTTAACAAAAGAAGATATGATAAGTAAACACACAATCTCTTTTCCTAATTGGTTTTATAACAAACCTGCAGTCATCATTAACCGTTACTACATACCAAATTATCAATTTTGATTTCCAGTTTCATGATAATTATAAGAAAGAAGTCATCACCCCTTGGGTTGTAAGACTTACGAATTAAATTCTCTTAACATAAAATGATGGAGGGCAACATATTGTAAATCTCAATTGGTAACGGTCAATATAGTGACAGAACCCCCCCCCCCCCCCCCCCTCCAAAATCCAAATGAAATAAGGTCAAGCAAGTAAAGTAAGAATATATCATAAAAGGTATACTCAAGGTCGAGTGATTAAGAAACTTACGGTCAGAGTACGGGGTGATACATGCTTCCATTGACACCCCCCAGGTTGCATCAGGATCTTCATCAGATTTGCAAAGAGGAGGTTGGGTTCCAGGCTCTCTGTCCATGTAACAGTCATTATTTAAAGGCTTCACCCATATGACAGTCTGATTTTGTTTTGCAGCTATTTTCCAACACATGCGCTCCACAAGTGTACTCATTTCTCTCCATATTCTAAGATCCTCTTCATCTTGTGCATATGCTTCAGGTGAAGAGTATGCAAAATAGCCTCCAGGTCTAAGCAACCTATCTAACTCAAGTAGAAGAATCCCATCCCTTTGTAGCCAATCTATCCTACAACGAGAACAGTGGGCAAGTTCAAAGGATCTACTAGGGTAGGGAAGCCTCTGTGTTCCAAGAACACCAAGATATGCAGGAATTCCTCTCTCCAGAGCAAACTGAATTTGATTCTGATGCACATCGTTAGGTGCTACAGACATGGTTAGTACATCGTGTTTTAAAAGATAGCCCCCAAAGCTTGCAACACCACAACCTATATCCAACACTGTTCGTAATCTCCCCTCGTTGTTAATTTCATCGGCTGAAAAGTTGAGCATCTGCCAATAAAAACAGCATGAATAATAAGGAAGAGTAAAGCGAAATTACGAATACATTAAACATCCTAGAGATATGCACTTCATAGAGAGCTTGTTCAATGATTTAGTGCAAAAAGCTTACATTAGCTAGTGATTTGATGTACTTATCAGCTCCATAATGAAAATGAGTGCCTCCTCCAGGAAATACTATCTTCTCACCTTGGACAACCATCCAGTTCTGATCAGATTTCTCATGTGCAAGGTGAGTGTGAGGTATGTTTGCTTTCCACACCTTATCCCTACTTGTTGGCCACTTAATTGGGATCTGTGAATCAGACAATTAAGAAAAACAGGTAGAATATAATCAATATCAGCAAGTAGACACTTTCTAGATAATTCTCAGTTTATTCAGTTCTCACCTTATACCCTGGAGGAGGCGGAATCAAGCAATTAAAACGTCTTTCAGGCATAGGGCAATGTCTCTCATAGTGCTCCATTAGAGAAAGATCCAACTTGAGTCTCGTTTGGTATATAAAATTCCTATCTAGGCAGGGAATTAGCTCTGAATGTCGATCATCGCAAACCTTCATCAAAAAAGCAAAAGCAACAAACGATGCTGTTAAAACACAGCTGTCAAAGACAAGAAGAGATCAAATAATATCAAGACAATTCTTCTCTTGCAAAGGTAGAGATGTTGATTATTGTATATGGCAGTAGAGAACTTACAGGGAAGCTCTTCGGTATAATACCATCTTCTCCATCATCCAGCCCCAACTTTAATGAAGATTCGTACTGCTTGTTGCCAAGATCAGTATCTTCATCACCACGCAAGTAAGATGATCCAAATTTCTTTAAAGACCGGCCCCCATACTCTAAAGCTGACTCACCGTCGCTCTGAGAGCCAAAATATAAATATAAGAAAAGAAGAAAGATTGCCACTACACCTAAAGAAGTGAGCAACCGCTTTTTCTGTGATCCATCTGATCTTCCCCTCATATTTAAAAATTAAGGCCACCCTATAGGAAGTGCTTACTGTTACAACAGAACTTTATATATATATTCACAAAGGGATCTCACAGATGGTCATTGGTTGAAGAAAACTCGTTAGATCTTTCACATTAATGTAACAATTTGGCTTTATGCTTAAGCCCAAGACATACACAAACACAACAAAAAAATGTTTCAAAAACCAAATTAAGCAAAATAACCAGGTGAATCTTCAGAGAAACCTGAAAAGAAAATAGCGAAACCAATCAGCACTATTTGCAGGTAAAACAAAACATATTGAGTAAGCAAGCATGTGATGATAGTTGAGACCATTATATCAGTACCCCGCCTTTAATAAGCAAACATGGTACGAGTTTAACCAGATGTCTATTAAAAACATCAAGTGTACAGCAAGACATAAACAAAAGAAACTTAATTTCTAAACCTGAATGCATTATCAGAAAATAAATAATAATCTGATTACATGAACATACTATTTATTTATAACCTCAGATCTTGCATTGAGGCATTTGGAAGGGATAGAAAAGCACATATAAATTTTATCGAGATCTCATACTCAAAACACTGGCAGACCAATGCAATCCCAATATAGCCACTACCCGATAAAGTAAATACAGAACACGAATGAACTTCAAACATTCTTCGAAATCACTACAGCCAGCCTTCTTCAATATAAGCAGCATTGTTAATCATAAAACAGATAATTTAACAAAAAAATAATATACAAAACCACTTACTATCAACTCAAACACACCTAGCTCAAAAATACGAAAATGGGCCATCAAGATTTCAATTCAAAACATAATTCAAACAAAATTCATCACATTTCACATTTCTTGATCCACATAACAGAAAACAAATGCAATAAAGACTTGAACTTTAAATGACCACATAAACGCATAGTGTAATAATCACACAAACCATCTAATTTCAGCTACTCAACATGCAAATTGTTACATATTTACATTAATTTTAGCAAAATCAAAAGCATATATGTATAAAATAAATAGATCCACCGACACTAAAAAGAACAGAGAGAGAGAGAGAGGGAACTTACTAAGTGTAGATCTGAAATGGGGTTTGTCATATAATGGTAGAATTATATAGTTGAAAGTCTTACAACAACAAAGGGACGTTGTCACGTTGCGAGAAAGCTAGCTTTGCATTGTATGTAACATGTGTATATCTGTATATCTGTATCTGTAATGATATTATTACTGGGCAGAAATGAATATATAAATATTTTAACTTATAAATTATATATATTCTTAAGGGTAATATTTTAGGAATTTTTTTTTATCATTTTTTCCACAATTTTTATCATAAAAAATTTATGTTACTCAATTTTTTTCAATTTTCCCCGCCAACTTCTATTATTTTATTTTTGATTTCGTTCATCTCATTTCAATATATTTTTTCCTTCCCAACAAAATTTCACATAAAATTGGGGTTAAATGACTTACTCATAACCAAACTCGCATTCACCTTGCAAGTGGGTCACTGAACTCAAAAAACTTACATTTACATAACTCAAGTAATTAAAACTTGCATTTAGGTAACTGTTGTTAACATAACTAACAAAATAAAAACTGAACTTGCAACTTACAAAACTGAACTAAGCTCAACTTGCATTTACATTCCTAGATTAATAAGAACTTGCAACTGGGGTACTGAACAAAAATAAACTTGCAACTGGAGTACCGAACAAAAAAAAACTCGCAGCTTACAAAACTGAACTCAACCCCCATCTCTATCTCTCTCTTCTCTCTCAATCTCTCACTATATCTCTCAATCTCTCAAACTCTCACAATCTCTATCCTGTATCAATCTCTCACAATTTCTCAATCTCTCTCAATCTCCCAAACTCTTGTCCTCCAAATAGGTAACTTGTCCTCCTTGAACCCTTATAAATAAGGTAACTTGTTCCGTGATTCCAGTATCTTCCGAAATTACTGTTATACCAGTTTCTCCCTACAACACTCTATAAATGAAAATATGTGATATTTTATAATTTTTTGACTTCGATTATCAATTTGCAAGTCTAGGATTAATTCAATTAGTCGATTTCAAGTTTTTATTAGTTCAGTTAGTCGATTACAAGTTTATATTAGTTCAATTATTCAAGTGCAAGTTTTTTGAGTTCAGTGACCCATTTGTAAGGTGAGTGCAAGTTTGATTATGAATAAGTCATTTAACCCCATAAAAAATTGTGTTCATATGAATAGAAGGAACGAGAAGAGAAGAAAATGATATTTATAGTTTTATTGAGTGATTGGAATAAAAATATTTATAATATTTATTCTTTACTTCGTTCCTTTTCTTGTAATTTAAACTAGAAATCTAACTCATTAATTTTGAAAGAAATATTCCATTTTCATTTAACCTTCACTTTTTATCATAAAAAAATTTACGTACTCATTTTTATTAATATGTATATTTTATTTCTAGTTTTTCATTTCATTCATCTAAAGTACAGAACCTAATTATAATTCATTTATCAGTTGAATTATTTACGTTTTATTGTGAAAATTATATAGTAATATGCGCTGTTAAAAAATTATATCAGTTTCGGATCAGTTTCGGTTCTTGTTTGGTTTTTTGCTCAGCCCTATATGTTAACATCCCTCTCAAACTCATGATACTCAAAATCGAGAGTTTGCCAATACTAAAAAAAACAGAATCACCCGCTTCAATTACCATAATAACTCACTTAAATCAACTTTCTCATTGTGATCAATTATTTATCTTTGTCTTCATCATCTTTGTCATCGTCATCATATTTGTCATTATTGTCACCATTATTATTTGTCACAATTCTTCTGAAAATCTCTAATTTTATCATCGTTGGTTTGAGACAGTCTCTTCTACAAACCCACCACAAATCCATCATCATCATCTATATGGTGCTTCTTCTTCTTCTTTTTTTGAAATCGACCCACAAACTCTTGTAGGCCCTTCTCATATCCACCTCTCGTGAATATCTTTTTTTTTCACATTCCCCAAACTCTTGGATGATTTTTGTTTTTCGCACCCACGAACTCTCATAGATTAAAAGAATATATTGTTATATATATTCTATATGATTTTTATTCTCATATCTATTGTATTTTGTATTAATTGGATATTTATTTAATAGATTTTAATGTTTTATTGCAAAAACAAGGAAATTCCTAAAATTGAAAGAATTTGGGCTTAAAGAGCTATTTTGGAGTCAACTTAGAAAAAAATTCATACACTGTTTGAGTCATAACTTGAGTTCCAGAATTCAGAATTGGACGATCTTACAACCCACGCGAAACATATGGAATTCTATTTAATTTAGAAGTGGGCCAACAAGCAGAATTTAAATGGATCAGCCCAGAAACTAGACAGAAAGTACATATACGAATTTTACATGAAGAATTATACTCGGTTTAGGAAACCTTTTTTGTAATTGGTTTGAAGCAATAAAATACTTTTTATATTAGAGACATATCAGATATCATTTTGTATTATTAGATGTATTATTAGATATATTATTATTATTAGATTTGAGTAGTTTTAGTATTGAGGTTTTATATACAGAGAAAAACATCATGACTCTTCTTTTTAGTGACAAGATTAAAGTTTAAAGGTTTTGTTCTCTGAATATTTTCTTTATTCTTATTAATCTAATTATGTTTCTTTATTATATTAATTGTTTTATTTGTTTAATTATTAACGAGTAGTAGTTTCTAGAAATTAAGGGGAAGCCGTGTTTGCACTATAATATTGGCATGATTTTTACAGTGGTTTGATGGGTTATGGTTAATTCTAGTTGATTATGTTTTACTGTTTAATTTGTGTAATCTTACGATATCATGAATTAATTCTATGATAATAGGGGTATAGATCGAGAGATTTACTTACTAGAGACACACATACGATTAGCTAAATTGAATTTGAGTGTGAGAGTATCATTGGATTTCTGAGAGCGTTGATACTTGAGAGAGATTAACACTGCTCTAATTACCTGATTAATTGAATTACTAAAAGTTATTATTTATGTAAGCATGCTTTGAGAGTGTTAATACTTGAGAGAGATTGACAAACTCTAGTTACATGGCCACTTTAATTGTTTTAGCTTAGAAGTCATTTATTGTGTAAAAATGGTGGATCTGATTGTCATAGGTTTTTAATATATTATTAGTTTATTTAATTAGTGTTAGTTTAGTTAATTAATATTCATATGTATTCGTTTGCTCTTGAAACAATCTGTGATAATTAAATTGAAATCGATAAAACCTGTCTCCTTGTGGATACGACCCGCTCGTCAATCTCTGCTAAAAACAGACACCGTACGCTTGCAGTCTTAGATAAAATAAAACCCATCATAGATCTCACACCTACAAACTCTTGTAGGTTTTTTTTCTCACACCTAATAACCTAGGCTCTTGATACAATGATAAAATAATCGCAAATTCTCTTCTTTTCATTCAAAATTGAATGCATAAACCTTATTTTTTTTACAATATCACAATTGTTTATATAGCCAATACCTAATCAATAATAAAGGAAACTAATATAATAAGGGAACTCTCCCTAATAATAATAAATGTAACTATCATATTTTTCTATTATAATATATTAGCATATATGTTAACAATAACACTACAAAACGGGCCAAATAATCTGGTATGTTAATCCAAATAATATAATCCAAAATTAACACCAAAAATCCTAATTATATACGGAATACTTAAATATTTTAGAGCCCCTTGTTCACCCACGCTAAACAATAAGAAACATATCATTTATGCACACATCTTATTCATATATGTATATAGGTAAGATGAAAAATCACTAATATCTTCTATTACATTCATTTCTTCAGGTATACACACACATGCATATATGGTACATACATTAATGCACATATATATGGTACATACATTAATGAAAAAGAGAAAAATAATGCACCCATTTCACATGTATATATGCTACATACGTTAGAGAGATATGTTAGAGAGAGACCCATTTCTTCGATATTTTTCTAAATTTCGTTTGATTAATAGAAATGAAGTTGGGTAGATCTTTAAAAGAGTGAATTTTGGTCCAAGTTAAATTTAATTGTAATTAGATAATTGTGATCGTTTATTTTTTTAAATGATAAGTTTTGTGATAGAAGATGAATTGTATTATGTTATATTGAATTAATGATTTGAATTGAATTGGGCATGTTCATATCATAACCCTCTTAGATAATTAGCATATAAAGGATATGGATCAGGTTAAATTTTATTGATTAAAATTATGCTGGGTTAACCTAAATTTTGTTGGGGTTGCCATGTAAGTAACTCTAAGTCATCAAACTGTTAAAAATTTATCAGAATTGACGACAGAAACCAATTTGCAAGTTTTTAAGTATTAAAATAATTGACTGAAAGTTTCTTTAACTTAATAACCAACATGAAAATTAAAGATGACTACAGCGATGAATTAGCCTATTATACCATTTTATTAGTTTGGGTGGCAGTCAAATAATAATTTTAGGCTTCTTTAAATTCATGAACTTAAGATACGATAACCAAACTGATTTGTTTAATTATAATGTTCTTCGAAGGATTTAAATGTTCAAGTACCTAGAATTCAATCCACATGGGGAAAATTAAATAATAGGTCCCTGTATTATTCGTGTTTTATTGTCTAGATCCTGAAACAAAAGATTCTGTATTTTAGGTCCCTCGACTATTTTATTTTCTAGTTCAAATCCCTCCGTTAAAAAGATTCTAACGGACGTAAGAATCTTGATGATGTGTCACTGATATGACATAAAAATTTCTTGTTTAGGGCCCTGAACTTTTTTATTTCCTGGTTTAGGTCCTTAAACATAATTTTTTTTAAAATAATTGAATATTTTTAAATTTAAACGATAATCATGTTTATTTTTAAAATAAACGATAAACATAAAAAATTATATTAAGATTTTTATGTTTAAAATTTAAAAATATTCAATTATTTTAAAAATTTTGTTGTATGAAGTTTTTCAACTTGGCATGACTACGGCTGTAAATTGATTTGGAATATCCGTCAACCTGGTTCGTATCCGGCTCGAACATATGATACACAGATTTGTTTTATTCTTAGATTAAATGGTTATTTATATAGTTCAAATAAAAAATAATACTTAATGTTAGTGGATTATATTTGACTCGTATTCGATGGAACACAATATAAACACGATAAAAGTAAAATGATGTGATACATGAGTAAAGGGATATCCGCAAAATCTCAAAACTAGAGCCACACCCAAAAAAAACTTATCATAGTACATTTTGACATGCTAATTGTCCGCAAAATCTCAAAACTAGAGCTACACCCAAAATAAACTTAGCTTAGCCTGATACATTTTGACATGCTAATTGTAATTGACATTAAAAGTGGCTTGAGAACAATAAATTTAGATGTTTAGAGTTGTGTATGGTTTTAAAATTTTATTTTTAAAATAAACGATAAACATAAAAAAATTATGTTCGGATTTTTATGTTTAAAATTTATAAATATTCAATTATTTTTAAAAAAATTATGTTTAAGGACCTAAATCAGGAAATGAAAAAATTCAAGGACCTAAATCATAAATTTTTATGTCATATCAGTGACATGTCATCAAGATTCTAACGTTCGTTAGAATCTTTTGAACGAAGGATTTGAACCAGAAAATAAAATAGTTGAGGAACGTGAAATACAAAATCTTTTGTTCAGGGACCTAGACAATAAAACACGAATAATTCAGGGACCTAATATTTAATTTTCCCATCCACATGTGTTAAACTTTAGTTATATAAATATTTGTAATATTTACCAGAGTTATTTATATTTTAACCATAATAATTTTCTGTTTAAATACATAATAAAATTTAAAATTTTAAAAACATACATGCATGCCCTTATTGTTTAGCAACTGTACACATCTAGGGTTGTAAACCGGATAATTCGGATACGGATCTGTCAATATCCGTATCCGAATCCGAATCCGAAAATCCGTATCCAAAAATTTTTAAAGGTTAATATCCGAATCCGGATCCGACGGATACTATCCGGATCCGAATCCGATTTTTAATAAGTTTTTTAATTTATATTAAAATTTCAAAAAAAATTAAAATTTTAATTTAATTTTTTTAAATTAAGTTAAGAGTTAAAGGGATTTAAGCCTATTTTATTTTTTTTAAAAAATAACTTTTATTTATCTTTTCAATTTAATTTTGTTATCTTTATAATATTAAACTCAAATGATATTTTTATATATGTCTATAATATTTTTAAAATTATATAAAATTTGTATAAATATATTATTTAATGAATATATATACACACTAAAAAACTAATAGAATAAATTTTAAATTGTGTATATATATTATTTATGTGATATATGTGATACGATTTAAAATGCATAAAATACTCTAGAAATATAAATTGATATATATTGAATATAGATTTTAAAGTATAACAATGTGTAGTGTATATATTAATTTATTAAATTAAAATAGACATTAGAGTTGAGCTAATTAAAAAATATAATTGAATCAAATTAAGTGGGTTTATAACTATAAGTGTATGTATAAAAATATATAAATAGGCTTATAACTATAAATGGGTTTAAATATATATAATTATATATTATATATATTAAAAAAAATATTTATATATATTATATATATAATTAATTTCGGATACGGATATTTTCGGATACGGATTTGCCTATATCCATATCCGTATCCGGAATCTTCGGATACGGATAATATCCGGTTTCTTCCGGATACGGATAATATCCGTTTTTTTCCGGATACGAATACAGATATTTCGGACGAATATCGGATTTTTTTGACAGCCCTATACACATCAACCTCATCGTATATTTGTTTCTCAAAAATACCTTTATTCTTAATATTATATTATAGCTAATTAATATCCTACTAACTATTTAAATGTAAAATGTAACATATATATATTTAAACAAAATTTATAGTGAAACCAACCCTTATATATATTGACCATAATATTACATAATCCTCTCATCTCTGATTTTTTTTTTGTCAGGAACGCATCACTGATTCTAAATGTAGACTATATACTGAAAAAGAAAAACATACAAAGGTAAAAAAGAAAACATCAGAATTATGAAATCCACAACATTTGGACAAATAAAATTTCGCATTCCATAAATACCCAACTCCTCTGAGTTAACTAAATAAAATATCATCAAATTATAGATCACAATCCCAATTCCCATCCCTTTCCTGATTTTTCCCATTCCTGAAGGAAAAAGGGACAGCCCTGACACTTTCCTTGGGTCAGAGGAACATCATACTTATATCGACAAGGCAGATCACATTTCAAATTAACTATTTTCTATCTCCCGCATTCTCATGACTTCATGAGATATATAGACATTAGCCGGTACAAGGATGAGTGTGTGCCACATTTCAGATTAACTATTTTCTATCTCCCGCGTTCTCATGACTTCATGAGACATATAGACGTTAGCCGGTGCAGGGGTGGGTGACACACACCCATCCCTGCCCAGCTCAAATTTCATAGGTATTTTCGTTCCTTTAAGAATCAGAATATTGTGATTAAAAAAATTACAAGGGTCTGAAAGGTTGAAACCTCCGGACATGTGAGTATATAAATCAATTTAATGTACCAAAAACAAAAACAAATTTTGTAATGTTTGAAGGAGATGGATACTGTATAAAACAATCCTTTACTTGGAAAAAAACAGGACAATTATAAGCTGAATCTCAAAATTTTGATTATAGCAATTAATAGAATCTAATTTTTAATCCAAAAACAAACTTTTCCGTACAACATTCAATTTGGACAGCAGAAAATTTGTTCATTTTAAAATAAGTTATTCACACATCTAGCTTTTATCTTGTCAGATGTCACCATTCCCAAAACCAACAAGATTGTGTCATATAGTCAATCGAGACAGAGAATAACCATTTAATCAATATCATTACATAGAGATAAGTTTTTTGATGCATTCCTTTGCAAACCTCCTCATAAATATATGTGAAAATATTGTTTACAAAAGACCAACTAATTTTCTGCCATATTTACATTTTCAAGCACCATCATCAACTTTCAGAACCCAATGTCTCACAAACAAATATGCTCCATACACCAAGTAATAAAGAGGGAAACTAAATTTATACTTTATAGTATGAGCAACTATTGTAGAAACTTGCATATTTTTTGTACACCCAATAATTCCACATTTTGAAAGCATGCTTGATTATCAGAAAGTATCAACTACACAAACTCACGTTTGTAGGATCAAAGTTAAACAATATATCTGGCAGTATTAATTCATACCTCTGTGGAATATACGCGTTCATGAGATTCATCGAGAATTATATTTGTAGCCTGATCAAAACCTTTCAGAATTCCCTGAAAAAAGAGATGCTAATATCTAGTAAATGAACTTAACCAAATATAGCAAAGTTTCCACCAAGAAGATACTCACCAATATATTGCGTCCATCATTTGTTATCACATAAATGATTTCTGCAAAACAGAAAATTGAAATACTGATGGCATCAGACTAGTAAGTACACTGCATATAGGCAACTTACGATCCCTGGATCGTCGTTTTTGCTTATCAGCAAGAAAAAGTGCTATAAGAATATACAATCTTGAAATACTGAAACATAAGACATTCTAGAGAATATGTATCATCAAATGCAACACATGCGGCAAGCACATGCTTTTGAAACGAAGTTCTGAGAGGAATTCAGACAACAATATATTAAGAAGAAATATAAGATACTTACGATTTACAAGATTTTCAAGTCCAGCCCCACTTGACATCTTGTAAAGATCACTGCAACTCAATAGGTGCCTAATGCTACTTAGCCTTCAGAGAGAACAAAAAACAAAAAGATCACAAAAAGATACAAGTGCTGACAAGTCTATCATGCCAAGAATTCTAAGCATTGACAAACTGTCAACTAGTAAGATTATAAATCGTAATTAGTATCATTATTATGGAACTATTATAGTAAGATTGCTAGTAGGTATACAACAAAAAGATGAGTTCTAAGGTAATAAAACAAAAATATATAAAATCAGCTGTATGATGCCATATCAACCCTTTCAAGCTCAGCAATGTAGTTGCAAGACCAAGGACAATAAAGAGAGAATCCTATTACATCTTCGTACCTCCATAACTCACTATCCTATTAAAGAAAGCTACATATGCCCATTACATCCCAACTAAACCTTGGTACATTTTTGTGCACATGGTGCAGTCTCTGCTGATTCAAGTACTACAGACTTAGATTATCACCATCCCCTAGTGAGGGTGCCCTTTTCTTGTAGGGTACTGATTCGAATTCCAAGTAAAATTTTAGAAGAATATGACAAGTATGGTGGAGTTACGCTGTGGTATTAGCCTACTAGGTTCATAGAGATAAGTTGTTAATTTGGTGGTTGCAAGAAGTGTATGCCTTTCCAATAGAACCCATGAGTCAATGGCTCATAGAGCTGGCCACACGGGCGAGCCGGGCCGGTTCGCCCGCGAGCCGGTTTGGCCAGCTCCTGACTCGTATACGGCACGTGAAAATTCCCGGGCCGTGCCGAGTCGTGCCGGTTCGTAGAATGGTTGACTCACGTGCGGGTCGCGGGTTAGGCGGGTTTTGCGGGTTTATTATTTTTTTAATTTAAATTTCATTTTTTAAATACTTATTTCATACGAATAAATATTTATTTCATACGAATATTTTTGGAATATTTTTTATTTCATTAAAAAAATACTTATTTCATACGAATATTTTTGAAATAAAAGAGGACGGTACCTCTATAAATTTTATTAATTAAAAAATTTTTTACAAATTATTTGAGAGAACTCCTCTCTAAAAAAACGGAACAAACCGCATATACATAATAAATAAATTAAAAAATATAAAACAAATAAAAAGACAAAATACAAAATAAAAATACTCTATCCACTATTTAATTTATACAAAATCTTGTTGTTGTTCGTTAGTTGACGTGCCCTATTCGGATGAACTATCCATTAACATCCACGGGTCGTCTTCTCCTTCCAAGTCATCATCTTTTCTTCCTTGTTATCTTTTTTCTGCTTGATCCCCGTCCTTTTTACAAACACATATCTTCACCACGTCTGGCGAAAGACTTGATCTTTTCTCGTTCAACACTCTTCTACATGCACTAAAAGCAGACTCAGACACAATTGTAGAGGCAGGAACTACTAATATGTCTCTTGCAATTTTTGCTAAAACCGGAAATTGGGTCTCATGATTCTTCCACCACGTTAGTATTGAAAAATTATCATCTAATTCATAATTATAAGAAAAAAACTCTCTAACCATACTATAAGAAGAAGTAGGTACAAAAGATGTACTGGAAATTTTATATTTTTGTTTTTTAGTTAGAATAGATGAAATAGTACTATTAAACCTACTAACAGTATTAGTCTTGGGTGGTATAGCATTTTGAGTTTTGGGAGTATAAATATCTATAAGACGATATAATAAATCTAAACAATTTTGTACATAAATAGCATAATTGCACGAAACTCCTAACACCTCATAATAATGTTCTAACATATTTTCTAAACCTTCTTTTCTAACACCGGGATCAAGAAGACATGCAATACCATAAATATAGGGAAACTCTATAAAATATTCTATCCACTTAATTTTCATGCTATAAATAATTGCACTAAAATAATCATTTTCTTCAAAATCACGTAAAGTAGTAACAATATTAACACACTCAATGATAACATGATGTACATTTGGTTCGTAAACATAAGAAAAAACCTTAGTTGCATGATGATAACAATCAAGTATATCGCGTACACTAGATGTCAAATCCCACTGAATATCGGTAATTAGTCCACCCTCAAATTGGTTTTTTGGGTCTGAATTATATAACTCAGTGATAACTACCTTATATTTAATTTCCTCGTTTAATAATTTATAAGTCGAATTCCATCTCGTAGGACAATTAATAGCCCATTTTTTCGGTCTTAACCCATTATCTTTACATAATTTTTTGTACTTAGACCGTAATGTGTGTGCTATACGTAAATATTTAACTATTTTTCTAATGGGTTTTAATAATACAGTTATTTCTGCAATTCCCTTTTGAGCCGATAAATTAATTATGTGAGCACAACATCTAACATGCAAGAAAGTACCATCTAATATAGTGGGAATATCAGCCCTAATATAGTCCATGGCTTTGTTATTTGCAGAGGCATTATCTAAAGATATTGTAAACACCTTGTGAAGCAAATTAAATTCCTTTATTGTGTCTAGTATTCTTTGTTTTATGTTAAAACCGGTGTGTGACTCATCCATAACATCAAATGTAATAATTCGTTTTTGTAATAAGTAGTTAGCATCAATCCAATGAACTGTAACACAAATAAAGGGCTCACCATAACTCGAACTCCAACAATCACTAGTTAAAGATACCATACCATCAAAATGATCAAAATATTCAATTAAATCTTTTCGTTGACTATAATATTATTTTTGTGTGTGACGTTTAAGTGTGTTCCTAGGAATTCTTCTAAATGCAGGGTTTATTGAATGTTTCATCATATACTCTAAATTCGGACTCTCGCCGTGGGAGAAAGGTAACTCGTCTAATGTAATATAAGTAGCAAAATCTTCAATCATTCTATCTCTATTATAACAGAAAGGCATACCTCCACCGGGAGACGAAGTCATGAAACCGCCAATTTGTGTTTGTTGTGATCCCCCCGTGCTTGTCCACTTTCATGAGTTTGTTTCGAAATTCCGTGATGATTTTTTAAGTGTTGATCAAGTGTACCCGTACCGGTACCCTTAGCGTGAATAAAAGGAGTTTGTTGTCGACCACTTTGAATACAAAGCAAAGAAAAAGCTTTAAATCGGTTCGGATTTTCCGTTTCTTGTCTCGAAAAATAAGTCCAAACGTGTGATGAATGTCTACTGCTAGAAGAACTACCTGTAAAAATACGAAAATTAAAAATTAATGCTTTTAAAACATTAAATTTAAATGGTTATAAAAATTCAAATAATTGAAATCTATATATTCTTAAAGCATCAATATGCCCATATAGCATTTTTACCCAATGGGTAAATATTTTTACCCATCTAATCCAATTTGTACTGAATTCTTATTATTTTAATATTACCCATGGACTATCCATTTAATAATCTATTTTAATCCATCCAAATACACTAAATCATTTGTTCCTTAATTATAGCCACTAAAATATACATACACCTAACTACATGCTATTTTTTAATCAATAACTCATATTACGTTGTATGTATCTCTTTCTCCGAATCTTAACAAGTTTTAAATACATACGTAAAGCAGATCATGTCATAGTTTTGAATTTTGTATTCAACATTCATGGATGACGACCCTCAGAACACGCCGACAAGATCTCCTCTAATAGGTTTGTTAGTAGAATGATTAGTTTTTTATGCAGATATCAAAATGCATTACTGAATTGTTCAGCTTTGCAAAGGAACATTCATGGATGACGACTCTCAGAACACGCCGACAAGATCTCCTATAATAGGTTTGTTAGTAGAATAATTAGTTTTTGATATCAAAATGTATTACTGAATTGTTCACCTTTGCATAGGTTTTAAACGTTTGATTCGTAGCACAAATTCTGAAAATCGATCTCCAAATATCTCATCTCAGAATCTGGGAAATAACCTTCAACCTCCTCATTTGTCAACTGGTATTATGCTACATATTCAACATCCTGTTTCCATTATTCCAAGCATATTTTCGTGTTTGTTATTTGCTCTTATGCAATCTCAGCTGTGAGCGTTATTTGAACAGGTTTGAAGCGTAAAAATACTCATCCAAATGTAATGCATTTTCCAATAAACAGCCTAACAACTCTGTCACTCCTTTAAGCGCAAGTGCTTACCCGTACAAATATACATGTTTGTGATAGTACAGTGATTATGCTAATTTAATTTACCCTTTCATTTATAGTTGATTTTGCATCTCCGGCTTTATCAAATAGAACACAGACATCAAATGCCACAAAAATATCATCAACGGGTAACTGTTGATTTGAGTTCATGTTTTTGTGATTTGTTTTTGACTTTTGACCAATATACTATGCGTACACTCATGTACAGGACAACGTAGAGTTCATGGTCCTAATGTTGTGAAGATTCCAAGTACGTTAACTTATATTACATCCTATAACTATGCATCAACCTGTATCTTAGTGTGGCGAAAGGTGATAGTTTTTTTACCTTTCTGCATAATGTTCTAAACATGTTTTATATAGATTTAGACCGAGTTGTCGGCTCCAGCAACCCGTTATCAATCGTTTCTCCAGGTTTTGTAAATGTGAAATATTGATACATGTTTAGTACTCTCCCATGTCTCATTTTTTGCTAAAAAATTTATTTTATGCTCTGCTAAATATGCTAGATTTGCATTCTACCACTAATGTTGGAAATTTTACCCAACCAATCTCCGCAATGTCAACAGGTTGGTATATGTTACCAATGTTAGTAACAATTTAACCCGTAATATTTGTTTTGTAATAATTTAACATGTGAATATTTTATTTGTAATAATTTATAGATGTTATTGAAGTCTATTTATTTTCCTCGATTCTTATTCAGACGGATCTAGGACTCCTTTTGAACCACTAAAAATTGATGCATCTGCACCAATTGAAAATAGTAATCCAACACCGTCATGACCAATGAAAGGACGGTCAGTTGATACAACTAACAGAACTTCATTAATAGGTGTTTGTCGGTAACATTCTCTGTTATATATTACAATAGCCACACTCTTTGACTAACAAATCTATGGTTTTCATCTTTTTGTAACATGCTACTAATTCAACCAGTCTTAAATTGTCCATAGATTTGAAGCGTAGGATTCGCGGCCAGAATGTTAATACAGTTCTGGGAACATGGAAAATACCAAATAGTTGTATCTCTTCAATAAGACATGGCAAAGAGAATGTCACTGATCAGAGCCAAGCTTTAAAAACACCTACACAAAACTCTGTACTATCTGGAATATCCACAGGTCTGTTGTGTACTTAGGAATGTATACTAATTGAGATTTGCAATTTTTACTGATATATAATTGATTCTGTATTTATTTCGTATTGCCTCTTCTGTGAATCCAGGAGATGCTGCATCGAAATATGCTCAGTCTCAGAAGCCAGGTATTTTCAGTATTTGACGTATTCTTAACATATTATGTCCTGGATTCATTATTGTAAACTATTTTGAACCACAATAACCTATTATGTCCTCAGGTGTCAAGCATAGAATTCGTGGTCCCAATGTAGATAAGATTTTTAGTCCATATCCACTCTCCGACAAGGGTTTAGGTAAAAAAGTATTTTACAAAATTTACGTATAATATTAACTTATTCTACTTGGTCATCCGTTAATGATAATAATATTTTTATCTACAGGCAATTGGACCAATGAGTGGACAAATTTTGCAAATAACAAAACTCCAGCGTCGACAACCTGGAAACCAGTGCTTGGTTAGAATTGACATCGTTCTTTTAAAATGTGTTTGTTAAATATATCATGCTTGCTTATTTATTCAATAATATAGGTCAAATCAGTCCAAACAATAGTAGACCAACTGTAAAAGACAACGTCAATGTTTCAAAGCATGCTAATAAGTTTCAGTTGCCAACTGTAAGAATTCCCGAAAGGACCGGTTCTGCTAAAAAAAATATTCCTTCTGCATCAACAAAAAAAAATTTAGAGCATGCATTGTTGAATCCTTCTGCACACCAAACCTTAGACCAAAACACTGTCACTTATGCAAACAGCCGGGAGCATAATAGAAAAGGGAAGGAGATTTGTTACTCATCTCCTGGAAAGAAGAATTTGATTGCAGAATTTGATGAGGCAATGTTATTTAAAAGCACAGTTAATGATACATTACACGGAGGTACAAATTAAAAAAAATGCATTTTTCGCATAAATTTCTATTAGCATCCGGTAGAAATTATGATAATTAAAATCTTTTTCATATAATCATATTTTCCAAATATGCAGATGCAGATGCACGTGAGTCAGTTATAGAGAATGATATGTATTATGATGATGATGAGGAGGAGACTAGCAGTCACCCAACATTTTCACTTTGCTGCAGAGATGGTCAAGTCCATCTTGATAAAGAGCCACCACCTCCCGAACTGCTTGCATCTTTGCTTTATGGAGGTGAAAAATCCAAACACTTCAAGCAAAATATTCATGTCTACAATTGTATGTTCTCTTTCACTTCTACAGGTGGTAAGATTGATAACAAAATCAACAGTGGTAGAAATCCTTATTGTTTCCGATTACAAGGTCAGAATTACCATTTGGTTGGAAGTTTGGTCCCTCCTGATGGATCGAGTCCTAAATTTTGCCAGCTCTATATTTATGACACGGAAAATGAAGTCGATAATAGAATAGCAGCACTTGGAGGTGCTTCTGACAGTGTTGATCCAGAAATAGTCGAGGAACTTTTGGCCATGTTAGATAAGAACAACAAGTTAGTTAAGGCTTTTCGCATGGCAAGAAATCGCTTTGAGAACCAGGAGTTGGATGAGTTCAAATTGTTACTTATATCGTCTAATTCAAGCAACGGCAGACCTAACCACATAACCCCATCTAACGAAGTTGCTGCATTCATTGTTAGCGATGATACAGATACTGGTGGTTTCAGAGACACCGTGGTTAATTCTAAACAGGAAGGTTTGAAGAGGATATATGAAACGGATCCACATTTCATGCAATTCCAGTATCCATTATTGTTTCCTTTTGGGAATGAAGGATATCATGTACACATACCTCTGAGAAATAATAAAAAGTCAGACTGTGATATATTAAATGATGAAGAAATTGATCCTGATTCTAAACAACGGCGACATGTGTCTTTAAGGGAGTATTATTGCTATAAGATTATGATTCGGACATCAAATGGTATGTGATTATCTCTTTAAAAATAATTTTAAATTAGCTCTATATCTAATATTTTCAAAATCTTAATAGAATTATCTTTTTTTAATAGGTTTGGCTCCTCACCTGGCTGGACGGTTGTGGCAGCAATATATTGTTGATGCATTTGCTGCGATTGAACAGTATAGACTTGATTGGGTGTCAAATCATCAGACTACGATTCATGCCAATCTGTATCATTCTGTCCGTGATGCTATTCGAAAAAGAGACAATGATCCAATGCATGTTGGTAAAGCTGTGATTCTACCAGCATCGTTTACTGGATCTCAATGGTACATGTCACAGTATTTCAAAGATTCATTGGCTATCTGTCGTGCTATTGGTCATCCCTCCTTATTTCTGACAATGACATGCAATTCCAAGTGGCCTGAAATACAGAAAATGCTCCAGTTACTGCCCAATATTGATCCGGTTGATGCACCAGATGTAGTTGCACGAGTATTTAACTAAAGCTTGACCAGCTTATTGATTTGATCAAGAAAAAAAAATTATTTTGCCAAATGCATAGGAGGTATTACACTGGTGCTTATATATATTTTGTCTTCTTAGCATTTTTTATAACCTAAAATTATGAGTTATATTATTACAAAAAATTATAAATTATAAGAAATGTCCTTTTTAATTTTAGTAATATTTTTAAAGTGTTAATATAAAATAATATTTAATATCTATTTATATTATTATTATTTAAAATATAAATAAAATTAAAAATCATATTAATAACATAAAAAATAGGTTATAACACTTTAAACAAACATTAAAAGATAAATTTATACATAAATTATATAATTCATATAAAAATGATTTTATTATATTATAAGTTAATAATAAGAAATTGGTATAGATCATGACATTTTAAAGATTTATAGTACTCTTTTTTTTAAGGAAGACTTATATGCCCATGAAACACATTCTGGATACATGTTCGTTTCTTTTCCCCATTTTTTCTTTAATGTGGTAATAAATTATTATTTTTCTTTGTTTTGCATTTTGCTTAACGTTTACTCAGAATTATTTTGTCTTATTATTGTTAGTGATAATATCATGAGTAAATGTTTTTTTTGCACCAGTTATGCATGTAATAGAATTTCAGAAGCGTGGGCTGCCACACGTTCACATGTTGATATGGCTTCATCCTGAAGATAGACCTAATAATATTGAAAAGATTGATGAGTTAGTATCTGCTGAAATTCCTGATAGAAATTCTCATTTGCTGATGTATGGAGAGTAATTGGCAAAAATGTTGTTGAAGGAAGTGTTTATATTATTGATACATTTATCGTCAAAGATGCTGCTGGGATTTTGAAACCTGTTTCGTCAGATAGTATAATAAGGTTTACCAATGCCATTACTTTTCAGCCATGTCCAGATGATGTTATGATCTCGACACATAAGTTTGAATTTCTGGACTTGGGTGACCTGTTTGCTGAAGCCAGCCTTCTTGCACCAAATCAAAATCCTGAATTTGCCATAGGTGTGTTTTAAAACCTTTTCACATAAGCTCTATTTTATAATTTTGTGAGATTTAACTATAATTTTTTCCCAATTTTAGATGTTATTGGAGTGGTGGAGAATTTTGAACAAGTGACCAAACAACACACTAAGTTCGGGGAGAGAGATATTGTCAGGTTCAGGGTATGCGACACAAGGTATATGTTCTTTTTTAATTTAAATCTATAAAATTATTCTTACACATACAACTTTTATTTGTAGACAATGCATTTTTTACTATTTATTTGTTCAATTCTAGCAATCGTCACAGAGTTGGAGTGTGGGGAGATCTAGCTAAGGTTGTTAATGAGGAGTTTTCCAAATTTAGTCCAGATGACAGAATTATTGTGATTCTCACAAGTACAAAGATGTCTACATATAAAAGTAAGTCTCACTAACCACTTCTTATACGTCTCGAAAAATAATCTTACAATTATTTCACATATGTGTAGTGACTAACATATCCTATATCCACCAATTTCTCCTTACCACAACTGTATCGCAGCTTCAGTTCTATTAAGTACTTTGCCATCTTCTAAGGTTTACTTCAATCTTGCACATGAATCTGTTTATGAGATGAGGCAAAGGTAGTTACTTCTCCAAATATTTAGAATTTTTTTTGTAATATAATCCGATTGAAGTAATTTAAGAATATATATATTGCAGGCTAGAAGAAGAAGGCTATAAATCCACACATAACACCATTGATAGTAACACATCGCTGATTGTTGTCTCACCTTTTGAGAAAGCATCGCTTAAGGATTTGTTTGAGAAGGCTGCACAATATGTTGATGTAATGACTTTTTACTTCTAAATTAATATAGATTCCATGTTTATTGCTTTTATTAATCAAGTTAATGTCCTATTTGCAGACAAAGCTGTTTTGTACTTTCACTATCTCTAAGTTAGAGGATGCCACAAGTTGGTTTATTTACTCATGTAGCAAGTGTAAGCTACAGGTTTTTGAAAGTGGGAAGAGATTCAAATGTGAGAAATGCTCTCGCAATATGCCAGTGGTAGATAAAAGGTATGTCATTGAGAATATATCTTATCTCTTCAACTTTTGTTTCCTGCCATTAAATTATTGCTATGTAAATTTATATTGTTTATCATTGCAGGTTCCAAGTTGAGGTTACTGCAGAGGATTCCACTTATTCATGTACTCTTCTTATCATGGATCGTGTTGTCAAGCGTTTCAGTAGCTGCACTGCTTCACAACTGTATCTCAGTCAGACTAAGGTGATAATAATAAAAGTTATTAAGTATCAAATAATCAAATATTACACTTGCTGAATATCTTTTATCGGTAGAGGAACAATGAAAATTACCAAATGTGATAGCATATGTATTATTTGATTACAGGATGAGCAGAATGCAAAAGTGTTTCCTTCAGTACTCAAGTTCATTATTGGCCAAGAAATTACCGCCATTATTGAAGTCACTCAGTCGAAAGATAAGGATGATAAATTTCTCATTAAAGCTGAGGATTTTTATGATTTACTTATGGCACTAAACACAAATACTGAGTCTTCTTCAAATCAACCCATCCCATCGTTTGATTTGACAGAGGTACGATTATCCACCAAAATTCATCATTAGTTAAATCAATAGCCAAAAAAGAAAATCTCTTCTACTCACAAGTTTTATGTTGTAGGCATTTGATGAGGCCGAAAGCTCTAAGACTCCAGGTTCTGCTAAATCTGTTAACAAAAAAATTAAAATGGTAAGTCAAGCATTTCAAAACAATAAATAAACACATTACTCAAATTCATTTCAATGGAGTTGTTATTATAATCTCATCTGCAACAAAGCTTAACATATCAATATGTTCCACTCCTTCATTGCAAGAGAAGTGAAAATTGAATTGTGGCATTGGAGGAATGGATTGCATTAATAAGAAGCAGTGATTTTCTAATGAATTTATCTTCCGTAAGCTATTTTATATTATTTAAGTTTGGAATAAGATTGCCTGATGAACCAGGATGTAAGACTATTTGATTTTTTTGCATTTGGTACTATTTATTACTTGGAGATTTGAAATCAATCATTATGTTTATTGTTTGGTCATCCCGCAAAGCTATTAGATTTTAGGCTAAATGTCATAAATTTGCAAAATCTGGTGGCCGGAGTAAGATATTTAGGAAATGTACCCCATAGTTTCAGAGAGTACATCGGATAGCTTAATTATATGCAGGTTTAGGAGTCTAATTATGAAGTGATGACAATTAATAGAGGGAGGCTTGAGGGATATATATGCAACCGACTAGACTATTTCCAGAAAATCAAAGAAATAGCAATTGTTGTGAACTGCATGTATGTATTGATAATGTTTACTTCATAATGCAATATATGTGTTGGCAACACTCTCAATCACAATTCTTCCAAAGGTTAGAATTAGAATTTGTCAATGCATTCTTCTCAAGCTTTTGGTTTAACTCCATTTCCTTCATTAGTATGCACATTAGAAACTAAAGTCCGACCCACAACTTCAGTTTGTTGTCTTTGGCAAATTTAATCCAAGTAGCAGAATTTCTTGCATTTCCATTGGAAAAAATTAACCCAACATTCCATTATCCATTTTTAATAGTAAAGTAAAGTAAAAAAATTTCATGTCACCCATTGTCGATCAGGAGGATTTATATTACTTGGAATATACTGAAATACAATCAGAAATATTTTAGATATGTAATTTTTTTTTATATCTTATAGGATAATATAATAAAAATAACAGCGACATAATTAATTAAATTCCAAATACACTATACTCTTACTGGGTCAATATTTCATTTTACAACATCTTTTGTACTACTTCATAATTTATTAAATATCTAAAATTAAATTTCTAAAATCTATCAATATCTAAAATATATAAATTATTATATGCCTAATTATAATCAAAATTAAAATATTATCAAAATTTAAACTAAAATTTTGATCTCATGCGTAGCGCGCGGGCAACGGTCCCTAGTATTCAAAAAATACGAAAATTAAAAATGAATGTTTTTTAAAATATTAAATTCGAATGGTTATAATAATTCAAATAATTGAAATATTCTAAAAATACGGAAATTAAAAATGATTGTTTTTAAAAACATAAAATTTGAATGTTTTTAAAAATTCAAATAATTGAAATATTTTAAAGTTACGATATTTAAAAATGAATGTTTTTTAAAATATTAAATTCGAATCGTTATAATAATTAAAATATTCTAAAAATACGGAAATTAAAAATGAATGTTTTTAAATACATAAAATTTGAATTTTTTTTAAAATTCAAATAATTGAAATATTTTAAAGTTACGAAATTTAAAAATGAATGTATATAAAATATATATTTTTAAAAACGAAAACTTACCGATTTAAAAATGAATGTATATAAAATATATATTTTTAAAAATAAAAACTTACCGGGTTCGAGTTCGACGGGTGGGGGTGGCGGCATTGAAGTGACTGGGGTGAAATCTTGTGATGATAGTGTGCCCCTTCCTTGTTCCATGATTTGAAGTTCGTCGGAAAATTTGAAGCTCGCCGGAATGTGACTATGATCGCCGGAATTGACAGTGAGAGTGATCGAGAGTGAGAGATTATGAGAGACTGAGAGAGACAGAGAGAGCAGATATAAGAGTGTAATGTAGGGAGAGAGTGAGAGACCGTGGGAGAGAGTGAGAGACCGTCATAATATTTATAGCAGTTGAAGACTTGGAGTCGAGGTAGCCGTTGCTAGAGCCCCGTTGGACATGCAATCATGCAGAGTTGCAGACTGCTAACTAGCCGTTGAGCTTGCACTTTGCAGGCCTCGGCATTGCAGACTAGTAGCCGTTGTAGAACTTGTAGCAGATAAACGAGCTGTGCCGTGCTGAGCGGGTCATTCGTGCCGAGTGCCGAGTTACAGGCGCATGAACAACACGCATATGAGCCGGTCCGTGCCGAGCGGGCCGTGCCGTGCCGGGTTATTGCACGGTGACGGGTTGAGGCGAGTCATACCGGTTCGTGCCGGTCCGGTTACGGTTCTTCATGTTGAAACTCGTGAACAACTCGGTTTTCAGCCGGTCCGTGCCGGTTATTGAACTGGCCCGATTTTCAAGCATCTTGGACGAGTTTTTTGGCTAGCCGGTGCGAGTTGGGCCGAGCCAACCCGCCCGGTTGGCCACCTCTAATGGCTCAAGACAGACCCCATGTGCATGAATTTCCAAGTGAGCAGATTTTTGCTCAATAGATATACTTCTAATTAAGTTCAGACAAGTGCAGCTCTAAGAAACAAGGATTCGGATTCAGGAATTAGTTTTGTCATAAGAGGCTTTATTTCTTCAGGATATATTAAAAGATGGGTCTATACGAAACCAAAAATGTAAACCTAAAACAATATCACAAGAGCTAGACTCCGTTGTTTACTACCTTTACTTGATACATTTTCCCTGAATGTCGTGTCATATGACATGGTTTGATTGTTAGACTTCTTTCGTATTTTTAGGTTTTGTCTATATTGGTGGACAAGTTCTGTTTTCTCACAATGGTATCTAGTAGTAGCTCCATGGATGGAATCCAACATGAACGAAATTCGATGTTAAAATTTTTACATCAAAATGAAACCAAAGTAATTTGTTATGATTCAAAATGTTAAAAAAATTCTTAAATTTTCATGGCTAATTCTTTAATTTTAATTATTATTTACCCCACTAACATATAAGACAAGTATAATAAAAAAACAACTTATTTACAATTTAAGTGCTATGACTTTTTAAATAAAAAATTATTTTTAATTTAATTTCGTTTACTACTAGCCCATTAGTAGTAAAGACAAGTAAAACTTGTAACAAAATATTCTTTTAATTTAAGAAGTTATAACCTTTAAATATAGATTATAAGTTTATAACTAACATTGTAAATTTATTATTATTTTATATTTTTATTTATTATTGAACAATTAACATCAATAATTTTTTAGCTACTAAAAAATCTTGCAAAAATTTTAACATGAAAATATAAAATTTATAAAACCGTGCATTCATTGAATATTGTCTAAAAATAGTATAAAAAACGGGGTACCTCAAATACAATATATACATACATATATATAGGCTATAGCTGGTGTGTTTTCTTCTCTACCATCTGCTTCTTCTCTGGCATTATCTTTACTCCCCTCTAACGATTCAAGTCTTCTTTGCTTCTCTTCTTCGCCTTTCTTAAAAAACACAAGATCACCGGAGATGACGAAAACGCGAACCACAACGATCTGCGTCGGAAACGAACCGTGTTCCGAGACGAACGAACTGATTCGAGATTCTCTATCACGTCCCACGTTCCTTTAACTCTGATCCAACATGACATGGTTGTGATGAGCCTGGAGGAAGAGGAAGAGGGTGGATTGATTTACAAGGGGAAATAGAAGAAGGTATGCTGAATCTCCAGTGGTGCATAGCAGGCCGTTTTGTGATAACGAAATATCGATTTTCAAGTAATGCATCGATATTTATTTGAATTTTATCATGATATTTATATTACCAGAGTTATAGAGGGCAGGCCATGGACATACAATTCAGCACAATTTGTTTTATAAGAATGGAAATTGGTGATAATCTGCGTCAAGTAACTCTGAAAAATCTGGATATGTGGATTCAACTCCATAATGTGCAGTATCATTATGTGTCTGAAAGGGTAGTTAGAGATGTAGCCAACTATATTGGAGTCATGGAGTGTTTATAGCCTCTGATCCTAATAACTTCCCCAAAAACTAAACGACTTCGATTCTTGAATAATCCGCATCACTTATTTTAATGGAGTTTGACATGATTTTTTGAGGGTTAGGGTGACAATTGATATCACAAAACCATTGAAAAGAAGGACGAAGATTAAAAAGAGGGGAGAAGAATATTTTTGGACAGATTTTAAATATGGACTACCAACGTTTTGTTTCATGTGTGGAGTACTTTTGTCCTAAATTGTTTAATATTCCAGGAGAGATAGCTAAACCATATGGTGTATTGATGCGTGCAAATCGCAGAAAATAGTAAACAATACGTAAAGCATATGCAGCAGAAAGAGTCAGAAATATGTTATGGTTTGAAGGAGTTTTTTCAGTACCCTAAGGGCACAAACGAGGTTTGGCTTTTCTATGGAGCCATATATATATATATGGTAATAGTAAATAAATAAATCTATTTTATCAAATATTTTAATACACATTATTATTATAAATATTAAAATAGTCCTTGAAATTTTACGATTTTTAAAATTGTCGTTGAAATTTACGTTGATGTCATCACATAGCTTACTGAAATTTGAAACACCTCAGAAGTAGAGGTGATGTGATGGTCGAAAGTCGAAATTCTAAAGTATGGACCAAATGTGACAAAGAAATAGATATGGGCCAGGTGGATAGTTTAATAGTGTATAAAACAGTTAGAAACTTTTATGGGCTCATCATTTAATTATCCCCAGTATATACACTATAAATTGTAGGCCCAATGAACCTATAAAGTACGAGTACTGTATATGTTACTTCTTGATATTAGAAACTTACACCGTTGCACGGGGAGAAACATTAACCGTGTGTAAGCTACAAATTTGTGTTTAGATGAGAACATAAATGAAGAGAAATAGAAAAAAAAAATATTTTTTTATCGTGCTTTTGAATTTTTCGTTGAATAAAAAAAATTGAAAAAAAAAGAATAGGAGAAAATTGTTTCAAAAAATTATGTGAGAATTTTTCTCATAATCATCACATTTTAAGAAAAAAATTATTAAGAAAATTTCCACTCCTGAAAAAACTTTCTATATTCTAATGAATAAATTTTGACATATATACTAAAACACTACAAACTCACTATCAAATGTTTAAAAATAGTATGACCCACTTTTTATAATGAATATTATTCCTATTTTTTAGGGTGATTGAATTTTTTTTTATTGTTATTTTTAAACACTTGGTAGTGACTTTGTACTCTTTTAATATGTATGTCAATATTTATTCTATTCTAATTCAGGAGCAAAACGTAAATTCTAGTTATTCGGTCAAAAAATATACAATTTTTTTTGTAAGAATTGATCGTGAAGATCTCTATGTACTAATCATCTTTCAAAAATTGTGGATTTAATTTGTAATTACAATTAAGTAACACCAACTCAGTACTCGATTCATTTTCAATTAAATATTGAGCATAGTTTTTGAAAAAAATACTTGAATTAGGTAAAAATTCAATTTTTTAATTAATTCAACTTTATTCGAAATCGGTAAATACATATATATGTACCAACATAATAATTAGGTTGGCCTATTAATTTGGTTCATAAAATATCTTGTATCTTGATATTTTAAGCACGTTAAAATCGTTTCGAGCATAAAATTTGTCAACATACCCAAACTCTACTCCATCAATACTTGAATTCAGTTGTAACATAAATATTTATATTTGATAAATTTTAAATGTACACACATAAAAAAAATTGAATATTTGACATTTTGTGGTACTCGAATAAGATTCCTCATACTTTTATTATATACGTGATATAATTAATCGAATTAAAAAAAGAATGAGTTGACGGGACAATTTCCAGGCTAAAGACAGACGCAACTCACAAGTCCGCGGCTGAAAATCTGCAACGTGGACCGGAGCAGTTAACCATAAGATTAAGGGGACATAATATTTGGACCGGAGCAAGTGGGGTGGATGAAAAATAATTTCTGTATGGGCCGACAAAGCCACTGGTTCTCACGTGGGTTGGGCAGGTCCCATGGGTCCACGCTCAAGAGCTTTATGTCAAATCAATCTGGATCCACTCAGATGAGTTCGAATTTGACCAAATGCCCCACTTATTTGTTTACAAGTTATAGCATTTACCATTTATAACATGTTTAAAACTAAAGTTTGGCAAGCAAAATTAAATCATACAATAAAAACATGGCTTAAATAAAATTTAAATTATGTGTTATTAACAATATATAATTAAAATCATATTTTAATATATTTAGTAAATTTAACCCTACATTTTTAATTATATATAATTGAATTTTTTTTAAATAATTAGTAAATTTAACCCTATGTTCTTAACTATTTACAATTAAAACCTCTTTTAAAAACATTTAGTAAATTTAACCTTGAATTTTTAGTTTTGAAATAAAATAAACCTTACTCAAATATGGTTCAATTTATGACAATTATAGAAGAGTATTTTTGAAAATAAATTAAATTTAGTGATGAACATTCATGAATATATTGAGCGGAAAGTGTGATGACAAGATGGAATAATATAAACGCATATTAAAATTTTATTGAACATATATAATATATTATATATATAGACATATTAATATTGAAAAGAATATCTAAATATCTAATTTATAAGAAAAAATCCTAATAATTGTATATATATATATATATTATGCTTAGATAATATCTATACAAAACAAATGACAATAGTGTAGTTGACGAATATTTATTCAAAATTTGGTCGTAATGTGTATTTTATTCCGAAATTAAAAAGTCAAGTTTAAATTTACTATATGTTTTAAAAAAATGTTTTAATTGTATGTCATTAAAAATATATTGTTAAATTTATTAAATATATTAAAAGGGGGTTTTAGTTGTATATTCTTGAAAACGCAGGATTTAAATTGTATTTAAGTCTAAAAACATAAATAAAATGAAATAAAGTGAGAAAAATTGTACTAGTATACTCTGAGTTGATATTCAATTTTTAATATTACAAGCAACTCATGCAAAACACGAGATGAATAACTAATATTTAGGTAAATTTATTTTTTTATATATATTTATTGATATTTACTACAAAAATTTATAACGTTGAGAATTTATGTTAATATAATATAATATTATCCGTGAGAAGTTGTATAAAAGTAGGACTATCGGGTGTTAGAGTTGTATGTATATATATATATATATATATATATATATATATATATATATATATATATATATATATATATATATATATATTAGATTTTATTAAAATTGAATGATTAAGATCGTTTCTATGGTTTATCTAAAATTGGATGGTTATGATTTTTTCTATGTTGACTAAAACTTTTAATCTTTCAGCTATAATAATATAGTATAGATATTTAATATTTGATTTGTGTTATTAGATTTAAAATTTTAATTTATTTATTTAATATTTAATACAATCTCTTGAGAAATAACTTGATATGGGCTGAAAGTAAGCCCTAAAGACACAATTAATGTGACATTAATTGGACATAGAATTGTCCAAAAGGGAGGCTCAATTAATGAGGCTTGAAACCCTAACTAGTAAATAAATTCGTAATTAATTAATTGGTTAAATATACAGCTAATTAATTATGTCCAAATACACGGAAACTACTCCAAATGGTAGTTTTCAAGACACCGCAATCAACAAGGAAACATATTCCTACTTGGAAACTACTTCTATCACAAGAAGAATACAGAATCCTTCTAGGAGGTGGCCTGCCCACCAAGGTTCCTAAACCTACTCTAATTCTTAGACTCTCTACGTCTATATAAAAGGTCTAACCCCTCATTCTTAGAATTACGTTTTGACTTGATTCTCTAAACACAACTGAGATACGTAAGCATCTTGTGAGGGCAGAACCAAGCTACGAAACACAAGTTCAGTCATTAAAGCTCGTTAAGCTCTAACATACATCGCATTAACTACACCTTAGTATTTATTCCATAACATTTGGCGCCGTCTGTGGGAAGGAGACTGTTAGTGTAGGTGCCTTAGAGGCAATACAATAGACCTTTATGTCATTTGATTATTCAATAAACATATTTATTATGACTTTAATTACTGCGATATATTTGTTAGCATAATAAATGTCCTTAGAATCATGATACACATTGTATAGTTTAGTACATGACTTGAACTTGAGATTATATAATAGATCATATTCTTAAATATCCCTAGTCGAGTATTATTATTATAGGACAATAATAATACATAAATAGACTAGTATGTTGTTTGACTGATAACCACATCTCATTGGTTATAAGTATGGGGATACTAAAGTCAACACATAGGTACATGCATGAGTACATGGCACTGGACAGACCCACAGTGAGATTCTTCATGTTTAATAAAGTCATAAGAAAGACTCACAGTGATAATGGTGTAATGATCCTCTGACTTGAGATCATTATATTTCTGTACGAGGATTAATACACTTTGACTACATTAAAAGTTACCTTTGACCGGGTAATGATAAAAGTGGACATCGGGTATATCATGAGTCGTATGAGAAATATGAATGATAGATAAAGGATTTAACCCTCCTATAATTAGGAGAGATATTATTGGCCTCTTGATTGAGTGAGACTATAAAATGCATGGCCGTGCTCAAATAACGATTTGTTTTCATAATCTACTCATGGATCAAGTAAACTCGGATTAAATGTTGAAGAGGATGACTAAATACATGCCTCGAGTTTAATCTATAATATATATGGTTAAAGGGATTATATTACACGGAAACATTAATCATGAAAGGTTTTATCGAATCACGATTTAATTATTATTTAATTGGGTAGCAATGATATATTACTAGATACCGCTCATTGTTTATAATTTTATTGGAGAATAAAATTATTGTTAATTAAATAATAGCCTATAGGGTCACACACATAGAGCACTTCAAGGAATAGTTAATTTAAATTAAAGATTTAAATTAATTGATGATTATTTGAATTTTATTATATTAATTAAGTGAGACTTAATTAATTGAAATAATATAATTCGAATTTGAATTCTGCCCTTAATAATTAAGTATGACTTAGTTATTAATTAAATAATAGAAATTCGATTTTTATTATTTAATCCTAAACCTACATGGGTTAGGCTTTGCTGTTATGGGTTGCTGATTGGGCCTCTTAACCAGCATTATAAATAGATAATGATAGGGTTAAGAGGGATTATGTTTTTTTTTTAAAACCCTAGAGGCAGCAGGCAGCAGCAAGGAGAAGAAGGCAGAAAGAAGAACAAATTTTGAAATCATCAAAAGGGAGGCTAGTACATCCATTCCATAATCAAGATCGTGAGACGTTCTTGAAGGTGCTCGTGTGGATACCATAGAGGTGTTTTCGAGAAGAAGACACAAGTCGTGAAAGTTAGGATCTCCGTTGAGTTCGTAGAAGTCAAGACCAAGAAAAGGTATGATTCCGTTTCACAATAATCAGTCTGAACTTATACATGATCCTGCGTTTAGGGTTCCGAATTTTTGTTATATTTACGTTTAATCCGCTACGTTTTATGCCTCGGAACCCAACAGAGACATCAACCATGGCAAGAACACGACGAACTGACGGAGACATCGTCCCTACCACGGGAGATCAAACTGCTATCATCCCTCCTGATGAAACTCAAACTACCGAGGTCCCCGCTACCACCACTATTCCCGCTGGAACTCAAGGTCCTAACGCCCAAAGGCTTGGTCCGTTTAGTGAAATCGTCCACTCCACCAATCCTGAGGAAATTATCCATGCATCCAACCCACTATCTCAGGTAACTCAAACTCCTTTTATGGCTACTACTCCTCACGCACAAATTTCCACTATTGTTATCCCAAGTAGCACTGTTGCCCAAACAAGACTTGGAATCTCCCAAACCTATCCCCCTCCTTACATCAGAGGGTTGGAACCAAAAAACTATGGGCGTAGAGAAGATGTCCGTGATTTCTTATGACCATACTCAACTGATGATGAAAGCTCAGAAGGCACCGATGTCCCGTAGGACACTAGAACAGAAAATTGCTTCCTACGAGGCTGAACTCAAAGAACTAAAGAAAAGCTTGGATCGGCAGGATAGAAGGACAACCTCGAGGTATAAAGCCCCCGACGTCATAGAACTGGATGAAACCCCACGAGGGAGAAGAACAGAAATTACTAAGTTCAAAATCATCATGAACGCTCACATCTCAAGTAAGTTCAAAATGCCCACCATCAAAGTGTATGATGGAGCAGGCGATCCAGCCAATCATGTGAAGACCTTCTCGAATGCATTGCTACTACAACCTATCAATGATGCTGTGAAGTGTAGGGCGTTTCCCCAAACCCTAGGGGGCATGGCCCAACGTTGGTATAGCCGGTTACCTCCCAACTCCATTGGATCCTTCAAAGAGCTCAGCAAGGCCTTCATAAGCCAGTTTATAAGCGAAAGAGTGCACGAAAAAAGTTCAGCTTCTCTCATGAATCTAGAGCAGGGAAAGAACGAATCTTTAAGGGACTATCTGAACCGTTTCACCAAGGAAGCCTTGAAAGTCCCGGACTTGGACAAAAAAGTGGCCATGATAGCCCTACAACAGGGAACAACTGATCCTTACTTTAAGAGATCTCTGGCTAAACATCCGCCTGAGAACATGCTCCTTCTTCAAGATAGGGCAGGAAAATACATTAAAGCGGAGGAAATAATGAAGAAAACCACTATATCGGTGGCGACACACGGGAATAATAATAATAAGAAGAGAAAAGGTGATCAAGAATATGACGCCCGAGACAAGTACTCCAAGATGGAGAAGAATTCAGAATCTCCCCCAAAGAAAAATAATTTGGGACAAAAGTTTGCCGAATACGCAAGGCTGAATGCACCTCGAAGTCAAATCCTTATGGATATTTATAGAGATCGAGACCTGAGATGGCCTAAACCCCTAAAATCTGATCCTGAGAAACGAAACAAGAATGCGTTTTGCCGGTTTCATAGGGATACTGGGCATGATATGGATGACTGTAGACAATTGAAGGATGAAATCGAATTCCTTATTAGAAGAGGAAAGCTTTCTAAGTATACTAAGGATGGAGGTCATGATAGGCGCGACGATAACTGAAAGAATAACGATGGTCGGGATAGGAATCCTCAACCTAGAGGACCAGTTATTAATATGATTTTCGGGGGACTCACCGCTGCGGGGAATTCCAGGAATTCAAGAAAAGCATACGCAAGAGAAGTTATGCAAGTCGTAGGAGAAGCACCTAAACGTGCTAGGACGGAGGCGGTCATATCTTTTGATGACTCAAACCTAGAAGGGATAAAGTTTCCTCATGATGATCCTCTCGTTATTGCCCCTTTGATAGGCAATTCAGAAGTAAAAAGAGTCTTGGTGGACAATGGAGCATCTGTTGATATCTAGTTCCATGATGCATTTGTAAAGATGGGATACAATGACTCCCAGTTAACCCTTTCAGATGTTCCCATCTATGGCTTTAATGGAGTAGAGTCAAAGGTAGAAGGAACCATTCACCTGCCCATGACAATGGGAAGAGAACCTAAAGAAGTCACTCAGATGCTAACTTTTCTGGTGATCAAAGCATCTTCTACATACAATGCCATCCTTGGAAGAACAGGTTTGCATGCTTTCAAGGCTGTAGCCTCAAGTTATCACTTAAAAATCAAGTTCCCCACCAGAAACGGTGTTGGGGAGGAGAAAGGAGACCAGAAAATGGCGAGAAGTTGCTACGTGGAAGCCCTGAGACCCGATGGAGTCGGGGAGCAAGTCCTACCCATAGAGGACATGGACTTAAGAGAAAACGAGGAACGAAGGGGAAAGCCAGCTGAGGACATGGTTCCAATTCCTTTAGTTCCAGGGGAATCGGAGAAAGTCACCTATATTGGGGCCTCATTAGAAGAGCCTATGAAAGAAAAATTGACAAAGTTCTTGCAAGAAAACAGAGACTTATTTGCCTGGACAGCCGCTGATATGCCGGGAATTGACTCTGAACTGATCACTCATAAGCTTAACGTGGATCCACAGCGAAAAACGGTGAAGCAAAAGAAGAGAAATTTTGCTCCAGAAAGGCAGGAAGCCATAAAGCAAGAGGTGGAAAAGCTTTTAAAGGCTGGATTCATCAAGGAAATTCAATATCCCGAATGGATTGCTAATCCTGTAATGGTCAGGAAATCCAATGGAAAGTGGAGGATGTGCGTTGACTTCACTGATTTAAATGATGCATGCCCAAAGGATTGCTTCCTCCTCCCGAGGATTGATGCACTCATAGATGCCACGGCGGGACATGAGATGTTAAGATTCATGGATGGCTTTAGTGGATACAATCAAATCCGGATGCACGAGGATGACATTGCCAAGGTATCCTTCATCACTGACTTTGGTGTATTTTGTTATCTCGTTATGGCCTTTGGGTTAAAGAATGCATGGGCCACTTATCAAAGGCTAGTAAACAAAATTTTCAAGCATCTCATTGGAAAAACCATGGAGGTCTACGTTGATGATATGCTAGTCAAAAGTCTCGATAAGGCCGATCATATTGAGCACCTGCGAGAGGCTTTCGAAGTGCTAAGGCACCACAATATGATGCTTAACCCTGCAAATGCGCCTTTGGTGTGGGATCTGGAAAATTCCTAGGAATGATGGTCTCTAAAAAAGGGATTGAGGTCCATCCTAACAAAATCAAGGCCATACTCGACATGGAACCTCCAAAAACAGTAAGGGACGTCCAAAAATTGACAGGAAGAGTTGCTGCCCTGGGAAGGTTTGTCTCAAAGTCTGGGGATAAATGTCTACCCTTCTTCAAGACATTGAAAAAAGTTAAAGATTTCGTGTGGACAGAAGAAAGTCAAACGGCCTTTGAGGAACTGAAGAAATATATGGCTAAAGCCCCGTTGTTGGCCAAGCCTAGCCCCGAGGACATCTTATACTTGTACTTGGTCATATCAGAAAAAGCCCTGAGTGCTGTCCTTATAATGGAAGAGGAGAAAATTCAAAAACCAGTTTATTATATGAGCAAGGTCTTGCATGGAGCGGAACTTAACTACTCCAAAATTGAGAAGTTTGCACTGGCCTTGGTAATGGTCTCAAGAAAGTTACAGCCATACTTTTAGGCGCACAAAATCGAAGTATTAACTGATCAACCCCTGCGAAACATTATACACAGCCCCAAGGCAAGTGGAAGACTGATTAAATGGGCCATTGAGCTAGGAGAATTCGACATCAAGTATAAGCGTCGAATGGCCATTAAAGCCCAAGCTCTTGCTGACTTCGTGGTCGAGTGTACTATTGACGACCAAGAAGTCGGGGGGCAGAACAGTGAGGAAACAACACAAAAAAGAGGACAGACTCCTAAAGAATATTGGGTGCTCAATTTTGATGGGGTATCAAAAACAAAATCTAGCGGCGCAGGCTTGGTGCTACAAAATCCCGAAGGATTCATCATTGAGTATGCTATTAAGCTTGATTTTTCAACAACTAACAATGAAGCCGAATACGAAGCCCTGATAGCAGGCCTAGGTTTGGCCAAAGCACTAAATGCCAAGCATCTCAAAGTTTGTGATGACTCAAAGCTGGTTATATCCCAAGTAAATGGGGATTTTGAAGCAAGGGAAGAAATCATGGTCAAGTACCTCCGATTAGTCAAAGCTATAATGACTCAATTTGAAGAATGTCAGGTTGAGTATATTCCTAGAGAAGAGAATACAAAGGTCGATGCCTTATCAAAGTTCGCCTCATCAGAAGTGGATGAACATATGAGAAGTGTTTACTTCCAAGTCTTGAAGACCCCCAGCATCAATGCGAAGCTGGTAGCCCCGATACACATGGGTAGTTGTTGGATGGATCCAATCAAATCCCACCTGCAATCTGGATGGACTCCTGCCAATACCATGGAAGCTAGAAAGCTTACTACAAGGGCATTAAGGTACGCTCTTATTGATGGAATTCTCTATAAGAAATCTTTTGTTATTCCATACTTGAAATGCTTAAGGGCAGATGAATCCCATAAAGCCTTGAAAGAAGTACACGAAGGAATCTGTGGCCAACACTTAGGGGGCAGGGCTTTGGCTCAAAAAATCACCCGCCTTGGTTTTTACTGGCCTGACTTGATAAAAGATTCGAAAGAATACGTAAGAAGATGTGACAGGTGCCAAAGGCATGCACCGGTTGTCAGACAACCACCTGAGATGTTGACGTCCATCAATTCCCCTATCCCCTTTGCAATGTGGGGAATGGACATCCTTGGACCCTTTCCAATAGCTAGCGTACAGAGAAAGTTCCTGATCGTTGCGATCGATTACTTCACTAAATGGATCGAGGCTAAACCACTAGCCAAGATAACCACAAAGCAAGTAGCTCAATTCTTCTAGGAAAACATCATATGTAGGTATGGAATACCACGAATACTGGTGACGGACAATGGCACGCAATTCAATAATGAAGAATTCAAGGAATATTGCAACGATAATGACATCAATCTGCGCTTCACTTCTGTTGCACATCCCCAAGCAAATGGGCAGGCTGAGGTAGCTAATCGAATCATCCTAGATGATCTTAAAAAAAGAATCGAGCGTTCTGCCAACACTTGGGTGGATGAGCTTTTGCCAATACTATGGGCTTACAGAACTACTCACAGAGTTACTACCGATGCAACTCCGTTCTTCCTGGCTTATGGAGCTGAGGCGGTGGTTCCAGTTGAAATATCACATGTATCCCCAAGAATCAAGGCCTTTGAGCCCGAGGAAAATGAAGAAGGGATGAAGCTTGCATTAGACCTGATAGATGAAGTCAGGGACAAAGCTCATGCAAAAATCATTGAATATAAAAAGAAGTCGTCTTTCTACTACAACCTAAGGGTTAAAGAAAGATTTTTTAGACAAGGGGAATTGGTCCTCAGGAAAGCTGAAGCTTCAGGGGTAGGCCCCAAAGGCAAATTAGCCCCCAACTGGGAAGGGTCGTACAAGATAAAATAAGTTAAGGGAGGAGGATCATACATCCTAAAAACCCTGGAAGATGTTGAGATGCCAAGGACATGGCATGCCTCAAACTTGAAGATTTATTATGTTTAAAGAATTCAGCTATGAGTTCTTATATTTAGTAAGAACTAAGTAGAAATAAGGTTCGATGAAACCATTAGGATGTAAGAGCTTTTCGCTCCATACAAGGTTCTCATTTTGTAAGGGTTGTGCCCACTTTAGCCTCGAAGGCATTATTAATAAAATTCTCAGCTTTATAGCACCTTAAAACATGTGTCTAGCCTAGAGTTGGCAATTCCTAAGTTCCTTTATGATAAAGGAACTGGATCAAGCCTGGATAGGCACGTTAATATATATGCTTATTTGTTCTTTATGCTCGAAAAGTATATTTTGTCAGATATACTAAGGCAAGAAAAAGAATAAAAAGGAGCACGGTTGGCACTTCAAAAAATTTCCAGGTTCATATGTTCTTTTATGCTCAAAAAGTATATTTTTATAAAAAATGCTAAGGCATAAAACAGAAAAACAGATAACAAAGCGGCTTTTTATAAATAAAGAGTCTTAGGAGTTCATAAATTAAAAACAGAAAGGGAATACAAAAAATACAAGAAATACAGGAAAATGAAAGAGAAATTAAGGGAAATCTTCAACATCTTCATCCTCCCCTGTCTTTTCTTCTCCTTCTGCTTCTTTCCTGGCATTTTCCTCAGCCTCTGGGGAAGAGTCGAAGACCCGATCGAACTCATCCAAGGCCTCACCGCCCGACAAATCTCCCGACCTGTCCCTTCAGCATTTGAAATCAAAGTCAAAGGCTGACCCATAGGACAGGGGAATTCAGCAGGATCGAATAGACCGGGGTGCTTAGCCAAGACGACGTCAAGGCACTTTTCCCAGGCCTGAGCACAAGTAGCCGGGAAGACCATATCGTCATGCTTATCAATAAAAGCATAAAATTCCTCCGACTCCAAGTACTCATCGATTACGACCTTCTTCCCGGCCCTAAGCTCCTGCAGCTCTGCGTGGGCCGCCACCAGTTCTTGCTCCTTCTCGAGCAGCTTCTTTTCCAAAACGGCCACCTTTGACTCTGCTTTGGCCTTGCCCTTCCTTTGGGCCTTCTCCGAGAAGCGCCAGGTTTTGGCCTGGTGAGCCATGGTCTGAAAGTAAGTATTGACCTGTTCAAAAAGAACGGATTAGTAAGAAGTTAAGAAAATTAAAGAGAGAAAGGAAATGAATGTGCCTTACCATGGCAACAGCCCAGGCCCCCAAAGTCTCCGCCTCTTCTATGTCCGTCTTCAGGACAATCTTGGCCTTGTCGACCGGAGGAATAGAATTCTGTGACCAATCAAGGGAGTTCAGAGTACTCCCAACAATGGTGTCTTGCCTCCTCAAACCCCAGCTGGGCCTCCAAGTAGCGGTGTCTGGGTTCTCCTCCTCTTCGACCCAGGGCCTCTTTCCTTGGGCCTTATCACAAGGTTGAAGAAACCCAGGAAGATTGGGCTCCTTGATTGGTGTTAGTGGACTTTTTTGTCCACTATATACGTTTCAAATTGGCTTAAATTGATCGCTAGTACCCAAGTATTTAGTGTCTTTTGATGTGTTTTATGTTTTTGGTGTGCAGATTCCCAGGCGGAGCAGAATTGATAATTAATTGCATAAATTGGTGGTGCATGAGCTAGGAATTCAAGGGAGAAGGGTCAAGACTTGAGTTGAAGCAAAGAGAAAGCAAGGCGACGCGCTAAAGAAGCAAGGAGCAAAGAAAAGCAATTCCGGGCAGAATAGTCAGGCGCGCCCACCCCGTTAAAGGCGCCCCCACGCTCCATTAATGAGGCGCGCCCGCGCTCCTTGAGGCGCGCCCGCCCTTCCAGCCGATTCCAGTTGCTGATTTTTCTGCAGTGGTCCGTTTCGAAGCCCAGAAAGCAGCAAGCCCATGAATCATTGTTTTTATGTAACCTAGTATAAAGACATAAGGATTATTATTATTTTCATTATCTAGGAAATTAAGTATTATCTAGGTCATTATCAGACAAGAGGCGGAGTACTTTGTGAGCCGTCAAGCTATTGTTCTTTTGTAATTGTCTACACGTGGATTATCGGTTGTTTCTTTTACTCTTGCAATTAAAATCAGTTTTTGTTATGTTTAATTGTTTATCTACTATGTTTTCATATGAACCCATGATGTCGGCTAGTCCAATTATGGGCTAATCGTTGTCATGGGATTTTAATGGATTTTTCTATCAAGTCTAGATATTGATTGTCTTTATGCCAAAGTGTGTGACTGTTATGGATATCCTAGTATGGTTAAGCTTATTCGTTGTAAATGCATCGCGAACATTTATGATTGTTTATTGAACCCTTGTGAATGCGGAAGTGGATCTAGGGTTTAGAACATGCCATGCTAGCATAGGTTTTTGCATGTTAAGAGCATGTATTAATTTGTGGTGTAAGTCTAACCGTCTTGCACTGACTATGTGATTTTATGGATACTTGTGCTTAAGCCATTATGTTTTCAATCTCTATAGACATATAGGGACTAATCGTGGTGGTTGACTATTTGACTTCTATCAATTGTGGATGTTCATTAGGATGGTATGCGTACAACGAAAGTTGGCGTTTATCAGTTTAGAGGGTCTGATCAGTTATCATCACTTTCACATGCTAGGTTGAAAAGGCATAAGATTCTAGATGAGATAGATTATGAAGTTAAAATCCCATGTTTATTTCATATAAGTAATTCGTTAAGTTTTAAATAGTAGTGTAATCAAAACTCCAATTGTTATTTTCTTAGCAGTGAAACTTAATCATACTCTGGTGTATAAGTGAACTAAACGTAAGCAAGTCGAGTCTCTGTGGGAACGAATCTTACTTATTACTGTATTACTTGTGACCACGTTCTCTTGCGTGAATAAAGTGTGAACAAGTTTTTGGCGCCGCTGCCGGGGACTCGGTTCATTGTTTTGTTTAGTTAATGTGCTTATCATCAGTGATCGTTAGATATCACTGACTGAGATTTGTTACTAATCGTTCTTGTTTGTACGTGAATTCAGGTAATTGATCGTGTATGCGTACTCGTTCTCAATCGAGTAAGGAAAAACTGGAAGAACACTTAGACGAAGAAGAGGGAATTGCAGTTCCAGAAATTGAACCAGAATTAGTAATGGGGGATCCAGTGAAAGCTCTTAAGGATTACTCTCAACCGAAGATCAATGACATTCAGTCAAGCATTGTTAGGCCGGCTATTGCAGCTAATAATTTCGAAATCAAGCCGGGCACAATTCAAATGGTTCAGAATTCTGTGCAGTTTGGGGGTTCACCTGCTGAGGACCCTAATATGCATATCAGAGACTTCATCGAGATCTGTGATACCTTTAAAACCAACGGGGTTTCTGAAGATGCTATAAAACTGAGGCTGTTTCCATTCTCTCTACGAGACAAGGCAAAGAGTTGGTTGCATTCGCTGCCAGCAGGTTCTATAACTACTTGGGAGGATCTCGCACAAAAGTTTCTGACTAAATTCTTTCCTATGGCTAAGACGGCAGCCATGAGGAATGCTCTTACACAGTTCAATCAACATTCTGGAGAAACGTTGTGTGAAGCTTGGGAAAGGTATAAAGAGATGCTTCGAAAGTGTCCCCATCATGGGATGCCAGATTGGATGGTCATTAACGGTTTCTATAATGGATTGAATCATTCACGACCTATGCTTGATGCAGCATCTGGAGGAGCTCTTTGGGCCAAGAGCTATGAAGAAGCTTATGACTTGATTGAAATGATGGCTGCCAACGAGTATCAGAATCCTACTCAGCGATTGCCGCATAGTAAAACTGCAGGTGTTTTTGAAGTGGACGTTGCCACGGCTATAACAGCTCAATAGCCTCGCGGGCTTTCCTCATTTTGTGGGTCTCTTGATCGCCCACGCCCAAGTGAAAATTGATATTTTCCGCCGCTGCAAAACAAACAAGAAAATAAACAATCGAACTCAGAAAAATCAAAAAGAAAGGAGAAGGCAAGAACAGAAAATACCATTATCAGAAACGTTCGAAAGGCCCACGACCTTTAAAGAAAACTCTTCTAATATCTTCATGTGATGGGTCGAGCCCTTATCCTAGCCCAAGTCAGCAATAATGAGTTTCTCTTCGGGAGAAAGCTGGATCAGGCCTGCATTCCCATCTTTGACTTTGCAGAACTTGGGCCTGAAGAGAGTGCCCCAATCTCCTCCTTCCCATTCTAAGTATAAGAAATCCCTCCGCCAATCTATGTTGTTGTCGGGCAATGATTTATTACAAAAGATTGGGATCACCCCCTGCCTATGATTGATGTAGATCCAGCCCAATATGTTTGACGGGCTATTCTTAAACTGAAAAATACTTCTAAAAACGGCAACAGAAAGGGGATAATTCTTTCTAAGACATAAAACAATAAAACAAAGAAGTGTTCGCCACGAATTTGGGCTCAGCTGACACGGGTTAATCCTAACTTCAGCTAATAACCTAATTACAAACTCATGGAAATGGAATCTAAGCCCACCTATAAGGGCATCTCTAAAGATACATAACTTATTGGGCCGCCAATGACAGGCCCGATCCCCAGGCTCAGCTAAAACAAATCTATATCCTGGTGGAAGTTTATACAATCTTGTAAATTTATCACAATGGGCCTGGTTGGTGAAAGTACTAGAAAACCTAAAAGCGTTTAACTCAGCTAATGTAGGAAACTCGTCTCCCATGGTTTGAAGGAGATCAGAAAGTGAAGAAAAAGTGGAGTTTACGGTAACTATATTACCTCTTTTCGCCGCCCTGGCAAGGAGTCGTTGTTGAGCAGCATCCTGATCCGCCATGGATATTCAACAGATGAAGGTTTAAAGGGTGAAGGAGATGAAGATTGATCGGAGAGGACTCGCCGGAAATCGCCTTGACAAAATGAATTAGAGAGAAATTTGAGAGAAGTTTACTGAGAAAGTGATAAGTAAAAAGTGAAGTTCTCACTTCACTGATTTATAGCCAAAGAAAACGGTAGTCCAACCGGTTAAACTTCCTATAGCCGGTAAAAATAAGGCCCATAAACTGGTTGGGCCTGGCAGGCCTGTGGCCCAAAAATCGAGGAGGACTGAAACGCGTAAAAAATAGAAATGGGTCAAGGCCCACTAAATCACAATCTAGGGGCCTTATCAACTAGAAATCAAGATGTGAAATAAGTCGACCAGAAGACTCATTCGACTATGATACATTTTGCCACCAAAATCGACTAGGATCCTGGTCAACAATCGACCAGGAATCCTACACGACCAGGATTCAAATTAATCCTAAAACCGACTAGGATCCTGGTCGAAAATCGACCAGGAATCCTACTCGATCAGGATCCAAATGAATCCCAAAATCGACTAGGATCCTGGTCAACAATCGACCAGGAATCTTACACGACCAGGATTCAAATTAATCCTAAAACCGACTAGGATCCTGGTCAAAAATCGACCAGGAATCCTACTCGATCAGGATCCAAATGAATCCCAAAATCGACTAGGATCCTGGTCAACAATCGACCAGGAATCCTACACGACCAGGATTCAAATTAATCCTAAAACCTACTAGGATCCTGGTCGAAAATCGACCAGGAATCCTACTCGATCAGGATCCAAAAGAATCCCAAAACCAACTAGGATCCTGGTCGAAAATCGACCAGGAATCTTCCTCGATCAGGATTCAAATGAACCCCAGAATCGACCAGGAATCCTGATCGACCAGGATTCAAATGAGTCTTAGAATCGACCAGGATCCTGGTCGAATTTGTCTGGGATTCCTGGTCAAAAATAATATCAAAAAATGCCAGAAAATCGTTAAAAAATGATTTAAAAGGCAAATACCTGTCGGTACCAATAAATTATGGGAACTTCTTTAAAAATAGAGAAAAATTCCTAGAAATTAAGGAAAAATACATGTGGGTACCAATAAATTATGGGAACTTCTCTAAAAATAGAGAAAAATTCCTAGAAATTAAGGAAAAATACTTGTAGGTACCAATAAATTATGGAAGATTCTCTAAAAATAGAGAAAAATTCCTAGAAATTAAGGAAAAATACCTGTAGGTACCAATAAATTATGGAAAATTCTCTAAATATAGAGAAAAATTCCCAGAAATTAATGAAAAATAGTGATGGGCGCAAGAAAATAATTATAAAAATTCTTCATGGTAACTTGAGTAACGGAGTCATGAACCTTAACTTCTACAAAGTATTGCACACTTTACAGAAGTTAGGGGGCAAATGATATGGGCTGAAAGTAAGCCCTAAAGACACAATTAATGTGGCATTAATTGGACCTAGTCTTGTCCAAAAGGGAGGCTCAATTAATGAGGCTTGAAACCCTAACTAGTAAATAAATTCGTAATTAATTAATTGGCTAAATATACAGCTAATTAATTATGTCCAAATACATGGAAACTACTCCAAAGGGTAATTTTCAAGACACCGCAATCAACAAGGAAACATATTCCTACTTGGAAACTACTTCTATTACAAGAAGAATACAGAATCCTTCTAGGAGGTGGCCTGCCCACCAAGGTTCCTAAACCTACTCTAATTCTTAGACTCTCTACGTCTATATAAAGGGCCTAACCCCTCATTCTTAGAACTACGTTTTGACTTGATTCTCTAAACACAACTGAGATACGTAGGTATCTTGTGAGGGCAGAACCAAGCTACGAAACACAAGTTCAGTCATTAAAGCTCGTTAAACTCCAACATACATCGCATTAACTACACCTTAGTATTTATTCCATAACATAACTATAAATGAAATTCGTTCACAAATTTTTGATATCAAATATCCACCATATTATTAATACAACATATGTGTATATGTAATCAAAGTTTCAGAGGGGTGGGAAAAACCAGAAAGGGGGATTTAATTGAAGGTAATGAATGGAAAATAATATATTTGTAATTAAAATTGTATATTTGCAGTGATTTGAAAATATACTATTTTTACGACATAAACTAGTAAACCTGATATTTATGATAAATTTCCTAAATTTGATAGAATCTCTCTCTCTCTCTCTATATATATATAATAGCAGGGGTAATGGGGTGGTGACGTCGCAATCTAATATTTGTTTAAGCTTATTTTCTTTAACCTGGTGCATTCGACTCCTATATTCATGCCGCATATGCTTTTTAGTTTAATTACTGCTTTTTTCATAATTATTTTTTGAAATATTAATTATTAATTTTGAATTAAACTATTACATTGGTTAATAAATATTTTTAAATAATAAAATTTAATTCAGTCGTATGAAGATAATTGATCAAATTTGATAATATTATATTTATGCATTTATTCGGGTCATAATAGAAAATACATATTTGACTAATTTGCATAATTATTTATTTTATTATTGTTTTAAAAATTATAGATTTGATTGAAATATTTACATGTGCATAACCGCATAGGTAGCCCGACTCATTTAAAAAATATGTTTAAAATTATTTTCAACTATCATCAAATATAAAATTTTATAAGCCGCGCGTAGCACAACGTTGTTTCCAAGTACTATCTAAGCTAATTCCTATCTAAGAATTGTTATCTATATTATATTATTATAACCGAAAGATTAAAAATTTTGGTATGGTACCGGGTGATCCATAGCAAAGATCTTGACCGTCCAATTTTAAGTGAACCACAGAAACAATCTTAACCGTTGAATTTAATAAAATATAATTTTAAAAGAATATAATCATACATACAATTCTAACACCAATAGTCCTCCTTTTATGCAAACAACTCATAAACATTATAATTCTAAAGAATATAAACATTATTTTTATGTAAGAATATAATTCTGTTGATATGATAATATTATATTATATTTAAATTATATTCTATATTTTTTATTTTACGAATCTCACTTATCCTATAATTTTTATTTAATATATCATTAAAGTTTATCCTATAATTTTAATTTAATATATCATTAAAATTTATGATAACATTGAAAGTTTGGTAGTCGGTCGATATTTGGGCCGGATAATTGATTAATTATTGGGTCTAATTTTAAAATATTAATCTTCTAACTAAAATACAATCTCATATTAATCTTCTAACTAAAATATCTCACATTAATCTCTCAAGTAAAATACATCTCTATACAAAACAAACAAAAATTATCATATTAAAATATAAATATAAATAAATTATATAAAACATATACATATAATATTAAATAAAATTTAAATTATTATTATACAAATACAAATAAATTCAAATCATTAAAAAATATTAAAATAAAAATATTAAAAAACTAAAAAAATTCATCTGTGCATGGCACGGGATATAAGCTAGTATAAATAAAATTTGCTTCAATCAAATATTAGCCGCTCGTTGGAGTCTTTGGATATACAGGAAACTATGAGTTAATTTTGCAAATGTAAAATTTTGTAAATAATTTTGAACAAAAATTGTTGTATTTGAGTAAACTAATTGTTCTTGCGTTCGCATTACACATGTTTCACCCTAATGCAAATATACAATTTTTTTACTTGTATTTTAAAATTAGGATTCTACAAAATATTAAGTGTAATCATTCAAACAAGACTAAAATTTTTTTGAACTACAACTCATACTCAATTTAGAAAACTCAACTATGGAGTATAAAAAGTTGTACATAATTATCAGAAGGTGCTAGACCAGGGACACAGAGGTTGGCAGTACAGGGAAATGGGATGATTGTGTGGATGGAGGTGGCTTCAAATAGAAAAGGTAATAGGACAATAAGTAGTAGTGTACAGTATATTCAACTCAAGCTCACTCGTGTGCTCATTTTTATTACTGTACTTGTGTTAAAGTGGGTGTTGTGTTGGATCAATCACTCGCAGAGTCGCAGGTGTGCCAGTCATTACTGGTGCCTTTTTTTCATTTACTTTCATGTATGTAAGGGTTTTCTGATTCATGTCTGCCCTAATAATATACTCCCTTCGGATATGTGGACATGCACACAATTTTCATATCCGGATAATAGTTTCGAGTTGGTTTCTTTTCGGTAAAAGTTGGGTCGTCTTCAAATTCTGTCTCACGATATGTTCCCGAGTTTGAATATAGTGATGAGATCGGAACGGAAAAGAAAAGAATTTTTTCTTCTTTTTATGTTGTGTTTAAAATAAAAATGATTGAGAGAGAATATTTTTTTAAAAAATTTCTTCTTGAAATGATTATGAGAGAAGCTCTCATATAACTTTTTAAAATATTATCCCTCTATCTTTCTATTTTCAAAATTTTCTCTCAAATTTTAAAAAAACTTGGTTCATGAGAAAATTTCTTAAATATTTTTTATTTCTCTTTTATTCTCTTTCATTCCCTTCTCTTCTTCTTTAACACAAATCTCTGAAACACACCTGTTTGAATATTAACTTATAAGTTGGCTTACAATTTAAGTTTTTTTAGAGATTTTAATTTATAAGTTAAAATTAATTTATTTATATTTTTTGTATAATAAATAAAAATAATTTCTAAATTAAAATTTGAAAAGTAGGTATAATCATTTATTTTGATTTTTTACAAATTGACTTTATACAAATATTTACAATTCCATTAAAAGATATATAACTTTTAACGGATGTATTTAATGTGGATTCTCAATTTTAAAAATTCAGGTATATTTAATTTAAATTTTAAAAACTCTATTAAAATTTGTTGATGTATTTTAAAAAATTCAATTTTAACATTATGATATTATATTGTAGCTACCATTATCCTCATTTTTTTAAAGACCATATGTACATCTCCAGTTCTTCCTTCACTAAATCGGCTGCTCTGCACCATTTAAAAATTTTACTCCCTCCACGGGCATCTCCAAATAAGTGTATTTTTTTATTTTTGTGTGATCAAATTGATTTAAATTTGACCGTAAATTAAAAATTATTCTTTTACATTTTTCAAAAACTGAAAAATATATTTTGAAAGTTATTAGATATATTTTCTTATGATATAATTTTTAATTTTTTCTTAATTATATATTATGTGTAATATTCGATCAAAAATTAATTAATTTGCTAATAAAAATCAAAACATGACAATTATTTAGAGATGGCGGAAGTATTTTATAAGATCAATTTCAATTCCTTTCTTTTGATCTTGGAATTGTTTAATAATACACTCATTTCCGCGACCTATTTTGTCCACACAAACACAAACTACCAGGTCTGATAATTCAAGTAATCAGATTGGTATTGGTTAATTTCGGATCGAATTCGATCGGATCAACTTTCAGTTATAATATATTTGGAGTACTGTTAGGATTTGATCTGACTCGGATCGGATCTAGTTCGAATTAAAATCGGATAAATTTCAGATTAAGATTGGATTAAGTTCAATTCAAATTAAATTCGATTTATATTAGTTTGAATTTTTATTATTTTGGATCCCAAAAAAATAGTCCAAATTAATCTTGGATTATTTTTTAATATAGTAAAACTAAAATAAATGTCGTTAAGTAAGTTTGTGAAAATAATAATTTATTCATTATCTTTCTTTTTTTATTTTTTAATTTGTGAAATTTTAAAAAAAAATCTTATTATTAAAAATATTAGTTGTAATATAAAATGATATAAGTTTTTTAAAACTTTGATGATATAAGTATTTTAATTTTTTGATATAAAATTATGTTAAATATAAATTTTACGTAAGAATTTGTTAATTTAGTGAATAATAGTGAGCAAATATATGAATTATTGGCTATGACTCATTAAAATATACTCCGTAACTATTAGATTAAAATTCAATTCATTTTTTTTTAATGTAATGCGAAAAATTCATTATAAAAATATTGAATCCAGCCGGGACAAACCCCCGAACTGTCAACTACAACCCGATTGTAAAACAAAAAATGAGCTAAACAAATAGTCGTTTTGTTTTCAAATCGTTTAACACATAAAATATCCAAATTCTTTAATCTAAAAAATATTACAATGATATCTCGAGTAATCCAACCTAGATCAGCTGTGAAACTAGTAGTATCACAATTGACCTTCACGTAAGTGTCATTTATAGCCCAAGAACTATCACTTACATCAATTAATATTGGAGGAACAAATATCTCCAAAATATGAATAATTTTTTGTTATGAAAGGTGAGTTCTTACGATATCTAGCATTATCCCAGATTCAATGCGAGTCTTACGGATCTCCCAAAATATCATATAAATCTTTCTCATAAAAACTACCGAAATCCGTAACAAGACAGACAAAAACATCAAAATATAACACACTAATATCCCAAAAAGATGGGTACGACTAATAACTTTGATAATAAAGTATCTAACAAGATCTCATCCAAAAAGGATTAGATCTCGATTTTATTGAAAAAACTGGTAAATAGAAGAGGGGATGAGAGAGCGAAGAGGGCTTAATCGGTGAAGGGGGATGAATGTCTGGAAAGTGGAAAAGTGACGACTAGAACCCTAGATATGGGAGTCAGACTCTCAAAACAACCTATCCAATTCATCTCTTTTCTAATTCGATGTAATTCGTATTTATATCGAATAAGATTTCGTGCTTCAAGTCATATTCGGTTCAGATGATGTTGTATTCAATCTTAATCGTTTCTAAGTCATTATCAAATTTAGTATTTCAGATTATTTTCAATTTGGATAATTTGCGGTTTGGATCAAATCGATTTTTAAATTATTACCAAATTATGTAATTTAGATATAAAACCAAATCTCACTTTCACGTATTTCGATTCATTTTTTCAGATCTAGACCCATTTTACCAGGTCTAACTAGCAACACACTCTGTGCCATTCCATTACATATTCCACCATTCCATTACAAATTTCAAAGTTCACTGAATGGATTGACATTCACATAAAATATGTTTAAAATCTTCTTCACATCATGCACAAAAATATGTCAAAATCTAAATCTAGCTGCTTGCGATTAATTAACGAACAATATTGACTAGTTTGCGATATGATATGAAAATCTTATCGCGTTGGTGCTATTAAGGATGATTTTCACATGAGACTTACTGATTTTAAGAAAAGAGTGATGAAAGATTTTTTTGGTTTATCTATGAGGGATATGCTCCATTATCTTTTTGTTGAAGATGTTGGTTTCAAAACTGAGAACATATTCCCAAATAACTCGAGTTTTTTTCAAGAATTCATGATTTAACTAATGCAAGTTATATCACCTCTTTACACATTTTTTTGTTCAATTTATGGTTGGGGCAAAAGTTTTTTTTTAACATGAAATAAAAATGGGTAATTTTATGAAGAATAGTTCGATTGGGTTGGAAACTATGGTGAGCTTGATTAATGAGCTATCATTAGATTCTATGTGCAAGATTCAGAAATAAGAGAGTATCGACCAAAGAACCAAGAACACAAGAGAAAATGCAAATAAGAAGGTAATTTCAGCATAATGAGAATGTTACTCGTGGCTTTCCTAGAGATTTTAGGAGTACATTTTCAAAATGAAGGTCAAGATGGAGCAAAACTTAGTACATGTTCATATTTCATTAACCTCTATGGGATAAAATCAAACAAAAACTTAGAATCCGCACCTTCATCACAAACAAAGCCGAAAAATATGATCACTTAATGGTGCACTCAATCATCTTCATATGATATCCTCTTTTCCTGAATGAATTAGAATTCATAGAAAGTTTTAGAGCAATGACATATGTTTTACTCCATAAGAATGACATGCCGGATAATAAAACCCTTTTGAATTTTGATGATCATTGTGAGCAAGATGATAAGCTTGTAAGTTGTAATGATATAAAATAGCTAGCTATACTAATCTTGTGTTGCAGGAATTAAGCTTACGAATAATCAACATCAGTATAACAAGTTATGTTCATTGAGCACATGGACATTCTCGATAAAGATGGAAGTCCTATTTTCATAGAAAACTTTTAGGATCCATCTATGTACGTATATATTATATCAGAGCTCAAATTATATTTATCCAAACATATTTTCTTATTTAAATATATTTTCTTAATTCACAGGAGTTGGGTTTTATTCAAAGACTTATCCTTAACTAATTATTATTTTTATATTTCAAAATATATATTGAGGATGTTCTAAACATTTTTATTATCCTCAGTATATCATCTTATCTTTATAACGTTAATATTTGAATTATACAAACAAATGTGTATACGTTGAATGAGATTCAAATCGTAGCATGTTTGTGGAGCTAATTCTAACGTTAATATGTTCTTATATATATACTCGTGTGTATTACTTTTATCTTCACCAAGTGAAGTACAAACTGATTTACTAAATTCACACACATAAATTTTCAGCTCAAGCTTTCTTAGATAATATCTTATTCAAACTCTAGTAATATATATTTATTATATATATACACGAGAGGAGTTCATATATTGGGTTGTATTAAATGTTTTTACTTGTAATCGTTGAGTTGTAATTGATTTGTGGCTGGATATCTGAGTTTGTGAAACAGGGTTCAAGGGACCAGAAGCTAGAGGAGTTTATACTAGGGTATTATAGAACTTAGAGAGTTAGAGTTTAAGGAATAAATGTTTCAGCAAGCTAGTATCAGTTGCAAAGGTTGAAGGGAGGAATATTATTGTATTTCGTAATCGTGATTTATTGTGATTAATAATATTCTCTCTTACCAGTTGGTAAGATACTAGGAGGTAGACCAATAGTGATAGGGGTCGAACCTGACTATAAGTTATGGTGTTCTTACTTACTGCTGCTTTTAGCTGACAGCATATTGAAATTGAACTTAGATAGCTGACATGATAAAAAATTGGTAATATTTAAAATTGATCATTTTTAAGTAGCGGGATGTATAATTAGTGCTGCAGTGGAAAACTCTCAACATGAAATGCATCAACATGCCCTACAAGGTGAGTAGTCACAAACAAATAATGGTTGTATAATAGCCACAAAATTAGTGATTATTGGATTGAGGGTGGATTGCAGAAGGTGTTTAATCTAAATCCCACACAGGGCAGTTCAAAAACAAATATGCACGGTTGTTAACTCGAGATAAAATGAATAATATCATATTAATATAAAAGGGTATTGTGTGGTCGGACAATTATATTAGGGTTTAACAAACTTTTTGCATTCTGAACTGAATGCAGATAAACGGCCTAAACCTATATAAAAGGAGATATATATCTATTATATTTTTTAAATTCAAAATATTAAAAATTTGATCGTCGATGGTTAATCGATATTTGGGGCTGCTAGTTGGTTAATTATTAAGCATAATTTTTAAACATTAATTTCTAACTAAAACACATATCTAAACAAAATATAAAATACAAACACAAATAAAATATATAAAAAATTATATAAAATTATTTTTACACATGACATTAAATAAAGTTTAAATTATATAAATAAAAATATAAAATATGAAGAAAATTTCATATATCACACGGGATATAAGGTAATTATATCCTATATATAATTGTAATAAGAGAGATAATATGATATGATCGTCAAAGTTAAGGATGTAAATTCATAAATATTATTAGTTATTTAATTAATTGATTCAAGTTTGATTTCCTGTGAATACAAAAATTAACTTAATAATATTTTTAAATTTATTTATATAATAAAATGATCAAGCCAGTCGAATTTAGCCAATCAAATTTAACCATACTTTCTTGCAGTGATTTATAACCCTAGATCTAATACGAGTAACTCATTTGACAAATAAGAATTAATATAGGAAAAAAGATCTTAAGCGCCACGACAAACAGGGCCGTATTGCTTGATCCATATAATGCAACATGATAAGCAAACTTGATTTAATTAGAGCCTCTTGCTGGAAAGTACACAAAAAATGATAGGTAGAGTACACAAATCCACTGCCAAAAAAAAAGTTGTGGAAAATGATTCACTTGATTTAATTTTATATGTATATCTTTGTCCATTATAAACGATTTTATTGGTTAAAAAATATAAATTAATGTCCAACCCTACTAGTACAAATACTTAAGATAATTGGTGGTTGAGGTAATAGATCCTTCATTTGGCATGTAGTGATTGGTGAGTGGTGACTGAAGCCTTTCTGGCATGTAGGTTTGGTGAGTAAAGCCTTTCTGGCATGTAGGTTTAGTCCGTACTTTACTGTTCAAATCAAATGATCATAGCTACTAATTGAGTGAATTAACATATCCCTCGGCTTTAATGAACATTTTAAGAGCCTATTTGGGACAGTTTAAAGTTGTCCAATTTACTTTAAATTTTTATCTGACGTATTTGTGTAAATTTACATTTTTTAGTTTAAAGTTATTTTTAGTTTAAAATTTTTAAATACGTTTGAAGTACTTTTTTTTAATTTATTTTTTTCCCACATCAAACTTTAATATAAATATACATATTTCAGACATTTTTAACTTATTTTTCATTTGTTGTATATATATATATATACAAACTTATAACTCGTGCGTAGCACGGGATGAATGACTAATATTTAGGTAAATTTATTTTTTATATTATATTTTATTGATATTTACTATAAAATTTTATAACGTCAAGAATTTATGTTAATATAATATAATATTATCCGTGAAGAGTTATGTAAAAGGAGGACTATCGAGGGTTATAGTTGTATGCTATTATATAATGATATTTATATATTAATATTTATAAACTATAATGGTTAACATCATTTTTATTGTTCATCTAAAATTGGACAGTTAGTAGGGGTTAGAGTTATATTTTATTATACAATGATATTTATATATTAATATTCATAAACTTTAATAATATATTAAATAAAAATTACAGGATAAGTAGGATTCTTATATAATATAATTTAAATATAATATAATATTATCTGTGAGAAATTGTATAAAATGATGACTACCGGGATTAGAGTTGTATGTATGATATTTTTTTTTTTTAAATTAGATTTTATTAAAATTGAATGGTTAGGATCTTTTCTATAGTTAACCTTGGACCAAAACTTTTAATCTTTCGGTTATAATAATAATATAGTATATATATATATATATATATTATATTTAAATAATTAATATAAAATTCATTTTTTAAAATTACTTTAAGTAAATAATACAAGTCCTCAATGCCCCCCCCCCCCAAAGCAAACAGCATAACCATTCAGTCGTTCACGATAAAAATATTAATCTGAATGTATTAGTGGCCGTTTGGGATTCCTTAAACTTAAAATAAGTTACTTATTTCATATTTTTTTAACATATTTTCATAATTTTTTAAAGATAAATATTTATTTTAGAATTTTAAAATCAAATATTATTTTCAAAATAAAAAATAAGTTACTTATTTTCAGAAAAAGTATATATATACCTTTTTTTTCCGGAAATAAGGGCTTATTTCCGGAAAAAAGTGATTGCCAAACAGGGCGTTAGTAGTACGTATTTTTATAAAAAACTGAGGCAAAAAAAAAACTGTTATAAAGATGGAGTATGTATGTATGTGTGTGTGTATACACATACAATGTCGGCGATTAGGGTTTGAGAACTTTTATTTTTCTTCTGAATAGTATGATTCAAGTTAGATATATAGCCATAAATGAACACCTACAACGAGCTCGAGAAACCTGTGAATGTACTTGACTCATTAAATGCTATTTTCTATTCGGGGAACATCAAGACTTCAATTTTCAATGTTTTCAATATGGGTGCTAGAGTTGCATATATTTAATAATTAATAGTTCATTATCAATTTAGATATATATATAGACAAGCTGACCGGAGATTTATATAAAGTCATCACACTGGCTCATCTCCAATTGATTTCCTAGGGTTTTGTTGGGTGAATCACTTTTAAATGAATTAAAAATTGAAGATTAATTTCATGTCCACCATTATATATGTTCTGCAACAATTTTATACGAGTATTATATTGTAAGCAAAATATATGATGCAAGACATATATAACCTCCGATTAGTCTTTCAATTTTTCATAGAACTTTTGCCTGATTTCTTAATATCCTTATATGTTATATACTTTATATCTGAATGAAATAGATTATTGTTTGGTCTAAAATCTAAATTAATTAAAGTTAAATAGATCTGTGTCCCAAATGTACAGTACTCATTTTTCTTGACTGCAACTCTAACTTAAGACTACCACTTCAGTTTGTAACATTGCCTGCAGTGATGATGCCAGTACTAGCTAGTGTCCTGCTTTCATAATGGCAGCTGCTAGCTACTTGTTTGCATCATTGGTTTAAAATCAAGGGCACATTTTATCCAACTAAAATGTGAAAGACATCAGAAACAAATACATAGCTATATTAACATATTCAAAACAATATCCATAAATAGAGTAACAAGAAACATTCATAACATTAAGAGGGTCATAATACATATTATAAGTAATTATATATTAATAATAATATTGTTGATCATGCAAATTGATGAAAATTGCAATAGTTCTAACTTGGAGGAGGCAATGCAGGAGGTGGAGCCTCTTGTTGTTGTTGTTGTTGTTGTTGAAGTTGTGGTGGTCTCTTTCTCTTCTTCTTCTCGTAGCTAATCCCTCTAGCTTTTGATTGTGAATCGCGTACTTCACGTAGATAAAGCCTAACAGCTCTTGCTCCGAAAGGATTAGCTTCTGGTTTCCCACCATTTTCTTCGTAGGCCGCCCGAAGGCGGCCTATCAGGGCATCCAAACTGCCCCAAGCTTGCCTAAGTGGGCAAGGGCACGGGGCAGGCGGATTCGGGTGCCCGAAAAAGGGGCATAGTTGATTGTGAACCTTTGTTTTTCCAAACTGGTCAAGGTACCGGAGGAATTCGAGGACATGAGCTCCACTGCAGCGGCAAAGCGAAAGTGGAGGACGGTGGTTGCGGAGGTATTGACCGAAGGTGTTCCAGTCACGGCGCTTTTGATTTTCGTATCGGCTTAGGGTTGTTGGTGAGGAAGCTGAAGATGAGGACCCTGAGGTCATTATAGAGTTTGTGCTTGTGGTTGTGGTCATTACCATGCTGTTTGTGTCAAGATTTGTACAAGAATTGACTTCTTGTTGACTACTAGAGGAGTTCATTTCTTTAGTTTTGGTTGTGTTTAGGCTAGATCAAGAATCAAACAAATGAAATTTTGAGGCAATTCATTTGTGGGCATGGATGATGATCCATGAAGATCTGACTATACTAGCTAGGGTATCAACATATAGAGATAAGTAGTTGAAAAGATGGATGAGATTGTATGGAAATGAATTAAGAGGAGGAGAGATAGGGAACAAGAAGAAAGACTATAAAAATAAATTCTTTCTTGCTTTTGATCAGTGCTCTTTTTGAATCTTTGTTTTGATCATTCCTAGAGAAGCTAGCAACATACGACTGTATGTGTATGAGTTTAGTGTGTGTGTGTGTGTATTTCTAGTCTATTGGTGGCTTTGATTTCTGAAATGTTCCAAGAGATAGTCACACATCTTCCTTGATAAGGGGAAATAACTATTTATGTCTCTATTAAAATACAAGTACTAGTAATGTGTTTTGGAGGGGGATCTGGAAAAATTTTCAGGGGGTATCAGATTATTTTTGAAAAAGCATTCTTATAAAGTTTAATTTTAGAGGGGATATTACTGTATTTTTCAAAAAAAATTAATGGTAAAAGGGACTGATTAGGGCTTTTGTGGAAAATAAAAAAGGTGGTTGACAGTCAGATGGATAATTGGATATGATAGATAGAGACAGGAAATGGGTTAAAAAACAATAGGGAATAATATGGTTTTCTGTATTCACCAATCACTCTTTTGCATTGATTGACAATTCAATCTCTAATTACCATTTTACCCTCTTTTGTCTCCCTCGTGGAGAATACCTTGCAGTGTTGATTGGAGCATAGAGGAGGAAGTGAAATTCACTATCAGGCATTCAGACATGAACTCTGATCACCTCAGCAAACTTTATATTTTGACAGCCCATCAAAAGAATTGTAGATACATATAAGATCCTGGCATCATTTACAATTACATGGGTAAATAATGTTTCCGGAGATTGGCATTATGATTATTTGAACGCAAAAGAATTAAATATTATCACTTAGGGTTAAATTATTTTATTTTTTGCTAAATAATTTTTTAATAAAAACTTGTGTTCGAAAAGTTGACCGATAGATATATACTCTGTATGGTAATGCTGGAAGTGGAAAACTGGCATTAATTAGTAGAAAAACTGAAGTGACTAGATGCTACCAGTACGAAAGTAATAGCATGTAACATGAACCATAGTTATCACTAATATTGGTGGATATAGTTTTGGGAAATTATATCGTACTGGCTTTTCCGTTCGGTACTATCACGTTTTTTACCGCTACATATAGTATCATTGAGTTTATGATTTGTTCCACATGGTACCCTTCCGTCATCCAAACGTTATGGAAACGTTAACTTAGTTTATTTTTCTGTGAAAAATTATATACCTCGTGATATTGACTTTTCCATTTGGTATCATCGCATTTTTGACTTCTACATGCGACACCCTTAAGGTATAATTTAATTTATTTTAAAATTAAATTATATGTATAAAACTAATTATAATAGTTAATTATAATAATATATGTTATATTTATAAAACAAAACAACACAATTAATAGACTAAAACGGCGTAGTAGGGTTTTAAAGTATTTGGTGATTATTAATTTTTTTTTAATGGACCGGACCGAACCAAATTTTAATTCGGCCCGGATCCAAATACTGAATAAACCGAAATTTCAGAAAAAATAGAACCGAACTGAAATTACACTATTCAATTTTTCGGTTTCGATTCGATTTGCTCACCCTACTCTCAACTAACACTCTGGAAGTTGTTCTCTCTCATCGATCATTATTACTCTGAAAGTTGTCATCTCTCATCAATAATTAAAATAAAAAATACAAAGATGTATTTTTGTTGCCCAAATGAAAATATCATTATATATATATATATATATATTGATACATGTATATTTTATGTATATACAATATATTAGCAAATAATATGTGCGAAGCACAAAATTAGTTAGAATTGATCAATAAAATTTTGACAAAAAAATAACACTAATATAACAATATACGTTATATTTATAAAAAAAAGCGAGTTCAATCAAAGGATTAATAGTTGAACCCGCTTTGATCGAACCCGCCTTTTAATAATCATCAAATACTCTTAAATCTTACTACGCCGTTTTAGTCTCTTAATAGTGTTATTTTTTTCCTTCTAAATATAATGTATATTGTTATAATTGTCTTTTATAATTAGTTTTATACTTATAATTTAATTTTAAAATAAATTAAATTACACATTTAAGGGTATCGTATGTAAAAGTAAAAAATATGATGGTACGAAATGAAAAAAAACAATATTACATGGGTACTATATATAATTTTTAATAAAACATTAAGTTAAGTTAACGTTTCTATAACATTTGAATGACGAAAGGGTGTCATATGAAACAAATCATAACCTCAATGGTATCATATATAGTAGTCAAAAATTTATGGTACCAAACGGAAAAGCCACTACCACATGTGCACCATATAGAATTTCCTTTTTTTATATTTTAGTATTTTATTTATATGGTTTTGAATTTATTTTTCTTTTATAACAGTTATTTAAAATATTATGTTTGTTAAATATTTTTTAAATAGAAATAATGTTTGTGAGTTTTATTTAAAGATACATTTTAGTTAGGAGATTAATATTAGTTGTATTTAAAGAGCATAAAATATATGAGTTTTGTTTAGAGATATATTCTAATTAAAAGATAAATGTTTAAAAATTAAGTTTAATGAAATAATTTATATATTTTAACCTTTTTTAGAAAGCACTTGTACTTTTTTGGAATGCGTTGAACCAACCAAACTACCAAATAAACTCATGTTCGCTTATAATAATTGATAAGCTATAATTTCAAATAAATTGGAGAGTTTGAGCAGTAATAGAAGAGATACGTGTTATTAGATTATTGTACAAAAAGATGACTCATCAATAATAGAGGAGTTGTAGATAGAATATATGTGTAGCTAAATAAAAAAATAAAAAAAACACTTATGAACAGACGGACGACCGACCAAATATTTGTCACTCCGGCTTTAATAGAGAGTATAGATAGATATGCATCTTGTACTAATTAGTTATAGTAGAACCTCGATAAATGAATACACTTGGGACCAAAAATATATATTCATTTAGTGAGATTATTTATTTATCGATAAATAAATATAATGTTTATTTATCGATAAATGAATATTAATTCATTTATATAATAATTTTTTGACTTTTTTCTTTATTATATATTTTTATACTCCTTCTATCTCAAAATAATTGTCCTGCTTTGACTTTTTTTTAGTCAAATTAACCAATTTTTGACCGAATATTACACATAATATATAACTATGAAAAAATTAAAAATTATATCATTAGAAAATATATCTGATAAACATTAAAATGTATTTTCCAATTTTTGAAAATTGTAAAAGAATAATTTTTAATTTACGGTCAAAATTGGGTTAATTTGACAACACAAATATCAAAGAAAACACTTATTGTAAGATATGGAGAGTATATATTATGTTCAAATGTACTTAGAACTCACCGTGGTTTTAACTTTTATGTAAATTTTAATTACATTCATTTTTTTTTAAATTCTAGATTAGTTGTACTATACATATGTGCATGGAATAGATAAAGTGCACAATACCCTGTATTACACAAAACTAATGATAAGATACATTTTGGTGGAGGTATGAAACAATCAAATTTAGAGGCATTTTTCGAAAATATATGACTTATTAATATGTTTAAAAATTATTATTTGATTAAATTTATTCATATATTATATAAATAAAATATATTATTTGAAATATAGTGATTATTCATTTATATTTCCATAGGGCCTATAGTGACTACATTTTTATTTATTCATTTATGCATTTAACGAGTTTATTCATTAAGCCCATTTGCTCAAATTGGGACCGAAAAAATTTATTCATTTGTCGAGGTTATTCATTTATCGAACATTCATTTATCGAGGTTCTACTGTACTAAGAATGATATATGTCATTAGTTTATATTTAATATATATTTAAGTGGTTAATGAAAAAAATAGCCGGTAACTATTATTTATCACTTAATATATCTTATAAATTAAAATAAAGTTTACATTTGGTATATTCTTCATTCTAAAAAAATAGAATACACTAAAAATAATAATTCAAGTTAATATAAATGGGAAAAGTTATTAGAATCATCTTAAGAATCAAATAAAATCCGTATAAATGTCTAATCTCTGATTCTCTGAATAGGAAACCTGACTTCTTTAATTTTACATCTTCCCAAACTCAAATTAGCGAGATTTAATATTTGAAGTTTCACCAAATTTTTAGTATTAAAATTATAACTTTTATTTTAAATTTAAATTATAGATATTGTATATATTTACTAACTTTTAGCGAAAAATGATGAAGAAAATGGGACAATGAAATAAATGTGATTATGTCGCCAAAAAGAGATATTAGAAAAAAGGGAAAAAAAATCTCATTGGAATCTATATATACTATACTATTATAACCGGAATATGGAATCATCGGTAGTTTTGTTTGTTTCAAAGAATACTAGCTTATAATCCGTGCAAAACACGGATGTTATTAATAAATTATATATTAATTATTTTATATAATTTAAATATTTCATTTAATATGATAATTTGTTTTATTATTAATTTGTTTTTACATTTTCTATACAATGATATTTATATATTAATATTCATAAAATTTAATGATAAGTCATAATTTTAAATAAATAAAAGAGTTTGAATGGTGATGAAATTTAGTTGAATGTGAGTAAACTATATTAAATAAAAATTATAGGATAAGTATTATTCTTAAAATAGAAAATATAGAATATAATTTAAATATAATATTATCCGTGAGCAGTTGTATAAAATGAGGATTACCGGAGATAGAGTTGTATGTTTGATATATTTTTTCTAAAATTAGATTACATTAAAATTGGATGGTTATGATCATTTTTATGGTTCACCTAAAATTGAACGGTTAAGATTTTTTATATGGTTCACCTAGGTAAGATAAAAAAAAGTTCTCTTATTTGGTTTTAATAATATAGTATAGATATATAATTTATTTTATTTATAATATAATATTATAATAGTATAGATCAAACACAATTGTAACTTGACTTATATATCTTAATTTCATAATTAATACTCAAATTCTTTAAATTGTATTAAAATAATAAATTATTATTTATTATAAAATCTTATTTAAATTATTATAACCTGAATATGGGTTTATTGGTAGTTTGGTTTGGTTCAGTGATTTCCAAAAGAATTATAAACACCTTCCAAAAAAATACATGTAATTTCTTTCATTTATAATATAATAATATAGTAGTATACATATAACACAATTGTAACATATCTCAATTCCATGCTTACTCAAATTTCTTAAACTCTATTAAATTTATAATATGTTACTAAGAATATAATCCTAAAATGTATAATTATCATAGAGGTAAATTATTTAAGACGATTTTATAATATAAACTAATAACATATAAATAAAATATTAAATCAAATAATATTTAAAATTAAAACCACTTTAAGAACAAATTCAAAAAAATATTATTTTTGAACTTATTTAAATTTCTCATATTTTCTAATTAAATAGATATAAAGATATGTATCAAAATTATGAAATATTAATAATAATATATATAAATTAATTTTTTAATAATATCACTAATTTCAATATTCAAATTAGAAATCTAATATTTGTCATTATAATTTATAATAATACTATAACAACCTTTTTTATGCAATATTTTTTTTATATAGATATTATGATAATTAGTTTCACATGATTTTTTTAATTCATTAATAATTCGAATTGTGTGTTAGTTATGTTAATTATTGGATGAATAGAAAAAAATAAAAAAATTATTTTTATATAAATAAAATATTAAAAATTCATTCATCCATGCTTATAAGCTAGTATATATGGTGGCGAAAGTAGAATAATGGTAATAGCAGATGTCGTGGTGTGACGAAATCACACGGAGCTATTTCATAAAGTGATATCGCCACATAACAACACAGATAGATGGAGTGATAATCTTTTCAAGAACAACAGTCAAATTCTTTTAAGGGTTTGACGACTCGGCTGTTTGTTAAAGCGACAGTGATAACTAAACTTTTATTCTCTCTTTATTTTACCGTTACTGATCTTGTGTATTATTTCGACCTTCATCGCTTATTTCATTAATTGGTTATATGTTATCATGTTCTTGTATGTCGTTATTTATATTTTGAATATAACTATATTGTTGTATGACTTCCAATTCTTCTTATTATAACACCTCTTAATTAAAGAGAATATAGTAAGTTTCGCTTGTGCTGTAAAATTGCCTGAATCTGACTTCTAGAACTCAAGATATGATCCAAATAGTGTAGCTAGCGCATGCAACATAATATATACGAATTTCTTCTCTTTTGACTCCAAAATCGGTGACCCATCTCCGACATTAAGTCATGCTTGAGAACATATCCTTCAAACCATGATGGAAATCATAACCTGTTGAATGCCAATAACTTGCAAATCATGCCTATTCTCTTCAAATTTTATTCGACGTTAATGACCCGTAAATCTTGTTCAATGTCATCGCCTTCAATGTCCACTAAGAACGCCTTTAATGTCCACCATAGCAATATTTAAAACTCTAGGTCAAATGTAACATATTTTCTTCATACTAGTTAACGAATTGATTAATTTTAATTTTATTGATGGATTAATAAAAAACTGTCGTATTATTAAATTCCGTGAATCCGTCACAGGAATTAAATAGATTTTTTATCTGTGCCTATGCTCTTACCGTTCAAACCCGATATTTTAGCATTTTACATCTAAATCATTTATATGTGGTGTTTGAACCTGGTTTTAATTTTATTTTATTTTTCTCCTCATATAATCTTTTTTGTTTCCATTTTTCTTCATATTTTAAAACCTATTTGAGTAAATTTAGAAAAATTACTTGTAATTTAAATTTATTTAAAATAAAGGTGGAAGATATAAATTTTAAGTTGGTATTCCTTTAAATAATTTTATTATTTTGTGTAATTTATGAGTTATTAAAAATATAAAATATATTATTAATAAATATTTTTTTTACCTTTTATAATATTTTGAATAAAGGGCAGCAATCCTCATTATATACAGGCTATGATTCAGAATTACTGTACCTATAAATATTGAATATATATAAATGTATTGTTGCGTATAATCTGATTTCCAACATATCCTAGCTGGATTCTTGTTATTATAAAAGAGAATATACTAATATAGTAAATTGTCCAAATCCGATTTCCAGAACTTAAGATATGACTCAAATAGTACAACACAATATACACGAATTTCTTCTATTTTGACTCCAAAATCGGGGACCCAAATCCGCCATTAAGCCATGCTTGACAGCTTGAGTCCTTGAAATAATGATGGAAACCATAACATGTTGAATGCTAATAACCTGCAAATCATGCCTATTATCTTCAAATTTTGTTCGACGTTAATGACCCGTAAATCTTGTTCAATGTCCATATCAATATGGACGCCTTTAATGTCCACCATAGCAATCTTTAAAACCCTATATCTGATGTAACATATTTCTTCATAGTAGTTAACGGATTGATTAATTTTAATTTTATTGATGGACTAATAAAAAATTGTTCCATTATTAAATTCCGTCAATCCGTCACACAAATTAAATAGATTTTTTATCCGTGCCTCTGCTCTTACCGTCCAAACCCGGTATTTAGCACTTTCATCTAAATCATTTATATCTGATGTTTGAACATGGTTACTTTTTTTTGTTTCTCTCCTTGTATATTCTTTTTTGTTTAAGTTTAACAGCAATCTCCAAAACTGGGTTTGCAACAAGTTTAACAAGCAATCTCATCATCGCCAACAGGGCGGATTTGGCTTGGGACGGATTTAGCAAAACTAATGCAAATGTTGCAAGTCCCCTCGTCCAAAAGAAGCAAAGCGTATAAAACAAAACTAAAAAACTTAATATTTGTGACAGGTAGCATATGGATATATATGATCGAGAGTATCATTCTTATTAACCAAATAACTACGTTCTCATTTAACCCGATATATTTAAAATCATACAAATTCCCCATGACCATCTTTTCCCTGTTTCTTTTTTCCACTCCTTTAATCCACATGCTAATCTCATGCCAATCCAAATGCTCCCAAAACAGGGCCGACAAAATGAAAGATATATATTTAATTGATTGATTTGTTATCAAGCATGTGTTTTATGAAGTTGATTAGTTCGAATTTTACAGTTGTGTAAAATGGACAAAATTTAGACAAAGATGCAATATGGTCCGCATTTAAATTTAATAATCAAATGCAACTAAATATAAATCTGGACCAAACAACCAATTCATTTATTCATATTAAAGCCACAAATTTCCAACGCTCAAGAATTTCTGTAAAATTATCTAAAGCTAATTATCGCTGGTTGAAAAAGCATTAATCGCAACAATAATGTTGCTTCGGCTCCACTATGACAAACATATGCAGATCCACAAATTTAGTAACCAGATTGGTACTAGCTTGTACTTTTTCTTCACTTTGAAAAAGCAGCCGTAAAATTCAAGGGCTGAATCAAGTGGAAAGTTCTTCTAATTGATAACGCTTACCGTCAGCATTAGACACAAAATTCACACACACAAAAAAGACTATTTTTATATGAATCAAGTCAAAAAAAAAAAGGATGTGTGGGATGAAAGGCTGAAAGCCCTCTAAAGGGCCCTAAGCTAGCAGGAGGACCCTTGTGCAGTTCTGCTAGCTTTTTTGTACTAGTACACACAAAGGGGAGTGCCTAACACCACCGTAGCCTTACTAGTCCATAAACATCCATACCACAATATCTCCTTTTCTCTACTGTGCAATCAAGCTTTCATGCGTTACAACATTCCCAAGAGACTCTTTATATGAGTTCTTAAGTTGGAAAAATAAAGAATCTTGCTTAAACTGGAGCTCTAAGAGACTTTTACAGGCTCTTTAAAAATTTAAGAGTCGCTTCTCTCTCTTCAATTTTAAGAGCATCTACATGCTCTTAATTTATTTTTATCAATAAAATATTCATTCCCGCCTTATCTGAATTTGAATCTTGGTCATGGTGGAGTTCAAGTTTGAATAAAATATAAATAGAAACTATAAAAAAAACATTGTTGAAGTTGATACATTTATCCATGTAATAACTTAACAAGAGCCTAATATTTTATGTTATATTTAGGAGTGTACTAGAAATCTAGAATGCTCTCGAAGATGCTCTAAGATAGCATTCTGCATTCCTTGCTAATGTTTAGAAAATGTGTAGGACCCAACTTGTAAATTTTGGAGAATTCCAACCAAAATGAACGAGAAATGGCATCTAAGACGGGAATATGACTTTGCAGGCATATACGGAGATGCATAAAGGTTCAACATAGAAAATACATACTCTTTACTAATTAATACTCCGTATCAGAGAAGGATACAGATGAAATGTTATTAACAAAAGGTATTAAAATCGTACGATATGAGCATCCTATTAAACATGGAAAGACAATCATAACAAGCTTATTGCAAAACTAACTTGAATGCTTCATTAAATACTAGTATAAATTGTACAACTAAACACGCAGCACACATACAAATTTATGCATGCATTATAGATATGTATGTACATTTTTGCAATCCATATGAACATGATTTTGCCAAAAGAATATTAATAATTAGATTTTAATCAATTATAACATCTGAACAGGAGGGTACAGAGAAAATTATTATTATGGAAACAACTTTAACATTCAAATGATTGATACATTGCTAATAAAAATAATATGAAATTACTCGGAAAATAGGCAATTTACAGCTTTACTGGTTTTTTCCCTTGCACAATGAAATATAATTTTATTTTCTGTATTCAACTATCTACATATAGCAAGAAAAACATACCATTTACAGCTTTCTTTGGATTATGCTTCCACATTCAAACAGCATATAACCGAATCACCTGATCAATTTTGGCACGGCAAACAGGGCAGCCCCATTTCTTGCCTTTAATATCATTCAAACATGACATGCATCCAACCATGTGTCCGCATGGGATACAAGCTCCCTCAACTGGGGCATCTAAACAAATTACACACGATGAAGAAGCTTCATCATCTTGTTTTTTTCCAACCGATGTAGTAGGTATCTCAATAGCTGGAGAAGATATGTCAACAGACGAGGCACCAATTGATGGATAATGTATCGGACCAGCATCTGCAATAGGTGGAGCTGATGGTAATGGGGCTGGATTGGGGCTCTCAAGTGTTGTTGTAACAGACAATATTCCACTCTGGGTGTCAATATGGCTATCAGAATTTCTACTTGGAATAACTTCCAAAACTTCTGTTCCACAGATGGATCCTTTATGAGATGCAGGCGCATTAAGAGCCATAGAACTGTTGTAATTGATAACATCTGTAGGAGGAGTACAACTAGTGGATGCGTGTTCTCCTGAACCAAGTTGGCTGCTGACAACCTGAGATCCCTGCATAGCTGACTGAAGGGAGGCATTAATCGCCATAGCTAACTCCAAATCTTCTTTAATTGGTGGAGCAGATACTGGGATAACTGGTGCCTGTGGACGATAAGCCTGCATAACCTAATTTTTTTTGAGAAAACAGTTTAAAACTGTGTACTATATGAGCGAAAGATCTATTATTTGAAAAGAACAATAATATAACTGATCATATTCTGCTTGTTACTTTCAAAATGAATGACCAATTATACTTCTAATGTGAGATTACACAATATACCATATAGGTAAAAAGGAACACAATGAAATAAGAATACTGCTAGGTGTAGAAATTTGACTAACAATGCTATGAAAAAAGTAGTACCTGAGGAATTCCTTTACATGCATTACAAAACAGTTTCAAATGTTCTTTGTCGCTCTCATCAACAGGACCAAGTTTAAGTAGTGACTCTGCAATATAAACAATCAAATAAAATTATATATATATATATATAATAGATTAGGATAATCATGTATTATCGCAAAATATTTTAACTTTCAGTATGAGTATGTTGTTCTAAAATTGTAAAACCTAATCCTAAGAAGAATTAATAGAACATGTTACTCTCATGCAGTCATGCAGATGTGATAAGATAACGAGATTACCGTTTTGCTTGGCTCTATTTAACGTAGGGGGTCATGAAACTATTCTTTTTGACAATGCAACATAGGGTAGAGGCAAGTTGTTCTATTTCCACTAAGCAATTTCACCTAGAACTAAAATAGCATATACTAGAATTGAATAGTTCATCTCCTAAACTATCCATTTCTATATATAGATATTGTGCAAGTGTAAATCAAAAATGAAATTCAGAGCATTTCCGGTTTGGTCAGTCTGTTACAAGAGTGAGGAGTACAATATAGATAGCTTGGTGAGCGTGAAAATATTTTAGAGTAAATCTGTTGAATCAATTCAGAAGATTATGAGCATATAATCAGGATATCCATGTGAGATTACCAGGATACCCAGCCCACAAAATTTGTGGCATTGAAAATACAAATACAAGCTTTATATTTGGCCATAAAGGTGAGATTCATGCTCCACTCCCTTATACAGTCCAACTGTTCCAATAGCATCACAACTATTTTTATCTCCAACCAGATGAGTGGAGCTTTGTCACTCTTTATGGATTTCCAGGACCCTCCCCCTTTCTCTCAGAGTTTCCTATTATGCGACTGCTAGAGAAATGCACAATTACACTAATTTCCCTCTTCAGTTATGAATGATACCACATGTCATTAGGTTCCAGTAACCAAAGATATGCATTAAGAGAACACAAGTGTGTGGGGTGGGTGGGAAGAGGGGTATCCACATACAAACTGACAGTTATCACTATACAAAATATGTTGAAAAATTACTGTTGTTGGATATATCAGAAATGACCACCGAAGAATCAGCCTGGTTGTATTTTGGTTCCTCCAAATTGGCCTTCCATAATGCTATAATGGTTCGAGGCTGTGCATCCTGTTTGATTCAAAAGTGCCGTCAATGTAAAATGAAGGTTTTCAAGAAAGGATACAATTAGACATGATTAAACACCAAGGACATCTGTTGCACATACAACATAAATTTAGGATATAAACATCTTAACATAACAATTCCAAGTACCTGTGGACTGGCATATATTGCAAGTTCCAACTTCAAAGGACTTGCAAAATTACGTGAACCACATGGCAAAATAACAACCCAGCTGCAAATATATCATTGCCTAAATAATAAGTTATCAATTGTAATAATCGGCGGCGCACGTTAAGACAGCATAGACTTTGAAATATAGATTGAGACACCTGAACAAAAATTCATCTAACTGTTCCCAAAATACAACCTATAATGCAGAATGTAGAATGAATAGAAAAATAATCTAGAGTCCTGAGTAAGCTATGCTAAGATCCTAAAAATGGAAACATGGCTCATAGCATGTTAGTCAAGAAGTGTCAACATGAAACAAGCACATGCATAGTGAGACTATTACAATTCTAAATGCAAAATTCTGAAGTGAGTACTGAGTACAACATATAGCCGTATATGCAACATGACATACAGATGTTAACAACATAAGGAAAGCTCAATTTCTAACTTTTCACAATTCCCAACTCTGAATAAGATGCAAGTACTTAATAGAAGAATTCATCTAAAGCTTCCTCATAAAAGATATCATATAAATCTTTCAATGGAATAAATAAAGAGCTTCAGGTCAATTTCTATGAAGAGGAAGAATTATACACAAAGTCACAAAGTCAAAGTAAGATGCACTGACACTTTCCTTGAAAGCAGCTGGGGAGCAAGTAGTCCAAGAAAGCTTGGCCCATAAAATTCTCGAAGCCAACCTGAGAATAAACAGATATGGCCCTGCAAGGAAGATTGTGAACAAAGTATACAACATTAATAGTTATTTTAAAATAAAAGTTCAAAAAGTAAGAAAGTAACACAATGAGTGGAACTCGGAGACTACCTCGATTGTGCAGACAACATTGGCGTACCCTTTCTCTCTTGCAACACCAAGTGGGGATAGACAGTCATCGTTCATCATTAAAGCATTGGCTGAGATTAACAGGAAATAAAAATGTGAGAAATAATTTTTTTTATCTATTTCCTGCCAAGAATAAGACCCATAGCTTAACATATAATATCAACCAAACTCTAAACATCATTCCTTCACTTAAATAACACACCTCCGTGTGAAATAAGCAGCTTAACAGTCTGTTCAAGACCTCTCTTTGCAGCATGATGCAGAGGAGTCCCAGCATGACGACCTAAATACATTCCATCAAAAGATTACCAATTACACAAATCCGGTGCTTTTACGATAGTTACAAAGTCAACGAAAACCAAAACTTTTACTATAACTAAATACATTTTCGCTCCACTTACCAGGACGATAAGCATTAACATTGGCACCCAACTCTATCAAAGTTTTGGCAACATTAATAAGCTCTGGGTTCATACAAGCTAAAATAAGCGGAGTCTTCCCTTCTTTATCAATCCACTGCAAACCAATTTTTTTTTTAAAAAAAACCCAAATAAATGCATAAACTAATACTAATAAAAACTCAGAACAAACAAACAATCACTCACAAACTTACATATAATAAACCCAACACAACAACCATATTTATACCATTTAATTGAGAATCAGTTGAGAAATGAAAAGGGTGTGATGGGTACCTCGAGACCAGCGCCATCGTTACGGAGAGCTTTGATACCGTCAATATTGCCATAATTAACTTGTTGATATAGCAATTCGTCTTTAGATTGTTGCTGCCCCATTTTTGTTTATTATTAGTAGTGTTCGATTCGATTCGATTCGATTTAATTTGGGGTTTTGTAACGACTCGCCCGCCAACCCGAAAAGTGTTGCGTTGAGAAAATGGATATACAAAGTGGTTTGCAAGTGAATGTGGTATATCTATTACTATGTCAAATAATATTCTCCGTCTGGTCCCAACTGTGTTTGCAACACAGAATTTACGGTGACACAACGTTGATTTGTATTTGTATGGTCGACTGCCGACTACCTATGGCCCGTTTGTTTCCGCTTATTTTGTGAAAATAAATGTTTATTTTCAGAAAAAATAGGTATGCATGTATTTTTTAAAAAATAAATAATTTATTTTCTATTTTGAAAATAATATTTGATTTTAAAATTATAAAATAAATATTTATCTTTAAAAAAAATATGAAAATATGTAAAAAAAAATATGAAATAAATAACTTATTTTAAGTTTAAGGAACCACAAACGGCCAGGACAGCAACAGGTTGTCCAAATCCAAATTAAAACCTGTTTCGGATCAGATCGTGATTTTTTTCGATATCCAAATCTTTATAAAAAAATGTAATCAAGTTAAATATAATTGACATAAGCGGATAACAATAATCACAATTATAAAATTATAAATAATTAAATTTCAAAAAATAGTTAAATATAATATAGTATACGAATTGTGATATTAATATATAATTAACAAGTAGTTAATAGTTCAGATATTAATAAAAATGAAAAGTTTGTATAATATAATACTAGTAAAATTTATTATACGTTGATAAAATGGAGAACTAGTTCACTAAATAAGTATTGACTAATGATTAAAAATGAACATATACAAATTATTTATCTTATATCTATATATATATTATATAATAAATTATATTTATAATATTATATATATAAATATCGGGTTTCGGGTTTGGATCGGGTTTCGGTTCGGTATACCTGAAATCCAAATCCAAAATTTCAAGTTCGGTAAAATCCAACTGGGTCGTAATGTATCGAATATCCATTAGATCGAATTATTTTGTCATCACTAATTATATTCTATCATTTATAGTAAACTTAAAATTAAAAGATCAGTCGAACTTGTGTTCGAATTCAAGTTGAATCTGGCACTATTTAACTTAAGCGAATTACACCCTAATTATAACCGGGAAAAAAGTAACTAAATTTAATTTTAGATAACTTACCTAAAACTATTAGCATTTTGACTATAAAAAATGAATGATATTTTTGTAATAATAGAATTTGCCCCCTTATATTTACAAAAATAAACTTGATATTATATTATAATAGATGTTAATTTTAGATAGTTATTAAAATGTAACTTAGGGATTATTAAACTCTTATAACCGATCCTTTACTAATTTAAAATATTATTAAGAGTAAATTGCAGTTTAGTGGTCTGAATTAAAATATTTTTACATTTTGATGGACGATATATTTGACTCAACACTTTAATAACTAAACAAAATGAGGATTTTACTTGAATTCACGGGATTAACGGTGTTAGTGATTATTTTATAAAAATAAGGACACAATCGTCTTTTAAGAACAAATTAGAAAAGAGAAAGAACATTTTTTTAATTTTTTTAAATAAAAGAACTAATGCCATTAGTTTCGTCGGTGTGAATTCGAGCGGAAATCTCATCTTATTTTAAAATATTTTGTTTATTTTTAAGTTCAATACACTAGCCATCAAATTGCAAAAACATTTTAATTCATGCCACCAAACTGCAATTTACTATATTATTAATATTTGATAGAACTAATTTATGATATTTTATAATTGGTTACAAAGTTATAACTAATTTTTTTGTTATCAAATTAGTGCGGAACATTTCATATCTTTAAATAAATTTTAAATGAAGAGAATTTTATCAGTAAAACACATTTTAATAATTCCAACTTTAAATAACAAATATTGAATTATAAGATTGAATTATTCTTAATTTTATAAATGTAAACCGCGTCTCCGCACAAATATACACCAGTTAACCATAGTCCAAGTTGAATAACGTTGTTAATTTACGAAGTTTCCTTTTTTCCTTAGCAAAGAAGAAAGAAGACAAAGGAATATTTAATAGACATGCAATTGTCATTTTCGTGCACCGATCGAACCCCACATGAAAGCTTACCATTTTTATTATTGTGGAATATATGATGACTTTTGCCAAGTATATTGAACTATTATTAGTGATTAGTTTTAATTTATTTTTATTATTATTATAATCCGAATAAATTATTTAGGACAACGAATTTAACTTGTCAACTAAAAAGTTTGTACAACATTCAAATCAATTCTTAACGGTGCGTTTGAGATTGCTGTTGAAAACTGATGAGCAGGCCGTTAATTTCAACTTAAAGATCTCAAAACAATGTCTGGAAACAAGTATGAAAGTATTAGAATCTCTATATTGAAGAAGGCTGAATACCCTACATGGAGGGTAAATATGATGATGTTCTTGGAAGTCACATATCCTGATTATCTAAACATGATCAATGAAGGTCAGTATCTTCCAACCAAGCTAGTTCCATCAACCATTGTGTAAGGAAGACAAGTTCCTGAATATTATACTCTGAAGGACAAGAAATAGTGGACCAATGAAGAAAAACAAGTAGTCCTCAAAGATGCTAAGGTAAGGAATATACTGCATAACAGTCTTGATTCTGTGATGTCTAACAGGGTAATTGTATGCAAATCTGCCAAAGAAATCTGTGATGCACTAGAGGTTCAATGTCAAGGAACCAATGAGATAAAGAAGAATAAAAGATCTGTACTAATTCAAGAGTATGGATATTTCGAGGCTAAACATAATGAGTCTCTCACAGATATCTATGACATATTTCTTACTTTATTGAACAACTTAGTTTTGGTTGATAAGGTGTATGACAATGATGATTCAAACACCAAGTTTCTAAGGGCTCTACATGAAGGATGGGATTTGCAAACATCCTTAATAAGAGACAGAGCTGATCTGGATGAGATGTCCCTAGATGAAGTGTATGGTGTTGGGATTCGGGCACATATACGCAGCGGAATTACGCTAAATAATAAAAAAATAACGAATCCCCAACGCAGAATCCGTGTATAATTGACGGATGATTATGGAGAATCGGATGTGTACCTTATTAAAGCTTTCCTTATGATGATTATAGAGGTCCAGAAGCGATGAATCACAGCAGCCCTTCACAGAAATCTGCTCTATATCGGTATCCACACGAACGTCGTATCGTCAAACGATCACCGGAGTTAGGTACTAGCTTGTTTCTGCCTCTTTGTCTCTCTCTTTCTCTAGCCTCTCAAAACGTAGAGCTTCTAGGGTTTTTCTCAAAATGAAATTATAAAACTATTTTCCCTAAACTATACATCTTTATGTATATATAGGGGAGAGAGGGACTTGGGCCAAAAACCCAAATCTGATTGGACCTTTTAAAACCCATTCAAATTTCGGATTTATATTATTATTAAATTCTAATTCTAATATTTATATAATTAATCAAGTCTCACTTAATTAATTAAATAAATACATTCGAATTAATAATAGTAACAGTATTTAAATCCATAATTTAAATAACACTCCGTTTAAACGTTCTTTGTGTGTGACCCTTTAGGTTATTATTACGTTGGCAATAATTTTATTTTCTAATAATAAAATTATAATCAATGAGCGGCATCTAGTAATACATCATTGCTACCCAAGTAATAATAATTGGTGATTCAATTAAACCTTTCGTGAATAATGTACAATGTAATATAATCCCTTTAACCTTATATTATAGATAAAACTCGAGGCATGTATTGTGTCATCCTCTTCAACGTTTAATCCGGATTTCCTTGATCAATGAGTAGACTATTAATCAAATCAACATTTGAGCATGGCCATGCATTTTATAGTCTCACTCAATCAAGAAGCCAATAATATCACTCCTAAAATAGGAGGGTTAAATCCTATATCTATCATTCATATTTCTCATACGATTCATAGCATACCCAATGTCCACCTTTATCATTACCCGGTTAAAGGTAACTTTGAGTATAATCAAAGTATATTAATTCTCGTATAAAAATATAATGATTTGAAGTCAAAGGATCAATACATCATTATCACAATGAGAATTTCTTATGACACTTATTAACATGTAGATTCTCACAGCGGGTCTGTCCAGTGCCATGTATTGAGACATGCACTTATGTTCTTGACTTTAGTATCACCATACCTATGACCAATGAGATGTGGTCATCAGTCAACTAACATACTAGTCTTATTGCATTATTATTGTACTTAAATAATAATACTCGACTAGAGACATTTAGGAATATAATATTATTCATATAATCTCATTTTTAAGTCACATATTTAAAGATATATAATTCGCATTAATATTCCAAGGACATTTATTATGCTTTCAATTTATAACGCAGTAAATAAAGACATAATAAATATTAATTAAATAATCAAGTAAACATAATCTTTAATTGTTTATCATAAAGTATTGTCTCTAGGACACCAACACTAACATATGGAAGGCTGAAGACTCATGACTTGGTGTTATAACAAAGAAAGAATATAAAAAGTAGCAAGGCAAAGCCTGTTGCCTTGAATGTTGAGACCAAGGTTGAAGAACTAAAAGAAAAGATTTTAAAAGCCTAAACAAGAAAAGGAAAAGCTGTGATGATTAAGGAAAGCAGTGAATCAGAGTTTGAAGCAAACTCTGATGACTCCTCGGACTCTGACATAATGGAGATGGTTGCTGTGATTGTTAAAGGCTTCAAAAAGATGAAATATAGGAAGTACAGAAAGGAAGGAAACTTCCACAAGAAGCATGGAGAGTCAGAGAATAAAGAAAGATTCAGGAGAAAAAAAGACAAAGATGGGAAGTCCAAGACACTTGACAAAACAAAGGTCAAGTGTTACAAGTGTAACAAGATGGGACACTTTTTCACTGAGTGCAGAAGCAAGGAATCTGGGAAAGCTCTCATTACCTCAAAGAAAGATTGGATGGATTCCTCAAACTCTGAAGAGGAAACAAACTATGCTATCATGACAAACACTAATGCTCCCATCCTAAACTCTGACAAGGTACCAGACTCTGTCTTCAATATTAATACTGAAAATATCCATGAATTAATGTCTTTCCTTAGAACCATGCATGTTAGTTTTAAATCACAGTCACTTGAGAATGAAGGATTAAAATTTGAAATTCAAACTCTGTCTGCTAGGAATGATTTTCTTGAATCTGAACATACACACATGCTTAGCACTAAGAAAGACCGTAAGAATGCTATACACATGCAAACTCAGCTAGAAATACAAGTTATATTCTTAAAAGCTGAAATAGTAAAAGCAAAGGAGACTTTCAGAGTTTGGACAAACTCTGGCAAGAAAGTCCAACAAATGCTTTCTGACAAGAATTGGACATTTGCTATAGGTTATGAATCTGACAATGAGACATATACTAAGACAAACAAAAAAGAAAAATTGAGTGAACCTGTGAATTTTGTTAGAGCTAGTAATGAAAAGAATACTTCTAATGAATGATCTAATAATCACAAAGCCAAAGAGAATAGTGTGTTAGAGAATAAACCAGTAAATATTGGGTTACTCATACAGAAGAATCTTAAAGAAAAGTTGAAGTCAGTCACCAACAAAAATAAGCCTAAAAAGGTCAAGAGGAATAGAAATGGAAAAGTAGGAATTTCTAAGGAGAATGACTATAAAAATATCCCTGATACTCCTAGAAAAACATGTTTCACATGTGGAAATTCTAATCATCTTGCTATTGACTGCAGACAAAATAGAAAGAAGGAACCTGAGAGACCTAAATCAGAGGATAGGAAACAAACTAGAAATAGACCACAAAATCCTTGTTTTCACTGTGGTAGTGTATGGCATTCAATTTACACATGTAAAGAATATCATAGTCTGTATTTCAATTATTATGAACTTTTGCCTCATTTGAATAAAACTCCTTTTTCTTCTAATTATTCCGCAAAACAACAGTATGTGGTAAAAATTGACAGAAGAAACATAAATTCTGATAATGCAAACTGTGTTAACTTAAAGTCTTATAAAGTTACTTCTGCTTCAAAAGTTAACAATTTTCAAAAGAAAGGATTCAAACTTGTGTGGGTCCTCAAATCTACTAATTAATTTGTATTAAATGATTGCAGAGAAATATGAAAAACATCCTAGTAATTGATAGTGGATGTTCTGCACACATGAATGGAAATAAATCTCTGCTTTCAGAATTTGAGGAGAAGGCTGACCCAACCGTATCTTATGGAGATGACAACATAGGAAGAACACTGGGATATGGCAATATTATGATTGGAAATGTCATCATTGAAAATGTAGCTCTGGTTGAAGGACTCAAGCATAATCTGTTAAGTGTGAGTCAAATGACAGACATAGGTTATTCTGTGGAATTTCATGAAATATATTGTGAAGTCAAAAGCAAAAAGGCTGGCAAAATGGTTCTCATTGGTCACAGACATAATAATTTATTTGAAGCTAGCTTGGAGGTAAACTCTGATGGTCCTTTAACTTGTTTACTTTGAAAGGCATCATCTTTGGAAAACTGGAATTGGCATAAAAAGCTGTGTCACTTGAACTTTAGAAATATAAATGAATTGGTGAAAAAGGATCTAGTAAGAGGTCTTCCAAAAGTTCAGTTTCATCATGATGGACTCTGTGATTCATGTCAAAAGGTAAAACAAAAGAAGACATTTTTCAAGAGCAAAACTGAAAATTCTATTGATCAACCTTTTCATCTATTGCGTCTTGATTTGTTTGGTCATGTCAACATAATATACTTTGTTCCCACAGATCAACAGCTAGAAGACATATTCACCAAACCTCTGTGTGAAGCAACTTTTACAAGATTGGTTTCTGAATTGGGCATGGTGACAAGTGACTCAACTCTAAACAGCAAGTAACAGATACAATTAGTGTTTATGGTAAACTCTGATAGAAAATGAAGTAAACTCTGATCCTTGGAGTACTTAATCTATGATGATCTCAAGTTATTAGTGTTTAGGGTAAACTCTATCAGAGTATGTGGTAAACTCTGTCAGAGGATACAATAAATTCTGATTACTGTAATCTCTGATCTTAGTCTTTATGCTAAACTCTGAGCTATTAATGATTATTTTATTTATGACATCATATTTATTTATGTAACATCATATTTTTTAAACTCTGATTGGAATAACCATATGACGCGTGTCTGTCACGAAAAAAGTTTCATATTTAGACACAGATACACACATTTATTGTATTTTGAGACTTGCACTACTCAATATTCTACAAATCAAATCATGCCACGTGTCCCACTACAGAGTATATGCTATTGAGAGGGAATATGTTAATTCATATTTTATACTTTGAATTATTCATCTGCATCTTACTCTCTTTCTCTCGTACTCTCAAACCCTAATATCTCAAACTTGTACATCTCTGTGAATCAATGGCATCCAAGGGTCTTACTTTCCAAAACTACGCTTTTGCTGCCACTAACTACACCTCTCTTTTAAATAAATCTGAGGCACCTAATGAATATCATGTCATTCAGGATTTTCTAAATCTCAGCAATATTAGGTATGATCTCCAGGAACCCAAGACAATCTCTGCTCAAACTCTGATCAAAATTTGGCCGACTGCAAAATTCAACAATGTTGGTGATGATGAGGAGACCATTATCACATTCAATTGTAATGGCACCCACTCAGTCACACCTGCAGTTATTCGTCAAGCCCTTCACCTTCTTGAAGTGGATGTATATGATGATATTGTTAAGGATGAACAAATAAAGACATTTTTCAAAGAAATAGGCTATGGAAGCAGTCTATCCAAGTTGGGAATCCTCACAAGGCCAAATCTGAGAAGAGAGTGGAGCTTCTTCTTTGATTGTATCACAAGGGCATTCACTGCTAAGTGCACCAATTTCGATGCCAACCCACAGCTCTCACAACAAATTGGGTATTCTCTGATCCATAACTTGAATTTTAATTTTTCTTATTTATTAATTAGGCAAATAACTAGTAAGATTAGTGATGATGCACACACTATATACTTTGCTAGATTTTTGCAATTGATTTTTAGTTATCTCTTGCCTGATGTTAATTTTGATAATGATAAGAGTTTAACTAGTTTATGTATGAATAAGAGAATTTTTGCTGATCTAACAAGGAAAGATGTCAAAAAGGACACTGAAGGTAAATTACTAAACTGATTTTATCCCATATAGGTCAGACTCATCTTAAATCAGAGAATGTCTATTGTGTATGAGAAGGATTTTTTGTTAGTGACTATGAATCAGAGTTTAACACCCTCTGATTCTAACCCAAGTTAACAACCAAACACTGATACACCACAACTGTCAACCTCTGTAGTCTCCTAAAAGACTGTTGTTATAAAACAAACCTCTCAACCACAAGGTCAAAGCATGAAAAGAAAGGGAAAGACAGTCTCAGAGTCTCCTCCAAAAAAAGGAGATTAGTTGATGAAAATACAGACTCTGGTGATAGTGATGAAGGTTTAGTTTTTCCATTGAAAAAGACAATTAAGAAAGCTTTTGAGATTCCACCTGTTCCATTCACGAAGCCATTTCATGTAAACCCTATCTCAGAGCCTGCAAAGAAAAGAAGAAGATTGGTCAAGGCTTTAAACTCTGATGTCCTAAATTCTGATCAAGTTCAAGCCTTAGACTCTGAGCCAATTAATGCTGATGATCTGATAAACTCTGATGCAATGATAAAATCTTATGATGTGGACAAGTCTGAGATAACTGATGAAACTGCCAATAAAGAAGAAAGTGATACATTGACCAGTGCTGAAGTTAAAGCTGCTCTAGTAACAATATCTGATTCTCCTATTCACTCTTCAAAGCAAATAATTAAGGAAATTTCTTATGAAAGAGTGAGGGAGTTATCTGAGGAAGTCATGAAAGAAATGGCTGCAAAGAAATCTCAAACATCTCCAGTCACTGGAAGTTCTAAGTTATTTTCCAGAAAGAAGAAGAAACAAGTTTCTTTTAGCCAGGACACACAAGAACCTATATCTCAAAGTGAGGTAGCAGTCAATGCTAGGCCAGGCCTACAAGAACTTGTTGATCAAAGTTCAACAGTAGCGACATATCAAGCAAATAAAGCCGGTATGAATCAGGGGTACAACCCACAAAAACATTCAGCTCAAAGGGTTGAAGCAGTTGTTAAGGCCCCTGTCCCACAAGAACCATCTAATCAAAATTTGGATGAAGGCTCTCAAACTCTGGAAGAAGATGTTGTTGTTGCTAATGTTGGGAAGTCAAACTCTGATGTTAATCCATTGGATATCTCTGATGCAATTATTGTGCAACCTTTATCTGCACAGCCTTTGGAAACTCCATCAACATCTACAACTGCTCAAGGTATAAACTCTGAATTTTCTTCAGAATTTCCATACTCTGGTAGTATAAGTTCAAAATTTATTTTTCCGTCTTTTACTGTTGGGATGACCATGAATAGTCCTATAAATGGTACCTTTATTCATGTGACCATAAATCTCCTTTCTCAGTCACCTCCTATTTCTGTAAGTCATAGTGATCTGAGCCTTTCATGTGAGACCGAGTTAAAATGTGTGAAAAAAAAATTATAATGAGAGGCAGACACTGGTTCTGGCAAAAGAAGAGGTAAATATGATAAATAAGTTAGTTACTTCTAGTGAGCAAACTCTGACTCTTAAAAGTCATGAGATGTGTGAAGTGAGAAGTAATGAGATTACTTTAAAAGAACAAAGTGATTTAGGATGTTCTATTCTTTCTGCAGGTATTCAAAGTATAACTTCTTCTCAATCTCTAAACTCCGAGTTGCCAAACTCTGATGTTGCTGTAAACTCTAATGATGAGGCTGCAATATCTGAGGACCCTATTTTTGAAGATGAAGAAATTACTGATCTCTCCATTCCATATACTTAGAGATACAGCTCAAAGAGATGGCCACATGATGCATTTGATGCCTATGATAGATTGAAGATGGACTATCCTGACTATTGTGTTGTTGAGCAGTTGAAATGAGAAATCGAATATGCTCTTAATAATGAAGGCATAAGGAGGGAAAGCAGCAGGGGTGAATCATCACAAGATAATTTTCTAAGCTCAAAAAGACAATCCATTTGGGATATAACTTGGAAGTTTTCCCATGAGGATATTTCTTGGCCCCATGTTCATGATCTTATCCACAAGGCTGATTCTGAATTAAACTCTGATGAAATGAAGACAGTTCTCAAAGCAACTACTATGTTAATAAAGGGTCTTTACAGTGATATTTTTTATCTTAAAGACTTTGTTAGCAAGACAAGTGCTTCTTTTCAAACTTCTATTTATGCTACTCAACATGCTTTTGAATAAAAGATCAAAACTGTTTCTACCAAACAAGATGCTCTTGAGGCTACAGTTGATAAAATTGATATTGTTGTTACCTCAATGCAGACCATGTTGCATACCATTGTTGACATTCTTACTATCTCTCCTGATGTCAGAAAGGGGGAGAAGTATTCTAAAGACAAATGCAAGGTGGATGCTGTGTTAAAATCTGATAAACCTAGAGAAGGTGATGGTGAATGTAATGGTGTTGACAAGATCCAATGGAGTTATAAGGGTGGACAGAGTTTACAAACTCAAACTCTGACTGATCAAACTCTGATTCCTTCAGGATCTGGATTAAACTCTGATAAACAAACTTTGATGGATCTTGATGAAGAATTAGCAAAAAGGCTTGAAGAAGAAGAAAAGCCTGAGAAGATTGAAGAAAGAAACATGAAGGATGCAGAACTGGCAATGAAATTATTTGAAGAAGAAAATCCAAGAAATGATCCAGTTGCTATTGAAGAAGAAGTAAAGAAAACTGGTACTGATATTGCTCAAGTCCAGTCAAAGAAGAGAAGATATATGAAAAAGACTCCAGTTCAAAAGAAGGTGTCTACTCAAGCAAAATCAACTGTAGCCAAGTCTACTCAAACAAAGCCAACTCCTGAAATTCAAAAGAAAGCTCCAACAAAATCAAAAACTTCTTTCACTATGCTTGGTACTACATTTCTTCCAGGGGGAACAAGTTTTGAAGATGAGGAAGAAGAACAACAAACTCTGAGCAGAAAGAAGAATCCTAATCTTTTGTGGACTAAATCTGAAACTCTGACTCTCAATTCCAGACTTGGTAAAACCAAGGGATGCATTGGTGATTCAAAAGCTAAAATCTATAGAGGAGAAGCAAACACTTTCAGAGATCCTTACTCTTTAAAAGAAAAACCTGAAGAAGAGCTAAATCAAGATCATTTGGACAAGCTAATTACTGTTCACATTGTGAAGGATATTTTTGATGGTGATCAACCCAAAGAAAAGTTATTGTACTTTCTGGAAAATGGAAGAGTAATGAAGATAGCTGAAGAAGATCTAATCCATAAATCATCAAAAGAACTTCAGTATGTTCTCTATCTGTTAAATGATGAAAATGAAGTTACAGCTGAGTGGGTGAAGATTTTAGAAGGAGTTATTGAGGAAAATAATAAGAATGAGAGGCTTTTGATGGTAAAATATGAGGAGTACAGACCTGGATACATGCTTGAAGATGGAACAGAAAATGAGATGGTTAAATGGGATGCAAAGGTTAATATGATGTTAGGTATTCCTACACTAATACTGAATCCTAATGGATAAAAAGCTTGTTGCATACCTCTAGATGATAGAATGGAAAAAACATCAATTTATAACTTGAGAGCTGCTATTTTCCAAATTGATGATTCTAGTGACCAGATGAAAGAACTGAAGGATAAGCTGATTGAATTATTGAAGATGTCTGAAAAAAAATTACTTGATCAGTTTCTGTCTGAAGAATTTTCATACAAGAGAATTTAAGTCAAGGTGAAAAACTCAAACTCTGATATATTTGTCTATATGGTTTCTGACATCACAAGTTAAATTTATGTTTTACTAAATAAAATATAAATTGGGGGAGATTGTTAGAAATACAAACACTGATGATGTTAGAGATTACTACAAAGTTTACTGAAGATCAGAGTTTAAGCCGACGTCATCAGAGTTTAGAAGCTGTCGACAGAGTTTACTCAATCAGAGATTACCAACCGACAGAATTTATGAGATCAGAGTTTAGCAAGGATGGAAACAGACAAATCAGAATTTGATTTGGATAAAGAAGGAGGAATTCAAATACAATTCTATTGAATTTATGAAAGTGATCTTTTAGAAGATAATGATGGAAATAAAATATTGACATCTAAGGTTCATTATCTTTGTTGTATTTGGATTTGTAACTGTGTATTATATAAACACAGAATTAGGTTAACATTGTAATCGTTCAAGTAATATCATTCTCATAACCTAGCAGCTCTTAAGAACTTTATTTTTCTTGAGAGAGTTTTGTATTCAGTTTATCAAAAGTTAATACAAAACAGTATTTTTTCTACATACTTGTGTTTATAAGCGATTATTTTGATACTATTATATTCAACCCCCCTTCTATAATAGTTGATTATCTGAGAAACAAAAGAAAAATGATAAAGCCATAATGATTGAAGAAGAAAAGGGAAAGAGGAAGCCAGTTGGCCATAAGCTTCTTCAAGGAGACATTTTCTTTCAGATGTTGTAAGGAGAGCAAAAGAGAATGAAGAAATTGTTAGGCAAATGGAAATACAATGGAATATGGAAGAGCAATTGGCATATCAACCACTTAGAAAAAGGAGAAAAATAGCCATGGCTAAGAAAATGATAAATTCTACTCAAGAAAAAGTGGTTCATGAAAACCCTCAAGTCAAACATGAAGAAATCAAGAAGGAGGTAACAATTGAAGGATATGAAATGAAAGGAGTTCTAGTGATAAGTGAAAAAGGAGTAAGAACTCACCCTGTAACCTCTAACCAAGAAGAATCAATGAGGTTGGAATATGAGAATGGAGCAAAAATCACTTATTCAATGAAGGTGATAATGAAGCAAAGCTACAATGTCCTGAAGACCATTCTACTTCTTCTCAATAGAAAGTACAAACTCAATACAATAATTTCTCACGAAATTCAACATCAAATCTCAAAGCTAAGGAGAGAAAAGGCTGAAGCTGAACCTGATTCACCTCTTAAGCTATGGAAATCTCAAGTCAAGAAGGTGGTGTTGGAGCCAAAATAAGCAATGATTTTTACAGATGTGGAAGGCAACACAAAGTTCTTTGATATCTGCAAATATCTTGACAAAATCACAGATGAAGAAAGTCACTACCTAATGAGCCAACGTGGAGATACTGATGAAGATGAAGCAATATTGAGGAGTTCCTTCATGAGACAACTAAAAGAAAATGTTAAGAAGAAAAAGAAGAAGAAGTGAGTGGAGAATGAATACCATGAAGATTAGAAGACATTGGAGCAGCTTGTAGAAATCACACATCAACTGGTACTTCTCAATTCAAAGTGCTATTTAAATTTCTTGATTATATATGAATGAAAATAATTAAGGGTTTTATTATCATCAAATATATTTATGCATGTTCATGTCACAGACACAAATAGGGGGAGATTGTTAGGAATCTACATGTAATTTGATGATAACTTTAATCTTAGAATCATAGAAATTTTAATTGATGTAACTGATAAATTGATATGAAAATTATAAATATCAATTGATCAAGAAACCATTTATCAGTTGAAATGTTTATGTGAATCAACTGATAATATGGATTGTAGCATAGGTGTACTTAGTCTATTTCAATCGATAAGGTGCAAGTCAATTGATATTATTCTCATCAATTGATGTTAGAGTCAATTGATATAGGTCATCAACTGATGTGTAACTTAGACTGTCAAATTGTAATTATTTGAATACAGGAAAATTATACAAGTGAAAGGTGATCAGTTGATATTGAAGCATTGATTGATAGAAGATCAATTGAAGAAGCCAAGTCAAGTATTGAAGACCATCAACTGATATGAAGACCCATCGATTGATATATCGATTAATAACATCTATCAATCGATAAGTCATCATTTATCAATCGATGGATATAAAGATCAATCGAAGAAGAATATCAGTTGATGGATAAAAGGAAGAATCAATTGATATGCCTAACAGCAAATTATCAATTGATTGAGACATCACAATTTGACAGACAAAAGCACACCTATAGAAGACAGTCTATGATGACTGTGAAAACTCAAGTTGAAGCTGTCTTTCCAAGTCTGAAATACTTTTCCAGAAATGAAAAAAGGCAAAATGAAAGATAGATTAGAAACAATCATAGTTTCAATTAATTATTATATACTCTTTCTAGGTATTGTGAACACACTTGTAGTATATAAACAAGTGTGGTAGTATTGTTAGAAAAAATACAAGTTAGACAATATCTTTGAATCAACTGTTCAGCCTTAGAGCACTTTGTAAGAACATTTGATTTATTTTCTAACCTTGTAAAATGAAGCTGAGCTTTTATGAACCTAGAAAAATTGAGCAAAATATACACTGATGGAAAAACCAATCCATCAGTAATTTTAAAATATCTTTGTTCAATTTAGTTTCAGTTTCACTGTTCATATATATATTCTCTTAAACACTCAAACCTCAAGAACAAACATTAAAATATAAAAAATTTTGGTGATTTATATTCAACCCCCCTTCTACAAATCATATTGACATTTTTCTGGGAAATAACAAGTGTTGAGTCCAATACATCAGCCATCAAATTGCAAAAAACATTTTAGTTCAGGCCACCAAACTGCAATTTACTATATTACTAATATTTCATAGAACTAATTTATGATATTTTATAGTTGGTTACAAAGTTATAACTAATTTTTTTTGTTATCAAATTAGTGCGAAACATTTCATATCTTTAAATAAATTTTAAATGAAGAGAATTTTATCAGTAAAAAACACATTTTAATAATTTCAACTTTAAATAACAAATATTGAATTATAAGACTGAATTATTCTTAATTTTATAAATGTAAACCGCGTATCCGCACAAATATACACCAATTAACCATAGTCCGAGTTGAATTAACGTTGTTAATTTACGAAGTTTCCTTTTTTACTTAGCAAAGAAGAAAGAAGACAAAGGAATATTAATAGACATGAAATTGTCATTTTCGTGCACCGATCGAACCCCACATGAAAGCTTACCATTTTTATTATTGTGGAATATATGATGACTTTTGCCAAGTATATTGAACTATTATTAGTGATTAGTTTTAATTTATTTTTATTATTATTATAATCCGAATAAATTATTTAGGACAACGAATTTAACTTGTCAACTAAAAAGTTTGTACAACATTCAAATCAATTCTTAACGGTGCGTTTGAGATTGCTGTTGAAAACTGCTGAGCAGACCGTTAATTTCAACTTAAAGATCTCAAAACAATGTCTGGAAACAAGTATGAAAGTATTAGAATCCCTGTATTGAAGAAGGCTGAATACCCTACATGGAGGGTAAAGATGATGATATTCTTGGAAGTTACATATCCTGATTATCTAAACATGATCAATGAAGGTCAGTATCTTCCATCCAAGCTAGTTCCATCAACCATTGTGGAAGGAAGACAAGTTCCTGAATATTATACTCTGAAGGACAAGAAATAGTGGACCAATGAAGAAAAACAAGTAGTCCTCAAAGATACTAAGGTAAGGAATATACTGCATAACAGTCTTGATTCTGTGATGTCTAACAGGGTAATAGCATGCAAATCTGCCAAAGAAATCTGTGATGCACTAGAGTTACAATGTCAACGAACCAAGGAGATAAAGAAGAATAGAAGATTTGTACTAATTCAAGAGTATGAATATTTTGAGGTTAAGCAGAATGAGTCTCTCACAGATATATATAACAGATTTCTTACTTTATTGAACAACTTAGTTTTGGTTGATAAGGTGTATGACAACGAGGATTCAAACACCAAGTTTCTAAGGGCTCTACATGAAGAATGAGATTTGCAAACATCCTTAATAAGGGACAAGGGTGATCTGGATGAGATGTTCCTTGATGAAGTGTATGGAAGGCTGAAGACTCATGACTTGGAGTTACAGCAAAGAAAGAATATAAAAAGTAGCAAGGCAAAGTCTGTTGCCTTGAATGTTGAGACCAAGGTTGAAGAACTAAAAGAAAAGATTTTAAAAGCCTCAACAAGAAAAGGAAAAGTTGTGAATCAGAGTTTGAAGAAAACTCTGATGACTCCTCAGACTCTGACATAATGGAGATGGTTGCTGTGATTGTTAAAGGCTTCAAAAAGATGAAATATAGGAAGTACAGAAAGCAAGGAAACTTCCACAAGAAGCATGGAGAGTCAGAGAATAAAGAAAGATTCAGGAGAAAAGAAGACAAAGATGGGAAGTCCAAGACACTTGACAAAACAAAGGTTTGTTGCCTATGCTATAATATAGTGTTGAGGTAATTACATAGCCACATAATATTTTAAATTACAGTATTTTTAAACGTATTTCAATTTCCCACAATAAAAACCAATGAAATTCATAAAAATATATTTGGATTCGAAATTGAAAAATAAATATTTCTCAATTTTTAAACTACTAATTAAAAATAATGTTGTGAAAAGCGTAAATCGGACATAAGCGGGTAGATCATCTTCTAACGCTTAAGCGGTTTTAAAAATGAATCATGAAACAAACTGTAAATAAATATATAATTATATGTAATTATATATTGATTATACAAACTCATACCAACTACAATCACACAGATATTAAAATAATATAGATTATAATAATATACATATTTACTGATATAAAATAAAGATTATATAAAATTTGCTACTTGTAAGGAATTGTGCTCGATTAGTATTAGTTATAATGAATAACTATATTTAAAAAATAGTTATTTATTATTTTCAAATTACAACGGTCATTAATACACACACACACACACACATGTATATATAAAAAGGTAATTTTATAAGTTAAAATAAATTAACTAATTTTTTTATTCAATACAAGTGAAAATAAAAATATAATTAATGAAAAGATATATTTTTATATGTATTTACGTATTTTAAAATAAAATATAAAGAATTGAAAATATAATAACAAATTTAAATATGAGAAAAAGTAATTAAAAAGATTAATTTTATACATTATAAAAATACTACTATTTTTATAAATACTAGGATTATCTCAAATTCATTCTCACTTCTAAAAATAATAAAACAAAAATTTATACTTTTTTGATAAAATATTTTTACACTTTTTTTTGAAACAAAAATATTTTTACACTTAACATTACATATAATTAAAATATAAAATTAAGACAATAATATATTAATTCTAAAAACCAAAACCTTAATTGCATATATTTTTCATAAACAAGAACCCATATTTTGAACAGAAGAAATAAAAATAAAACAAAGGATAAATAAAAATTGCAACAGATGTTGTAGGTTGTAGCGGGAGTAAAACGGCAGAGTTGAGCGGAGTGTTGGTTTTAAGGAAATGATGTAGACTTCATATAGATGATGTCTTTTTATTAATATATGTAACGTACTTCTTTTATGTTATCTAAAAATATGCTTAAAAGGTTTACCCTTGAAGTGTTCTTATTTTTAGATATTATCTATAGTTTTAAAATTCTTCTTGTCAGCTAGACACTATTGTTAACAAGTACACCTATTGAGGTGCTCTTTTAAGGCTTTTAAGTTAATAGCTAGTATAAAATCTCCAGACTCCAAGTTACCATCCGCAAGATCTCAAACAAACCAAAATTACTCTCTGCCTCTAATATATTTCCATCTCAATCGAAAAAACAAAAAAGATCAGTTGATATGTCCAGTTTCAAATTAAGTAAGAAGCTTGTTTCTGCTACAAATGCATGGAATAGCTTCACCAAAAAATTCCAAGCCAAAACAACCAACCTCAACATCTCCAAATCAATCAAACTAACCACATCTCATCTTCTGTCTCTGTACCATAAAATTACTCTCCGCTTCTTAAATCGTCAACGTCATCGCAATCTTTACGTTAAAAACAGCCCCTCTGCAGCCATATACGTTGACAAACTTTTCCCCGAGTCGATATCGAAACCAATACACAAGGAAAAAGAAATTGTAGGCAGTTCAAGAGCTTCAAGTAGTGGTGGTGCAGAACATGAAAATGCAAAAATGAAAATTAGTAAGTTTGAAAAGCAATGTGTGCAGACGTTTGATTTTGATGAGGCTTGGAAGAAGGTTCAATCATCTAATGCTTCACCGTTGAGAGTTGATGAGAGGGCCGAGGAGTTTATATCGAAATTTCGTCAGGAGATAGAGATTCAAAGGGAGCAGTCGATACTTGACTATCAAGAAATGTTGGCTAGAGGTTTGTAAGAATAATTGGTATAAGTTTTATATTTTATTTATCTTTGGTCTTTTTCTAAGAATTTTAGTAGGGAAAAATTCAATTAATTATCTATTTAATGACATATAAATTTAAAGGGTCTTTTGTTTGGTGTATAAGGAGTCTGAAAACAGGCTGGTGTGGGATTCTTTTGTGTAATTTTCAATTATATTGATCGATATAATCTATATATATAACTTGAGAGTGGTTGAATAAATGGAGTTTGTGAATTGTGAAGTTATTAGTAAATCTATAGTACGATGTTGGTGTTTACTGCTAATTCATTCATTTGCTTCGAAGTTCAAGTGTTGCATAACTTGCGTTAATAACTACCTAGCTAGATGCTCCTATGCTTTATGTGGACAAAGTGAGAGAGGTATTGCTATAAACAGAGTTGATGCTGGGCAATCTAAATAGGGTTTGTTTAAGGATACAATTGCTGCTTCTGGTCGGAGTCTTGATACTTCGATTTCACTCTCTATGGATCCTTAAAGCAAAGGTTTTAAACATCATGAACAAGTACTTCCCTCACCAATTTTTAATGATAATGTTGTCATTAATTTGGAATGTTCGAGGATTGATAATCGAGTTCAAGTGACTGAACCTTTACTTAATTTTTCTAAGAATGTGATTAAGAAAGAAAATGATATTATCCTTGTTAAGCCTTTCAATGATTTTCTACAATATGCATCGAATTATAGAAAACTTGTTATTTAGGGTACTTAATGATGATGTTGTTATAAATATCAACAAAACTAAGGCTGCTCTTGTTGAGAATGTTTATTTTCATCAATTGGGCTATTGAGTTCTGAAATTTGATTCCATACAGGTAACTTTAAAAACCATTGGTTGCGGTCCTTTTTATGTGGATAGTCTTACTTTTCACAAGAAAACATCTATAAATGCTAGCAACAGGATGCCTTTTGATAAGGACCATATTTTTTAGGAAATCTATGTGGGAGCTTCCAGATCATGTATGATTTTGATTGTGCTTCCTGAACACTCGAATAACTCCATGGCCATGGTTAATAATCAGACAGAGACTTGTTTTAGGAAATCTATGTGGGAATGATCTATTGATAATTGAGAAGGAGGATACCTCTACTTCTCAAGATGATAAATTTACTTGAGATTCGAAGAAAGAAGCTGCCAATGTCAATGCTAATATGACTGACTTTGAGGTTCAATCAGTCAGGAAAATTGATCGTGCAGAAAATGTTTTTACTATCTCTAATTCATCTGCTCATGATTCTAGTTCTGCATGACATGTTAACTCTTTGCCTCAGTCGAAAGTTTCTATCGCACATAGAACTGAGAAAGACTACATTCATGAGGGTGTTGCTGAGGAGGGAGGGAGCATGAGCATCACAATTAAATAGAGTGGTAGTCTTTGAGTTTACTGCTAGGCATTTACACGAGCAGCTCTTTCAATGACGTCAAAAAAGGGAGGAAAAAAGACACCTGAAACATTCTAATTAAGATTAAAATGCTGGATTTAATGACGCTAGAATCCATCATTAGATCCAGAGACACCATAAAGTGAAAACCAGGGAAGGCGAGACAAGAAAACGAAGACTATGGCACAAGTAAACTAAGGTAGGATGGACGTCTGTCGACTTTAGAAATTCACTAGTCCGAATCCACCTTATAACAATTAAATAGGTTCAATAAATTTTCAAAATAATATTAAAACATTTATCCATCGAACAGTGTCTTTATCCATTGATTCCAATATCTGTTGATCACTTTATTTGAGAGAATTCTGACTTAGAATATTTACAATTTGTCAACCATTCTTCTCATCTGTTGAAGAGCTATCAATTGAAGTCAAATAGATATCAGTTGACTAGATTATGGTATCCGTCGACATATTATAATCAATTGATAAAATAGAAACATGAATCAACTGCTACACTTCATTTTATCGGTTGATGAATAATTTCAACTGATAAATGGTTTCTTAGTCAATAGATATTTATAAGTCTTATATCCATTGACCAATTACAATTAAAATGGATTCTATATTTTAATTCTAAGAACTTTGTTATCATCAAAACTCATAATTTCTAACAATGCACCAATAGCCTTTGTAAACATATCAGCCAGCTGATCAGAAGTAGAGACATGAAGAGTCTGAATGAGGTCTTGTACCAGTTTCTCCCTTACAAATGACAATCTATTTCTATGTGTTTGGTTTGTTCATGAAACACATAATTAGAAGCTATGTAGAGAGCTGATTTGAAATCATAGTAGAGAGGGATAGGTAGTGAAGTAGTGATCAAAAAATCTTTAAGAAATGACACAATTCACACTAGCTCACAACATGTATCAGCCATGGATTTATACTCTGCTTCAATAGAGGATCTGGGGACTGTATGATATTTCTTATACTTCCAGGACACTAAAGATTCTCCCAGAAAGACACAGTAGCCAATTAATCATTGTCTACTAAACTGACAACCTCCCAAGTCAGAATCACGGTAGGCAATAAACTTCAAAAGAGCAGTACTTGATATAATTAATCCCTATCCTGGAAACTATTTTAAGTATCTCAGTACTTTAAAGGCAGCATCAAAATGATTAATTCTAGGCTGAGCAAGGAAATGAGATATAATGTGCACACTATAACACAAATCATGCATGGTAATAGTAAGATAAATGACTTTGAGAGGACTGATTGAAGTAGAGTAGTTGTCTGTTAAGTGATGGTTTTGCTCCATAATAATTGTTGAGGGCTTGACAGAGGTCATTCATGTATCATTAAGGAAATCCAACACATACTTTCTCTAATTTAGATAAAACCCCTTTGTTGACCTTGCAGTCTCTATGCCCAGAAAGTACTTTACTGGACCTAAATCTTTAATTTTGAAATGATTGCGGAGATGGAGCTTTAAAACTTGAATAAGTGTAGTGGATCCTCATGTGATAAGGATATCATCTACATATATAATAACATCATAGAAGCTCAATTTTGAAGAATACTGAAGATGATATTGTCACTCTGAGACTATTTAAAACCATACTGCTTCAAGGAGGTAGAAAGCTTAGAGAACCATTGCCTAGGGGCTTGTGTAAGGCCATACATAGATTTCTTTAACTTGCAGACATCAGATGGATTGATGTGGCTATGCATAGTAAACAAAAGATGATAACCTTGGGGTAACTTCATATAAACAATTTGATCAAAGTCACCATGCAGAAATGCATTAGTGACGTCCATTTGATTCACTAGCCACTGCTGAATAGCAGCCATAAAGAAAAACAGTCTCACTGTCACCATTTTTGCCACTGGGGCAAAAGTCTCAAATTAGTCCAGGCCATAAGTTTGAGTGAATCCCCTAGCCACTAGCCTTGTTATATATCTATCTACATCCCCAGTATGAAGATATTTGATTTTGAAAAGCCATTTGTAATCCACTATGTGCTGGTTGGGTGGAGGTTAACTATATCCCATCTATCATTCTCTTCTAGGGCAGTAATTTTAGTTTTCATTGCTTGAAACCATCAAGAGTGAGGTGTAGCTTGAGCAAAGTTATAAGAAATCTTTAACGGTGTGACAGAATTGACAAAAGTTTTATATGAAGTATTAACTTTATCATATGGGATATAATTAGTAATATGATAAGGAGAAGCCTTAATGTTGGAAGAGTTGGTAGATGATACGATATAAATTTTAGGTTGGACAAAATCTTTAAATTTAGCAAGAGCCTGCTTAGATTTGACAGGTCTTGAGTGAGGTACAGTAGGTATAACAGTGGTTGTAGCAGTAATGTCTACAACTAGAGGTGTAGGATGAGTGGAGGCATGTGGAAAAGGTATATGAATAGTACCAGGTTGTTGAGAATCTGATTCAGCAGATAAGGATTGAAAATATGGAAATAAAGAAGTGGTTTCAGTGGTGCGAAAGTCATCAGCACAATTAATTAATTGAGACTGGAATGGGAATACACTTTCAACAAATTTAACATCCATTGAAATAAAATATTTCTTATGTTAAGGGTCAAAGATTTTATAACCTTTTTTTAAAAGGATAACGAATAAACACTCCTTTGATGGCCCTTGGCTGAAGTTTATCAGTAGTGGAGAGATTTGTAGCATATCATAAGCAGCCAAAAGATTTTAAATACATATAATTGGGTGGGGTATTGAAGAGAAGTTCAAAATGAGATTTGTAATGAAGTAAATTTGAGGGTAAAAAGCTTAATTAAATGTGTAGCAGTGAGTATAAAATCTCCCCAAAAGGAGTTAGGAAGGTTAGATTGAAATTTAAGGGCTCTTGCAACATTGAGAAGGTGTTGATGCTTTCTCTCAGCCTTTCCATTTTGTTGTGGAGTGTTGGGACAAGAAGTATGATGAACAACACCTATATATTGTATATAAGTGATAAGATCTTGATTTGTGAACTTAGTTCCATTATCATATCTTATCACTTTAATAGTTATACTGAATTGAGTTTGCATATGCAGTAAATTTTTTAACTAAGGTGGGAACCTAAGTTTTATGTTTGAACAGAAACACCTAAGTGGCTCTAGAGTAGTCATCAACCACAATAAAAAATAACTACATTGATTATGAGTGACTTGTTTATAGGGACCCCGTACATCCAAATGAACAAGATCAAATAATGCATTACTAACATGATTATTGGAAGGAAAAGACAGTCTGTGTTATTTTAATAAATGACACAAATCACAATCATGAAAATTTTAAACACTAACATCTATGAATTGTAATTTATTTAGAACATAAGAAGAAGGGTGACCCATTCTATGGTGCCACAGAGTACTATCAGTGAACTGAGCAACATTACAACTAAGTGGAGAAGGAAACTGAGTACATGAGATAACACCTAAACTCTGGCACACAGAAAATTTCTGTCACGAGTGTTGGATTTGAATCAGGCCTAGCCTATTTAATTATCTGTCTTGCTGTAACATAATCTCTACTTCTGTAATAGTGTAGTGACTTAGATATTCTTGTATAAAATTGCAGATAGAAGTCTACTCAGTCTGTTTCTCAATTGTAAATAGAGTCAAAATAAAGTCTGTTAGAAGATTCAAGCTGAATCATGCAACAAGACAAAGAAGGTTGTGGAGAAATAAAGGAAGACATCTGAGAACTCTATCAAGGCAATTACTCAGTCGAGAAGTCTACTATTCGAGAAGTCAGAACTGTGGAAACATTTCGAGAAGTCTCAAAACACACTCAACTGCTCAGTACTCGATCGAGAAGTCAGACATTCGACAAGTCAAGTATTGAAGCTATTCGAGTAGTGTTAATTATGAATCATACGAGAAGTGAGAAAAATAAATCAATTCGAGAAATTAGCAAAAGGAGCATTCGAGAAGTGGTAAGGCTGAGGCATTCGAGAAGTCACAATTTCAAGTGTACATTCGAGAAGTCTAGCCTGATCGAGAAGTCATCAAATAGAGTATGCGATCGAGAAGTCTAGTCATTCGAGAAGTCAATCATTCAAAGACCAATTGAGTTGTCACAACCAGTACTCAATCGAGAAGTCGATCTCTGTGACTTCTCGAATTAATTCAAACAGAGTACTCGACTGCACCAAGGAGCTATTTTCAAGGAAAATTGCAGAAAAAGTCAGATAATTCTGAAGCTCTGTTTTTACAAGATAAGTCAAGCCTGCAAAGATAGAGACAAGTCTACAATGAAGCTGGGAAGTCAGTCAAGACAAAAGACAGAAGAGATAAGGCTGGATGTAGCAGACTGTCACAGTAATGTGTTAGCTAGAAATAGATATCAGTCAAATGTAAAACATGTCTTGTCTATTTCTAGTTATAGCTAAACTATCTTATGTGAGCATGTGCACAGGACATGTTGTCTATATACTTTATGCCCAGCCACATTTGATAGTGTCTTGAGTAATTTTACAATTGTAATCTTCCTAGAACAAGAAGCTGAAATTCAATTTAAATTTCAGATTGTAGCAAAGATTCTTTCTAATACAAATTAGATTGAAAGTTACATCCTGTGTTTATTTTCATGTTCTATGTTTTGATAAACACTCATCCTGTTTGAAATTCATTCATAGAATCACAGTTAATCTACCTTCCTTAAGTTCATCAAAGAGTAGAAAAAGAAAAAGAAAAGGTTTAAGTATACATTCACCCCCTCTATAAACTTCTGAACTCATAATTCCTAACAAGTGGTATCAGAGCCGGCTATACACATACATACAGACTAAAGATCAAGATGAGTTCTTAGAAGCTAAGCAGCATAAAAATTCCTACATTTGACAGAGAGAATTACAACCTATGGAAGAGGAAGATGATGATGTTCATAAAGGCTACAAACCCCATGTATCCAGAAATATTAAAGAATGGTCATTTCATGCCAGTAACTCTAGTTCCTGAAACTACTAATGGGTCTGAAGTTATTCCTGCAACATGGATACCCAAAGATCCATCTCAGTACATAGATTCAGAGAAGGAAAAGGTGTCTCTTGACAACAGCTTAATGCTAATATTAATTGAGTTACTGGATCTTGTGATGTACAACAATATTGTCAATTGCACATCTGCCAAACACATATGGGAGACAATAGAAATTCTGTGTGAGGGAACTGAGGAAGTAAGGGAAAATCAGAGGCAGCTCATTGTTTCTCAGTATGAAGCATTCATGTCAAAACCTAATGAGGGCATAACTGAAGTATTTGAGAGGTTCAATAAACTGATCAATGATCTTCAACTTCATGGGAAACATTATGAAACAAAGGAGAAGAACATGAAGTTCTTGTTAACTCTCCCAGAGCACCTGGAGCATAAAATTTCTGCAATAAGATAATGAAGAGATTTAACAAGGCTTCCACTTGAGACACTGTATGGAATCCTAAAGACATATGAACTTGATTTCTATCAGAAGAAAGCCATACTAGCAAATAGAGGAAAAATGGCAAATGTCTCAAATGCCCTGGTTGCTAAGGAACCATCAACAATTGAAAAGACTGGTACAAGCAGGAAGTTGAAATCTGAGGTGTTTGAAGATCAAGAACAGGAAGACAAAGACTCTGTCAAGAGTGAGTCAGAAGGAGATGACTTCTACACCATTGAAGAACTTGAAGGCATGGATAACAAAGCAATGGCCTTCATGGCAAAGAAGTTTGGAAATTTGAGATTCAAAAGAAACAAAAATTTTAAACAAAGACCAACCTTTAAGTCTTCAAGCAAAGGAAAGAATCCATCAAGAAGCGCCAACAATGGAGGATACAAAACCGGAACAGTTGATAGATCCAAGATAAGATGCTATAACTGTAATGATCTTGGACATTTTGCAACAGAATGTAGAAAGCCTAAGTCAATCAAGAAGGACAAGGACTACTTGGAGTTAGAAGCCAAGTATGAAGCTCTGCTCAAAAAGCAGGCATGAAAAGCTTATATTGTTGAAGGAAAATGTTAGGATGATACAGATGAAGATGAGGAAGAAGAATATGGGAATCTGGAACTCATGGCCAACTCAGACAATGGATCTTCATCCCCAAACTCTCAGGTACTCACACTAATCTCTCTTGACATGTCAAATTCACAATATAAGAAAACTGTGGAAGATTTAAGCATTGAAATGTTTAATATTCACAGTAGTATAACTGTTGCTTATGAGGAGATTGCTAGGTTAGTGAAAGCCAATGATGAACTGTCTGCTAGGAATGAAACTCTGGAATTATCTGTGATAACTCTGGAAAACTTGAAATAGGAAAATGAGTATTTAAAAAACAAGGTTGTTTGTTCTGAACAAATTGAAAAATTTCTTAAAGAACAAATTCCTGAAAATGAGTTAAAAATCAAATCTTATCAAAACTCAGCTACTGTTGTTCAAGAATTCCATAAGAAGCATAAAGAAAATTCTAGGATTGGAGTTGGCTTTGATTATGAGAATCTCAAGAAGAAGAAATCTGTTTCATCAAAAGGCAAGAAAGTTGAAATCCTTGGAAATCCCCACATTTTGAAAAATGTCAAGGAACCAATTTTTAAGAAAGCAACTATGGATTTTGATGAAGCTAGTATGGTCATCAAACAATAGTTAGATGATGAGGATAAGGAAGCAACTGAAAGAAGTGTGCCTTCTGTTGAAAAAGAAGAACCCACAATTAAAACCAAGTCCATTCCTATTCAAACTGAAACAAAACAGAATTCTCAGAAAAATGACACCATGCATGCTAAAAAGAAAAAGGCAAACAGAAATGGAAAAATAGGCATCAACAAACACAACAATTATGCACCTGTTCATAATGCACCTAGGAAGATTTGTAAAAATTGTGGTTCAACAAATCATCTTACTCATATGTGCAAGAAACCTGTTGTTAAAAATGATGAATTTGCCTGTGGATATGTAAAATCTTTGATGCATGATGATTATAAATTTTGTATCCAATTTGATTGTATGCCATGTAACATGAATATCATGAATACCTGCTTTAGGCTCAGGAAACAGTTTATTGATGGATGCATGAGTCAGAATCTGAACATAAACACTAGGCCTAAATCTACAAGTCCTGTAAAGCATAGAAAACATTTCATGTCACCTAAGCATGCTTTCAGTTCTGAGAGTACTAATCAAGCTAAAAATCAGAATAGTAAAGATAAGAACAAGCATGTGCAGGCAACTACAAATGCTAGAATTAGGAATGACATTCATGTAACTAAGCATAAAGGACCCAACCTTGTTTGGGTACCAAAGAAAACTTGATTTGTGTGTATTTGCAGGGCACAGGTAAGAAGAAGGTCATGTGGATTCTGGACAGTGGTTGTTCAAGGCATATGACTGGTGACAAAGCCCTGCTGTCACAATTCAAAGAAGAGGCTGGCCCAATGGTAACCTTTGGAGACAACAACATTGGCTTCACCATGGGATATAGCAAGTTGATTCATGGAAATGTTGTCATTGAAGATGTAGCCCTGGTTAGTGGTTTGAAGCATAATCTTCTCAGCATCACTCAATTCTGCAACAAAGATTTGAAGGTGGAGTTTGACAAGGAATTGTGTCTCATATCACACAGAAAAGACCAAGGAAATTGCTCTACAAGGAGTAAGAAAAGGAAGCCTGTTTGTAGCAGATTTGAATTCTGCAAACAAGGAAAAAATTTGTTGTTTCTACACAAAGGCATCAGAAAGTGAAAGTATGCTTTGGCATAAGAGGTTGTCTCACTTAAATCTCAAAAACATTAATTCTTTAGTCAAAAGAGAATTAGTGAATGACCCGTCCACACTTGAATTCTGCATAGAAGGATTGTGTGAGGCATGCCAGAAAGGGAAAATGAAGAGATCAAGTCACAAGAGTAAGGAATTCACTTCAATCACCAAACCACTACAATTGATTCATATGGATCTGTTTGGACCAGTAAATGTGATGTCCATGTCCAAGAAAAGATTTGCTCTAGTCATGGTTGATGACTTTTCAAAGTACACTTGGGTGGAATTCTTGCACTCAAAAGATGAAGCTCCTGAGGTCATCATTAAAAATTTGAGAAGATTGGATAAAGGCCCTACACCAGTAGTTGCCATAAGGAGTGATAATGGTACAGAATTGAAAAATGTTATACTCAATGAATTCTGCAAAGAAAAGGGGATTACTCACCGATTCTCAGCCCCAAGAACTCCACGACAAAATGGAGTGGTTGAGAGAAAGAACAGGACTCTCATTGAAGCTGCAAGAACCATGTTAGTAGAAGCAAATCTACCAACTAGTTTTTGGGCTGAAGCTGTTAGAACTGCATGCTATACTCAAAACAGAACACTCATCACAAAACTAGTTGGAAAGACTCCTTATCACATCATGATAAATAGAAGACCATCTGTAAAGTGCCTGCATGTGTTTGGAACCAAGTGCTTTGTTCTCAAAGATCATGTCAACAACCTTGGGAAGTTTGAGGCCAATGCATATGAAGAAATTTTTGTGGGATACTCTTTGGACAAAACTGTCTATAGAGTATATGTGATTGATCAACAAAAAATTATGGAAAGCACAAATGTGACATTTGATGATTTCAAATTCCCTGCTATGAATTTGGAAGGTGAGAACTGTGACACATTGAGAATTGAAAATGAAATAGAGCCTGAAACTTTTGTAACTGAAAATGTTGTCAATACTCATGAAGAGTCACATATAGACATCTCACATAGAACTAATGTGGAAAGAGAGAATGAAGATTTCAGTCATATTCAACATGAGAATTCTCCACACAACCTTGGCACTTACTCAGGGAGAGATTCTCAAGGATCTGTAACAAATGGCAATCCCTTCAATAAGGAGGAAACATGTTCAAATGATAGAGATGGAGCTCATCAAACTAAATGGAATAGAGCTCAAACAGCTGATCAAATCATTGGAAATCCTGATGAGGGTGTGAGGACAAGAAGAGCAACTATGAATGAATGCCTATTTGCTTGTTTTATGTCTCAGAATGAGCCAAAAAGGATTGAAGAAGCCATGTTGGATCCAGACTGGATAATTGACATGCAAGAGGAGTTAAATCAATTTGTGAGAAACAATGTTTGGGAACTAGTGCCACCACCAAAGGACAGATCAGTAATTGGCACTAAATGGGTCTACAGGAACAAAATGGATGAACATGGAATAATAATAAGAAACAAAGCAAGGTTGGTTGCAAAAGGCTATTCACAGGAAGAAGGCATTGACTATGATGAGACTTTTTCTCCTGTTGCAAGATTGGAAGCAATTAGAATTTTCCTAGCTTTTGCAGCACACTCAAATTTTAAGGTATATCAAATGGATGTGAAAAGTGCATTCCTCAATGGCGAATTAGAAGAGGAAGTATATGTGCAACAACCACCTGGCTTTGAAGATTCAAACTTTCTAGACTTTGTGTACAGACTCATCAAAGCATTGTATGGACTCAAACGAGCCCTTAGAGCATGGTATGACACCTTGTCACAATTTCTTCTGGAAAATCAATTCACTAGAGGAACTATTGACAAAACTCTTTTCTACAAAAAGCATGGTGAGGATATCATACTTGTTCAAATCTATGTAGATGATATCATTTTTGGGTCTACAAATGAAAAACTGTCAAAGGTTCTCTAAGCTAATGCAAAGTGAATATGAGATGAGCATGATGGGAGAGCTCAATTATTTTCTAGGCCTTCAAATAAGTCAAAAGGATGATGGCATTTTCATAAGTCAAACAAAATACATCAATGACTTACTCAAAAGATTTAACATGCAAAACTGTTCAACTGCCAAGACTCCAATGTCTACTATTAGTGGACTTTTTGGTCCACTATATACGTTCCAATTTGACTTAAATTGATCGCTTGTGCCCAAGTATGTAGTGTCTTTTGATGTGTTTTGTGTCTTTGGTGTTCAGATTGCCGTTCGTAGCAGAGTTGTTGAATAATTGCATAATTTGGTGGAATATGAGCTGGGATTTCAAAGGAGGAAGATCAGGACTTGAGTTGAGATCAAGAGAGGGCAAGACGAGTCGTTGAAAGAGTATACGCACACGAAAAGTAGTTGCTGGCCAGAAGCTTCAGGGGCGCCCACGCTCCGCCAAGCGCGCCCGCGCTGCAGCAAGGAAAGCTCAAGGGCGCCCGCCCTTCCTCAAGCGCGCCCGCGCCCTGTCGAAATCAGAATTTTTATTTTGCAGTTGTTTAGCTTTTAAGGCCCAGTTAGAAACAGGCCCATGATATTTTTGTTATTATGTAACCTAGTATAAAAACAGAAGGATTATTAGTATTTATTCTATCTAGGAAATTAAGTAAGCAAGTAGGGTTTTTATTATCGTACAAGAGGACAGAGTACTTTGTGAGCCGTCAAGCTATTTTTCTTGTGTAATTTTCATCACGTGGATTATCGGTTGTTTCTTTTACTATTGCAATTTAATATCAGTCTTTTATGTTTAATTATTTATCTACTATGTTTTCATATGAACCCATGATGTCGGCTAGTCCAATTATGGGCTAATCGTTGTCATGGGATTTTAATGGAGTTTTCTATCAAGTCTAGATATTGATTGTTTTTTATGCCTAAGTGTGTGATTGTTATGGATATCCTAGTATGGTTAAGCTTATTCGTTGTAAATGCGTCGCGAACATTTATGATTGTTTGTTGAACCCTTGTGAATGCGAAAGTGGATCTAGGGTTTAGAACATGCCATGCTAGCATAGGTTTTTGCATGTTAAGAGCATGTATTAATTTGTGGTGTAATTCTAACCGTCTTGCACTGACTATGTGATTTTATCCAAGGCAGGAATTCAGCAAGTCGTTATGGTTTGTGATTTGTGTGCAGGTGCTCATGATACAACTCAGTGTGCTATTTCTAGCGATTCAGCGTATTTTGTCAGCAACTTCCAGAAGCCTACACAACCGGCACCTAATACGTATCACCCCAACAACAGGAATCATCCTAACTTCAGTTGGAGCAACAATCAGAATGCCATGCCACAACCATCGCAGGGTCAACAATTTACAAGGCCTTTCAACAATTCTGTTCCTCAACAAACTTATGCACCAAGACAATCATACAACCTTCCTGGTTTCCATCAACAACCTCAGGGAGGACAAGGGCACTCAAATGAAAAGTCAGAGATGGAGGAACTGAGAATGATGTATAAAAGTCAAGCTGTGACACTGAAAACATTGGAAAATCAAATTGGTCAACTAGCAAGTGCTCTTCTAAACAGACCTCAAGGACAATTACCAAGTGACACAGAGGCTAACCCAGGCAAGAAAGAAAACAAGGAACAAATACACGCTATTACATTGCATTCTGGAGGGATTACGAACAATCAGGAGGTCGAAATTCCACAAAACGAAGAACGTCGGCATTCTGGGCAGGAGGTGCAGGGCGGGCGCGCTTCCTCAGGCGCGGGCGCGCCTCACCTTACTGCTGGAGGGGGATTTTCTGCAGAAAAAGATACGCAGGAGGAGCCGATTAAGAAAAAAATGAATGATTCAGAGGAAAAAAGTAGTTCAGAGAAAGACAGTGATCACAAGGAAGTCTTTCCTCCTCCACCATTCCCTAAAAGGCTTCAGAAGCAGAAATCGGATAAACAGTTTGCTAAATTCTTGGAAGTTTTTAAGAAACTACACATCAACTTACCTTTTGCTGAAGCGCTGGAGCAAATGCCAAGCTACGCCAAATTCATGAAAGGCATTCTATCTAGGAAACTGAAGCTAGAAGAGTTAAACACTGTGGCCTTAACGGAAGAGTGTAGTGCAGTATTGCAGCAGAAGTTACCACCAAAGTTGAAGGATCCTGGTAGTTTCACTATACCATGCATAATTGGGAATTTGTCGTTCGACAAATGTTTGTGCGATTTGGGAGCGAGCATCAACCTCATGCCATACTCTATATTCTTACAACTTGGTCTTCCTGAGCCAAAGCCGACTAACATGTCACTGCAGTTGGCAGATCGTTCAATCACTTATCCGCGAGGAATTGTCGAAGATGTTTTGGTGAAAGTCGACAAACTAATCTTTCCAGCAGATTTTGTCATCCTTGATTTTGAAGAAGACAAGAAAATCCCTATCATTCTTGGTAGACCATTCTTGGCAACGGGAAAGACATTGATTGACGTACAGAAGGGAGAACTCACCATGAGAGTGCACGATCAGAATGTCACATTCAATGTGTTCAAAGCAATGCAATTTCCAACAGAAGAAGATCAATGCTTTAAAATAGATGTAGTGGAATCTGCTGTGTAAGTAAAGATTGAACACATGCTTATGAATGATACACTGGAAAAGGCTTTAAGTGGGGACTTTACAATTGAAGAGGATGAGGTTGAAGAACAGGTACAGTCTCTGAATGCTTCTCCTTGGCAACAAAAGTTTGAGAAACCAGAATCTTTGGGTTTATCTGAATTGAGAGAATCACATCAGCGGTTGAAACCATCTATCGAGGAAGCACCAAAGCTAGAGCTCAAACCATTGCCTGATCACTTAAGGTATGCTTCTCTTGGGGAATCATCTACTTTACCTGTAATTATTGCTGCTAACCTTACAGGTCCTGAAGAAGAAAAGCTGTTAAGGGTTCTCAGGGAATTCAAATCAACCATTGGTTGGACTATTGCAGACATTAAAGGAATCAGTCCTGCCTATTGTCAGCATAAGATTCCGCTGGAAGAAGGTAGTAAGCCAACAGTGGAACATCAGAGAAGGCTTAATCCACTCATGAAGGAAGTAGTAAAGAAGGAAATTATCAAGTGGTTGGATGCAGGGATTATCTATCCTATTTCTGACAGTGCTTGGGTGAGTCCAATTCAATGTGTGCCAAAGAAAGGAGGCATGACGGTGGTAACTAACGAAAAGAACGAGCTCATTCCTACGCGGACAGTCACTGGCTAGAGAATCTGCATGGACTACAGGAAGCTGAACAAAGCTACTAGGAAGGATCACTTTCCTCTTCCTTTCATCGATCAAATGCTAGACCGACTGGCCGGCCATGAGTACTATTGCCTGCTGGATGGATATTCGGGTTACAATCAGATCTGCATTGCTCCAGAGGATCAGGAGAAGACAACATTTACATGTCCGTTCGGTACCTTCGCTTTTCGAAGGGTTTCTTTTGGGTTATGTGGTGCACCTGGCACTTTTCAGAGGTGCATGATGGCAATTTTTTCAGACATGATTGGTAAGACAGTGGAAGTATTCATGGATGATTTTTCAGTATTTGGGCTTTCTTTTGACGAATGTCTACACAATCTTAGCATGGTTCTGAAAAGATGCGTGGAGACTAATCTGGTTCTCAACTGGGAGAAGTGTCACTTCATGGTACAAGAGGGAACTATTCTTGGACACAAGGTATCACGGCGAGGCCTGGAAGTGGATAAAGCAAAAATAAAGACAATTGAAAATCTTCCACCGCCCAATTCAGTGAGAGGAATTCGTAGTTTCCTCGGTCATGCAGGTTTCTACAGAAGATTCATCAAGGACTTCTCCAAAATTTCCAAACCTTTGTGTAAGCTATTGGAGAAGGATATTCCCTTCAAATTCGATGATGATTGTATGACAGCTTTTGAGACATTGAAGAGGAAGTTGATTTCAGCACCTGTGATCATCGCCCCAGATTGGAACGAACCTTTTGCTATGATGTGTGATGCTAGCGATTTTGCAGTAGGGGCTGTTCTTGGTCAAAAGAAAGACAAGATTTTTCATGTTATCTACTATGCAAGCAAGACACTCAATGATGCGCAAGTGAATTACACAACCACAGAGAAGGAGCTGTTAGCCATTGTATATGGCTTTGAAAAATTCAGATCATACTTGCTTGGTACGAAAGTGACGGTGTATACTGACCACGCAGCTATTAGGTATCTGCTCTCCAAGAAGGAGTCTAAACCCCACCTGATTCGATGGATTCTCCTACTTCAAGAATTCGACGTGGAGATCAAAGATAGAAAAGGGACCGAGAATCAGGTAACTGATCACCTTTCACGATTGGAAGATCCTGGTAAATCACGAGACAGTACTCTCATCAATGACTCATTTCCGGATGAACAACTGTTTGGAGTACAAGAAGAAGAACCATGGTATGCGGATATTGTGAATTATCTTGTGAGTCATATTGTTCCACCCGAATTGTTGTCAGCCCAAAGGAAGAAATTCATGCATGATGTAAAGTGGTTTCGTTGGGATGAGCCATATCTGTTTAAACAAGTGGCTGATCAGATTATCAGAAGGTGTGTACCATATAGTGAGACTGAAGTTATTCTGAGGGATTATCATGCCACAGCTTATGGAGGCCATTATGGAGGTGAAAAGACAGCTACTCGTATTCTGCAGGCATGATTTTATTGGCCATCACTATTCAAGGATGCTCATCAGTTTGTAACCAGATGTGATCGTTGTCAGCGAGTAGGCAACATTTCGAGAAGGGATGAGATGCCCCTTAATGTAATGCTAGAGGTAGAAATTTTTGATGTGTGGGGGATCGACTTCATGGGCCCATTCATTTCATCTTGCAATAACCAATACATCTTGCTAGCTGTGGATTACGTCTCCAAATGGGTTGAGGTCAAGGCACTTCCAACTAATGATGCCAATGTAGTGCTCAACTTCCTTCACAAGAACATTTTCACCAGATTTGGGACTCCAAGGGTCATTATCAGCGATGAGGGTTCTCACTTTTGCAATCGAAAGTTCACTAATCTGATGGCAAGATTCAACATCAACCATCGGGTGGCGACAGCATACCACCCTCAAACCAATGGCCAAGCTGAAGTATCAAACCGTGAGATCAAACGCATTTTGGAAAAAGTGGTAAGTCCTTCGCGTAAGGATTGGTCTTTAAAACTGGATGAAGCTGTGTGGGCCTACCGAGCTGCGTTCAAAACACCTTTGGGGATGTCACCATATCAACTAGTCTATGGAAAAGCTTGTCATCTACCAGCAGAACTGGAACACAAGGCTTATTGGGCATTGCAGAAACTGAATTTTGATTATCAAGCCGCAGGGGAAAAGCGGATGGTGCAAATCAATGAAATGGATGAATTTCGTCTACAAGCTTATGAGAATAACAAGCTCTACAAGGAAAAAGTGAAAAGATGGCACGATCGGCGGTTGACAACAAAGGTATTGGTTCCTGGTCAATTAGTTTTATTATTTAACTCTCGTCTGCGATTGTTTCCAGGAAAACTCAAGTCAAGGTGGTCAGGACCCTTTGTTGTGAAGACTGTGTATCCACACGAAGCTGTGGAGATTTATGAAAAGACCCCAGATCAAGCGTTTAAAGTCAATGGTCAGAGATTGAAGCCGTATTTGGGAGAACAAGTAAATCGCGAAGCTGAAGTCGCGATTCTGTCAACCTCGGATTGAGGACCTGAAGTAACGTCCGGCTAAATGACGTTAACGACAGCGCTCGTGGGAGGCAACCTACGGCTTGAATGGTAATTTTTATTCTCGTAAAAAGAAAAAAAGAAAAAAAAAATTTGAAAAATCAGAAAATGGACAGAAGCACCCGGGGCGGGCGCGCTCCTAGAGGCGCGGGCGCGCCTGGGCGCGGTTCCAGAAATTTTTTTTTTAGTTTAAAAATCAGAAAATCGAAAATTAAGAATCTTTTTTACCTTTTTATTAGTTTTTGGCCCTACCCAGCCCAATCTCACTTGTTTATAAAGGCTTTGACATACCCTAACCCTAGCATCTTACTTACTTCACTTCTTGCATTCTCACATATACACACAACTATACACGCACCTCATCTCCTCTCTTCACAAATCTACACTCAATCAATGGCACCCAAGAGATCTAGGCGCTCAGGGACATCAAGTTCTTCTTCGAGTGGGGGAGTTTTGCCCCAATTCAATTCACCGGAGGCCCAAATTGAGTTTGCACGCTTGATGACCAAATCTGTGGTCAAGGAAAGGGGATTCATTCCAGGTGTTCTTGATGGGTCTCTAATCGCGATGGTTAGTGAGCGCGGTTGGGAGACCGTGTGTGAGGCTGCGGAAGCGATACCATTGAGTATCGTTAGGGAGTTCTATGTCAATGCCAAGCAAGAGAAGAATGGGTATTCTGCAGTCCGAGGGTATGTAGTGGATTATACTCCTGCCGCTATCACTAGGGTTTTGAATTTGCCTGCACCGCAGGAGGGGGTGGACGATTTTGGGTTGACGACCCGTTGGGAGGTTGATCTTGAGGCCATTCTGCGGGATATGACAGTTCCAGGCACTACTTGGAAGCGCATGGCAGGCTCTACTGAGCCGGTCACCTTCTCCGCCATGGCTTTGAACCCATATGCTAAGGCCTGGAACCTGTTTCTGTGTGCTAACATTGTGCCATCGTCGCACACTCATGAGGTGACAGTGGATCGGGCTATTTTGTTGTGGGGTATTCTCAGCGGGCGATACATCGACCTTGGCTCCCTTATCCACAGGCACATGATCCGATTTTTGCAGGGCAGTACCACTGGAGCGATTCCGTATGGCTCCGTGGTTGTTCGTTTGTGTGTTGATGTGGGTATTCACTGGCCGGCGGAGGAACAGTTGCAACTTCCTGCGAGTGCCATTGACACGGCGGCGATAGCTCGACTACCTGAATGGGACGGTGGTGTACCGCATCCCAGAGGCTTAGGGTATATTGTGGGTGGTGACGTGCCACCTAGACAGCAGAGGGAGGCTAGGGCTGGATCTTCTAGGGCACCGCCAGCTGTGGCTAGTGCTGGTATGGGTGAGGCTCATTTTCGGAGGTTGGCTCGGCGGATGGACGCAGTTGATGATAGACAGAGCCGGATTGCTGCTGACCTGACTCAGGCTCTCGGTGCAGCCTTTCTGGCTACTGGTGTACAGGTCGATTGGCCTGTTTATGGAGCTGGCACCGTGTATCCACCACCGGATTCACCCGAGGAGGGTGACTCTGCTGACGATTGAGGTATATCTGCACACTTTCTTTGTTTCTTGCCTTCAATGGGGACATTGAATATTTCTAGTTTGGGGTGGGAAATGGAGATTGTAGTTAGATGCATATAGGGCATGTAGTGGTAGTATTTTTCATGCATTTGGTTTTAATTGCCATATAGAGCATTTTGTTTGCAATTCTTGTTCTGTTTACCATGTGAGTCCATTTTAGTTATATTTTATAGCATGCATATTTCATGATCCCTTAGGACGAGCTAATTCTGATTGTTGGGACGATGTCGAATTGAGTGTGGTATTGATGAGCAGAGGGTTGATTTACAGTCCCTAGGAAATGGAATTGCATGTTTCAGAAGCACTTTCTTTACACAGTCTCATCGGTTGCTTTTGGGCTAGGTTGAGTCATGCATGTTTAGTTGTTTTAGATTTAATCGCATGTTTATATCTAGAATGTTTGTTATTCCCTTGATAATGTAAGAATACCAAAGTATAAGTTTGGGGGAAAACAAAGATTCATGCTAATTGTTAATGTTTGTCAAGTATGGCTAGGCGTCAAATGGCTAGTAGCCGGCTCATATTTTTATGAGTAGTCTAGGGTTGGAATTGAGAATTCTCATTCCAGATTCTGTTAAAAAAAAAAAAGAAAGAAAAAAGAAAAGGAAAAAAAAAAGAGTCATGTGAATAATTCGAAGCAAAATTAACCAGGATGAGCTCTTTAATACTCGGGCAATTAAGTTCGAGGGGACTTTGTGCCTAGTGACCTAAGGCTTTTTATAGTCTGGGATCCACTAACCTAACGCTCGCTACATGAGTATTATTGTATAAGCCTTTAGGGGTCTCATCCATTGCACGGTTAAATAAGCCTATGTATTGTGTTATGTGTCGTAGTGGTGGTTTAGCAATAAAGTGTGATTCCCTGTCTAACTCAAATGAATGACGGCGGTGTTTGTATGTTATGGAGTGTTTACCACTCATTCTGTTTATAAGCAGGTGATTGTCTTGGCGAAAAATAGGTATGATTTTGATCTAGTGTCAGAGTATATTTGATGAGCATCGCGCACACACACGTTCTGTTCATGTAGTATCAGTATAAGGGGACTTGGTCGAGCTCTGTTTGGATGTATTGCATCTCTTTGAGGCTTGGCTTATCGATTGATTTTGGTGAGTTCGAGGGGGTCCTTGCATTTTCATAGTAGTTGCATTCATGCATTGCATTGCCTTAGATTGTTTAGAGTCTGTTTATGCTTGGGGACAAGCATCGGTTTAAGTTTGGGGGTGTGTTAGTGGACTTTTTGGTCCACTATATACGTTCCAATTTGACTTAAATTGATCGCTTGTGCCCAAGTATGTAGTGTCTTTTGATGTGTTTTGTGTCTTTGGTGTGCAGATTGCCGTTCGTAGCAGAGTTGTTGAATAATTGCATAATTTGGTGGAATATGAGCTGGGATTTCAAAGGAGGAAGATCAGGACTTGAGTTGAGATCAAGATAGGGCAAGACGAGTCGTTGAAAGAGCATACGCACACGAAAAGCAGTTGCTGGCCAGAAGCTTCAGGGGCGCCCACGCTCCGCCAAGCGCGCCCACGCTCCGCCAAGCGCGCCCGCGCTGCAGCAAGGAAAGCTCAAGGGCGCCCGCCCTTCCTCAAGCGCGCCCGCGCCCTGTCGAAATCAGAATTTTTATTTTGCAGTTGTTTAGCTTTTAAGGCCCAGTTAGAAACAGGCCCATGATATTTTTGTTATTATGTAACCTAGTATAAAAACAGAAGGATTATTAGTATTTATTCTATCTAGGAAATTAAGTAAGCAAGTAGGGTTTTTATTATCGTACAAGAGGACAGAGTACTTTGTGAGCCGTCAATCTATTTTTCTTGTGTAATTTTCATCACGTGGATTATCGGTTGTTTCTTTTACTATTGCAATTTAATATCAGTCTTTTATGTTTAATTGTTTATCTACTATGTTTTCATATGAACCCATGATGTCGGCTAGTCCAATTATGGGCTAATCGTTGTCATGGGATTTTAATGGAGTTTTCTATCAAGTCTAGATATTGATTGTTTTTTATGCCTAAGTGTGTGATTGTTATGGATATCCTAGTATGGTTAAGCTTATTCGTTGTAAATGCGTCGCGAACATTTATGATTGTTTGTTGAACCCTTGTGAATGCGAAAGTGGATCTAGGGTTTAGAACATGCCATGCTAGCATAGGTTTTTGCATGTTAAGAGCATGTATTAATTTGTGGTGTAATTCTAACCGTCTTGCACTGACTATGTGATTTTATGGATTCTTGTGCTTAAGCCATTATGTTTTCAATCTCTATAGACATATAGGGACTAATCGTAGTGGTTGACTATTTGACTTCTATCAATTGTGGATGTTCATTAGGATGGTATGCGTACAACGAAAGTCGGCGTTTATCAGTTTAGAGGGTCTGATCAGTTATCATTACTTTCACACGCTAGGTTGGAAAGGCATAAGATTCTAGATGAGATAGTTAATGAAGTTAAAATTCCATGTTTATTTTATATAAGTAATTCGTTAAGTTTTAATTAGTAGTGTACTCAAAATTCCAATTGGTATTTTCTTAGCAGTGAAACTTAATCATACTCTGGTGTATAAGTGAACTAAACGTAAGCAAGTCGAGTCTCTGTGGGAACGAATCCTACTTATTACTGTATTACTTGTGACCACGTTCTCTTGCGTGAATAAAGTGCGAACATCTACAGCTACAAAACTTGATGAAGACAAGAAAGGAAAAAGTGTAGACATGAAGACCTATAGAGGAATGATTGGATCTCTCCTCTATCTCACAGCTAGTAGACCTGACATAATGTTTTCTACATGTCTATGTGCAAGGTTTCAGGCAAATCCAAAAGAATCTCATCTCATTGCTGTCAAAAGAATTCTGAGATATCTCAAAGGAACACAATTCATGGGATTATGGTATCCTAAAGAAACAGGATTCAATTTAGTTGGATATTCAGATGCTGATTTTACTGGGTGCAGAGTGGATAGAAAAAGCACCTCAGGAAGCTGTCAATTTCTTGGACAGAGATTGGTGTCTTGGTTTAGTAAAAAGCAACAATCAGTTTCTACTTCCACAGCTGAGGCTGAATATATTGTTGCTGGAAGTTGTTGTGCTCAAGTGCTTTGGATCAGGAATCAACTAAGGGACTATGGACTGGTGTTGGAAGGAATTCCTATCATGTGTGACAACACTAATGCCATATCAATTGTTGCAAATCCATTCAACCATTCCAAGACAAAGCATATTGATGTAAGGTATCATTTCATAAGGGAACATGCAAAAAATGGAGTAATTAAATTGTTCTATGTTCCTACACAAAAATAGTTGGCTGACATATTTACTAAACCACTTGATGAATCCACCTTCAACAGGTTGGTTAGTGAAATTGGAATGCTAAATTCTTCAGGATAAGTGGACTAATAAATATATCTCTCAAACTGTTACAACAATTGTTTCACAGACATGAACCAAAGTGATTTATCTAAGTGAAACAAAACTGGTGTATATTTATGAATATGTCAGTTATATTGTTGTACATATTGTTGATAAATGTTTTAAAACTAACTTGGAACTATTTTCTTGTTCTGAGAAAGCCTGAAAAGAATTATTATGCTTGTGCATTATTAAATAACAAGTGTGATAATTAAAATTTCAGGAATATCAATTAAACTCATTTCTCATTTTAGGATGAATAAATAAATTTTATTTATCTAAGAAATGTAGTTGGTAAATTATTATTTTGTTTTCCAAGAGAAAATAGAATAATTTCTTAAAACTGGAGTTTGTAGTTAAGTTGCCATTCTTTCTGACTTCTCGACTAAGTATTATTGAGAGTTCTCAAATCGTTCATTTCTGAGAGTTCTCGAATGCTTGGAGTTCTCGAACAGTTCTTTTCATGAGTTCTCGATCAAGTACTATTGAGAGTTCCCGAACCCTCAGAGTTCTCGACCATAGCTTGAATGAGTTCTCTATTGTCTTAGTTCTCGATCAACGTCTGACAGTTCTCTACTAAAACAACTTTACTCTTTTCTGAGTTCTCAATCACTAAAAACGATTACTATTCTAGTCGAGTTGTCTGTGTCATTTAAATAGCAAAGTAGATCTAACATTTCATTTCTACGTTTAACTACAAACTCAAAGAAACCCTTGCATTTCAACTGTTACTCTTGTATCTCTCTCTCTCTAAAACTTTCGCTTCTTCTCTTCACTATTTCTATACACCAATTCAATGGCGTCCTTAAGCTCATTTCCAACCGAAGTTTTTGTCATTCCTGAAACAAATTTTTTGGCCATTTCCAGAGATGCTGATGCAAAACCTCAGTACAAATGTTTCACCAAATTTCTTATAGATTCATACCTCAAAGAAGCCCTGTTAGCAAACCCAACCCTTTACCTGGACATTCTCGAGCAATTTTGGGCTACTGCGAACTGGGAAAGCATAGCACTAGAGGATGGTAGTTCAAAAATAGTGGTAACCTGCAAAATCCAAGGAGTAGATATCAGCTTTGATGAAGAGGATGTCAACAAAAGCTTAAAAATTCCAACTGAAGAGCTTCATAATGAGCCAACTGACGATGACTTGCTAGACTTTCTGGAAATCATTAGGTACTCTGATAATGTGGACAAAGAAGGGGAGAAGTTCAAACTGGGAAAGATTAACAAGAAATATATGAGGAAGGAGTGGTCATTTCTGTTCGATACTGTACTAAGAGTTTTCACCTGCAGAAAGACATGATTTGACCAGGTTAGCCTCATTGCCATGAAGCTGGCCTACTCATTGGCCTACAATCAAAGGCTCAATGTTGGAAAGCTAGTTCTTAGGGAGCTCATAACCAGGATTTCCAAGAGAGGTAATGAGATTTTCTTTCCACGCTTTATTCAATTAATTCTCAACTATAAGAATGCTAGTTTAATTGAATTGCCTGGAATGAACAAACAGAGAATTGGCTATTCCAAATCCATGTCAAAAATTATTTTTGCTACATTGGATAGGAGAAACACAGTGAATGTGCCCCTTCAAATTACACATCACATGGTGAGTGTATTTAAGGGGTACCCACTTGTGCATCCTAAATGTGGTCATCTTGTTTTCCCAGTCGTACAAGTAGAAGGGGGGGTTGAATACTTGTATGTCTTTTCTGCCCGATTTAAAATCAAATTAAGAACAAACTCAAACACAAAAATATGAATAAGTACTGTTTTGTATTATTGATTTGTGAATACAAAACTCTCCTAGGGTGTACACAAACCCTAGCAGCTTCTCTCTGTTTATCACAGCAACTCTCTCTATTTCTATGCTCTCACAAAATTTCACTCAGATGATTTTGTTTCGACTTCCACACTTTTACAATTAGGTTACATAGAGTATATATAGAGAGCTGCCTATCAACTAATAACAGAAAGATAAATTACAATAGGAATAGAATTCCTAATTATTAGTTGACAGTTTCCTTCTAGAATTCTCTTTCTTTCCCACAGCATATCTGCAATATATTTATCCTGATCTTCGAAGACTTTCCATTCCTGTGATCTTCTTCTAAATTTATCCTCAACTGTATAGACTCTGAAATCTTCAGACTCTGATGATCTTCAGACTCTGATCACATGTAGACTCTGATAGATCACAGACTCTGATAGTCTATAGACTCTGATCACCTTCCAGACTCTGATCTTCATGCAGACTCTGGTTTCACTTTCTACAGAAATTCTTCTAAGTACAAGTAACATGAATGTTGACCATCTAGACTCTGATTATTCATTTCAGAGACTAGAAAGACTTATTACAGATAAACTAATCTAAACCCTGTTCTAGTATTTTGTACATCATCAAATGAATATATCCCTAACAATCTCCCCCTATTTATGCTTTATAAAATGTAAGCATAAATCAAGGTTTGATGATGTCAAAACTAAAGAATAAAACTAATAATCTAGAACAGTATAAAAGAATTAAAAAAGAAAAAGAATTACTTCTCATTTAATCTTCTCAAAGGCTGGATTGTTCTTCAAAAATGAGTTTAGCATATTTTCTTCCACAATTGCAAGAGCTTCACCAACAAACTTTTTTAATTTCTTCATTTCTTCATTTGAACATTTAATTTGACAGTAAGCTGCTCTCAGATCATTTGCACTGCTTTCTTGATCTTTTAAGTCCTTCAACATCAGAACACTAACTTTCCCACTCATAGGCTGAAACCCAAAGTAATGACCCACACCTTCTTGAAATTTAATCTGTTTTTCCTCCAATGGCATGACTGGATCATTTCCCTCAGTATCAACATATTTTAAAGAAAATTTGCCCATTTGTCGATTTGCCTGTCTGTGCAAAATCAGCTTCCTATCAATCTCCTTGAACCATTTGTGTGTGACAGCTTCTTTGCTCTTGTTAACTTCATAAGCAATTTGAAGTAGGAATCTAATATACTGTAGTTCCTCAGCCTGTTTGAAAAAGATAAAATTTGACTGACTAATCCATCTTACACTTCCACCTTCTAAGAAGTAAACCAGCATCTCATTCTTCACCTTTTCTGTACCTCCCTGACCTCCTTGTATCTTCTTTTCAAAAACATTATACACAATTTGAGCAGACACCACTTTATTTAAGTGCTTCTGAGTGATCTTCTCAAATTGCCTATCTGTCAAGGATTGAGGATCCCTGGTTAGAGTAGATGTTCTGTCAATGTCAGATTCTTCAAATCCTCCAAGACCTATCTTCTTTTTAGCTCTAAGTTGCAGATTTGATTGACTGCACTTCCAGTATGAAGGTTCTTGAGTTTGATCAGAGTCTGACTTCTTTCTTTGCTTATCAGAGTCTGACTTAGACTCTGATTTCCCATGTCTAGTCCCTGACTGATGTGTTTGAGTTTTCGATACTCCAGATTGCTTTTGTTGCACACCATCAGGACCCTTAGAACCATGAGAACTATCTCCATCATCACCATCTCTCCTCCTTTTAACTCCCCTTGATTGATTCTTGCATCCCTCATCCTTATGTCTCCTGGAGGACTCACCTTGCTTCACCTTCTCCCCCTTTTTGATATCATCATTACTAGTAACAGCCAAAAGAATCTGTTCAAGAACAGTGGAGATATTTGCCTGGGCTGCAATAACTGAATCAACCTTAGTGGTCAAATCAGAAACTGTAGTTTGAAGAGAGGCTTGAGTGGAAGTGATAGCAGCTAGAGCATCTTTAAAAGCGACCTCTTTGGATAATTGAAGAGAGTGAATTCTGTCAAATCTTGTACTGAGCAGAGAAGTTGCATTATCAACACCAGTGAGCTTTGTTTGAATATGAGAAATGTCCTGAACCACACTGGATAACTGAGCAGCAACATCAGGCAGCTTAGCTTTAACAGCTCCATCCAAGACTTGATCTTCTTCACCAGGATAGTAACCATGTTCCTGTTGAAAAGATTTTTTCTGAAAAGCCTTAAGTCTCTCAGAAAGATGAATATCCAAAATACACTCAAAAGAATCTTTATCATTGATGCCTCTTTGCTGTGCAGACTCCCAAGACTGAGGAAACACCTTATCAAAATAGATAAAAGAAGGAGTAACAAGATCATCATCTGTAGAATGGCATTCCTCAGCAACAGGCTCTGGCTTTGTGAATGGAGGTGTAGACTCTGGTGGTGGTGTAGACTCCGAAACTGCAAACGGGACTACAGACCCTGACTCCTCCTGAGAGTGATCAGAGACTGTAGACTCTGGAAGTCTAGCCCTTATAGGCATTATTAAAAGAGGTTCTTCTGACTTCAATGTTGCAGCCTCAGTGAAAATGACAGGGTTATCCACCAAAGCCTCCATGACTCTATCTGCTCTCCTTGCTAGAGAATCCACCAGGTGAAGTTGGGGTCTCTGTGTAAATGATTTCTGAGCAGCAAGAGCCTCCTCCTGTTTGCCAATCTGCACAATCAAACATAGTGAATTGTCATCCATCCCCTGCTCCAACTCATTGGACCAACTCTTTGGAAAATCTTGATCCCAATAAGTAAAGCTAGGTTCAGGATACCCTATTCTCTCATGCTCACAGTGGGGTTGGACACCCACTTTCTCAATCTCACTCAGGCTCTCTACAGCCTTTTCTATCTCTCCTTTTGCCTGGTCCAGTGCCAGCCTCTCAGAAATTTTTTCACTCAATTTGGAGGGTGCACTCAATAAACCTACAGAAGAAGGGTTGAGAGATAAAAATGGTGCTTCAATACCTGAACCACCTTGATGGAGGGGAACCCCTTCAAATGTCTGAAGGCTAGGGGTTTCCACCAAGGGGTGAGCATCAACAGATTCTGAACCCTTACTAGCATCTTCTCTCTTTTCAGAGTCTGTTGGCTCCAGTATTCCAGTCTCAGGGTCTACTCTAGACTCTGACTGCTTCAGCATGACTTCATTAGAAGCCAGAGTCTGAGTGTCACCATCTTTGACTGTTAGTGCATGAGACTCCCCCTCAAGGTGGATAGACTCTGATAGAATAAATTGGGAAATTTCTTCATGAGCATCCATCAGAGTCTGTCCTCCCATATCACTGGGGTTCTCATCAGCTCTTTGGTGAGTTGTCAAGGAGGGCTCAACAGCATACTCCCCTGCCCCACTATCACCCAACCTCTGACTAGGTGGTTCTTGTGTGGGTGAGGCAGACTGAGCATCTCTATCACTAGTCACCACTGGTGCACTAGTCCCATCCTCCAACTGCCTTGCACCACCTGCTACCTCCTGTTGTTCTTCAAGAATAAATGCATCCAACTTGTGATGAAAAGCCCTGAGATGGATTGCATTGATTGCCTGGGCATCTGTGAGATTGAAGAGGTCCTGCAGTTCCCTTCTTACTCTTTGAAAATATGTGCCCTTAAATTGATCCAGGCTACTTTGGTAGGTTGGATAGATGTATTTGTTGGCAATTGTACCTATATTATGGACAAGATAGTCAGCCACCTGTCTTGACAGAGGTTGAATTTGAGAGATCCATTGAATGGCTGTCCTGTAGGTAACTCCATTTTCCCAAATTGCTTCATAGTTAAAAACTGATTGCTCACTCTCAGTTTCCAACTCAACAACAGACTCTGAGGCTCTCCTTTTGTGGACCTTAAGCTTTTTAGGCTTCTTTGGAATTTGCTGTTCAGAGTCTGGCACACCTAGTGCTTTAAGAACTGCATTTGTTCTGCCTTCTATGAGCCCAGCTGCTTGTTCTTGGAATGAAGAGTTGAATAGGTAGCTATAAAGATTTTTGACCACATCCTGTGCAGACATTTGTAGCTCCTGTTCCATTCTCTTCCTTAGGGCTTCATAGGTTGAAAGAAAATCCATGACTTGAGATTTAGTCTGATATTGCTCTGGATCTTCAACTGATTCCACCAAAGGATATAAGAATATCAGTGCCTCATCACTTGGAGTAATGATCTCATCAATTAGGCACGAGGCTGCATCCAATGGCATTCCTTCCCAAAATGTGTCATGATTAGAGTCTAAAGGCAGTCTAGACTCTGACTCAACATTAGACTCTGGTTCAGGTGTTTTCTTGATTTCAGAGTCTGGCTCTGCAGGAGCCTTGGGAGCATCTGCTTCCTGCAAAACAGGGTTAGTACTAATAACAGGCTTGTGTGTGTGTGCAGAATAAGCCTTCCTTAACCTTCTGTACTTCTTAGCAAAAGATTTCTCAGGAGACTCAATATGAGAATCCTGAGGTGCTCCCCTATGTTTTTCAGAGTCTGTAGCCTTTTGAGAGTCTACAGACTTGGCTTGAAGGTTAGAATCAAGTGTATCATGACCTTCCTTTAGCAAAGAAAGTCCTTCAACAACTTGCTTCTCTAGTGGATTGAGCTCCTCATCACTGTGCTCATCTATAAGCCTAGATTGAATCAATTTTCTTCTCTTTACAACTGGTGCCTGTTGAGAGACACCAGAGGTTGGTTTCTTTTTGGATTTTGGTTTGGAAGATTGTATAATTGAAGGGGATTGGGTGACTTGGGTAGGTGCAGGGGGACTCTCCATTACTTGTTCATGCACCATTTCACCACCAAAAAATGAAGCATTATAGATAGAAGGTTTGTAGGATGAGAGTTTTACCTGCATTACCTGTGGATATGTCATTGCAGGTAGACTCTTCTTTTTGTCATCAATTCTCTTAATGTCAGAGAATATCCTCCTTTGCTGTTTGTATGCCAGTAAAACACTTAGCAATTTGATCGAAGAAAAATGACCATTCTTTCCTTAAGTAAGGCCTAGTTATCTTGCTCATGTTATCTAAGCTAGCAGAATAACCTATTGCCTTAAACATGTTTTTAATGTCATCATCAGATACAATTTCATCAAAAGTAGACTTAACAGGCAGTTTAAACACAGAATTAAGCACATCTGAAGTGACATCAAATGTAGTCGAACCAAAGGTAAACATTATTTTACCTGGTTGATCCTGAGAAGGATCAACTACCTTTGCAGTGCTCCATGCTTGTGATACAGCATCCATGTGAATGACTGGTGATGCCTTGAGAATGTAGTGTAGCTCGGATTGCTCCAAGAAATCCATCACAGGGTAGTAGTCAGCGTCTACCCCTTTCCTATCTCCAAGAGCAGCAACATGATTTGTGGTCATGAACTCGAAATCCCCAAATGTGAACGCAATCGCCTTGGGTCCTCTCATGACAGTAGAAACGGCAGCCATTAAAGTTGTTAAGTTGAAAGTGATGGAGAAGCTTGAAGAATTTAGCTAGGGTTCGTAAAAAGCTCTGTGAATATTTTTGCCTTAGAAATCAATTGCAATAAACAAGTGAGTAAATTGTATGAAAAATTCTATTTTGTTCAAGTTGCATACAATACACACGAGTCTACAGCCTATATCCGGTCAAAAATAACTGTTACCGCCTATTTCAAGTCATTTGAACATTTTAAATGCAATCAGAGTCTGCAGGCGCGAATTTTAACCGTTTCAGAGTCTAGGCGATAATTTTCTCAGAGTCTACTGACTTTCAGAGTCTACAGACTCGTCAGAGTCTAGACTCTGTCAAGGTAAAATACCAAACAAAATGTTGCACTAACAATTAATCACAGTGTGTTAAGACAGGGACTATAATTAAGGTACATACCTTGCTTCTTTAATTTTGATCACTTACATATTTAACATACCTAATTCACCTACCAGTTTGAGAAAGGTAGATTCATCAAGTGGTTTTGTCAAAATATCTGCAATCTGTCTGTCAGTTGGAACATAGTGAAGTGTCACAGTACCATTTTCAACATGTTCTCTAATAAAGTGATACCTGACATCAATGTGCTTTGTTCTGGAGTGTTGGACTGGATTCTCTGCAATTTTAATAGCACTAGTATTATCACAATACATAGGAATATTTGAGAATGTTAGTCCATAATCAAGTAATTGATTTCTCATCCACAGGATTTGAGCACAGCAACTTCCAGCTGCAATGTATTCAGCCTCAGCTGTTGAGGTTGATACAGTCTGTTGTTTCTTGCTAAACCAAGAAATTAATCTGTTGCCAAGAAACTGGCATTGTCCTGTTGTGCTTTTCCTGTCTACTTTGCATCCTGCATAGTCAGAATCTGAATAACCAATTAGTGAAAAATCTGACTCTCTAGGATACCAAAGTCCAAGAGTTTGTGCCCCCTTGAGATATCTAAAAATTCTTTTCACAGCTATTAAATGTGATTCTCTAGGGTCAGCTTGAAATCTAGCACATAGACAAGTTGCAAACATTATGTCTGGTCTACTAGCAGTTAAATATAACAATGAGCCAATCATACCTCTGTAGCTAGTGTTGTTAACTTTCTTACCCTTTGGGTCAGAGTCTAGCTTTGTGGCAGTTGACATGGGAGTTTTAGCAGTTGCAGAGTCTTGCATATCAAACTTCTTCAACAGTTCTCTTACATACTTTGTTTGATTGATGAAAATTCCATCATCATTCTGTTTGACTTGAAGCCCCAAAAAGAAGTTTAATTCTCCCATCATACTCATTTCATAATTTGACTGCATTAGTTGACTAAACTTTTCACAGAGTTTATCATTAGTAGATCCAAATATAATATCATCAACATAAATTTGGACAAGCAAAATATCACCTTTACATTTTCTAATAAAGAGAGTTTTATCAATGGTACCTCTTGTGAAATCATTTTCCAGAAGAAATTTTGAAAGAGTTTCATACCATGCTCTAGGTGCTTGCTTCAATCCATATAGTGCCTTGTCTAACCTGTAAACATGATCAGGAAATTTTGGATCAACAAATCCTGGTGGTTGCTCCACATAGACTTCTTCTTCCAATTTTCCATTTAAGAAGGCACTTTTCACATCCATCTGATACACCTTGAATTTTGAATGAGCTGCAAAGGCAAGAAACATTCTGATAGCTTCCAATCTTGCTACTGGTGCAAAAGTTTCATCATAGTCAATTCCTTCCTCCTGTGAGTATCCTTTTGCAACTAGCCTTGCTTTATCTCTTACTACAGTTCCATTCTCATCAAGTTTATTTCTATACACCTATTTTGCACCAACCACTGATCTATTTCTAGGTCTTGGTACAAGTTTCCACACTTTATTTCTCTCAAATTCATTCAATTCTTCTTGCATTGCAATAATCCAATCAGGGTCTTGCAAGGCTTCCTCAATTTTCTTGGGTTCATTCTTTGAGAGAAAACAGCTATAAAGACATTCATTTTGAGTGGTTGTTCTTGTTTGTACACCACTCTCAGGGTCACCAATTATTAAGTCAGGAGTGTGATCCCTTGTCCATTTTCTAGCTGGTGGAAGATTGGTTCTTGAACTTGAAGCTCCCCCTAAGTCATTTTCATCTTCTGTATTTGAGTGAAATTCAAATGAAGAGGCTCCCCCTAAATTGCTTGACTCTGACAAGGCTTCAGAGTTGCTTGACCCAGACCCTGATGAGTTAGACTCTGTCTGTCTAGACTCTGTCTGGGTAGACCCTGACCTGTTAGACTCTGAATTATTTGGAGTTGAATTTTCTGACTCCCCCTCAGAGTGTGCAGATTCCTGTGTTGGTTCAGGAGTTGTTTGAGGGTCTTCATCCTCTTCTTCTTCATTTATCTCAGAACTTTTTAGATTTTTAAATTCCAGTGTAGTCGACTCTGACTCATCCTGCAATCCTGTAAACTTTTTATCATCAAATGCAACATGAATAGATTCCATAACAATTTTGGTTCTGAGATTAAACACTCTGAATGCTTTTGTGTTTGATGCATATCCAAGAAAGATTGATTCATCTGCCTTGGCTTCGAATTTGCTTAGATTTTCAGGATGTACTTTCAGTACATAACACTTGCATCCAAATATGTGAAAGTGTTTTACACTTGGCTTCTTGTCCTTTATCATTTCATAGGGAGTCTTTCCATGCATGTTTATTAGAGTGCAGTTTTGAGTGAAACATGCTGTATTGACTGCCTCAGCCCAAAAATATACTGGCAGCTTAGACTCTGCCAACATTGTTCTGGCAGCTTCTATGAGTGTCCTATTCTTTCTTTCCACAACTCCATTTTGTTGAGGAGTTCCTGGCGCAGAAAATTGTTGAGTAATTCCCTTTGATGCACAGTGGTTCTCCATGATTGAATTCTTGAATTCAGTACCATTGTCACTCCTCAGAATTCTTACTATTTTCTTTGATTTTCTTTCCAGAAAAGTGATATGATCTATTATGTGTTGAGAAGCTTCATCCTTTGAATGTAGAAAGAAAACCCATGTGAATCTTGTAAAATCATCTACAATAACAAGAGTATATTTATTTTTGTTAATTGACATAACATTTACTGGACCAAATAAATCAAGATGTAGTAAATAAAAGGGTTCAGAAATGGTATTTATTGTCTTGCTCTTGAAGGATGATTTCCTTTGTTTTCCAAGTTGACAAGCTTCACAAAGTCCATCTTGTACAAAATCAACATGTGGTAATCCTCTTACAAGATTCTGTTTAACCAACTTGTTGAGTGTTTTGAAGTTGATGTGTGACAGTTTCTTGTGCCATTTCCAGCTTTCTTCAGTTGAGGCCTTGCTGTATAGACATGTGACTTCATTGTTTATGCAATCCTCCAAGCTGGCTTCATAAATGTTACCATGTCTGTATCCTTTGAAAACCACAATGCCTGTTTCTTTGTTAGTCACAAGACACTCTTTGTTGTCAAAGCCAGTATGGTAACCTTTGTCTCCAAGTTGACTTATGCTTATTAAATTATGCCTTAAGCCATCAACTAGAGCTACTTGTTCAATGATGACATTCCCAAATACAATCTTGCCATATCCCAGTGTTTGTCCTTTGTTGCCATCTCCAAATGATACTTCTGGGCCAGCCATTTCCTCAAAGTCTGTAAGCAGGGATTTCTTTCCAGTCATATGTCCTGAGCATCCACTGTCCAGGATTAGGGTTACTTTCTTTACCCTAGCTCCCTGCATACATAAAGCAACTAGTTAGATGTTTTGAGGACCCAAACAGTTTTGGATCCTTTTCTACTATTTTTAGGAGAAACAGGCTTAATAATTTTCACCTTTGGCTTACCTGTCTCTTTTGTTGCTCTAGACTGTGGTGGAGTCTTATCAGTGTCATACCAACTCTTATCAATAGAAGATTTTAGCTCATAAAAATTGTAATACAAATCATGATAGTCCCTACACATATATATAGAATGAAATATGCTACCACAGTGATAACAAGGTTTCTGTGGTATGTAGTGACTTTTCAGAGTCTGAGAAGGACTAGACTCTGATTTCTTCTCAATCTTTGCTTTACAATCTATAGCCAAATGGTTGTGGTTGCCACATCTATAACACTTCTTTCTAGGAGCATTAGGATCCTTTTGGTAATTGTTTGCCTTATTAATTCCTTCCTTACCATTCCTATTTCTCCTAGTTTTGGTAGACTCTGATAAGTTCTCTAGCCTTTCTTTTAATTTTGACTTAGACAAGTACCCTATATTAATAATTTTCTTAGAGTTATTTGCTCCTGTTTCATCTGTCTTTTTGTTAACAACAGGGGGACTAATGACAGATGAGTTTGTGGTTTCAGATTTTTCTTTAGGTGTCACAAACTTAACAGGAACAAATGTACTTTTGTCTTTAGTCTTATTAACTTGGCTAGCTTCTTCACTGTTATCATTCTCAACAATAGGTCTTTTGTCTTGACTCTTGTCATAGCCTAGACCAGCAGTTTGACACACATTTTGATTATTGAGAATTTCTTGAACTTTTCTACCAGAGTCTGTCCAGACTCTAAACTTGAGTCTCTCTTCTTCTAGTTCTTTCTTAACATAGTCATAGGCCTTCAAGATTTCAGTGTAGTTATGACTATGTTTCTCAGAATCCTTTTTGTATTGTTCCATTAATATTAACTCAGACTCTAAATGATCATTCCTTTTAGTCAAGGTCAAATTTTCCTCTCTCAACCTTTCACTTTCACTAGTGAGAGACCTACATGTTATCATTATTTTATTGACCTCACTTTGCACAGTTTCTATACCATCAGAGTCTAAATTAAATAAGGATTCAGGAGTAAAGATTGATACCTGAGTTTTAGGAGATGAGGGTTCTTTGGGAGATTGTGATTTTCTTGAGGAGGATGCCATCAGTGCTAGATTTTCATAATCAATTTCATCCTCAGAGCTTGAATCTGCCCAATCCTTTCCAGTTGATAGAAGTGCTTTTCCTTTTCCTTGACTTTTTGACTTTCTGCATTCACTAGCAAAGTGGCCCAATATTCCACAGTTGAAACATTTGACCTTTGCTTTGTCAAGTTTGATTATTGTACCCTTGCTCTTCTCAACCTTCTCATCTTCCTTCTTGAATGATGGCCTCTTGCTAAATTTTCCAGTTCTTTTGTTAAATTTCATTCTTTTGAAATTTTTTGCAAACATAGCCATCATTTGACTTAGGTCAATCTCTTCATCAGAATCAGAGTCTGTGTCAGTAGACTCTGACTCCACAACAGCTTTACCCTTCTTCCTTGAATCCTTGATTCTAGCTTCTGTGGGTTGTTCCTGTTGTTCTTTCTCAGACTCCAGTAAGAGTGCCACAGATTTTGTCTTCACAGACTTCTTATTCTTCCTCTGTTGCATCTCCAAATCATATGTCTTGAGTCTTCCATACAATTCTTCTAGAGTTAGTTCATCCAAATCTCTAGCTTCTCTTATGGCTGTAGTCTTATTGTCCCACTCTTCAGGAAGTGCTCTCAGAAACTTGGTATTCGTATCTTCAGAATCATAAACCTTACCAAGCATAGCCATCTCATTCAGGAGTTTTGTAAACCTATCATACATCTCAGTGATAGATTCTCCAGATTTTGCTTCAAAGTACTCATACTCTTGAATGAGCAAAGACCTAGCATTCTTCTTGACATCTTTAGTCCCTTGACAGTGCACCTCAAGTTTTGTCCACATCTCCTTAGCAGTCTTGCATGATATGACACAGTTAGTTAGAACAGAATCTAAACTGTTAAAGAGAATGTTCTTTACTTTTGCCTCCTTAAGGACATTTTCTTTGTCCTCTTTTGTCCATTCAGCCTTTGGTTTCTCAACGAGGTGTTCTTCAGTTATTTTGCCTTCCTCATTGATTTGAGGCACAATTTTTAAGGGCACAAAGGGTCCTTCATTGATCCTGTCAAGATAGTCAGGGTCTGTTGCTTCCAGATGGTGCAGCATCTTAACCTTCCAGTGGGTGAACTCGTTTCTCTTAAGCATAGGAATCTTAGAATTGCCATCTTTGTTTCCAGACATCTTTGATCGATTTTAAACGTTAGGCTCTGATACCAATTGTTTTCCCAGTCGTACAAGTAGAAGGGGGGGTTGAATACTTGTATGTCTTTTCTGCCCGATTTAAAATCAAATTAAGAACAAACTCAAACACAAAAATATGAATAAGTACTGTTTTGTATTATTGATTTGTGAATACAAAACTCTCCTAGGGTGTACACAAACCCTAGCAGCTTCTCTCTGTTTATCACAGCAACTCTCTCTATTTCTATGCTCTCACAAAATTTCACTCAGATGATTTTGTTTCGACTTCCACACTTTTACAATTAGGTTACATAGAGTATATATAGAGAGCTGCCTATCAACTAATAACAGAAAGATAAATTACAATAGGAATAGAATTCCTAATTATTAGTTGACAGTTTCCTTCTAGAATTCTCTTTCTTTCCCACAGCATATCTGCAATATATTTATCCTGATCTTCGAAGACTTTCCATTCCTGTGATCTTCTTCCAAATTTATCCTCAACTGTATAGACTCTGAAATCTTCAGACTCTGATGATCTTCAGACTCTGATCACATGTAGACTCTGATAGATCACAGACTCTGATAGTCTATAGACTCTGATCACCTTCCAGACTCTGATCTTCATGCAGACTCTGGTTTCACTTTCTACAGAAATTCTTCTAAGTACAAGTAACATGAATGTTGACCATCTAGACTCTGATTATTCATTTCAGAGACTAGAAAGACTTATTACAGATAAACTAATCTAAACCCTGTTCTAGTATTTTGTACATCATCAAATGAATATATCCCTAACACATCTTGATGCAATAGGGGGTCCTAAGGTTGTAGAAGAACCAAGTGCACCTATCCCAAGGACCTCCAACCCAACTGCTAGCCCTTCTATGAATCCAATAGATGCTAGTCAACCAACCTCTACATCCTCTCAACAGGGTGTAGTTGTAAAGAAGAAAAAGGAGAAAACTGTAAGAAAAAGAGTACCAGAGACTGTTGTAGAGGATAACACTGAACTGGATGAGTCACCTGTGGAACCTTTAGCCAGGAGAAGAAAAATTAAAAAGGCCACAACTGACCACTCTACATCCTCTCAACAGGATGTAGAGATTAATAAGGGACTAAACCTACTACTAGGTGCACTTTCTCAACAAAGTGCATCTATTGAAATTGGGAGCCAGCCCACTCCACCTTGTACAGAGTCTGCACCATTGCAGGAATTCACTCCTGTCAATGAAGAAATGTTAGTTGAAGAGGAGACACACTGTGCACCAGTATGATTTTCTCTTGAAACTTCCCCATTTTCTCAGGGGGAGTTGCCAACACTCAGTTCTATCCACAATCTCTCTTCAACCTCTCAAATTTCTTCTCAACCAGCTGTGTCTAGCCAAACACACAAGGTTGTTGATCATCAGGATTCTCATTTCCCTGGTGAGCCCCATTCAAGTGACTTGGTGTATGACACTTTGCTCACCACTCAGGGAATACATTTAGATGGTGAGGGAATGCATGCTGAGGCATATCCTGATGACACCATCAAAACCACAGAGGTTTCAGGAGTTTTTACTTCAGACTCTGTGGGGGCTCAGGCATTTAATAGCCAAGTGTCTTCACAGACATTAGGAAATCTGGGGGACCTCTACTCCATGCAAATGGCATCCTCTGGACACTCCCCATTCATTCAAAGACTGTCTCCTCAGGAGAAATCACCTATCCATCCAGTGTCTAATGAATCATCTGAGAAATTGGATGAGGAAATAGATACTGAGGGGACCACTGTAACAAGTGGCCCTAGCTCTTACTTTTTGTCACAATGGCTGGAACCTGTGCAACATGACAGGGATTCAGGACCATCATCTCATGGTGGGTCACTTTATGATGAGAAATTAATGGAATTATATGGAGATCAATTAAAGGGGTTCTATCACATTGCTCAACAGCTTGTGACTTTTCATTTGCCAAATAAAGACTATGCTAAAATTATGCTTGAATATGCAAAGGATCAGGAGAAATTAAAGGAGAAGAATGCAGATCTAGCTGAAAATACAGAAGAAAATGTGGATGCCTGGCTGGATGGTAAATCTGCAGTTAGTATGGAGGAAGCTTTGGAGTGGACACGGCAGAAATATCTTACTTCTCTTGGATCCTGTGAGAAGACCTTCACTCCAAGTGTTATATATGATGTAATTCATGAAGCTGCCAAGGTTCAGCTTCAGTCCAACCACTACCTTGCCAAGGGAGTTCAATCTGAAATTCAAAATCATAGAACCAAGGTAGAGGGTACATTGCTGGCTATTGAAAACAAGCTCAGGACTGGAGGAATGTATGGAGGCAATGCCAAGGGAGATTTTGTGAAGACTTCACTACTCAATTCCAAGATGGATTCCCTAGATAAAGTGTTTAAGGAAATGATTCACAGTAACACAACCATCCTAGATAATCAAAGGAAAATCAACAATATGGTTGAAGTATTGTACAAAAACAGGCATGCAGACAGGCTGCCTGAGGATGTGCCCATTCACACCTTGTCTCCATTTCAAGTGGATCTGTTCTACCAGTCCAAGGCCAAAGATGAAGCTGCAAAGGCCTCCACAATTGATACTTTAAATGCCAGAGTGGATTCTCTCACATCCACAGTATCCAAAGTTGTTTCAGATGTCCAAAGCATGAAGAAAGAGTATGTCAATTCCTTTGCAAATCAAGGGGCCTCACTAGCTAACATTTTTGCCCAACTCACTTCTCTACAATCACTAATTTCCAAGATAGGCACAACTAGTCAGGCCCCTCCAGAAAAATTGCCAACTCAAATCAAGCCAAGTCATTCTTCCTTTCTCCAAAGTCAAGATATCAACTCTAAGGGGGAGAAGGAAAGGAGGGAAGAGATAGAGGCTGAAAGGCAAAAGGCAGTTATGAAAAAGCTCAGGAGTGAAATTTTAAAGCCCAATCTGACAAGGATTTTCTTGACCTTCTGCATCATATCAAAAAGCAAGTCAAGGGAAATCATTGGAGTTATAAGAAGATGCTTGATAATGCTATTGTTGCAGTGAGGGGAGTTAAGTTTGAATAGAATGGACAAATGTTCAAAGAGCCTCTAATTCAAATGGAGTCAGGCTATTTCAAAGTCTCAGTTGATTTATTCAAAAGACTATCCTACACTGAGCTGGAATGTCTGTACAAGGTAGTGGAGTTGGTAACCCAGGAAGATGAAGAATTGAAGAAGTAAATTTTGGGACCTCTCCTACCTCTTGCATTGCCTGAATCCTACTGTGGCCCAGATGGTGTGATGTTTATGGCTAGAGGAGAAAAGCTTGCTCATTTCAAAATTTCTCAACATCTCAACTCATGAAACAGATGTCAAATCATAAACCTGATTGAGTTAATTGAAAAGAAGAAAGTAAAACAAGTTGAAGACAATGTGATAGTGGAAAAGATGAAGAAGTTTATCAAAGATCAACTATCTGATTTTGCAAGTGAAGAATTGAAAAATCAAAAGAAAGATGACGATGACAAGGATCAGGACAAGAAAGACAAAAAGCCTGAATCCAGGAGTGACAAGTATGAAAAGAAGGAGATCAAGAAAAAGGAGAATGCAGAAAAGAAGAAAAGAGATATTTCTGAAAAGGAGAAACAGTATCAAAGGAGAAATCCTTCTAAGCAGCAAAGTGTTGGTACTCACTCTAGCACACCAACCAAATCTCAGGGTACTAGTGTGATATCAACAGTTTCTGAAACTGCCATCAAATCCAAATCTCCAAGAAGGATGTTCATGAAAGTAACTGCACATGGAGTAATAAGGAGGGAAATTAAAAAGGATCAGTCAAGGAAATTGAAGCCAAGTCAACATCTCAAAGTCAAAACTTCCACAACAACTAAATTCAAGAATTCTACTAGCTCATTGCTAGTTAGATGTCCTAAGTGGAGAAAACAACTTGTTGTTCCAGATAAGGGTCTGCAAGTTAAGCCTATCCAAGAAATTGCAGAAGTCAACAAACAGAGGTTAAAACAGTGGAAGGCTAATATAATTGTCAAAGTTGAAATCAGGGACAAAAGGATGTTTATCACAACTGTTAATGGAGAAAGAGGTTTTCATCATGATAACAATAGTGCTACCACTCATGACATTAGGAGAGTGATCAGCCTTTTTGACAAGAGAAGCATGATTAACAAGTTGAAAATGATGGAAATGGCTCAGTATTTAGAAAAGAAGTATCAGAAAAAGCTTGACAAGGTAAGGTACATGGAGGAGATGGTTGAAAAGAAAAGGAAGGAGGGGGAGAGAATAGAGAAATTGTCTGAAGAGCTGAGAAGGCAGGGAAAATGCAAGGTGTTCAATGACCCTGATAGAATTGAGATTAAACTAAGAAGTGGGTCCACAATCAAAATCAGGCTGAAGTTTATTCAAGACTATCCTATGCAAACTCTCAAGATTGCTGCTAACATGTTAAAGGATTCTATCTTGATAGAGGAAGTTATGGCTAGGCAACAGCTTTTGGAAGTCATTGAAGAACATAAGACAAGGGAAGAAAGAGAAAGAAAAGAGAAATATGACCAGGCAGCTCACCACCACCAACAACAAAATAGGTAGGCTTGATATCTTGTATTAATTTGTAAAATTCATCATTTCCCAAATTGGGAGAGATTGTTGGACTTGAATCAAGCCTAGCCTATTTAATTATCTGTCTTGCTGTAACATAATCTCTACTTCTGTAATAGTGTAGTGACTTAGATATTCTTGTATAAAATTGCAGATAGAAGTCTACTCAGTCTGTTTCTCAATTGTAAATAGAGTCAAAATAAAGTCTGTTAGAAGACTCAAGCTGAATCATGCAACAACATTTTATAGATCTAGGAGACAAAAATCAGCCCTATCTTCTATACAAGATTTAACAAGTGTTTTTAATAGAAGAATAGAGGAGTGGTATAATAAAGAAAATCATGGCTACAAATATATTCAAGATCTAGTTTGGCCATGAGGGAGAGAATAATTTTTCTCTCTCTCCCCTTTTCTTTTCTCATCCGGATGCACACCTAATTGAGATGGAGACTTGGGTTTCCTTTTTATTATTGAAAAAGGTGTTGCTTTTTTCTTTTTGCTTTTTGTTATTCCACCTTTTACTCTTGTCCACTCAAATCATATCTTCAAAGTCATGTGCCAAGCATGCCTTTGGAAATATTTAATGTAAAAGTAATATTTAAATAAATATATATAATATAAATAAAGAATGTCTTTATTTATAAAATATATAAATAAATACTTTATTTAATTAAATTAAATATTTCCATTCCACTCTTCAATTTGTGTAGACTTCCTTATCCAAATACTTGGCCCCGTATACGTGACTCCACCACGTCCAAGTATTTGGCCTTCTAATTTGTGAAGCTTTAGTAAGATCCAATCAGGTTGTGCCGTCTGTCCCTTATCCATTAGGCTGGCATTTCTCCAACACTGATTTACCACCTTTGTTGATCCTCCACATGACTCAAGAAAACCAACTACTTTAGAATGATTAAAACCATATTAACCGACGAGAGCTTGCCTCCAATGTCCTGACACTTTATGCAACGGTCTGGTTCATAAGTGACTAGTCTTGATAGGGGCTCTTGATTCCGAACATGATTCCACATTCTTCTTTGCAAACCTTACTTGTAGCTTCGATTTTAATGCACTAAAATCTTCATAGACTAAGACAATCTTCTGTAGCTTCCACATCCTTGAATAGATGTCAATATCTTTTATTCTCCACTGAGGCCTGAACATGTTAATGAACTTCTTCCAGTGAGCTTCAAGTCTGTAGATGATCCTTTGATACTTTGTCTTAACTGAACTCTGTGATCCAAGATTTCTGTGCACCTGCATATTATTACATGTCATGTTCTGTTGTTGAGTTATCATCAACCATTACATAGAGATTACATTTAGCATTTCTAGTACTCATGAAAGTGCAGTGAGTTACTTCCCTTCACTCATATCTCCCCTTTCATTTTGTCTATTTCTAGTTATAGCTAAACTATTTTATGTGAGCATGTTTACAGGACATGTTGTCTATATACTTTATGCCCAGCCACATTTGATAGTGTCTTGAGTAATTTTACAATTGTAATCTTCCTAGAACAAGAAGCTGAAATTCAATTTAAATTTCAGATTGTAGCAAAGATTATTTCTAATATAAATTAGATTGAAAGTTACATCCTGTGTTATTTTCATGTTCTATGTTTTGATAAACACTCATCCTGTTTGATATTCATTCATAGAATCACAGTTCATCTACCTTCCTTAAGTTCATCAAAGAGTAGAAAAAGAAAAAAGAAAAGGTTGAAGTATACATTCAACCCCCCTCCCCTCTGTAAACTTCTGAACTCATAATTCCTAACAAGGAGCAAGTCATTAGTTAGCTGAATGTTACCAATATGAGTTATAGGAACAGTTTTACCATCAGGTAAATAAATTTGAGCTTGTAGAGGAGTAGTGTGTGTCATTAACTATAAATGACAGATAATATGATTTGTATCTCCTGTGTCTAAAATCCATGTTTGAAGACTAGAAGTGTCATTTGCAATAACTAAGTTAACTGTGATAGTAGAGCATGAGAATGAATTATCAGACAAGCAGTGTGTACCAGTCATATGAGAACTTACAAGAAAAGCATTCCAGGTATTGAATTTGAGAGTGTCCTGGTCATTTTAGTTAACTGCTGACATTGTGCTGCTGAAAATAGTTGAAAGTTTTTCACAGTATTGACAGTGGTAGATGTCTCAAGTAGGCTTGCACCAGGAATGCCATGAGAGGAAACATTAGCAACAAAAGTATTTTTAACAGTAGAAATGGTCAATTTCTTAGGTATTGGCTTTGGCTTACCATATAGCCTATACCAATCAGGATATACATGAAGGCAAAAGCATTTCTCTCTTGTATGACCATTTTTCTGGCAATAGTCACAAAACAAACTGAGATTAGGTGCTTTCTTTGAGGTCGAGACATGTTGCTTATTTTTAAAAGTATTGTTGAATTTAACATTCATAGCCATAGAGTCAGTAATTAGAGTTTGATTGATTTTGGCAAACTCTCTTTGAGACTTCTCTTGCAGAAGCAAATAAAAGGCTTGATTGAGAGAGGAAGTAAGTTTCATCATCTGGAGTTGACCTCTTACTGCTGTATATTGGTCGTTTAGCCCCATCAGAAACTGACTTAGCTTGATCATATCCTCACACTTTTCCGATTTCTGAGTATTTTCACACATACAATTGTTGTTGACAGAGACACAACTTGGAACAGGTCTTAAATTGTCAATTTCAGCAATTAGAGTCTTGAATCTGGTAAAATAAGAAGTGATAATCAAGTTGCCTTGTTGCATTGTGCCAATATCTTTCCGTAACTGAAAATTCTAGGCAAATTAGATTGAGAGAACCTTATAGCAAGGTCATCTCAAATCTCTTTAGTAATTGTCAAATAAGCCACACTATTACGAATTTCTATTGAAACCGAGTTTAACAACCAAGATAAGACCATATCATTGCATCTAGTCCATAGAGCATAATGAGACAAAGTAATAGCAAGTCGAACTAATGTTCCATCAATTATACCAAGTTTCATCTTAACAGATAAAGCAATAGAGATAGCACGACTCCATTGATGATAGTTTTGATCTGTTAAGATCTGAGTAACCAGAGGTGTACCTGGATTGCCCGAATTTTAGACATAGTACGGATGATTTGCATCAAGAATCTCTGAAGTAAATGAAGTACTTGAGACTCTTGCAGAGCATATGACATAACCATGGCTAAGAGAGAAGCACGAAACCCTAATTCAGTCAATTTGAGTCAATTGAAGCAAATATGCATAGAATAAGTGAGGAATTTCATTCAATTAATCGATCTCTCTGTGCGATTTCTGATCTTACTAGGTAGCTCGCGATCTCGCTCGATTGTGTCGATCTCTCTATGCGAAACAAATAACAACGAATCGAGAAACTGAAAACTAAAGATACGTACATCGGAAGAGAAGGTGAAATTATGAAGCTAAGAAGCTATGGAGGTATGAGATTATAGAGCTCGTGGCTCTGATACCGTGACAAAATGTAAAGAAGATGACAAAGTGGAGAAGAGCTGACCGACTTTTATTATGATTAAGAGAATGAAAAGTTGTTAAAGAGTAAAATGACAGCATCACTTTATATAGGGGGTGTTTGAGGGAACTTTTTTCCAGAATAAGTCAACTTATTTTAAGACAAAGTTAGAGATTCCTAATTTTTTCTGAAAAAAGTTAACTTTTTTTTGCAACTTATAGAATCTTAAATATACATTAAATACTTGTATAAAAAACATTTATCAAAACATGAAATTTTTATCCGAAAATAAGTTTAAAAGGACTTATTTTAAGGCAGGCCAAACAGGCCAATAATGAGCCGTTAACCGACTACAATATATAATTAACTTTGACTTTTTAGAGTTGACCAGATGTTCATGTTAAGCTACTTACTTTATAGATAGATAATAAAATAACAATAAAAAGTAATGGCTTAGTATTTTTGGTTTAAATTTACTTTACGGCTAATGAGCTAAACCCTTTTGTCCATCAATCCACCTCTATATAAAAACGCAGTTATAGCCTATACATACATACATTATCATTTATCACTAGACAGTCCACTCATCGTTTACATCGTCCACTTTGATTCATACATACATACATACATCTCATCTCATAACATCAGATCATCTTCCTCCCAGTCTTGATTAAAATGGCCAAGGAACCAGCTCGAGTTCTCGTCACTGGCGCTGCAGGTACACACACCCATATTATAGATCTGCTATTTTATTCAATGTATTTTTTTATTAATTCAATAGATCTGTTGATAGACGTATATTTAATGATGAATTTATATAACTGTTGAGTTGTTCTACTGATCTATGCTTTGTTGTTTCTTCGAATTAGTGATCTAGTTTCAAGTCATTTTCTACGAGGAATTTGTGCCGTCTGGAGATCTAGCTGTCATGTTTATTGTTTGATCTTTTTACGGTAGAATCTCGATAAATAAATAACCTCGTCAAATGAATAATTTTTTTCCTGTGTATTTTTTATCTCGATAAATGAATAATATCGATTGATGAATAGAATTTTTTGGTTTACTGTACTTTGTAGAGATTGTAGGTAAAACATAAGTAAGATATTGGTATAGAGAATAGTTTATAGATTTGGCTTGGATTCTCGAATAAACTTAGCAAGTCGATTTAGTCCATAGATTGCTAAATTTAAGGTAGAATTAGTCCTATCTATTGTATCGTAAACTAATTTAAGTCTAAAGTTGTTTATGTACATCAATTTGACAAAAGCATGTGCTGAGTGGTGTCGGGTTGTTTAAATTTAATGTCCCCATTATTGATTGTTTCAGCTGGTTCTTTGATAAGAAGAAGACATTTTTTCATGTCTTTTTCTTGGAGTTTTATGCATTTGTTTGTGTTCTGGATGTTTTTTTTTTGTATCAAGGGAAGTATGTCATTGTTGCAGGACAAATCGGATATGCCCTTGTACCGATGATCGCTAGAGGAGTGATGTTGGGTGTTGACCAACCTGTAATCCTCCACATGCTCGATATTCCACCAGCTGCCGAGGCATTGAATGGAGTCAAGATGGAGTTGGTTGATGCTGCGTTTCCTCTCCTGAAAGGTTAGTTGATCAGCTATTTAGTTATTACTTGTAATTTTAAAAACAATTAAAATAGCAGCATATCTCCTTGTATGATGGAGTAGATATGATTTGACAACACCCTTCATTCTATAATGTTTATCAGGCGTTGTCGCAACAACTGATGTTGTTGAAGCATGCACTGGCGTCAACTATGCTGTTATGGTTGGTGGTTTCCCCAGAAAAGAAGGCATGGAAAGGAAGGATGTTATGACAAAGAATGTGTCCATTTACAAGAGTCAAGCTTCTGCTCTTGAGAAGTATGCTGCTGCAAACTGCAAGGTAACTGGAATTTCTTACCATTGTTCCTGATTAATAATTTTGCTTCCATTGCACTTTTTAATTTTACAAAATCTTTTAGTCTTGTTTTGGTCATCTCTTTTATTTGTAATCTTGGTGCTAACTTTTCATTCTTGTCACGTTTAATTCTATATTAATATGATTAGTTTCCTGATTCAGGTCTTGGTGGTTGCAAACCCTGCCAACACCAACGCATTGATCCTGAAGGAATTTGCACCATCCATCCCGGAGAAGAACATAACTTGTCTCACAAGGTTAGATCATAATAGGGCACTTGGTCAAATCTCTGAGAGACTAAATGTTCAAGTATCCGATGTTAAGAATGCCATTATCTGGGGAAATCACTCATCAACACAGTATCCTGACGTCAACCATGCAACTGTCGGGGGAAAGCCTGTCAGAGAGCTTGTTGCTGATGATGAATGGTAAGTTGCTAAGATTGTCTTTTATTGTCTATGGATTTGTGATGACACTAGTTATGTAAATTAGTTACATTTGTCCCCATATTGGAATGATATATGTCTTGATTTCAGGCTGAATGGAGAATTCATTAAAACTGTCCAACAACGTGGTGCTGCAATTATTAAAGCTAGAAAGCTCTCTAGTGCATTATCAGCTGCTAGTTCTGCTTGTGACCACATTCGTGACTGGGTCCTCGGAACACCAGAGGTTAGTCCTATTTAATTTCCGTTGTATGATCAGCGGTACTCTCTGATGTCGGTGCTTTTAATTATGCTATGCAACTGTTAATCAGACTAAAATATATTCTCCATGCAAATTTTAGGGTACTTGGGTATCTATGGGAGTGTACTCTGATGGCTCATACAATGTGCCTGCTGGGCTTATCTACTCCTTCCCAGTAACCTGTGCTAATGGAGAATGGAAAATTGTTCAAGGTAAGGCTTCCTTAATATCAAAACATTACAGGGTTATCATTTTTAGTAATGAAGAGCATAAAACGTTGTTTCTAAGCAATGTTCACCATGTTGTCTTACCTTTTATTTTGATTCCTTGTAGGACTTTCCATTGATGAATTCTCAAGGAAGAAACTGGACTTGACGGCTGAGGAGCTCAGTGAGGAAAAGTCATTGGCATACTCCTGCCTCTCTTAAATTTCGCATCTTCTGGATCACTAGTGGAAACTGGAAGAATAAGATGTAATAATGCAACTATCTTGTAATTGCAAAACAATGATGATGCAACTGCTTATCATGTAGATCCTCTTTGCTGTTGGATCTATACATAATTTTGTGTTTTCTATCCGGGAATACTTAAAGTCTAGGCTTCAGAGAACTGTCAATCTGTCATGGAGAGGTGAACCCAACCTTGTCATACTGTTTAAATGGATGTTGCTTGCCCATTGTGATGAAAAGGGATTTGTATTTTCATTTGCCTTCTTTGATCATTTAAATATCCCTCGTAATTTAACTATTAGCTCCTGCCTGCCGTGATAGATATGTATATTTGCTATGAATGTCTTTATATTCAAAATTTATGATTCTATGCATTAAAAAAAATTATGATTCTGACATGTAAACATATTTACAAATTTATATTAAATCTTTGTAGATTTTTATCTTACATTTAACCTTAAACATTTTATGTGATGAAGAACTGGTCCTGCAGGCTGCAAGTGCAACTATAACCATTTATGAGGAAAAATAATTCATATTATTATACTCTGCTATTTTTGAATAAATGTCAATTCATATATGAGAATAAGGAACCTAGAATTATAATTTTTCTTAAGATGGTGAATAAAATAGATGTGTTTGATAATGGGTTAAATATTAAAGTGGTCACTGGAGTGGAAGCATAATATCATTTTTGTCATCAATCTCAACGGGGTATCATTTTCATCATTTAAGTTGGTATAAATAGCATATTAGTAACCTTTACATTAAAAAATAGGTATAAATATTTTTCAAAATTATTAAAATTTGAATAAATCATTAAAAATCATACCATGCATAAATTTAAATTCGTGGATTATATTTTGCAAAAAAAATGAGTTTTACTATGTTTAGTTATTTTTAAAATAATAAATCGAAAGAATTTTTTTTATAAAATTAATAAATAATAGTAAAATAATTTCATAAATTTTGAAAATATTACCAAAAATACTAGAATTCATAAGTTTTCGTTCGGTCATCATAACATGTAAAACAAATATGTAGAACTCAAAAAAATAATATTATCAATTCTCGAATACATAGTTAGAGTTATCAATATGATATTTATGAAAATTTAAATGATTCAAATGATATATCGTTGAGATCAGTGATGAAAGTGATAGTAGGCATCCACTTCAGTGACCACTTTGATATTTAACCCGTTTGATAATTATGGTATTTTGATACACACAATCTTTGTAGATATTATTTTAATTGTGCATATAAAAATACAATAATTATCAAAACACAATTTTTTTATTAAGTATCTCAAGTAGCTATTTAAGATCAATCTTAGGTTCCTTATTCTCTTCATATATTAAGGTTTAAAAAATAATGAAGTTATACTTAATATAAAATTTATATTAAAAAGAGTTTGAAATCTAAATTTAAATCTAATATGAAATTTTAAATTTAATGATCAGCATATACATAGTAGCATTATATGTAGAATTTTTTTATATAGAGTTAAATAGATAATCACTATATATACACTCAAGATACATATATTTATCTCATTATTAATCAAATATAATTATAAATTAAAAATGAAATTATATAATTGTTTTCTTTGAAAAAATATTGAAAATCACTCATAAACACTAAAAACAATTTAAACTGATTCTATAATAGAATCAAATCGCCCAGAATGATTCTAGAGTAGAATCAGATTTAAAATTAAAATTTTTCTTTACTCCCGGCTGGGGAGGAACGAACGACACAGCGTAGGCAATATTTAATTTTTTTGTAAAGTTTATATATGGTTAATATTTTATATTAAAATCAAATTTTTTATTTTATAAAGTATGAATTTGATTAATTTTAAAAATATTTATATGATATTACATTATAATCAAATGATTTTCTCAGTTATTCTATATATGAGTGTTCTCTGTAAAATAATTACATATATATATGAGAAAAATGAACTTTAAATGTATCTTAGGAATTTCCTAAGATATTAATATAAATTAGCAGTGTATTAATAAAATTTTAAATCAATTATAATATGACAAAAATACCCTTTGCATATAAAATTATGTGTATCTCACATAAATTACCTAAGATGTATCTTAGGTTCACTAATCTATATATATGTATATTATAATTTTATGTTAGACATATTTTAGAGACTTAATATTTTTATTTTATAATTTCAGATATGCTTTTTGGCATTTTCCAGATTTGGAGACCGATATATTTGTTGACTGCAGTATGACATGTGTTCTTTTCACAGAGACATTAATACCTTGTTATCTAAATTTTCGGAAATATATTCACGTTCTTTGTTTGTTTAGATGATAAATTTTATAAATGAAAATAACTCGTCCCGAGAATATTGTATCTTGATACAATTTATGTATGAGTAACTATTTTTTTTTTAAAAAAGAAAATTTTAGTTTTGCTTTCACAAATATTCCACACACGTGCTTAGACTTTTCACTAGCACTGGGAGAAAATATGACATTGTGTAGCCAATATTAGCACAATTTCAACATAAAAAGCGAAATGGTTATTTTCACCTTACATTCCATGTCAATACCCTGATACATTTTTTTCCTTGTACCTTCAGATAAAGAAAAAAGAATGGAAATTAGGCTCAGCTATTGACCGGCAAAGATGCTTAGCGGAGCCAGTTGACTTCAGATTGGTTAATAAAATTTTCGTCTGTGTTTAAAATTTTAAGGTTAAAATCAGTTTTAAATCATAAAATTTAAGCACTTTTGAGGTACTTTTTCCACTTATTTTTTTAATAAGAAATTCTAATATAAACACACTAAATGAGACATTTTTTAATTCTTATTCGATTTGTTATATGTATTTGTATTTTAAATTTGTATTTTTAATTAATATAAATTTTTTTAAGTCAATTATTTTTAAATAAATTCACTTTAAGTAAAATTACCCAAACACATACATCCAATTTAAAGTTCAAATTTTACTTTTAAATTAAAACGAATAAATTATACTTTAAATTATAAATAACTTATTTTAAGTTAACTCAAACGAATTCTTCGTGTTTGCGGAATTCTAGCCAGATGTTGATAGGTCAATAACATCATCATGCATGCATCAATTCAAATTCTTTCAATCAAACAAAACATCCCTCAGAATCCTGGCAAATCATGCAAGCCTTCAGCTTTAATGAACAGATTGTACCAAAAGTGCTTGCCATCATCACTTTCAACACATTTTATTTCCTGATCCATTTGAAACCACATTTTTAAATCTTGATCAGCTTGCATGTCAGCTGTGCAACATCCTGTTGTGATCTCCGGAAATGTATTATTCAAAGATTTCATTTTTTCTTGCTTAACGATAACCGGAGTGGCAATCACTGGTGAGCAAGTGACTGCTGAGAGTTCACTGGATGAACTTTGTGACGAAATCGACCCGTACCCAAAATTGCCGATCTCTTTACGGGTAAGAAGATTCGGGTTTCTGAATTGAGGTACGAGTTCTTTAATTTTCTGCCTCTTGGAGTCTCTAGGAAATTGATAGTTATTGAGTTTTTTCTTTATGCGAGTATGCCAAACATTTTTTATTTCGTTGTCAGTTCTTCCAGGTAACTTAGCCGCCATGGCGGACCATCTGAAAATCAATCCAAAACAATTGGATAAATAATAGCGCAAGTGCATGCTATAATAGCTTATTGTTAAGCAAATCTTATTAATAATTATGGCACACTAGCTTAAGTAGATATGTGACTTAATTTTACAATTAGACTATATGTTAACGAAGAAGTACGATTTAGATAGCGAATCTTATCATCAGTGCTACTGGTATATATATCTTAAATATTGCCTATTTTTGTTCGCCCATAGCAATGAAACATAATAGATAGAGTCTGAGAGGGTCTCTCTATTTGATTTGTTCTTGACACAACTTAATGTGTACTATATTCAGAGTGATCGAACAGAGTAATATCATTAATTTTCATCTTATACGCACCTATTGCCGAGCAATTCATGTAGCTTAATGATAGTCTCCTCTTCTTCTTTGCTGAAATTTCCTCTCTTGATATCAGGTCTTAAGTAGTTTGTCCATCGAAGTCTGCAGCTCTTCCCGCATCTCAGAAGACCTGAAAATATATCGATGAATATGATCAACACTTGTCAGATTTATAATTTGCAATAAAATGCCACTTGGAATAAATCTCACTTAATATAGAGAGAATTGTTTCGTTATGCAAGTATATAATGTGATCTTCGTTTTTGAAATTGTAGGACATGCATGTCTTCAAACAAACCTCTGTTCGCGAGAGATAAGTCTTTATCACTAGGCATTTTTGAGTCATCAATACATTTATTTATACTCAAGTATTCGTGTGCAACACAATTACGTACCTGCTTGTTTTGGAAGAGCCCTCCAGTTTGCATGACCATTCTGTTGGACGTGAGAAATGAGAAGCTGATCTTCTTCAGGAGTCCATGGACCTTTTTTAAGTCCCATCTTATCACAGCAAGGAGCTCTCACCATCTCTCTACTAATATATATATTGATCTTGATGAATTGTGACAGTCACTCTTTGTTATTTACACTAGCTCTCCTTAATTATAATCTCTCTCAATTGACAGATAGAGAGAGATAGAGAGACATACACTTGAGTTAGGAAGAGAGATTAGATATAGGTTATTTATGCACATCTCCAACCAGGGCAACAAAGTCTTGTGTGAAAATTCCAGGAAAGAGAATATATATCTCTCTTAGCTTGTTTTTGTATTTATATACTATAAAATAATTCTACTTGGGTTTTAACAGAGATTAAGTTTTTATTGGTCAGTAGAATTTGGAGAGTACTGACTACAAGTCTCCTAATCAACTGTCCTTTAGCGATTTGGTAAATAAAGAAATAGCAGGACAGAACGTCCACCGGATCAAATAAAAGAGCGAATCAAATAATCGAGATCAAATTTTACGAGAAATTTAAGTGTAAGTTATATAATCTCGAGTAATACAAAGATTAAATGACATTCTGTATGTGTAATCTCAGGTAAAAGTGAAACATCCTCAAAGCAGCTCTTCTTTATTTAATTATTTACAATGTTTTAATTGACTCGAATCCGTATTGTAGTCATTGCAAATTTACAATTAAAACAAAAATCTGGTAATTATAGTTGAATCTAGTAATTATAGCTATTAATAATCATTATATCCGTGTACTATGCATATACTTTCATTTGATTTTCGATTCAGCATATAATTATAGTTGAACCTGTTTGGGCTGAATGTTGACTATATATTCTATGTACAATGTTAGAGCATGCATGTATCCTTTACAATATTAGAGTAGACTCTTGTTGATTACAATATTTGATCTTTTTCAAATATAAAAATAAAAATGTAGATTGTTATCGTCATTGTGTATCACATTGGTGTAAAATAACTTAATCTACAAGTGGCATGTTTTACACATACATTTATGAGAATCTACCATAAGATGTAAATTACAAACGGGAGAAACAAGTGGAATCTACCATAAGATGTAAATTACAAACGGGAGAAACAAGTTACAATGACTTATTGGAGGTTACTGCCACAATGCACAACAATGTTACATATGAGGTTTAAATTCGAATTGAAAATTATGCAGCTATCTCATGCTCATATCAGGATCATCTTCGTCGTCAGGATCTAAATCACTTGAAATCCTAAATTTCTTTCCATCTCTTGGTCCTGTTCTTCCTCTTTTTGGTTTTCCCCTATAGTTCATACCATAACACTTTAAATTCACATCTTTAAAAAAAGTTGGTTACTTATCCTGTTGCATAGTTCCCAATTATGAAGACTTTTAACCTTCATATTTCATCTTAAAATAAGTAACTTATTTTATTTTCATTTTTTACATATTTTCATTATTTTTTTAAAGATAAATATTTATTTTAGAATTTTAAAACCAAATATTATTTTCAAAATAAAAAATAAGTTACTTATTTTCAGAAAAAGTACATACATCCCTACTTTTTTCCGGAAATAAGGACTTATTTCCTGAAAAAAGTGGTTGCCAAACAGCCCCATAATATAACACAAAGAAGTTACGGGATTCGCCTATGAAGGGATGAGATGTATGCTTACGGTCCATTTGTAGCTAGAGCTCCGCCCTTGGGTCGACCCTGACCCAGATCTGACTTCCCGTCTATAGAGAGAGACAGGGAAATTATCAATTGGATATTTACGGTGAAAAATGAAAAGACATACTACTCGATTCATAGTAAGACCTCACCTTCTCTTCCAATTCCTAGCTCTTCTGCCTGTACAAAAATAGAGGAAGTGAATATTTGACAATGTGGATCTTGTCTGATGTGAAAGAAGTTCTATGTAAACATGTCACTGAATACCCTAATCCAGGAACACTGAAATTAGATAGTAAGTACTCTACTAGCATAAGAATGTTGATAATTGATGAAGAGATCTGAATACGAAAATCCATTAAGATATAAAATTCAATACAATTGTTATTCCATTTAACAAGAATGTTATTTACCGAAGAGCTGAAATGTAATTATTTAAGGCATTGACATATAAAACACACCACTTCCCATAGCTCGACATTAAAAAGGAATTGTTCTGTTCAATTGAAGATAATCCATTAAACAGTAATTGAAAAATAAATATAGAATTCGGAAAGAGATAGTAGTGTACTAATGTCAAATCCAACAGAGATCTATGGTTTGCCAGAATAGGCATCCAAGCAATCCATGATTTCTCTTATGCATTGTTTGTTTGGAAATGCAAAGCAAAGTGAGGGACACGAAAGAAAAATGAAGTCATAACAAAATCTCTCAACATATATTTGACTAACACTTTACTGGATAAAACAAAAATCTATGCCATACAAGTCTTTGTGATGCACACATTTTTTTACAGAAAAGACAAATCATGTGTGCGCAAATATATTATTTAATTGTCTAGCACCTGTACTTTATGTTAATCACTTTGAAAGGAAGCTACCATGCTTCGATTTCACTTATAAACGTAGTCCTACCCCTAATGGTTATTTTAGATCGTGCATGTGTTTCTCATGATGCTAATTACGGTGAACCACTGTAGGAGGTGTGATACATGATGTGATGGATCATCTGGGTCGCCGAAAAGTCCTGATTAATGTCAACTGAAACGTGATTTCCCTCACTGGCCATCAGCGACTTAGTGGTACATCAGTAATTTGCTATATATATTACTCAAGGACCAGTTGGAAAGATGAATTCTAACCATTGAGGTTGACATGTTATAAATAATATTTGGCAACCTCAGCCACAGGAACAGCTTTCAGTAAGATCAATATTGCATCCAGTAAGGCAGCAAGTTTCACATAACAAATTCATGGTATCCACTATCCAGGCAGGTAAAGCAGATATTTCACTAATCGATCTTTTCCGAGGGTCTGTTACACCCTTCTCCGTCACTTGTCATCCACATTCGTTAATTACTGGATTCATATTCTTTATATTTTCAGATCTTTGATTTGCAAACATAGCTTTGTGAACTCATCACCTCCAGGTGATGCCAGATTGCCAGGTTCACTTTTAAGATACGGAATTTGGATACGAATGCAGGTGCATTAAAACCTGCCTTTCATAGCACAGTTACATGATTGTCAATCTAACTGAATTTAGTTGAACTGACTACCAGAAAGTTGAATTTAGAAATTTTATTGTGCAACGTTGTACCAACATCAAGCAAAGTAAATTGAAAGCAAATCCGTGGCTGAAAAGTTTATGTTCCAGAATGCTTATGCCTCAGAGCTCAAAGCATTCCACTGAATTCAAGATTTTTTATATACTTCTTTCAAGGATTGGTGCTGTAAACTAGGATCAAACCATTTTTAGCAAGAGTTCAAGATGTACAAAGAGGAGCTGGATAATAAGGTTTTTTATATGATGAAATCTAAATTATTGAATAGGAGATAAAATAATAACAATATCAACGTCTGAAATGTGCGGGTCATTTTGTGCTTTTGCTATTAGGCAAAACTTCAAATGTATGACTGATCACATAATCTGTAGTATAACATTAAGCTAAAAACATACATTAATAACGTCCAAGATGCAGAATATTTATACATACCGCAGGAGAGGTAACTGAAGACAGCGAAAATAGCCTATCCTCGAGCTGAAACTTTTTGGATCTCTTTAAGCTGTGCCACGATGAAAACTTTATGTCACCAAATAATACAATTAAGGCAGTCTTATTATAAACAAATAGAGCATAGCATGAACCCATATATTCGAAATGACAAAATATGTTGTGGATATATTCTAGTTTACTGGAGCTGACCATAACTAGTAATCCAGAGTTAATGATTTCGACATTAAGCATTGTAACAAGTAGCTTTCAAGCAATTGGTCATGGCTCAGTACTGGCAAAGACGAAAAAATTCCAACTGCTCACACAATTTACTACAGGGTTACAACTTGCAGGGCATATGCACCAACACGAAAAAATAAGAAAGTTTACTGTATATGTAAATTATTCTTATGTACGCATATGTAACTGTTTTCTAATCAAATATCATGAAGCCAAGTCTGGGTCCGTTTAGCATATCTTGGAGATAACACTAATCTTTGTTTAATGTCCAGCAACAGTTCAACACAGCCCCCTTGCCTTCTTATCGGGACTGTTTTCACCAATAATGTTGGGAGATGCACACCAAAATATGAAAGTGATTATTTTTACCAGTGCAATGAACTTTGCATGCATGCATACTCGGGCATACAGTAGGTTCCCAACAACTGATTCGTTTGGGATGAGAGTTATTCAACCTCTTTGAAATGAATATGGGCATTGATAAGAGCAAAACTTTTAAAACTCCTCACACGGGCAACACTTCAAGATTCTTCATATTAAAATTTGTCTAATTTTTTGTCTTGTACATGTCCATGTTATTATTTAAATAATAACAAAATCAAAGTAAGTACAACTATAGACCCTACTAACCTTCGTCATATTTAGAAATCAGCCTGTGAAAAAAAAATTCATCATCAAGAAATCGCTTTTAAGTTTTAACCCATGGATGATATTTTTAATGTACATACCATAAGTTCCTTGCTTTTAGTCCATAATACTTGTGGTTGTATACTTGTAACATATAGACATTTTCACCCAACTGGGAATTAAGGAATGCGGAATTAACATCCATTTGACAAAAATATAAGTCATTATGAGCTACTAAAGCCATGAGTATCCTAAATGAATCTTTCCCTGAAACTGGTGAAATTTTTATTAAATTTACACCTTGATTTTGAGTGAAACCCTTTGCAACCAATCGAGCTTCAAGTAAATAATGTATTAGATGTATTTAAGCATATATGTCCTCATTTCTATTTGTAAAATCTAGAGTTAAACTTATACAAGATTTTAACATATACATGTGTGTATGTGTATATATATTGACTTTAAGATAAATTTGGGGTTGGTATGTATACAAAAACTCCAACACTCTCTTTTACCTTAACTATCTATAGAATACTACAGTTACAATAATAACAATATAAATGATCCGCGAGAGAATGATTAGTGTTAATTATTTTTTAAGGTATTAGATATATTTAGTGTACATTACTTATAACTTCAACATTATATATTAGAATTTTAGGATTGAATTGCGAAGAAGTATGTTAGAAAACAATTAATAGATAATATACTGGAAACCATACAAACAAAAAGATCTAGCAAGATAAGGAAAGAGTGTAGACGTGTAGTATTTTTTCCTTGTCTTTTTTGGAGTTGTAATGTACCATTATCGTAACGATGTAATGCAAGTAACTTTTCATTTACTGATATTCAATTGATTTAATTGTAGAGTTACAGGTATATGTTGCTCCCTCCACACCCAATCTTTTACATATACCTTTTAATGTGTCTCACAATTCTTTACATTTCTAAAAAATAGCATCAACGGTTGTTGCAAGGGAACCAGTCAGACATAGAGTGAGTTTGTCCAGAACTTAAAATTGGAATTATTCCTGAAACCGGAAAGGTACAAGTACTACCTAAATGTGCAAAGTGTCAAAGCTGATTGTTAAAAAACTAAAGCTCTCTTGGAGTGGATCATATCAACTTCACTATCCCTGAAGAATTCTATGGCGTCAAGACCACAACTAATATTTATCCATTATATCTAGATTTAAGAATTAATTGTGTTTAGGTTTTAGTTTAAAACTACTAAACTTGGTATATTCTAGAGTTAGAATATTAGTATTAGTAGTTATCTCACTTTAAGTGGGGAGTAAGTTTCAGAGTTGAGTGTCTATTTATGATAATTAATTTTCAGTTTTGACTACAGTTCACGTCATTCAGTTCTCTTCCATCCATATTATGAATTCATCTTACTCAGACTCCACCTGAGGTTCTCAACGTGAATGCTGGACTCGAAAATATTTGGACACAAAATGAAGTGTCAGGGTGTCAAATTTCCAGTATCATGTGCAATTGTCGAGTGTCTGATACATTTTTATAGATGTGAAATGTAGAGTGTGTGTAACATTAGAATTGATCATTTGACATGCTACCAATTGGACGATGTTAGCCTCATGATTTCTTCAAGTACTTTAGGCCATATTGTTCTATCTCTTCTTTATTTATCTTTTGGCCTTCCTAAACCATGTGACTGTCTATATCTATACTAAAAGGCTTAACAAACATGAAAATTAATACAGCCTTCCGATCACTCTTCAATTGAGTAATTAACATACACAGAGGCATATGTTCATAATAGATCAAACAGCAAATCATATATGGTAACAGCAAATCCAACATAAACTAGAAAAAAACCTTGAAGAAGAGAAACAAAATTCAACTAGAAAGATGCATACTTTGTGGTGTTTTTCGTAGACGAAAGAAAACCTTCAAAACCTCTCCAAATATTCCCAAAATTGCTCGATTCTTGTAAGTAGCTTGTCTCTAACTCGTAAACCTACAGCAACCCCACAAACAGATGTTAAAATCAACCCTTATATTTTACTCAAAACAATCAAATAACAATTTATAAATTAATAGAGAAAAACATAAATAAATGGGTTTAAATTCAAAATACATTCATCACCTCACCTACTTCAATTATATCTAAACACTGATAAACACACATATATATAGACTCGCACTCAATTTTAATATATAGAGTTCAAAATTTTGCAAATATGGAAAGTGCTGAACAATTGTTCACAATGCTCTCCCATCTCTAGAGCACAACCTTATGTACACATACAGATTTGGTTCAAATAAGAACCACCTTAACATGTAAACTCATGAAGGGTCTCCAGCAGTTCCTTTATTTTATGGGCGGTCCGGTTTTGGGCTGCAAGCTCCTGAATCTCCCCCTTTTTTAAGTGGGGCAAACCACTGGTTCTGCAATTTTTTTATCGTGTATGGCAATACTAAAATGTTATCCATATATAACTTTGATGAAAACTTTGGCATCAAATTTGCGAAACCACTGTTGCAGAGCCATTCTACAAATTTGTTATTAGAATTTTTTTCCTCAAAGATCAAAATGTAATTTCAAATATTTATATCAAACAAAAAATTGGTTCTATACGAGTTTTCATGCTAATGTAGTTCTCTAACTCATTTAATTATATACAAATACAAACGTAATAACATGTAAATAGAAAAGGGGCTACTTGTTTTTCGATAGAACGAAGGTCTTCCTGCAGCTTCTGTCTTTTGCCAAGAAGAGAAGTAAACATGGCTTTAGGGTTGTTTTGCCCTCTTTGCCCTGACACCCATCACCAAAGATAACATTTTTACATACAATTTATTCAATTTTTGTACAATTACAACAAATTGGGACAATTATAACACTTTTTTTACCTTGAGAATCCATTGTTCGCGCCAATTCCGGCCAAGAATCGAGTTGAGCAGTCGATAAATATGTTGAATTGAAAAGTATAGTGGTAAAAATGATAAAATTCAAGTTAATTTGCTTTGCGTAAATGAATTTGAGGGTTAGGGTACCGATATGAGGTAGGAAACGGGTTTCAATTCGGGTTTGAAAAAGATGTGTAATTCGGATCCTAATATAAAGGAATAACATCTCAAGGAATCGCCCGAATTGGTTAAATAAAATATAATAAAATAATATTTTATTATACTAAAACAGAAAACAAATCTACACACGTCATTATTTTTAAGTTGCTACTAATGTGTCACTCTTTTATTAATTCCTTCTATTTATTTCTCATTTCTCGCACTCCACTAAATATTTATTCTTAATTTTTTTTATCTTTTCACTATCTCTCTCCTACTCATTATAAACCTTTTTATATTTCTTTAAATTATTATATTTATAAAAGTAATTATCAATTTATTCAATATTTTTATAATCAATAAATATATTATTTAAAATTTCTATAATGTTGTTTATTTTACATATTTAAGTTATATATTATACAAAACCCCAACCCGATTAGGGAATTGGGGAATCCTAAAATATTAAAACTTATTAAATTTGGGGCCTAATTATTATTAGGGTTTAGGGCCTTCCTAAACCCTAAATCCTAATTCATTTTACAATTTCTATTATGTGTGTTCTGTATATATGTTTTCATATAGTGAAAGAGAGAAGTGTAAAATGTTATTTTTTTATAAAAAAGAACCACCAAACGCTACATAAAGTAGCATGTGGTGTTTAAAAAACAAAACGTGACACTATGTCGCGTCGCTAAGTGACATTTTGGGCTGTCTTTGATTTAGTGTCATATTGGTAGGGATGAGCAAAATCGAAGTGAAAATCGAAATCGAAACCGAACCAAAAACCGCATGAAACTGCATAAAAACCGAACCGAAAAAAATGAAACCGATTTTTTAGTTTCGGTTTGGTTTTTAAATTTTTACGAACCGAATAGAAACCGAACCGAACCGAACCGCACTAATATTTATAATACATATTATTATATATATATATATATAATATCATTATATTTGAATTTAAATATTTTTAACTACAGTAGAATCTCGATAAATGAATACGTTTGAGACCAGAAATATATATTCATTTAACGAGATTATTTATTTATAAATAAATTAATATAATATTTATTTATTAATAAATGAAAATTAATATAATATTTATTTATTAATTGGAACCGAAGGAATTTATTCATTTGTCGAAGTTATTCATTTATCTAACATTCATTTATCGAGGTTCTACTGTAATTATACAATGTAAATACTAAATATATAATATTACAGCACATCAAAACATAATATAATTGATAAGCTGCTAATCTAATTATTTGAACCTAACTCATTTACCGTGTAAACCGAGTCTATATATATTCCAACAAACACACATAATTAAATCATTTTCTTACTAAATATTAATCGAGTATATGTTTTGTTTTTGTGCTAAACTGAATAAATTGAATGCACTTTCTTTTCATTTTCTTGCAATTATAATAAAATAAGTGAGTAATTGAAGTGACTACTAATTTATTTTTAGTTTTTTTTTTGAAAAAATTTAATTTTAGTTCCTTGTTTTATGAATTTGAGATTGAATTTGATAATAAATTTATTTTTTCAAATTTTAATTTATGTAAGACAACGAGTATAATAAAATAATAATGATTTTAAAACTGAAACCGAACTAATTGAAAACCGAACCGTACTTTTTAAAATCGAACCAAACCGATTATTTTTAATTCGGTTTTGGTCTCTATTTTTTAAAACGACACCTGAGTGATTACGGTGCGGCTGCATATTGAACATTAAAGGCCGGTTAAAGTGAATGTAGGTAGCAAATGAAAAATAAAAAGTAAAAAGAATTAAGCAGGTATATATATGGTATATACCACAAGTAGATGATGATGATTTTATGCTAGTACATTTTTACTGGTGTCCAAAGAAGATCGTAGGATGGAGATGAAGTGGGTGTCTGTTTTGGCATCTATCTACCCCATGACATGAGGGTTCATACAGAATCAGTGTATTATTTAACCCCCCTTCACCTATTTTTGCTGTCACTATCTATATAATGAAATACAGATAGACACTTCTCTATTTATTATTTGTTTTTTTCTTTTCTACTTGTTAGTGGTGGTCCTGTGGATATTATTGTTTATTATGTGTGTCTAGATATTGGTAGTATTTTTGGGATTTCTGCAACTTACTCACATGGCATACAATCCTGCTGCCTGCTATTAATTGCTACTTTGTTATTTTTCACTGTTCTTGAATATTTGAGGTTGTTATAAACTGTTTTCTGCATCTGGGTTTCTTTATTTTTGTTAAAGTTTTGAACTTTTGTTTGTTTGTTTAGAGCTTGATTGATGATTTAGTTGTTGGGTTTGCAAAGATCTGAACTTTTTGGAGGAACTGTGGATTTGGGTTGTGTTGACTTGTATAAGAGGTAGCTGTTGAAATTGAGGTTCTTGTTTGCGAAATTGTTTGTATTTGGTTTTCATTTCATATCAAAATATACTTACATGGGTTCTTGGATTATGGATTTGTAGGTTTTAGTTGATCTTGGATTTTGAGGAGTTTGGGTTGAGAAGATAAATATTGAAGTGAAGGATTTAAGTTATGAAGATGGATGGCAACTGTAAGACTATTGTTTGGTTTCGGAGGGATCTCAGGATTGATGACAATCCTGCCTTGGTTGCCGGTGCTAGAGATGGTTCTGTTCTGCCTGTGTTTATATGGTGTCCCCAAGAAGAAGGGCAATTTTACCCGGGACGAGTTTCTAGGTGGTGGCTCAAGCAGTCTCTTGTACATCTGCAGCAATCCATGGAGTCCCTCGGTGTTAAACTTGTCCTAATCAAAGCACAAAGTACTCTTAAAGCTCTTTTGGAATGCATCAGTGCTGTGGGGGCAACAAAAATAGTATATAACCATCTTTATGGTATGGTTGGTTCTCCTTCTCCTGCTCCTGTTTTGTTTTCCTTTTATTGGCTACATGACCTGACACTCAGTATTTTGTTTCAAGTGCTAATAAAGGTTTAGTCTATGTTGATTCTAGGGAAGTAGTTTACTTTTTCATAAAGGGTCCTGCAAAACACTCAACATGTCATAAGTCATTTCTATATTAACAACTCGATATATGTGTTCAAGTTACTTAGGAATCAAAAGAGGTGTTCACAGGAAGCTCCAGCTTGTTTGTATTCTTATTATTCTCAATCGCTTAAAAGACAAAAACCTCTAGTACAACATCTAGTTTTCTAAGTATATACTATCCATGTTATGATGATAGAAAGTGTAGTGCTTTTATCCACACTGAGACTACACATATTTTTCTATATTTAGAAATTACACTTGTTATCTCATACAAACTTGTCATGTGAGTCGCATATTTTACAGTTGAAAAGGAAGTTTCAGATAATTTTCTCATCACATTGTTAAATATATAATAATTTGTACTGAAATGTTATTAGTTCAGTATATGAATTTACTGTGACTTCACATGATGCTCTTCATATGTAAACTTAGTTAAACCATAAAGAAGCTCCAATTATTTAAATTTTCTGCTAATATTTAAACTTTATAATATTATATACAAGGCTATGTTTGTTTGCAAGGAATATAATCCCTTCAGCCTCAATATTTATAGACTGTGTTCGTCTAATGAAATACATAGATCACTTTAATAATACTACGAACAAGTTCTAATCCCTTTCTAGCTCATTTCGGGGGATTATATAATCCCATCCTTTCACTCAGGTATATAATCCAATGAAATTGAACTAAAATATTGATTTAAATTTTGTCCAGGTTGAAATATAATATAAAATTAGAGTAGATAAGCTAATAAAACAGCTGCTCTTTCCACACCTCCCGATAGCAATGATATATTTTGGTTCAGCAATTTGCTTAGAAACAATTTAAACCATCTGTTAGACTTTGTGATGCAAGACAACTTGTATAAGATGTACGGACTAAAAACAATGATAATCTAGAAACTTAGATGGATTAACCGCAAAAAACCCATTAACCTAAGGGTTTCTAAACTGCAGAAGGGAGAATAATTATGGATGGCAACCCAAGAAGAGCCTCAATTCAATATAGCTCAATATCTCAATCATCATGTCTAAAGGCTCTTCAATTCAATATAGTTCAATATCTCACTAAAATAATACGGGGGGATTACGATGTTTATATAGGGAATAGGAACCCTAATGAAATAACGTACTAAGGACTGAAAACGATTGGGCTTTATTCCAAATAAACTATTTATAGAATAAACTTCTAGCCCCACATATAAAACATATAGATAAATATATTATTTATCTCTATAATAAACAAATATAAACTAATTAATAACATATATATTAATTTTTTATTTTTGTTCCACATCACTTTGTAATAATTTGGATGTTCCACATCACTTTGTAATATTATGGAGGAGTCTCAGTTAAGCCTATCAATGGAGCAGAGATCTGACTCGATTCGAGTCCTTATAAATGAATATGGACGTGTCTAAAAAAATCCAATCCGAGATCCGATGTGTTTATGATATTATTATTAAATAGGTCGGATATGGATTTAGGTTGATACGATCGGATTCGATTATTATATGTAAAAATATATTATTTATTCTTATTTTTATATATTTATATGTAATCTATAATGCTAATTTAAGAATATTCTAAATTTTAAATTACAACTTTAAACCTATTTTATTTCATATATATATATATCATAGAAATCTCTAATGCTAATCTAAGAATATTCTAAATTTTAAATTACAACTTTAAACCTATTTTATTTCATATATATATATATATATATATATATATATATATATATCATAGAAGTTATACTACAACCCTAATATTTTTCCTCGTTTTAATTATTTAACTTATTTCGATTATTATACTTTGTATCTTACTTCATTGCTTTATGACTTGATTTTGTTGGATTTCGACAAAATGTATTTAGAAAGTTCAATAACTCGTGTTTGTAAGTAATTAATTTAATTTTGGCTTTATGTATTTGCACATAGTTGTTTTTATATTTGAAAATTTTAAAAAATATTATTATTAAACGGATATTTGGATATCCGAGAACCGACCTGATTATCCGATAATATAAATGGATCGAATATAAACCGGCCTTTCAAAAATCTGAACTTATCCAAATTCGATGAAATAACTAGATTTGGATATGGATTTAGGACAATCCGAAGCCGTTCCATTGATATGGATTTTGGATATGTGTTCTAAGCTTGCTTGAGCAGCTCAGGAGGATGGAGAGTGTAGATGGGCTTTGCATTGGAGCTGACCATGTTTTGAATAAATAATAATTATACCTCGGGTCCTGGTATTAAAGTCCTATGAAACAAACATAACCCAAGTGTAAAATGGTGGTTGGACTTAAAAAGACCTAAAACCACTATCATGTACTCCCTTCGTCCCCAAATCACTTTTGAAAAATTTATGCATATTAAGAAAATAGTTAGATAAATTATTTATATGTCTACCCTTGGTTATTACATTGAGAGATATGTATACAAATAAGTTCCAAATAATGATTCCAACCTTGTAAATAGTAAATATAGGGGTAGTTTTGGAAAATTATTCAAAAATTTATTTTGAAAGAAGAGAAGGACGTGTATTATGGGACACAATTTATTTTCGAAAGTGACAAGTATTTGGGGATGGAGGGAGCATAAGTTAGAGAGCACACTTTTCCTCTCGAGGTTAGTGATAATTCAGACACATCATCCAGAAAGACTTTTTAGTTAAGGTCAGATGGTGTATTGTTGCCAATACAAACCGAAGGAGAGGGTATAAGCTCTCATATGATCTTGATAATGCAAAATTTCTATACTTATTTGGAAAAGCTGGCATATGATTTGGATGCCAATGTTCGAGATGTGGAACAAAAGGGTGCTAGAGTAACATGCACTCCTAAATCAAATCCACTAAATTGACTGTGTGCAATGCTGGGCCTTAAATTAATAATTTTTTGCACATCAGAAGCTTCCAAGTCCGTTGTGGATCTAATTTGAATACATCTATATATTTATTTCGTTTTTGTCAATTTAAAGTAATCGATGCATACTCTTGTTGAAATGTGTTGTTTCCAATTTCCATGATTCTTCCATTTGACAATTGACACTAGATTACATTGCTGCTCCTGGCGAATCACGTTTGTCATTGACTATATGTGTGTGATACTTGTTCTTAAGTAATTACATTCACATTGAAAGCTGCTAAATCTCTTTTAGATCATATTACAATATATCAACATTTACTCCTTTGGTTAATTCAATTTTAAGGTTGTGGCTAACTGGTTATTGTTATATCATAAAATAAGAGAATAATATCTTGTAAGACTCAAATTGAAAGACCGGAAATTTAAGGAGTGCCCAAGCGGTGACAACGGTGCTCCTAGTGCCAGGAGAAGGTCCAGACTCTAAAGTTTGATTCCCATCTCCCTCTCGCCCTATCCTCAGAAATATATAAACTATCAAAATATAAATAAATAGAAAGACGAACTTATTTATGCAATTATGCCATGTATCAATCTTAAGATGCACATAACCCTACAATATAGTTTGTGATAGAAGCTCACTCCCTTATTATAGCAGCAGGGGACTTCTGTGAAGTACACATCCCCTCATCCCAGACCACATTCTCTAGAGTAGGATGATGATATAGTTTTCTCTCTCGAAATCGTGTTAGACTTCTCATGTTTAACTATAATGTACTGCCTCTGAGGTCTCTTGTCTTTTACTTTGGTTTTTATTATCCAGATCCTGTTTCACTTGTTCGTGATCACACTATCAAACAAAAGCTTGGGGAGCTTGGTATATCAGTGGAAAGCTATAATGGAGATTTATTGTATGAACCATGGGAAATATATGATAATGAAGGACATGCCTTTACAACCTTTGATGCATACTGGGCAAGGTGCTTAAACATGCAAAAAGAACCTGCATCACATCTTCCGCCGTGGCAATTAGTTCCAACTGAAGGTACTCTCATAGTGTAATGCAAGGTTTATCCAACTTGAATCTTTTCTTCTAATCGAGTTTCCAAGATTCCTGTTTGGACTGTCTACAAAGTTTGTGGGGGTTAATTGATTGCATTCCCAGAGTTTAAATATTTCAAATGAAGAAATAAAAGAAAAATAAATAACTGCAATAATTAACTCTGGGTTCTAATGTGCAAATGACAGGAATAGTCGGTGGTTGTTCAATTGAGGATCTAGGTCTAGAAAATGAAATTGAAAAATCAAGTAATGCTCTTTTAGGAAGAGGATGGTCTCCAGGTTGGAGCAATGCTGATAAGGCTCTAAATACATTTGTGGAACACAATCTGATTGACTACTCAAAGGATAGGGTAACAGTTGCAGGGAACTCAACATCGCTCTTTTCACCATATCTTCATTTTGGGGAATTGAGTGTGAGAAGAGTGTTTCACTGTGTACGTATGAAGCAGATATTGTGGACAAAAGAAGCAAACTGTGTTGGACAAGAGAGTGTTGCCCTGTTTCTTCAGGCTATTGGGTTTAGAGAATATTCTCGTTACATTTGTTTCAACTACCCGTTTACTCATGAAAGATCATTATTGAGCAACCTGAAGTTTTTCCCTTGGCAAGCGGATCAGTCCCATTTTAAAGCTTGGAGACAGGGTCGTACTGGTTATCCATTAGTTGACGCAGGTATGAGAGAGCTTTGGGCTACAGGGTGGTTGCACAATAGAATAAGAGTGATTGTTTCCAGTTTTTTTGTTAAATTTCTTCTTCTACCATGGCAATGGGGGATGAAGTATTTCTGGGATACACTTCTGGACGCAGATTTGGAAAGTGATATACTTGGTTGGCAATACATATCAGGGAGCTTGCCAGACGGACATGAGCTTGAGCGCCTAGATAGTCCACAGGTGCTTTGTGATTTTCTCTTTTATAGAATAATTACACCTGTTGAAATATATACACCAGATATTAGTCATAAACTAAGAAAAGAGGTCTTTATGCCTTGCTACCTGTATACCTGTACTATCATCATATCATATACCACAAAGAACTGTTGCATTTATATAATACAATTATGAATGATATAAAATCATTTAAATGTAAGTAGACCCATGGCCTCTTGGTCTAGCAGTTTCTCCCTCGCTCAAATCTTGTAAAGACAAGGTATGTGGGTGTGTTCAATTATATATATAAAAAAAAAATTAATATGAGGCTCATGCTCTAGAAAATTGAAGGACATCAATTCAATGCTAGCCAAAATTAATAATAAACTGTCACTCTCATCTTGATGTCATTATCAGCTGTACCTTTGCTAAATAGCTGAGTTTTTTTATGACAAAGGTCAATTACAAGAAATATAAATACTTACGCAGACATTTCTCTGCACTGAGACTATAACCCTTGAACTCTTGTTACCAAGGGTGAGGGTAATCCAGTATCCACTAGGTTACAATGCTAGGGCTCAATAGTGGAATTTATGGCATTAGCCAAATTTATGGCGCTTTCTGATGAGACATCACTTTTCATTTACAATACAGGTTCAAGGATTTAAATTTGATCCAGAAGGTGAATATGTGAGGCAATGGCTGCCTGAGCTAGCAAGAATGCCCTCTGATTGGATCCATCATCCCTGGGATGCACCTCCTAGTGTACTTAGATCTGCTGGAGTGGAATTGGGATTGAACTATCCAGCACCTATCGTTGACATTGATCTAGCAAGAGATCGCTTATCTGATGCTTTACTGATCTTGCGGGAAAGAGAAGTTGTTGCAAGAATGGAGAAATCTGGTGGAACTGATGAAGTGGTTGGAGATAACTCTGACTGTATTGACAATTTAGCAATTCCAAAGGTTGTTCTTAAGGAGAGGGCTTCTTGCTCTGTGACTTCTTCTCACGATCAGCAGGTACCATCAATGCAAAATTTCAAGAACGGCTTGTCTAGTCGCAAGAGATTACTTCCTATTGAAGAAGGGGGACAACTTAAAAAGAACATGCAAATTAGTAACAGTGAAGGTGAGACATCAAAGATTGATGATGACTTGTGCTCCACAGCTGTATCCTCTTCAGCAAAGAAGCAGGCAACTTGCAGCAGGACTTCCTTTTCGGTTCCACAATCCTATTCAGTATCTTCTGATCTAAAGAAGCCATGAAACATAGAAATAGATATGGAGAATAGTTCAAGCAAGTAAGGTAAGTAATTTGCCATTGTTTATGGCTGGAGCTCATATTTCCTCCAATTCTTGCATCTGTAAATTGCATAATAGCTTTCTGTTACTAAATGTTTATCTTTCATTGTCGTGTAATGTGCAAGAATAAATTAACCTAAATTACTAGCCCCTTAATCAGGGTATAGTTCACAGACTTGGCAGTTCATGGGTGCCTTTTAAGAATCTTCACTTGCATTGATCTCCTTTACAATAGAATCTATATCACAGTTCTAGTATGATATGCACAGCTTTATGCTGAAAATTGAGTGGAGGCCTGGAGGGTGAATTACATAGTTTATTATATTTTTACTGAAAGCAGTTTATCTTACATAGTTACATAACATGTTAGCAAAATCATTCAAGGGGGAACATAAAGGCCTTTCTAATTATAGAAGACCAGATAGAGACAAATATGTATGTCGGGAAGGCCTCCTAGTCCTGGAGGACAGGTTTCGTTAACCGTCCATTACACATGGTCACATCACTGTCCTTTTTTGCAATTCCTCCAGTATTTTCTTAGGCTATTGAAATTCTTTTCCTCCTCTCTTATGAAGAAAGTCACCTGGAATGTCCCTTCTTTTTTCAGTGTAGGCTGTAGCTCACTACAGATTATTCTATCTGATGTTGGTCTTTCTTAAAACCTTGTCATCTTTGTAAAACCTAAGTGCATTGCATTACATTAATATGCAGGATACAAGGGAGCATGGTGGTGTAGCATCTGATTTCCTCGTAGCAGTGTATCATGAAGAGAAAAGGATTGTTGGAGTTTCTTGCTTCTCTGTCCTTGCTGTGGGGTTTTGTATATTTATTCTGTTGCTTACGTGGTGCAGTGTGTTGTATCAGTCAATTGAGTAGACGAACAGAACCAATTATCCAGCAGTGTCTATGTGTTTTACATTTTGGATGTTTTTGGTAGTATTATGTAACATGATGTAATCAGAGATAGTGATTCTATATATTACTTATGTATGTTTACATGTTTGTAGAACATGTGTACAAACATGTGCAGAAGTGTTTAGTTCTCCACTCAAAGCAACAGATTCCGAATCATCTGTATGAAATAACTCGCTAGACTTTGTATACTCATTTTCTAACGCTTTCTTTTTGGAGGTCCAGTCTATGGGGGTGTTTGGCTTAGCTTATAAGTAATAAGTTACTTTTTTTAAAAAAGTATTTTCATATTTTTTTTTGAAAATTAATATTTATTTTAGAAATTTAAGACCAAATCTTATTTCCAAATTTGAAAATAAGTTACTTATTTTTAGAAAAAGTATATATATACCAACTTTTTCAGTTTATAAGCTGCTTATAAGTTTAGACAAACGGGGCCTATATCTTAACAATTTTTAAAATATATTTTTCTTCACTAATCTTAGGTTTCACTATTTTACCTTTATTTTTTCTTCTTTTCTTCACTTTTCTTAAAAGTCCATACCCAACAATAATGTTAAGAATCTGTTGTGACGAAAGGAGTAAAACATTTGCCAATTTTCTTGGCTTGGAATAAAAGCCAAACAGGGAACAAGGCCATTTTCCAGGTGCTTCAGTTTAGCCGGTGGTAAATTATCAACAGAAAACTAATGCTAAGCAATGTCCACAACTAATTATGTCCAAGACGACTCGATGAAAACTTTGCAGAGGGTTTTACCTGCATACGTACCGTAATGCAGTAATGCCATCTTTTATCTCATTCTTTCAGGGCAGTAATTCAAATTTGTGATATTTGTAAAAACTTTCAACCATGAAACAACATGTTTAAACGGGTTGATATTATAGCATTTCCAATGTATTTGCTTTTTAGTGATTCCAACCAAGTTATAATTCTATTGCAGATACCATTATCAGTTGGGAGTGTGAAATCTAGCAGACAGGCTGCAATAGTTTATCGAACAAACCCAAGCCATATGCAAATTACCGAATCACCTCAGTCTATTAGTATGATCCATCTTTTAAATGGTGGAACATGTATCATTTGAATCAAAAGAGCAACTTGTTATCACCGCAAAAGAGCTACTGGTAATCATCACCGCAAAAGAAACAAACCAGAAACTAATACATTCATCAATTGCTGGAAACTTGAAAGTAAAATCACAAGAATTGTTAAAAAATCGAGACCTTGTCCTATTTACCGTTATTTTTCCTGGAGGCTGAAGCTCTGCTTTTTGGGAGGATGAACTGGCTTCCAAAACCAAAAACTCCTGGGTAAACTTGATTTCTAGAAGATACCAGCCAAGTCATTCCCTGACGAGTTCTTAATTTTAGAACATCGCCAGCAAACAACTAATTAATCTCCAAAGAAAGAAAAAAACTCACTGGACCAAGAAGTAGATTATAAACATTAGGACACAAAAACAGTGACCACATGTATCTCATTAAATCACAAAGCAGCATCAACGACCCAAGACTTTGGTTCCTAACAAGGTTTTGATGTCCCAAGTATCATTTGACCTAAAAAAAAAGTGAAAAACGAAAAACAGCAGTTTTCTTGTCGGGGTACAGGATCTTTGTCCCTTGCCAAAGCAATTTGCATTTTACATGAAAAAAGAAAATGTTAATTACAACCCTCCTACTCTATCTATCATTAGGAGGTTGTGCTATTCAAGTTGCTAAAGAGTACTTCCAATGATCTGTTCATCTTCTAGCAAGAAAGCTCCGGTTCTTTGACAACAGGCTTTTGCTCTATGTACCACAGATTCCAAACAGCATCCTTAAGAGACATCGGATATACATTAACATATTCATCATACCTTTGCACCCACAAAAAAACAATATATTAGTAAAGCATAGTACTGAAATCCAGTAAAGAACCTTTTCATAATATTTTAGATATCATTTGAACATTTGATATTATAAACCATCTTTGCCCAGCAGCGCTAGCATCTTTGATGCAGGCATGCAGCTCTGGGCAAGGATGGGTTGAACGTGCATTATATAAGAGGTTTGGATTTAAGCCCACGTGATATAGATGCCATTTTAAACTAGGTGAGACCAGATTTAAGTTATAATTATGGCTGTAATAAAAAACAAATAACGGTCATTGCAGAAGAGGTCCAGAAGAAAATTGTACTGACTGAACAGAAGTATTACCAGTCTACATATGAAGCAAACAAATAGGCCATAGCAAAAATCATAATTAAAATTGAAGATCTTAACACTTCAAAGGCTAATGTCATTATACTCTGATTGGTTGGAAGTAATGATGAAAGTTATACCATTATTTTGGGCATTCATTCATAACTTCGAGTTCTTAATTAAAGCTTATTTCCACCAATATGCTAATGGATGATCTTTTCTTCATTCTACCCAACATTTTCCGTTCCATTCTTTCCAATAGAACGGTGTGGTTCCAAATTTACATGCATCACAGGCATTATCATTTGACAAAGGTGGACTGAAAAATAAAGGTTGCCATTCTTTCTTAAGCTGAACTATTCCATACCACAGTTTTAAATGCAACTTTAGTTTCACCACCTCTCTTCATCAGTAAAAACTAGGCTTTATTTCTTTTATAAAACACAATTTTGTAATCCTATCCATTCATTACTATGAGTGCAGGAGAAAATGAACATACACTTTTATAATATCAACTTAGTCACATCTGAACAAAGCATACCTTGTTTTTCATAAAAGGGCTTCCTTGCTTAGGCGTCGTAGTACTACCAAACCCAAATTTTTGCTTCTTTTCTGCTGGCTTTAATATTTGAAATGAGCACATCAATGTCTCATCCACACTCATCATAGCACCAGCATTATCAAATTCTCCACAGTAATTAGGAGCTGAAAATATAGTTACAAGTTGTCTATCAGCAAAAAATTCATATCCGTCTTCCACAACCTGCAAAGAAGATACGAGCATAAAGAAACTGAGATTCTAATTTCTGGTGTGATATATATATATATATACAAGGAGAGAGACCAAATATAGACCTGGTGAGCACGACATATAAGGTCAAGATCCAGCTTACTGAGAAATTCTGCCACCTTATCAGCTCCAAACGTAAATGAAACTCCCCTATCATTCATCCCCCATCCCTTCACATCAATACTAGGGTCTGACCACAGTAGATCACAGAGCAAACCACTGTCTGGAACATCAGTTGGCCGCTTTAAGTTCCTGATTTGATCCAAATTAGTCAAGTCTGGAGAAAGACCCCCATGCATACATAGTATCTTTTCATCAATGAGAGCAGCCACAGGTAAGCAGTTAAAACAATCTGTGAATACTTTCCAGAGCCTCACGTTGAATCTTCGCTTACATTCATCATAGAATCCATATATACGGTTGACAGAGGCGCATTCATGGTTGCCCCTCAACAGGAAAAAGTTCTCTGGATACTTTATCTTAAATGCTAGGAGAAGGCATATTGTTTCCAGACTTTGTTTTCCACGATCAACATAATCCCCCAAGAATAAGTAATTGGACTTAGGAGGTAAACCACCATACTCAAAAAGCCTCAGTAGATCAGAATACTGACCATGAATATCTCCTGATGAAATGTAAAGACAATGTATTAGAATGATGCACAAGTCTAGAATCTATACATACGACATTATTAAAGCATATGTGTTCAGTGTTCTATATCTGTGTACCATTTCAACAGGAACCATGTATATATCATTGATAGTAACACTAGATAAGGACATATTAGAGTCCTTCATAGTTTTAGGTATACGCATAAGGAAGAATTATATTATATTCTCAGCATGGGCCAAATAAGTAACAAGAAAAATAGTATGTTATATAATGTTTCCCATCTAGTGCATTACACATTCAGCAAATGTAGCAGCACAGTAGATCAATTAATGCTTCTAGGTGTATATAAAATAATGCATATTTTTAGGCTACTCGACCTCTCCCGCAAAACCCCTATTATTTGGAACCTAAAACAAGAAAACAACAAAATTGGTAGGGGTCGGGCTTCTCATTCCTTACCCAGATGACAACTTATATGCTATCCATTCACGCAAAATGTCAGAAATGTCTGTTATTTAACAAGGAAACAGCTCTTTTATACTCCGAAGATGATGGTTTCTTCAACGTAATCTTTCAGCAAAAAATTACACATTGATTACTTAGTCTGCCTAGAATATAAAACAAAAATTCTCTACCATATTTAGCAACCTAATGCAACTATCTGAAATAGATAAACATGAGGTAATTACATATCTTGTCCGTATCTAATTTTACGAAAATATACAAAAACGTTTAACTTCATACTGAATTTCAAAGAAGAGTACCCATACAATTTGGTTACTTAAAACTTGCTCATCAACTTACAAACAGGATAAAAACAAAATCTGATATAATCTCACTTATCATGCTACATCTAGATAATCAAGAGAGAAGATGGTACAAATTTTCAAGTAATCCATCCACGCAAAATGCCTCAATATTCTAGATTTTAACTAGAAGACAGCTCTTGCATACACCTTATATAATAGATTCACAGTCATCCTTCAGCACCAATTAAACATCAATTACTTATCCGAAACTAGAATTTAAATGAAAATTCTTTATGTATTTTGCAATCTGACATGACATTCCAAAGAAGAGATGAACACTTGTAACTTAAATATTTAAGAACCAGTTCAACGAAGCTCATTTAGAATCATTTAAAAACAACCAACTGCAGCGAACTTAAAAAAGTACATCTGCACAAACATCGAGAAACTTGCAGTTCACCACAAATCATTCAAGCCCCATCATCCACTAATCACAAACACGATAAAATAAAAAACCAATAACAGAACTCATTTGACGACCATATAAGAAAACTAAAACAAGCAGAAACACAAACCCAAACCAACTATATTGTCTGATACACAATTCCACACTTTAACTTCTACGAAAAAATTAAATTGACCTAGCTGATACACTGCTATCCCACAAACAATTTTCTATGTGCCCAACACATGACCAGCTCAAATTAGTACTTCTACCACACATTAGCAGTTCCAACAAACAAAACAATATAATCATATAAACAAAATGAAACACACAAGGCAGGTAATTAATAACAAAATTTAAAACTCAATTCAAGTCAACACCAATCAATCAAAACCCCACATAAAATCTCAAAAACCCACAATCCAAAAATCAAAAAACACCTAAAACCCACATCAAAACATCAACAAAAACAAAAATTCACACAACCCCATTTCACAAAACCATAAAGCCACATCAAAACATCAACAAGAACCCAAATTCACACAACCCCACATAAAATCACACAACAAAAAACATAAATATACCACAGATCTTGATGGGTGCCTCAAGTTCCAACAAATTAGGCTGTTGCATAAACACATCTTTAGACTGAATACAAAGTTGTCTAATTTCAGACTCAGAGAGCTGCACTTGTTTCCCAGGCCTTCCTCTAACTTCAAGTAACCTATTAATTATACCATCAAGAGCCAAAGGTTCCATTTCAACTCAAAATAACTACAAGGGGTTTCAAGAAAAGTGAGCAAAAGGGGTTGAAACTGAGAAAATACTTGACTTTGTTGGGTGGGTTATTACTTATTAGCTAGCATATGAAAAAGGGGGCAAGTAAGTTGAGGGTGTAAATGGAATTGGGTTTTTGTAAAACATTCGTGTCTATCTGTATCTATCTATGGCCGCTCATATCATAAAAGTGAGAAAGAGGGATTCCATTAAGAAGAGAGATGGTGCCCACGTATGTATGTGTGTGTATACTTTATATACATACGATATATAGGGAGGAACGCGGACAAGTAACAATGGTCTTGGACTCGGGTCATGTATTCACTATGATCCATGTAGAAAATTTCATTTTTAGATTTCATTTTATATTATAATGATTTTAGTTTTATAATATTAATCTCAAGTCCCTAAAAATGTTATATTATATTTTATGTATATTTCTTTTTTGATTTAGACTATTTATGAAGTTAATATATGATAATTGTTAATTATATATTAATATCTTATATGTAATAAAAATAGAAAGATTTTATGCAAAATAATATAAAAGTTAAAAATTTGATACTCATTATTAATATATATTTAAATTTAATATTAACAGCTCTAAAAATATTAATATAAGTTTAAGATTCGAATGTAATTAACAACTTGTTAAAATATATTATTTAAAAATTTGATGTTCAAATTTTATTAACAGTGTCAACATATAATATTTATATTATTATATTTAAAATTATTAACATATATTTAGAATTCTATTTATGTTAAAAAAATTATTAAAATTTTTGTATGCATATTATAACTTCAAACAATCAATAATATATATATATATATATATATATAATATGACGAAACTATTTTTTCAATTTTTTTAGAATTTTGTCATTTTAAATAATAATTAAAACTTTCTTCTCTATCATCGAAATTTTAGAGAATGTAACATTGTACAAAAGGTAAGTGACCTTTTTATGTGCTGATTTTTGAGGAAGAAAATAATTATACAAAATAAGTATATATAATATATCGAAGGAAATATTATAAAATATTTTACCACTACCTATAAATTAAAGGTAAAGTATCAAAAAATAAATCCCAATAAATTTATTTATGTCCAAAATTTAATAAGTCACGGATTATACTCGATCAAATGCTTTCAACAACAATAACAATAGAGATAATCGGATAATAAAAGAAAGAGTGTGCAAGATGCGAAAGTCGATCAATATAATAGAAGATCAATTTAGTCTTGATATGATTTTAATTAATAATTTTTTGTTATTTATTAGTTTATCGTAATTATACATTGGTTTTTTTTGTGTTTAAATTTTTAACAGAAAAATCTAATCCATGTAACAATTCATCGGTCAATCTAACTACTTTGAAAACGTTGGAAGAAGTAATTATCAACATACTAATGCATAAATTTGAGTTCATCTGTCTTGATATGATTGATGTAAATATTAATAACACTAATATATTCTCACTTATTTTGTTAAAACAAGATATTCTAAGTCCATATATGCTCTAATTTTAATAATATTTTATTAATGTTTATTTAAATTGAGATACTTAACTTATATTGATGGCATTCATGTTGTTAGCGGATGAAAAAAAGATATTTTAGAATCATAATAAATTAGTAAGTTGTAAATTATAATGCACATTTATATTTTATATTTTATAATATATAAAAAGATTAATAGACACTAATTTTTTTTAGTAAACTGTCAATTTAAAATTTAAGAAAATAATGAGAGAGCGGCTTATTAGAGAAAATCGTGTTTAACGACAGATCAACTCATCATAAATGAATATATTAATTGTTAAATTTTAATATTCATGATATATTTATCAAAAAAATAATATTCGTGATATAATTTTTATATATTTGAGTCCTCCGTGAAACGTGACTTGTATATTTTACTAGTAATAACAAAGATAAAAGATTTTATTCTATATAACTAAAACAAATTGATAAATTACCGGGATGTGAAGCAACCGTGGAAACAGATTATTTGGCCGTGGTGCAGGCTATAAAGCACATTGCATATTCTCTCTTTATTTGGAATTATTATTCAAGAGTGTAAGGCTTTGTTAGTTGATTTGAGAAATGTTTGTCTTCATATTTTTTTAGACGATGAGTTAATTTGGTTGCTCACGAATTTGGTTGACCAAAATAGTAGTTTCCCATTTTATCATGGGTCCTGTCCCTAACAATCGTATGTCAGGACACGTTATTTAATATATGATTTTTGGTTTTTGAGTATATCATCGTGGGTCTCAACATATGACCGTGTCGTTTCACTTTCCGCGCTTCTGAACTGCGGAAATCCATCATTTCCGGGCTTTGGAACCGTGAAAAGGGATAAAAAGATTTTAAATCCTGGCCATCGGTGAGTTCATCCAATGGTTGCAAAATCATATATATAGTTTTTTTTTTAACGAGTGCATACAACCTAGAAGAAGTAATAGATTATTCTGCTTCAAAAGAGCTTATTCATGTACACTCTCCATTGTTAATTGTTTATGTTTCGTTGTTTTGTATCTCATTGTTAATTTAAGGTTCATATTAGGGCTGTGCATGTAATTAAGCTTCCGATATTGCGTTTTTTCTTTCTTTTATAGCTAATTTGGGGTTTTTTCAAAAATACCTAAGCATAAAAGTATTTTTGTAAAAATATTAACTTTTTAATTTTTTTACAAAAATACGATTTTTAAAATTTTTTTTTTGCAAAAATATGAATTTTTTGATTTTTTTTGCAAAAATAAGGTTTGCAACCATATTTACAACTGAAATCAATCGAAATCAATCACAAATGCAAGTTTAAAATTTAGTAAAAATAATTATTTTTTAATTGCATAATACGTTGCTTAATATCATGGTTAAAATCAAAAGCAACTTCAATTATATTTCAGAAAAATAGAAAAACAAGTTGCATCTGGTTGTTTTTGGTTGCAAACCTTATTTTTATAAAAAAATCAGAAGATACATATCCATTGTGGTCCTTCTAATCAAACCACAAGTATTTTAGCATCAAAGAATCAAAGAAACATAAGAGAAACCCACACAATAAGCATAAACAAATTGAAACAAACAAAGTTCTCAACATTAATAATGGGAAATCCGGTACTTTTTAGAATGGATAATTGGATATACAAAAACTAATATGGAACCACTGAAATTACTAACATATAGCCTTTATTTACACAAAGCACGCTGTAGGACAAATATTTCTCATAAAGATTTCCCCACCGTGGTAGGAAGACCATTAAAGGCCCAAAGATTGATTTGATTTGAACAATGTTGAGTTGAGAGTAGTAGAAGAGAATTGATGATTCAATTGAAGGTAATGAATCGGAGGTTGGATTGGATGGATTGAGGTTGTAAATCGGAGGTGAGGAGATGACCGGCTGGAGTTGACTTCGGTGGTGGTCGAAAAATGGTGGAAAATGAAGTGGATGATGATGAGTTGTGTTGGTTGTTGTTGCTGTTACAGGCTTGTGTATGAGATATAAGTGGTGTGTTTGAGTTTGTGTGTGTGTTTTTGGTGTGGCAGGAGCCACCACCGCCGGTTGTCTTCGCCTCCGCGGTGGTGGTCGGTGATGTAACAAAGGCAGGAGAGGATGAAGAAAGAGAGAAGGAGAAAAAGAAAAGAAGAAAATAGAGGGAGATAGATGAGTCGAGAGAGAGAAGGAGGAGGAGGAGGATGAGAAAGAGAGACCCGGGAGAGAGGAAAAAAAAGAAGAGGAAGAAGATGGGTGAGGGCCAGTGGGGTGAAATATAATATATTTGTCATTAATATAGTATATTTGCAATGATTTTGAAAAGATAGTATTTTTGCAAAACAAACTAGTAAACCTAGTATTTTGGATAAATTCCCTAATTTTAACCCTCTAATATTGTTTGCGTCGATCGATAAGATAGTAGAACTAGAAGAATCCACTTTAGAGAAGAAAATCTAATCAACTTAAGTCTTGCATGTTTGTAAGTTTATATGTCTTGTTCATGTAACAAGGATTAAGTTTTAATAATTTTTTCAATCGGTATTATTGCTGTAATTTCAGAATCATGGAGAAAGGGACAATGAATCTTGAGGACATGTATGCAAGACTGACATTGGAAGAGGAGGACGAATGAGGTGTTATCATAAAGGAGGAGGAGGTGGGGCAAAGTAAAGATGTGTTCATATTGATTAGACGTTTCCTGACTAATAAGAATATAAACTTCTCAGCAATGCAGAATGTTTTGGCATCATTGTGGAGGCCTAGAGAAGGAGTGAAGATTCGAGACATAGGTGGACAGAGGTATTCATTCATATTCTATCACAAGTTGGATCTCCAGAAGGTAATGGAGGGGGGGCCATGGATGTTTGAACAAAACACATTGCTTTATCAACAGCTGAAAACTGGTGAGGAACCAATCATTATAACTCAATACTATGGATATATGGGTCCAGATCTGTGATCTGCCTCATGGAATGGTGACAGAGAAGGTTTTACATAGCATTGGTAATCATATAGGTGAGTTCAATAATACGGATCCTAATAATCTTACTAGAGAATGGAAGATGTATATGCGTATAATAGTAACAATGGATGTGAGGAAACCGTTGAAGAGAAGAATGAAGATTAAGAGGGAGGGAAAAAACTGGGGGTGGATTAACTTTAAGTATGAACGTTTAGCCACATTTTGTTTTATTTATGGCGTGCTGGGACATTCAGATAAGGAGTGTAGAGTGGTATATGCAAAACCAGATAAAATGATTGATCGTGCATACGGGACGTGGCTACAAGCACCTCAAAAAATGCTCGAAATTAGAATATTGGGACTATATGGCTCAGAAATGGAGTGGATGGGCTACAGACATGGTCATCGATGGGTGGATGAATGTCATCGACCACCGTATAGGGGGAACAACAGAATATAGTGAGATTTATGGAGATTGACGGCAAGATGACTGAGATTTCAAGGGGTGAAAGAGCTGTTTATTATGTCCAGCGGGATAAAATGGATAGACAATTGGGAGAAGATTTGATGGGCGGCAAAAAAATTGAAAATATAACAGTTGTCATGGATACGAAGCGGAAAAGAAGGGATAATGAAACAGATTTAGAAAGCGAGGAAACAGATATGAGGAATGATGGGCTGGATGATTTAACTAGTGATAGTGAGTATCTTGGGCCAAAAAACTTGCTAGAGGCGGAACCTGTTGTACAGGCCCGCCTAAACCAATGAGTCTGTTAACATGGAATTGTCGTAGGCTGGGTAACCTACGGACAATTCAATTTATTAAAAAGATTACCCAACATCTGAAGCCCAATATTATTTTTTTATTTAAAACATTATATAAGGAGAATAAAATACGTGAATTATGTAGGGTTTTAAATTTTACGGATTACTTTGTTATTGAAGCTCAGGGACATAGTGGGGGATTGACCTTATTGTGGAAGAATGAAGGATGATGTATTATTAAGGGGAGTAGTAAGCATTACATAGACTTTAAAGTGGTGAATAATCAGGTGGGGTGATGGAGATATACAAGTTTTTATGGTTGCCCAGAAAGGGAAATAAGACGTGAATCCTGGAACTTGTTGAGAGAACTAGCTGCAAAATCGAATCTGCCTTAGTGTGTAATAGGAGATTTCAATGACATGATGTTTACCACGAAGAAAAGAGGAGGGAGAGAACATCCTAGTAGTCTGCTACAAGGTTTTACAACTATGGTGGAGGACTGCGGATTACTTGACCTAGGTTTTGTAGGGGAGAAGTTCACATGGGAGAAGTCGAGGGGAAAATATAATTGGGTACATGAGAGATTTGACAGAGGTTTAGCGACTCATGAATGGTGTCAACTATTTTTGTTAGCAGAAGTGCAGGTGGTTGACGTGGCTACATCCAATCACCTCTCATTATTTTTTCATCTTAATAAACAGGTGTACCAGAGAAAAAAAAAGAAGATTTCATTTTGAAAACACATGGCTTCGTGAAAAGGAGTGCATGCAAGTAGTAAAGAATGGATGAGAGGAGGCATGAGGGATGAAAATTATGGAGAAAATTCGAGTTTGTGGAATTAAACTGCAGGAGTGGGGGGGGGGGGGAGGAATAAGCAAGGAATATAAGCAGCAAATCATGGATTGTAGGGTTAAGTTGAAGGGATTTAGGTCACGAAGGGATGCTTAGGGTGTGCGATTGTATAATGAAGTGAGGTGGAAATATTTAAATTATTGGAAGCAAAGGGCAAAAAAAATTTGGGGAAGAAGGAAGATAGAAATACGCGGTTATTTCATAATTATGCATCGAAAAGAAGGAAGAATAATACGTTGCAACGTATTAAAAACAGTAATGGGGAGTGGAAAGAAGCACCAGTAGAAATACAAGGGATAGTAGAGGACTACTTTTCATGGCTATTTGAAGCAACGTCAACAGATGGTGACTTGTCTAATAGAGAGGTGGTACAACAGGAAAGTGTAAATATAGAGCTTGTCAAGGAAGTTACAGAAGAAAAGGTTAAGGATGCAACATTTTCCATGCACCCGGATAAATCAACTGATCCAGATGGGCTAAACCCCGCCTTTTTCCAGTCATTTTGGAGTGTGGTGAAGTATGATGTAACAAGGTTCTGTCAGCAATTCATGAGTACGGGTACGCTTCCAGTTGGAGTTAACAAATTTGTTGTGTGCTTGATACCGAAAGTAAAGATGCCTCAAACCATGGCGGACCTCAGGCCAATATCTTTGTGTAATGTATTGGTACGTATCCTTTCAAAAGTTATGGCTAATAGACTGAAATCGAGCTTGAAATTAGTTATTTCAGATAGACAAAGTGCATTTATCGAGGGTCGTTTGCTCACGGATAATGCAATGATAGCTTTTGAGATAAACCACTACATGAAGAGACTTACTCAAGGAAGTAATGGAATTGTAGCGTTAAAAATAGATATATCCAAAGCATATGATAGGTTGGAATGAGGATTTATACGAAATATGATGAAAAGGCTTGGTTTATGTGAGATTTGGATTGATAGAGTGATGCAATTTATCTCCTCGGTGTCATACAGTTTTTTCCAAAATGGGGAGGAATTTGGTAATGTGTGTCCTCAATGCGGTTTGTGTCAGGATGATCCTATATCACTATATATATATATATATATATCATGTGCGCTAAAGGATAAGTGCTATAATTAGAAGGAACGAGGAAGCTGGTTTATTGCATGGTTGTACTATTGCCAAGGGAACACCTTCTATCTCACATCTATTGTTTGCTGATGACTGTTATTTCTTCTTTAAAGTGACAGATTCTGAAGCAAATGTGATGAATCGAATATTAAATAGGTATGAGGTTATGTCTGGCCAGGTTATCAATTTCAGCAAATCTTTGATTATATTTTCACCAAATATGAGTGAAGAGAATAGAAGGTCTGTTTGTAATCAGCTGGGGGTACGGGAGGCTGAGACACCAGGTCGTTATTTGGGAGTACCAATGCGTATAGGGGAAAATAAAGCAGCAAAGTTTGGTTTTCTATTGGAACGAGTTGATCAAAAGCTACAGGGCTGGGATATGCATACAATATCAAAGGCGGGTGAAGTTACTTTACTTAAAATGGCAGCACAAGCTATCCCTAACTTCTGGATGAACCTCATGTTGATTCCTAATGACATAATTGAGAAGATTGAACGTAGAATGAATGCTTTTTGGTGAGGTACTGGTAATGCCAATAATAAAGGTATACATTGGTTGTCATGGGAAAAGTTATGTGTTGGGAAAAATGCAGGAGGGTTGGGTTTTAAAAAGCTGAGAGAATTCAACATTGCTGTGTTGGCCAAACAAGCATGGCGTTTAATTAATAATAGCAATCCTTTGGTTACTAAATTAATGAAAGCCAGGTATTACCCTAATTCTGATTTTCTGGATGCAAGCTTAGGGAATAACCCAAGTTATGTATGGCATATTATATTGGAAATGCAGGAAGTGGTTAAAAGGGGAAGTCGAAAATGGATTGGAAACGGGAAAGATATGAAAGGCATATGACTAGGCCTATTTGTAATAATTAGATGACAACTCAACTCAATCTAGAAACAGTGGTAAATAATAAATATCAAACAGGAATCAAGACGAAGACAGTCAACTAGTCATGAAGAATCCAGAGAATCCAAAGTACTCAGTTGAACCTACTACTCAACACTGAAGAAGTTCATAAATATGTTCAAGCGTCAGTGGAAAATAATCAAGTAGTAATTTCATAAGAATTCAGAAGATTCAGAAGATTTTAAGTGACTACTACACGAAGATTCTAGAAGAAGAAGAAGAACAGAAAAAGAAGACAGAAAAGCTAAGCAAAGACAGAAGGCCACTAATTCTAAATGTTAAAAGACATGAAGAATATTTATTAAAGTATGACACAAATGAACCAGACAGTACATTTGTGTGTCAACTTCAATTGATAAATATTCAACATCAAGCTGAAGTGGTTCCATGACAAAAGACTAAAACGGACTACAGAGTTAAATAAGGTCCTAATAGTATTTTAATTCTACAATTAAAATTAAGTTAATTATTTAATTTATTTAATTAAATTAATTCTAGTCTGAATTTAATTTAATTCATAAATTATTTAATTAAATTAAGTAGAATTGATTTACTATAAAAGAAATGATTCAATATGACTTTACAATGAGTCATACCGAGACCTTTGCAGTGAGTCATACCGAGCTAATTGTTATGAGTCATACCGAGCAACTTTGCAATGAGTCATACCGAATTCTAATATGAGTCATACCGACCATTATAAGTCATGCCCATCCTTTTTATGAGTCATACAAGTGTTAATTTTAGGTGAAAAAGGTCATATTGGGATAAGTCATGCTGCCTTTCCACCTCTATAAATATGAAGAGATTGTCTTCATTTTCAAAGTTATTTAAACATTCAAATTCAGAAATTTGTATGCATTGTAATATTCACAGATTTCTGTGCTCAGTTTGGAATATAAATTGTTAAACCCGAACAAGTCATGTCAAAATCATTCTAGACAATTTATCAGATATAAACACTATTCACTATATTAATTCTATAATACCTTTCAAGTTTAAATCAGATATTCTACTTGAACAATATTTCACCTAAATTAATATTTCAGGATTAAATTTAACTTTATATTCTTAATCCGATTTTACGAGTATTTTCAGATATTGTATTCAACCCCCCTTCTATAATATCAGGGACCAACAAGATACAATGGTGTGGAGAGTTCCTTGGTTACCTTGTTTAGAAAATGGGTATTTGACGATCATAATGCAGGAAGAGCTGAAACATACAAAGGTATAAAACCTGATGGATGAAAATGGAAGGTAGTGGGATGATGATATTTTGAATGACTTGTGTAATGAGCGTGACAAGTTGCTGATAAAACAGGTTCCTATTCCTGTAAGCATCAAAAATGAGTCTTGGTATTGGATTTTAGATGATAAGGGGGAGTTCTCAATTAAAAACTGTTATCGCTGCTTGCAAGGGGAGTTTGATTGTACTGATAAAGTTTTCTGGAGGAGGATTTAGAGAATGCAATTACGAGGGAAGGTTATCAATTTACTATGGCGTGCAGTACAAGCTGTTTTACCTACAATAGTAGCACTGCAATGTAAGTGAGTGAACGTAGATACAAGATGTGGTTGGTGTCATGGAGGTTCAGAAACTGTAGTTCATGTGTTTTTTGAATATACGTTTGCACATGAAATCTGGGGGATGTTAGGAATTCATAACATTATAAACACAAAGAAGGGAGATACTGTGATTTGTGTGTTAAAACGAGCATTCCAATCAGCGAATACAGAACAAGGTCTGCTAATAGGGTTGATGTGCTGGTGTTTATGATTTCGAAGGAAAAAATAAGTGTGGGAGAAAATTAATATGTCGGCGTTTGGTATCAAATCGATGGCTTTGAACATGTTAACATATTGGAGAAAGGCTAGGGAGCAAGATGATCGAAGTAAATGAGGGTTACAGGAGCATCGAAGACAGTGGTCTAAACCACCAATTGGCTGGATGAAGATTAATGTTGACGCTTCTTATAGGCAGGGCAATGAATATGTAGGTGCAGAGTGTGTTGTCAGAGATGATGAAGGACGAACTTCATTGGTAAGAGGTCGATGGTTTGCACGGGAAGCTGAAACATTGAGCCTCAAAGAAGCACTATCATGGATGAAAACATGGAGGAGAAATAAATGTATTTTCGATTCAGATTCCAAGGTGCTGGTAGATGCAGTTCAAGCGAGTCAAGTTAAATCAATTTTTGATACTCTTATAGAGGATTGTAGGGAATTACTTAAACACTTTGAGGAAGTGTTAGTTGTCTTTGTAAATCGATCTGCGAATAGTGTAGCCATAACTTAGCACATGCTGCTTATTCTGTGTCAGGTCCTCATGAATAGTTATATACTGTTGTACACCATTTTATGTAGAGTGGTCAGGCGCGCCCCCTTCCCTTTCAACGGTGGGCGCGCCCATTTCCGAAGAAAATCTGGTCGGAGCTGTTGTAGTTACTTGCCTTTAATTAATATCTATATGTTGAAGATCATAGCTCCACATTCCTCGGGTTGCCCTCGTAGGTGAGTTATGAATTATTATTTGGCCTTAACTTGGAAGATTCTTTCCATGTACTCATGCGGGTTACCCTCGTTTGGGGGCTTAGGACGTGACCTACAATTTGTGGTGGATCTAGTGCTGACCTCCAGTCAAGGTATCCTTGGAAATAGCTGTAGTGGACCGACTAGAGCCCACGGTTTCCGGGTCAATGTCGAATTCATGAAGTCCTTGGACCTTATACTGGGCTTTGACCTATCCAAATAAGCCCGAATGTAGAGTCCTCTTCCGGGAAGGTTCCATTTGCCTTTTCTGTATTCGATTCAAAGAAGAAAACTCCAGTTTCCTAACGGGCCTCTTCTTTGTCAAGAACTACGTGAGCTTGATCATCTATTTTCCCAATAAATAGAGGTACGTATGCACATTGTTAGGAGTCGGAATTATTAGAGCTCACAACCTCAGAGAAGAAAAGCTCTGGTTATTCTGAAACTAGCAATCTGAGCCCCCAATCTCATACAAACCACCAGCTCCGACGATAATTCAGCCCCGCTAAATCTTTTTCAGACAAAGAATCTCGATCTGTGTTGATTATCAGATTTCTCCATTAACATATACTGCTCCTGATTTTATCATGTGTAACAAAACCCCCCATAAAATATTTGCAGGTGTTGGATTTGCTGATTATAGCTGAGGATTTATATTTATTTCAATAAAATATAAATTACATTACATATACTCTTAATTTGTCTTAATATATAAATCGTAAAAATAGCTTAAAATAGAAAAGTAATAATAAACAAATACGTAATATATAATAGTAAACTATAATAAGCAAAATATGGTATAATTTAATACTCGTATTAACTAATTTAAGAAAATATTTTTTTCAAAAAAAAACTAATTTAAGAAAATAATAATAAACAAATATTTAATGTATAATAGTAAATTATAATAAGCAAAATGGGTATAATTTAATATTAACTAATTTTAAGTAAGAAAATAATAATAAACAAATATATAATATGTAATAATAGTAAACTATATAATAAGCAAAATGGGGATACTTTGTATTTTTGTTCACACCTCATTTTAATTATCCATTTCAACTACAATCGTTAGATCATTCAAGTCAAATTAATTAAAACTCTTAAATATAATATTAAAAATTATTTTATACATATTAAAATTAATAATTATTATATTTTTTCTAAAAATACAAATAAAATTAAAATTACATCAATTGCGCATTACTATATTTTATTTTTTATACACATTTAAAATTAAAAAAATAATATATTTGAAAGTAACATTACTTCTCTTGGAAATGTTATTAACGTCTTTTTTTTTTTTTGCTTATTTATAACTGGACTAGTTAGCTCCGTTAGGTAAGTAACGCAGAGCCACCCTTAGGGCTGCAAACGAACAGAGTCGAGCCGAGTTTTGCCTGAGCCGAGCCGAGTTTGACATTTTTTTTAAACGAATCGAACCGAGCCGAGTTTGACTTTTTTTAAAACGAACCGAGTCGAGCCGAGTTTCCTAATAAACGAGCCAAACACGAGTTTTTCGCGAACAAATTGAGTCGGGTCCGAGTCGAATCGAATTCGAATCAAGTCCGAACCGAATCGAGTTGTTCGCTAACAAAACAAATATTTTTTACTCAATTAAGTCCAATTAATAAAAATAACTTTTACGGATTGTTGTTTCTATTTTTTAAGAAATATTTCTCGACGATCCAACCGTACGGATGTCAAGATATACTTAATATAATGATATTCCCAAATTTTTAAAAAATAAAAAATTAATTTGGTTGAAGATTCTCGTATATCATTACTATATTGACTACCTGGCTAGTACTCGTAACTAGTGTTTTGTCATGAATTATTGTTTTTATTTTTCTAAAAATATTTCTCGACAATCCAACCATATGAATGTCAAGATATATATAATATAATGATATCCCCAAATTTTAAAAAAATAAAAAATTAATTTGGTTGGAGATCTTAGTATATCACTACTATATTGACCAGTACTCGTAACTAGTGCATTGTCACGAATTGTTGTTTCTATTCTTTTAAAATATTTCTCGACAATCCAACAGTACGGATGTCAAGATATATCTAATATAATGATATTTCCAAATTTTAAAAAAATAAAAAATTAATTTGGTTGGAGATCTTAGTATATCACTACTATATTGACTACAATTCGTAACTAGTGTTTTGTTACGAATTGTTCTTTCCATTTTTTTAAAAATATTTCTCGACGATCCAACCGTACAGATGTCAAGATATATTTAATTTAATGATATTCCCAAATTTAATGTATTATATTTATTAATATATATATATATATATATATATGTATAATAATACAAATGTAACATATTTAATTATGGTCAATTTCTCTATGTGATCGAAGTTGAATAGATCATAAGTTGTTTTTTTAAATTCTTGATGTTGAATTCTAAATTTCATATTTGTGTTGTGACTTGTGAGAAAAATGGCATGGTTTAATCAATTTTTTAATTTTGACAAATTAAATAAAATTGATATTCATTTTCTAAAATGAGATTGTAATCAATTTAAGAAAATTAAAAGATTATAAAATTATGTATGTTATAAACATTAATATATTAAATATGATATAAATATTTAAATTATTCATAATATTTTTTTATTTATAATATATATAAATTTTATCCGAGCCGAGCTAGACGAGCTCGAGTCGAACTCGAGCCGATCCCGAGCTAAACGAGCCGAGCTCGAGCCGAACAGGCATAAAGCTCGGCTCGGGTTCGTTTACTAACCGAGCGGATTTTTATGTTCAAAATCAGGTTCTTTTAATAAACGAACAGAGTCGAGCTCACTTAAACGAGCCGAGCTCGAGTTTTGTTCACGAACAGCTCTGTTCATTTACAACTCTAGCCACCCTCTTGTAAAATGAGAAATGAAAATTGGCCACCAGTTAGTAAAATGTTAAGTTTAGCCTCTTTTTTGAAAATGTGCGTAAATTTTGGCCATTATATTGTAATGGGCTCTTTTTTATATATATAATTCAGCAATGCAAGACGTTTTATAAGGTTTTTCATAAACTTTTTATATATTAATGTTGTAGGTATACATCTATATATGTTTTTTTTAAAATAATAGGCTATTATATTACAAAATGAATATGTGTTCTAAATAAATTCGAGTCTGAATAATATACTTATACCCTTACAAAGAGTATCAGTAGACAGAGGATAAACCTCTATATATGTTAAATGAATAAATTACGGAAATATTTTAATTTAGTCAAAATATTAAGGAGTTGGGATGGTGTATAAAACAAGCCGATACATATTTCTACTAGAAAATGTTTTTTTTTAATTTTCTTTCTTTTCTTATAGATTATTTACTATATCACCTCTACTCCTAATAATAAATATTCTAACTGCCCATTTTGATTGTCTATATTGATTTAATACCAATCGTTTCCCTAATTCCTCAATAATTGTCTATTTTGATTTTTTTTATCAAATTGATTAATTTTTAACTAAAAATTAAATATTATTCTTTTATAATTTTTAAAATTAAAAAAAATATTTTAAAACGGATTATAAATACTTTTTAATAATATAAAATTTATTTTTTTTCAATTATATATTATTTTTAAATTACAATAAAAAATTAATTAATTTAATAAAATAGACGACTAATTAGGTAGGAAAGTAGTAATTCTAGTAATAATTAATTTCATATAGGACTGAAAACGAATCCGAGTAATCCGGATTCGAACCCGGATTTGACTCGTTAAAAATGAATATAATTCGCATTCGTATAAAAAATGAACGAGCCCGCGAGGGTTGGCTCAGTTGGTTAAAGAGAAGAATATCATCCTCTTGGTCATGTTCGAATCACACGGGAGGAGAATTTGTGATTATGTCATCGGGGGTCAGAACTTGTCGCACATGTGCGGTTTACCTGGTTCACGTGGTTTGTAGGCTATTGTGTGAACCCGTGAATTTATCCAGTGGACACCCAAAAAGGGTAGCAGCTGCGGGTTCCCACAGTAAAAAAAATGAAAGAATTCGAATCTTATTTTATAATTCGAATGAATACCGAGTCAGATCTTACCACTCTGATATTCGTTCATATTTATTTTGAATAATTCGAATAATTTTAGAATACTCGAATACATATTTATTATATGTATTCGACTCGAATTCGTAAGTTGTATATATTATTATATACAGTATATAATATTTATATTAAAATAATACTCTACTAAGTGATCACATTTTAATTTTTAGTGAATTTTATTCAAGTATTCTTAATTTTATAAAATTACTATATATGAATTCGAATACATTAAAATGAGTAGTTCGGTATCTATTTGAGTCAAACCGAATCAAATACGAATATTGATATTCGAACTCGAGTCTAATCTGAACAAAATATTAAAATTTTAATTCGAATACCGACCGAATCTGAACGAATAATTATAAATTCAAGTCGAATTTGATCATATTGCTATTCACATTTATTCGACTCGATTTTACCCCTAATTTCATGGTAGTATTTATCAACACATGCACAAATAATATTTGTCAACACATGCACAATGTTCTCCATTTGTTTCATAAACTATTTTTATTGTTAATTCTCATAAACAAAAGGTTGTTTCTTTTTGATCACTTATGTTTAGGTTATTTCAGACTATAGCATGTGAAATGGGTTTCATTACGAAAAGTTTGAACTTGTGACCCTGTAAACCTGACTCTGATACCATTTGAGTAATCAGTTTATCTAAAATTTTAAGGTGTTAGAAAGTTAGAGAAATGTCCCAAATGAATCTTATATTATATTTTAACAAGGGTTAAGGAGCGAAAAAATCCTTGTGGTTTAAGTGTATGAGCGGATAAGTCACTGTGGTTTAATAAGACTCAAATAATTCCTTCAAATTAAAACTAATAGTTCAATATAGCCCCTCTAGTTAGTTTTTCTTAACTATGGTTAGAAAATTACTATATTCATGTATATTGTGACATTAATATTTTAAAAATATATCAAAATATTCTAATTTTAATATTATGACGTTAATATTCATGTATATCGTAACAATATTGTTACACGAAAAATATATCAAAAAAATTTGTATTCTAATTAAAACTTATCTTTAAATAAAATATATAAATTCTATCTCTTTTAAGCACGAACACATATAAAATATGTTAAAAATTATATAAAAGTATTTCTACACAAGATTATAAATAAATTAAAATCATAGATATAAAAATAAAAATAAATTCTAATCATATAAATACAATATTAAAATAAAAATAATAAATATTAAAAACAAATTCGTACATTATACGAAATGTAAGAAATTGTGCATATTTGTCTATATATATCTTTATATGTATGTAAGTGTGTGTGTTTGTATGTATTATAATTTAATATTAAAATGTCACTCATATTTAGTTAATTATTAAAAAAATATAAATATTCGTCGAGTAAGTAGAATTTAAAAATAAAATACAAATTAAGGTGTAAATGTTTAAATGTTAAAAATTAATAGTTAATTAATAAAAAAAAGTATATACATACATTAATATTGGTTAACAACTTATTTATTATTTTATAGAATTATTTAATAAAAATAAATTACATAAAAAATATATTAATTTATAAATAATAATGTTATTAATAAAAAATTAATAATATAAGATATATATGTATATATATTTATATTAATGTAATTAGATATTTAATAATATTTTTAGTCATAGTTAAGAAAAACTAACTAGATGAGCTATATTGAATTTTTTAATTTGAAGAGCTTATTTGAACCTTATTAAATCATAGATGCTGATCCGCTCATATGCCTAAACCACAAGATTTTTTCGCTCCTTAACCCTTTTAACAAATAATGGTTTATTATTTTTTTTTTCTTTCTACCTGTATTCATATCTCTCGAGATTTTATTTTTTATGGTGTTTGATTATTGCAGTTGGTGATAGAGTAGTACCGCTAGTGTTGGCATTCATGAAAAGAGAAGTAGCATTTTCAAAGTTAATCAAACGACATCCATTCGCAGCAGGTCAGGGTCTAATGGCTCGGATGGGTCTGGTGAATCTAGCGGGTCAGAAAAACGAATTGGTGCAGGGTGCTCAAAGAGAGACATAAATGTATTTCAAGGACAGACAACGCCACTGCCCAGTGGAATTCCAACCTACACGGCTCAAGTGAAGAACATTTGTGTCTCCGGATGCACCATAGCAAATATTCACCTAAGCTGTGCCTGGTTTAGCTCTGCAAGGTTGATTAATCCCAGGGTTTTTGTACAATGATTGCCTTGTTAATAATGGGCAGCCCCTTGGTCCTGGACAAACCATTACCTTCCAGTATGCAAATACCTTTGCCTACCCTCTCGATGTCGCTTCTTTTACTTGCATCTGATTGCAAGTAAGCTACAATCCAAAAACTATAATGCAGTGTGTAAAGCACCTATATGGTATATAATCATACGTGGTGTTCGTTGACGTTCTGCTAATTAACACCTTACTCCCCCAATTATGACATCCCTATGAAAGCAAATGAGAAGGTGCATTCCTATGCTCCCGAGTTTAATTTAGGAAGGAAAGTAAGTGAAAATTTTATATGCATTTTTAGTATGAAGAGAAAAGCAAGTGATGAGTTTAAATTAAAAAATATTTGATATTACCAATATATATCCTTATTATCTAATTCTTATTTTTAAGTTTAAGGATAAATTAATAATTATACAATTATTACATGCTTTCCTTCGGACTCTGGACGGCGCTAATGTAATTAGTTTGACTCTATATTTTTTTAAACTCGTGAACAAGTGAGTGAAACATATATTCTCTTGTTTTCCATAGTTAAAAAACTTGAGAACGGGGTGTAAGAAAATGTTTTATTCTTTTTTTTATTTAAATTAAAATGTAGTCACAGACCAAACGCCACGTTAGTTATTGCACAATTAGTCAAATACAGAAATTCCTGACACTGAGCACGCTAGTTTGAAGTTTGAACTAAATTTGTGGCCGCTAACAATTGTCCCGTTTTTCCTATCTCTACTTCATAGTATAACATGGAGTTTATAGAATGTACAAGTCTACGTGACAGTACAACATCCAAAACCAACTAAAATGTTCGTCATCAACTACTTGAACCTAGTCCTCGTATTTTGTAGACTGATAATTAGATTAGCAAGGATAACTATTTAGTAGAGATATGTGAGAGAACATGAAAACTTTTTCATTCAAGAAAATACTAGTGTTCATCTTGAAAGACTATAGGCTCCAGTTAATGTCCTTATAGTCTGTTACAGTGCAGTGATCCTAACAACTTGGTACAAGACAAATATTGGGACCCTACATTTATTAATGTTTAACCCCTGGTACAAGATCCCAGTCAGCTGAAAACTACACTACATGACAAAGACTATTTAATTGAAGACAAGTAAAGTAAAATGTGGAGGGAAAGGATCACTGCTGCTTTGTTCATTATGTTGTAACTTCATTACTCCCCCTCAAGTAGAGATGAGGCTTTGTTGAGGCTCCAAGCTTGTGAATGAGGTAATTGTGTTGCTTGACTGAGAGTGGTTTCGTAAGTACATCTGCAACCTGGGAATGAGATGGCACATGTGAGGTGATAACTGCCCCTTCAATAATCTTATCTCTAATAAAATGACAATCAATTTCAATGTGCTTCGTGCGCTCATGGAAGACTGGATTTGCTGCTATAGACAACACTGCTTGATTATTATTCTTAATTATAGTTGGTGGTAAGTCAAGCAAACCCATATCTTTGAGTAGAGATGAAAGCCATGTTACTTCACAGCAAGTCAGGGCCATGGCTCGATACTCAGCCTCGGCTGTTGAACGTGCCACTATAGATTGTTTCTTAGTTTTCCAAGAAACGGGAGATGATCCCAGCAAGACACAATAACCTGATGTTGATTTCCTGGTTGTGGGGTAACTCGCCCAGTCACTATCGCAATAAGCTGTAAGTCTGGCAGCAGAGGATGACGCCAATAAGATACCCTGTGATGAGTTATTCAAAAGATACCTAAGAACACGCTTAGCTGCCTGCATGTGAACGTTGGTGGGTTTTTGCATAAATTGTGCCAAGTTATGAACAGGGAAGGATAAATCTGGTCTTATTATAGTCAAATAAATTAGTTTGCCCAGTAGACGTTGGTACTGAGTTGGATCTTCAAGTAAATCTCCCTTATCAGGGGTCAAAGTGATATGTGTATCCATCGGCAACTTAAGTGGAGTGACTGCTGTCATTCCAAACTCTTTGATCAAATCTAGTGTATACTTTTTCTGTGACACAAAAGAGCCTGCATCACTTCTGTCAATCTCAAGACCCAAGAAGTAATTCACTGGACCTAGGTCTTTCATAGGAAAATGGGATGCCAACATAGACTTCAAATTGTTGATAGAATGTTGACAATTACCTGAGATTAGAATATCATCTACGTAGATTAGCACTAGTGTTATTGCATTGTCACTGACTTGTGAATATAGGCTATAATCATCCTTAGAGTGTTTGAAGCCCATTGACACCAGAGTGACAGATATCTTGTGATGCCATTGTCTAGACGCTTGTCGTAGGCCATGCAACGCTTTTAGGAGTCTGCACACCAACTTACTTGTAATAGCTTTGTCCACATCAAAACCACCCAAAGACACTCGACTCCCCAGACACCTTGCGGCATTGTCATGTACACCGTTTCCTCTAGCTCTCCATTTAAAAAGGCATTTGAAACATCTAACTGGTGCACAAATCAATTCTTCATTGCAGCTACTGCCAGTATAGCTCTCACAGTCGACATTTTCGCTACAGGGGCAAACATCTTGAAAGGCATATGACTAGGCCTATTTGTAATAAATAGATGACAACTCAACTCCTGTAAGAAAATGTAGTAAGTAATAAATACTGAGGATGGAATCAAATCGAATACAGTCAACTAATCACAAAGGATCTAAGTATCAGAAGAATTTTATGGGATTGCTACTCAACACTGGAAGAAGTTCATTGTTATGATCAAGCGTCAGTGAAAATAATATTGTGGTAGTACTTCTATAGAAGACAGAAGATATAGAAGATTTCAAGTGGTTACTACAGAAGATTGAAGACAGTGAAGCAAAAAGGAAATGACAAAAGGCCTAGAGTTAAAAGTTAATAAATGGAGAATATTTATTAGTATGACACGAATGAACCAGACAGTACATTTGTGTGTCAACTAAAATAATATTTATTCTTCATTTAGTTCAAGAGGTTTCAAGATCAGAAGACAAAGAAAGGACGAGAAGATTTCAAGACCGACAGCACGACTATGTGAGTAAAGATAGTATTTTAATTCTACTATCAAAAGTTAATTTATTATTTAATTTATCTAATTAAATTAATTCAAGTTGAAGTTAATTTAATTTATAAATTAACTAATTAAATTAAGTAGAATTAATTTATTATAAAAGATATGACTTAATATGACTTGTAATTTAATTCAAAAGACTTATTAATAAAATCAAAAAAAAAAGAAAAAAATTATTAAATAAGTCATACTGAATTCTGGCAGAAAATAAGTCATACCGAATTCTGGCAGAAAATAAGTCATACTGAATTCTGGCAGAAAATAAGTCATACTGAATTCTGGCAGAAAATAAGTCATTCTGAGCGTCTGAAATATGAGTCATACTGAGCTGCTGAAATATGAGTCATACCGAGCTGCTGAAATATGAGTCATACTGAGCTGCTGAAATATGAGTCATACCGAGCAGAATTCAATGAGTCATACCGAGCAGAATTCAATGAGTCATACCGAGCTTCTGCCGACCTAAAGTCATACCAGAATAAGTCATACCGAGCAGCTGTTGAAAAGGTCATGCTGGAGCAAGTGCAATAAGTCATACCGAATTTTGACTGAGTCATACCGACCAGAAATAAGTCTTGCCCAGGTTTTTATAAGTCATACAAGTGTTAAATAAATCATACAAGACTTATTTTCATTAAATTAAGTCATGCTGATAAAGGTCATACCAGTCATTTCAAATTTCTATAAATATGAGATCAGCTCTTCACTTTTCAGTTGTTCAGTTCAATTGTTAAGAACAGAAAAACAGTTCAAATTCAGTAATTTGTCTGCATTGTAATATTCACAGTTTTCTGTGCTGAGTTTGGGATATAATTGTTAAATACGAACAATTAATGTCAAATTTGTTCTAGAACTTTTAATCAATTATATAACTGTTTTCTTAATATTAATTTTGTAATACTAATCAAGTTAAAATTATATCTTTCACTTGAACAGTATTTCATTCCAATTAATATTTCGCGAGTAATTAAAATAATATTTTTAATCCAAATTATTCCGCGATTAATTTTCAGATATTGTATTCAACCCCCCTTCTACAATATCAGGGACCAACAATTGGCATCAGAGCTGGTTGATATTTTTCATATCAGATCCAAATCAAATTCCGCGAACTCATACAGATCTCAAAAATTATTTTAAATTCGAAATAATTTTTTTCCGAAAAATTATTTTTGATCAAAAATTGTTTTAAGTCAAAAATTAAAATATTTTTTGAAACACTTAATTTTTAATCTTATTAAAGATGAGTACCCAGAAAGTGACCAGTATCAAAATTCCACAGTTCGACATAGAACACTACAATTTGTGGAAACATAAAATGCTACTGTTTATCGGGATTGCAAATCCCAAGTATGCAAATATTTTGGCCAATGGTGTTGAACCCCCTATATCAGTTATTCTCGAACATATAGTAGATGAGGTCGTAATTCCTCACAGACAGTTTCCAAAAAGTCTATCTGACTATACAATTGAAGAAAAGGAAGCTGTGTCCCTGGACAACAATCTCAAACTGATATTGATTGAATCTCTAGACTACGTCATGTACAATCAAGTAGTCAATTGTAGAAATGCAAAACAGATTTGGGATACAATAGAGATTATCAACGAGGGGACTGAGGAAGTCAAAGAGAATAGACTCGAAATCCTGATCTCCCAGTACGAGCAGTTTAGGTCCAACCCTGGTGAGGGTATCTCTGAGGTGTTTCAGAGATTGAACAAACTGATAAACGAGCTCAACATGAATGGGAAGTATTATCAGAATCAGGAGATCAACATGAAGTTTCTGCTAACCCTACCCGAGCATCTGGAGCATAGGATCGCAGCAATCCGTGAGTCTAGGGACATGAAGGAGGTAACCCTAGAAAGACTCTACGGAGTATTGAAGACATATGAGCTGGAACAGATCCAGACGAGAGAGATGTATGGGAGAGGCAAGGTTCAGAGTTCCTCCAAAGCACTGTTAATGGAAGCACCACAGAAGATGGAAATGAAGGCTGCTGTACCTTCACTGGAGTATGTTGTTCCAGAAATTGGACATACTTCAGATAAACAAGAAGGTGGTGAATTCTACTCTCTGGAAGAACTAGATCAGCTAGAAGATGAGTCTCTAGCTTTGGTTGCCAGGAAGTTTGGCAACATGAGATTTCGGAGAAATCCCTCCTATAAAGTCAAATCAAATTTTGGAAGATTCCAAAGAGGAGGGTCTTCAACAGCTGAATCAAAGAGCGGCTATAAGACCGGCTTAGTGGATAGAAGCAAGTTTCGTTGCTTCAACTGCAATGAGCTAGTCCACTTTGCAACGGAGTGCAAGAAGCCTAAGCAAGGGAAGAAGAGAGAGTCTTACGAAGAGCTCAAGGAAAAGTATGATGCACTTTTGCAAAAGCATCAAGGAAAGTCCTATCTGGCAAAGGGAAAAAGCTGGGATGACTCAGATGATAGTGATGAGGAAGAGCTGGGAAATCTTGCTCTTATGGCTTCATCCGAAGAATCAAGGTCTCCTAATAGCCAAAAAGGAATAGAGGTAAATCCTTATTGCCCTAAAATGTTTAATTTAATAGGTAAAGAACTAGAGGGTGAAAGAAGTAAGGTTAAGCAACTAAGACTCGAAAATAAAGATCTAGTTGATGAGCTCGAAGTCTTAAAATAGTTAAAACGAAACAGTGACAAGTTGACTAAGAAATTAACTGAGGACTTAGCTTTTCAAGTCAATAGAGTCAGTTGTTATGTTGAAGTTGAGACCTACCTCAGAAACCAGATAGAGGAAGAAAAGAAAAGGTGTCTAGCATATAAAAATTCCTCGTATATTGTAAAGAACCTAGTTGACCAACAGGTAATAAACAGAAAAGTTGGAATAGGCTTCGAGTACAATGAATCTGTAGGAAAGCCAAGCAACATTACCCCATTCAAGCAAAGCGCTGAAGAAAGGGGTATTCCTCATGTTGTTAAAGACACACGCAAACCTCTTTTCATTACACCTGTAGCTGAACCCATCCTCGAGAGCTCTATACTGATTGCTTATGAGATGCAGTTAGAGGATCAAGAGGAAGAGAAGAAAAGAGGAGAACAAGCAAGGGACATAAAAGGAGTAAATGTCCAAGAAGAGAAAACTACACCCAAGACACCAGTGAAAGTTGTGGGAACTTTTGATTTCCCCAAACCTGGTATAGGTGCTAAGAACTTAAAGAAGAACTTGAACAGACCTAACAATAATTTTGTTAGAAGTAAGGATAGTAACAATAGATGTCATTCTACTGAAAACTTTAAATCTGCTGAAAAAGTTAAAGTAGAAATTGTTAAAACTCCTACTGCTGTGAATAACATGCCTTCTATTGATGTATGCCATAAACCTTGTGGTATGTTAAATTGTATGTTATGTGCTTTTAATGCTATGACTGCTTATTTCAAACGCATGACTGCTAATAAAAAGAACATGACACCGAGACAATACATCAATAATAAATTTGCTAAATCCAAGACTGCTATTCCTTCACCTGTCAAGAAGGAAAAATATATTCCTAAGTCTAAACAAAAAGTTGTTAAGACTGTTTATAGGAAAGTAAGTACAGTCAAGAAGGGTGCGGCTGTTGTTCGAAAAGGATCTGTTGTCAAAGCTGACAAAGGTCAATTCTTTAAGTATGCCGGGCCCAATCAATTTTGGGCTCCGAAGATAATCTAATCCGTTTGATATTTGCAGGGAGTTAAACAGGTAAACCGGATTGTATGGATCCTGGACACCGGATCGTCAAGGCATATGACCGGAGATAGAGCCCTGCTATCAGACGTGGTTGAGAGAGCTGGCCCAATTGTCACCTTTGGAGATAACAGCAAAGGAATGACTACGGGATATGGCAAGTTAAATACTGGAAATGTTATCATTGAAAACGTCTCTTTGGTGGAAGGACTTAAGCACAATCTACTCAGCGTCAGTCAATTCTGTGATAAAGGTTACAAAGTAAACTTTATCAAGGAGAAGTGTTTAATAGCTCATTCTAAAGAAGACAGACTAGCCTTGCGTGGAGTAAGGAAAGGAAACTTGTACGTAGCTGATTTCAACTCGGGAACTGAAGCTGAAGCAAACTGTTTTTATACAAAAGCTTCAACAGAAGAAAGTTGGCTATGGCACAAGAAACTCTCACACCTGAACTTCAAAACAATGAAGAGGGATTTGGTGAGAGGACTGCCTCCGATGGAATTCTCACAAGAAGGTTTGTGCGAGGCATGTCAAAAAGGAAAGTCAAAAAGAGCAACTCACAAAGGCATAGACTCTACTAATATTACTGAACCACTGCAACTGCTACATATGGATTTATTTGGTCCAGTCAATATTCTGTCAATGTCAAGGAAAAGATATGCCTTAGTGATTGTAGATGACTTCACAAAGTACTCATGGGTTTTATTCTTGAACTCTAAGGATGAAACTCCACAATTGGTGATTGATCATGTAAAGTTGATTGAGTTAGATTCAAAGCTACCTGTCCGGGCAATCAGATCAGATAATGGAACAGAATTCAAGAATGAAATTCTGAATAGCTTCTGCTCAGACAAAGGGATAACAAGACAATTCTCAGAGCCAAGAACTTCGCAACAGAATGGAGTAGTAGAAAGGAAGAATCGAACCCTGATTGAAGCTGCAAGAACAATGTTAAGTGAATCAAGGTTGCCTATCTACTTCTGGGCTGAAGCAGTAAACACAACATGTTATACCCAGAATCGAACTTTAATCAATAAAGAACATATGAAGACTCCCTATGAATTAATGGCTGGAAAGAAACCAACACTCAAGTACTTTCATGTATTTGGAGCCAAATGTTTTGTGCTAAAAGATGGAGATGAACATCGTGGCAAATTCGAGGCCAAGGCACATGAAGCAATTTTTGTCGGCTACTCAAAAAGAGCATATAGGGTGTACATAATTGATCAGCACCAAGTAAAAGAAAGTGTCAACGTTACTTTTGATGACACTAAACTCCTGAGCATCCAAACTGAAGATCCTTCTGAGTCATTAAAATTTGACAATCATCCAGACTCAGATTCGGATAATGAAGAAGAGCCTGAGGTTGCAACAGGAAATGATGATGACAACAATGATGGTAATGATCCAGGTAATAGTGGTGGAAATAATGGAAACACTGGAGATACTACTAATATCAGTAGTGGATCAACAAGTCAACCTGGTAGCAACTCAGGGGGAGATGAAGGATCAACTGGCACAACACAACATCACAATGAATATAGAGGCGAATCATCAAGATCAAACCTACCAAGGGAAATGATATGGAGAAAAGATCATCCTTTTGAATTGATCATAGGTGATCCAGATGTTGGTGTTAGAACCAGAAGTGCAACTTCAAATGAATGTTTATTTTCGGTTTTTCTATCTCAAGAAGAACCAAAGAAAATTGAAGATCCTCTAACTGATCCAGATTGGGTTCTTGCCATGCAAGAAGAACTCAATCAGTTCGAAAGGCAAGAAGTATGGACACTGGTACCCAGGCCTAAAGATAGATCTGTTATTGGCACGAAATGGGTATACAGGAACAAGTTAGACGGTGATGGCATTGTTACAAGGAACAAGGCCAGACTGGTTGCTAAGGGTTACTCTCAGGAAGAGGGAATTGATTATGATGAGACCTACGCACCAGTTGCAAGACTTGAAGCCATCAGGATATTTCTGGCATTCGCAACACATTCTAATTTCAAAGTTTATCAAATGGATGTGAAGAGTGCATTTCTGAATGGAGAGTTAGAAGATGAAGTATATGTGGAGCAGCCCCCTGGCTTTGAAAATCCAGAGTTTGCTGATTTTGTGTATTTTCTATTCAAAGCTCTCTATGGACTCAAGCAAGCACCGAGGACATGGTATGACACTCTCTCTATATTTTTACTTGAAAACGGTTTTACTAGAGGTGTCATAGACAAAACTCTCTTTTACAAATTACATAATAAAGATATGATATTCGTCCAAGTTTATGTTGACGATATTATATTTGGTTCTACTAACGAAATCTTGTGCAAGAAATTTGCTAAGTTAATGCAGAGTAGATATGACATGAGCATGATGGGTGAGCTGTTATTCTTCCTTGGATTGCAAGTGAAGCAAAAGGAAGATGGGATTTTTATTTGCCAATCAAAGTACATAAGGGATCTTCTAAGAAAATACAATCTAGAAGATTCTACACCGGCAAAAACCCCTATGCCAACAGCCACAAAGCTTGACAAAGATGAAACTGGTAAGAAGGTGGACATCACAAGCTATAGAGGTATGATAGGCTCATTATTATATCTAACTGCTAGTAGACCCGATATAATGTTTGCAATATGTTTGTGTGCAAGGTTTCAAACTGATCCTAGAGAATCTCATCTTATAGCTGTTAAAAGAATTTTTAGATATCTGAAGGGGACACCGAATCTTGGAATTTGGTACCCTAAAGATACAGGTTTTGAACTAATAGGCTATACAGATTCAGATTATGCAGGATGCAGGATGGACAGGAAAAGTACGTCTGGAAGCTGTCAGTTTCTAGGACAACGGTTGATTTCCTGGTACAGTAAGAAACAACACTCAGTATCTACCTCGACAGCCGAAGCAGAATATATTGCGGCAGGTGGTTGTTGTGCACAGATCTTGTGGATAAGGAATCAACTGAATGATTATGGACTTGCGCTATCTAAAATCCCAATACTTTGCGATAACACAAGTGCCATAGCAATTTCCAATAATCCTGTACAACATTCAAGGACCAAGCACATAGACATAAGGTATCATTTTATCCGAGAGCATGTCATGAATGGAACTGTGGTGTTACATTTTGTACCCACAGAAGATTAAATTGCCGACATCTTCACGAAACCACTTAATGAATCCACTTTCTCTAAGTTGGTTAGTGAGTTAGGGATGTTAAACATGAACTAAGTATTGCATGTTGTTTTAAATTGCATATTTATTTTCAAGCACTGTAAATACACTGCATATATTCCTTAAAATATTTCAAAAATAAACAAACAAATTGAAAAAGAAAACTCAAAAAGATTTTCCTTATTTTTGTACAGTTGTTATTTTATTGGCATCAATACTGTAAATATATTTAATATTATCTTTAGTTTATAACAATTGGTATCAGTTATATATATATAAGTATGTATAGTATTATTTGTTTTAAATTTTGGCATATTTATTTTAATTTTTATTTATATCTAAATATAAGCTGATTATTCTCAGTCTTTTTTGAGAAATAGGAAAGATCTATGAGCTTGATAATCCAATCGATTCTAAAAGTGAGATCCTAATCATTGGCATCAATCTCTAACCAAGATCTTAGAACCAAACACACAAACACTATCACTTCCGTCTCTCTAACCATTAAACAGAATACCTATTTGTTCATTATGAGGGAGTCAATGCCTTGATTGCATTTGATAAGGTTGGTGATTTGAGTGATCCAACAGCTCTGTCTCTAGAAAGGTGATTCATATATAAACTGAGACAACTGTTAGCTCATCTGTGTTCTCTCAAAAGGATACAGACTTGGAAAAGGCAAAACTGTTACTAGGTTCATTCTCTCAACAGAGTGAGTCTATTGAATTCAGCCTGTCAGCCAAGGTTACTTGTAAAGAGTCAATTTCATCTGACATTTCTTTCACCTCACATAAAGTGTCTTCTTTTCAAAGGGACCAACAATGACTAAGAGGGAGCAACTAGAGTGTCGTGTAAGGATGAATTGACGGAAGCAAATTTTCTAAACTTCCATATCAAGGAAGGAAGAATAATTGATGATTCTGACGGAATCAACATGCCTTCACAGGCATCAGGAGGAAACTTGGATCATTTGCTACATTATAGATCCTTGTCTCCCTCCCCAGATGGAACATATCTGGATTCCTAATGGAATAGATCATCTTAGATGATCAGCAACTCACTGAATCTATTCCTGAAGCAATTCAGTTTTCCAAAGTCAAAATGTTTTTATATAGATTCAATTGAGGACGGGGATTTACGAAACCCCATTGCACCACCAGTGACCTCTCTTGAAGGGGCTATGGTGATCTTTCTTGCAGGTACAAAAGAATGCGTCATCCGTACTGAGAGAGATATAGTGATGTGAGAAAAGAGTGAAACACAAGTAAGGAAGAGTGAAAATATATATTCTATGAGTGAAACACTTAGAGAGTATATGAGCGAAACACTTGTGAGGAACACAAAGTAAAATCACACACTAGCACACTTACCGAATCCCTTTCCCCATTCCCTGTTACAGATTTCAAATGTTACTTAACCAAGGTGGAAATTTCTTCAGAAAAGGACCAACAATTGTTACCTATCTACAATTGGGGGAGAATTATTAAGAGGATTACTCAACTAAGGGGGAGAATTATTAATAGGATTACTCCAAAATGTTAAAGTGTTCAACTAAGGGAGAGTAGATCAAAAGGGGAGAAGTAAACAAAGGCTTTTGCCAGAAGAGGATTACTCAATTGTTGAACAAGAAAAAGGGGTATATAACAACATGCTTGGATTCTATTCCATTTGATTTTAGAAGATTCTTGTAAATATGATTAACCGGATTTTCTAAAATGCATAACATGTCATAGTTTGCATTTTTTATATCTGCGATGGTTTAATGCTGTATGTATGCCATGTTTGTTACCTCTATTAAAATGGTTGGATAATTCAAGAAAGGGGAAATTGAATTCACCTTGGAAGAGAAGGGAAAACAGAAGTTGGAGAATTAAAGGAAAAGTGGTAAGAAGAGAACAGACATCATCTCTGCCATCCTAAGAGGGAGTAGTGACGAGTCTGAGAAATGAAGATAATACTACATGTATAATATGTTCAGTGCTAGAGGAACAAACATCTTTCATTTCAGTTAACTCAGGAAATCTGGAAATGTATTATATGATCCAGAGAACAATTTATTTACTTACAGTTCTTAAATGTCATATAAGTTTCTTAGTTGTTAGTTGAGTTATCCTCTAGGAATTTGTGTGTTAAATGTTTAACAACAAATAGGGGGAGATTGAAAGGCATATGACTAGGCCTATTTGTAATAAATAGATGACAACTCAACTCCTGTAAGAAAATGTAGTAAGTAATAAATACTGAGGATGGAATCAAATCGAAGACAGTCAACTAATCACAAAGGATCTAAGTATCAGAAAATTTTTATGGGATTGCTACTCAACACTGGAAGAAGTTCATTGTTATGATCAAGCGTCAGTGAAAATAATATTGTGGTAGTACTTCTATAGAAGACAGAAGATATAGAAGATTTCAAGTGGTTACTACAGAAGATTGAAGACAGTGAAGCAAAAAGGAAATGACAAAAGGCCTAGAGTTAAAAGTTAATAAATGGAGAATATTTATTAGTATGACACGAATGAACCAGACAGTACATTTGTGTGTCAACTAAAATAATATTTATTCTTCATTTAGTTCAAGAGGTTTCAAGATCAGAAGACAAAGAAAGGACGGGAAGATTTCAAGACCGACAGCACGGCTATGTGAGTAAAGATAGTATTTTAATTCTACTATCAAAAGTTAATTTATTATTTAATTTATCTAATTAAATTAATTCAAGTTGAATTTAATTTAATTTATAAATTAACTAATTAAATTAAGTAGAATTAATTTATTATAAAAGATATGACTTAATATGACCTGTAATTTAATTCAAAAGACTTATTAATAAAATCAAAAAAAAAAGAAAAAAAATTATTAAATAAGTCATACTGAATTCTGGCAGAAAATAAGTCATACTGAATTCTGGCAGAAAATAAGTCATTCTGAGCGTCTGAAATATGAGTCATACTGAGCTGCTGAAATATGAGTCATACTGAGCTGCTGAAATATGAGTCATACTGAGCTGCTGAAATATGAGTCATACCGAGCATAATTCAATAAGTCATACCGAGCAGAATTCAATGAGTCATACCGAGCAGAATTCAATGAGTCAGACCGAGCTTCTGCCGACCTAAAGTCATACCAGAATAAGTCATACCGAGCAGCTGTTGAAAAGGTCATGCTGGAGCAAGTGCAATAAGTCATACCGAATTTTGACTGAGTCATACCGACCAGAAATAAGTCTTGCCCAGGTTTTTATAAGTCATACAAGTGTTAAATAAGTCATACAAGACTTATTTTCATTAAATTAAGTCATGCTGATAAAGGTCATACCAGTCATTTCAAATCTCTATAAATATGAGATCAGCTCTTCAATTTTCAGTTGTTCAGTTCAATTGTTAAGAACAGAAAAACAGTTCAAATTCAGTAATTTGTCTGCATCGTAATATTCACAGTTTTCTGTGCTGAGTTTGGGATATAATTGTTAAATACGAACAATTAATGTCAAATTTGTTCTAGAACTTTTAATCAATTATATAACTGTTTTCTTAATATTAATTTTGTAATACTAATCAAGTTAAAATTATATCTTTCACTTGAACAGTATTTCATTCCAATTAATATTTCGCGAGTAATTAAAATAATATTTTTAATCCAAATTATTCCGCGATTAATTTTCAGATATTGTATTCAACCCCCCTTCTACAATATCAGGGACCAACACATCTCTATATAATCAATCCCATATTGTTGCTTGTAACCCAAAATCACTAGACGTACTTTGTATTTATCCACAGACCCATCCGCCTTGAATTTGGTTTTAAAAATCCATTTACACCCGATCACTTTTCTGTTAGAAGGTAGTGTTGTAAATTCCCATGTATGATTCTTTTCCAGCGCCTCCAATTCCAAATTAATGGCTTCCACCCAATGTGAATGTTTCACTGCTTGTGAGAAGTACAAAGGCTCTGTCTGTGGTATTATAGCAGCTAAGAAACAATTGAAACCAGGACTTATTTCTTGAGATGTCACTGTTGATGTAGTCATAGCTGTACTTGAAGAGTGTGTGACAAAGTCATCTAACCATGTTGGTTACTTGGATGTTCTATTCGATCTCCTTTGCCTCTGTTGTTCCCCTTCTTGATTTGCATTATTTCTTGGTGATACAGTCACACTTTCTGCATCTTTTCCACTTTCTACCACACCTTCCAGCTCAGTAGTAGTTGCACTTTCTAGTTCGTTGTTGGTATATAAGCTCTCCTCATTGATTACACCATCTAGTAACTCATAGTCATGCTTATTGCCTTCTCCAACAGACAGCGAGACTGGTAGAGGTTTCATAAATTATTTGTTATCAGTTTTGTTGAGTGGGAAGATGTTTTCATAAAACATCACATGCCTCGAAACAAAGGGTTGCATTGTTGATAACTTCAAAAGTCTGTAGCCCTTTGTATTACTTGGGTATCCAATGAATGCACAAGTGACACCTCTTGGAGGGAATTTATCCCCACCATGATTGGAATTATAGGCAACTGCCAGACAATCAAATGCTTTTAATCGATCATAGTCAACTTCCTCATTAAACAACTTCTCATATGGGGTAGCAAAATTCAATGATGCACATGGTAGCCGGTTGATAATGTACACCGTTGTTAACACGCAGTCCCCCCAGAACTGCAACGATAAACCTGACTGAAAACGTAGTGCTCGTGCCACTTCCAATATGTGCCTATGCTTCCTTTCCACACGAGCATTTTGCTGAGGTGTGTAAGGGCATGAGGTCTGGTGCACTATTCCCTTCTTTGCAAAGTGTGTAACACATGCTTTATCTGCAAATTCCAAAGCATTATCCGACTTTATGACTTTAAATTTTTCACCGAACTGATTTTCTACATACTCTTCAAATGCTATTAAGGTATCCAGATAGTCAGACTTATTTTGTAAAAGATAGACCCATGTCATTCTGCTGAAATCATCCACTATTGTTAGGAAATATCAAAACTTTCCTCTAGTACTTATCTTGTATGGCCCCCAAATATCTGTGTTGACTAATTCAAAAGCAACTGTTGATGTGAAGTGCTTATAGGAAAGCTCAGCTTAGTCATTTTGGACATAGGACATGTGATACATACCTGCTTCTCCTTTTGTGAAATATAAGGCTTGATGTGACCAATGTGTTTCATTTTTGATAGTGAAGCGTGCCCTAGCCTCTGGTGCCAAATAGTGAACTGGTTATTACCTTCAACCTTCTCATTTTCAGCTTTATCTCCTTGTTTTTCCCTTGACTTTAGTCCCGTCATAGCTGAGCCAACAACAGTTGGTCTATCATGCTTTAAATAATATAAGCCTTGCTTCATTTCACCTCTTCCAATCACCATTTTTGAAGCAGAATCTAGTATCACACAACTGTTGGGTTTAAACATCACATCACATTTACTGTCATGTACTAACTTGTGTATTGATAACAAGTTGTGATAGAATTGTGGCACATACAGTATGTTGCACAGCTTCATCCCATTTGGCAGTACTGCATCCCCAATGTGTGTGATGAACGCAGTGGCTCCCGTGGGTAAATTGATAGTGAATGTTGAAGGTGCTAATTTGGCATTAGTCAAGTTATTGAGAGATGATGTCATATGATCTGAAGCTCCTGAATCTATGATCCATTCTAACTCTGTTACTTTGTTACTTCCACTGCTTACCATGCCAGAAAAACCATAGTCTATCTCTTCGTCTGTTTCTGATTCTTTTTTAGTTGAAGAACCATTTCTTGGGATTAGTTTTAGCAACTGGTCCAGTTGTTGCGTGGTCATCACTATTTTTTGTTGATCTTCGGAGCTTCCTTGGGCATTGTTTGCCATTTTAGGGTATGTTGCTTTGTTACTTGACCACTTCCCAGGTGCAAACTTTTGATCCCCGGGTTTATACTTATAGTGCCACTTCGGATAACCCGTGACTCCCCAACACTTATCACTCGTATGACCTTTTCTTCCGCATGATGCGCATTACAGACTCTTATCGCCATTACCTTTAATATACATAGCCATAACATCAGATTCTCCCTGGCTAGCATGTGACAAGACCTCTTTCTGTTACTTCTCTTGTTGCACTGCTGCACAAGCTATTTCCATCGAGGGTAATGGACACATCATTAATAGTTGGCTTCTCTGCGCCCCGTACACATCATCTAATCCATTTAAAAATTGAAAAAGCTTGGACTCTTCTTTAAAATTTTCTATGGCCTTTAACAAATGGGTAATTTCAGGGGTCATAGTAGTAATAGTTGGGAGGATATTCATAGACTCTATTTCTTCCCACAACCCACTCATTGTTGTAAAATAATCACTGATTTTCATTCCATTTTGTTTAAGATTAAAAAGTTCTCTATTTAATTTGTACTTTCTAGATCCATTAGTCAACAAGAATCTCTTTTCAAGTTGTCTCCAAATTTCATGTGCAGTGTTAATAAAGAGAATAGAAGATTTGATATTCTCAGAAATATTGTTGTAAAGCCAAGAGATTACCATGTTGTCGCAAGTATCCCACTGTGTGGCCTCCACTGCATCTGTTGAGCTTCTCGTGACTGTTCCATCTACGAAGCCCAACTTTCTCTTTGCAGACAACTGAATCTCAAAACACCTCTTCTATGTCCTGTAATCCTCAGCACCTTGTAACTTTGGTACAATAATAGATTGTGGCCCATCTGAAGGATGCAAAAACAAGGGATTTTGTAGATCTGTGAACGTTAATTTATTAGTAGCCATTTAAACTATCTGGAAATCACAAATACTGCCTTGATGTAGACAACACTTTCCAGAAAACAACACACTTTTGACCACTAAACAAGACTCTGAAATCTCACTATTTAAACACTCTTTACTACTGTAGCTATCAATGCTCGCTCTGATACCATGTAGACTGATAATTAGATTAGCAAGGATAACTATTTAGTAGAGATATGTGAGAGAACATGGAAACTTTTTCATTCAAGAAAATATTAGTGTTCATCTTGAAAGACTATAGGCTCCAGCTAATGTCCTTATAGTCTGTTACAGTGCAGTGATCCTAACGACTTGGTACAAGACAAATATTGGGACCTTACATTTATTAATGCTTAACCCATGGTACAAGATCCCAGTCAGCTGAAAACTACACTACATGACAAAGACTATTTAATTGAAGACAAGTAAAGTAAAATGTGGAGGGAAAGGATCACTGCGGCTTTGTTCATTATGTTATAACTTCATTATATTTGGAGCAGTGATTCTTAGTGCTTCCTCCTCTACTCTTGGGTATCCAAATCACAGGCCCTGGCCAGAGTACAAGCCAAAATCACCAGCGTACAGGACGCTGATCCATAATTCCTCACCATCAGAATACAAACAGGTGTGTGGCAAAAAAAAAAGAATACAAACAGGTGTTGCATAAACCACCAGTCCCAGTCATTCCTCAACATCCAGAAACATCCAAGAAACCACAATTATGGGATCCTCATCCGCCTCCGGCCGCTAAACATCTTGTGTATCCCGGTAGCAGTCCAAAAAGCCGATCTTCCAGAAAACCACCACCAGGTAGCTGTTATGAACCAACATGCAGACACAAATAATCAGTTACCACATCAGGAAACAGGTTGAAAAATAATTCTTTTTCCAATAACGTACAAAAGACGCTTTCTAAAGAAGAAATCAAATGAGCGCGATTAGATAGCTAAAGTGGTAAGGGCTTATTTCTTGTCGTTCAGTCCTGAGTTCGATTCTCGCTCACCTCAAGATTTACCTCGAGATTTGTTTGAACATATACTCTCATTGTAAGGTATATAAGCCAAATTAGTAAAAAAAGAAGAAGATTGCTGGTTGTTTATTAGCAAATTGTTTCCTTTCTTTTAGCACTCTTTTATTTGTTTCAACAGTTTCCCTTGATTTCAGCACTTTCTCATATTTTCAGTGATTTGTATTTACCTACTTAAGGATGTGTGATTGGAATAAGAAGTAAGCAAAAACTTATTCTAAGCCGGGCATTGAGATGGATTGTTCTCTCACTAATTGAGCTCTAGGCTTTGAGATGGATTGATATCTCACTAATTGAGCTTTCACCCTATTGTTATCACGTTACTATTCTTACAAAAATAGGTAGGTCAAGGAAACACAAAGAGAAGGAGCTCAACCGGATCATCTGTGAAGGTTCACTTCCATTCTCAGGACCCATAACTCGTTCGAGATCCAGGGGAGATAACATTAGCTAGCAAGGCTTCGACAGCACATGTTCCCTAACCCTGAACACACTTCGACAGAAATTACAGAAAGCTTGATTAATCTACACTTAATTATATATGTTTAACCATTTTGTTACCTTGCATTACAACAAAATATGCTATTTATGACAGATTTTTAATACTTAACCTTTCTATTTACCACCGGAAAAAAGGGTTTTATATCAAACTACCCACCAGTCTCACAAAAAATATCAAGTAGCTACTCAATCTCCACGGTGACTCATTTAAATCACTAAAGTGTTAAAATATATCATGATTCCATTTAAAAAATTGATGATATCATGGATTGATTATTAATAAGATGATTGAAAAGGATATGTGGAAAAAGAAAAAAGAAAAAATAATTAAATAATATGTCATTGATTAAACAAATAAAAATGAATAAAAAGTAAATATGTTGTTATGGTAAAACACATGCATTATAAATCAGGTTATTCGACATTCATGATATTCGTAAACGAATATTAATACATACCTTAATTGCAGACTTAGTTTTTTTTTACTACAGAAGAATATGATGATATATATATAAAAGAGTAATTAAAGAGTTATATGCAAATGAATAAATTTTTAAAAACATAAGAATGAACCATAATACGCAAGTATAAATATAAGTTCGATATAAATAGACTAATTTACACTTTGCATCCCATTGGTTATTAAGAATGACACCGTGGGTCTCATAGTTTCAAATCAACACTTTGTATTCCATAACTTTTAAAACATCTCAATTTGCACCCCTTAAGTTAAATTCCGTCAATTATAAACGTTAATTTTATATTCTAGAGGGTTAATATGAGTATTTAACATTTAAACAGTTATTTCAATGTTCATATTTCTTAGAGTTTGTGTTCAATTCATTGGGAGCCTTCACCAATGAAAAGTCTTCAATACAATATTATTTACTCCCATAAAGAGTTGGAAACATTCACTAAAATTTACCAAAGAAGAGTCTTCAATAAAATTTTACTTCCTTGGAGTGTTGGGAGCCTTCACCAAAATTTCACCAATGAAGAGTTTTCAATAAAATTTTACTCACATGAAGCGTTGAAAGCCTTTACCAATGAAAATTTTTCAATAAAATTTTACTCCTATGAAGCTTTGGAAGCCTTCACTAAAATTTTACTAAGGAAGAGTTTTCAATAAAATTTTACTCTCATTGAGCGTTGGGAGCATTTACCAATGAAGAGTTTTTACTTCCATGAAGCGTTGGGAACCTTCACCAATGAAGAGTCTTCAATAAAAATTTACTCTCATGAAGTGTTGAGAGCCTTCACTAAAAGTTTACCAAGGAAGAGTATTCAATAAAATTTTACTCCCATAGAGCGTTGGGAGCCTTCACCAATGAAAAGTCTTCAATAAAATTTTACTCTCATGGAGCTTTGAGAGCCTTCACCAAAATTTTACCAATGATGTGTTAGGAATTATGAGTCCTAGAAGTTTACAGGGGGTGAATGTATACTTCAATCCTTTTTCTTTCTCTTTGATTCTAGTAAGCTAGTTCAACTGTTAACTGGATTGCAAGATTGAACAGATTAAACAGTAAACAGTGATGAATATATAGACACTAGATGTAACTTTAAATCTGATTTTATTAGAATGAATTGTTGCTACAATCTGAAATTCAAATTGAACTTCAGCTTCTTGTTCTAGGAAATTTACAATTGTAAAACTCACAAGACACCTATCAAATGTGGCTGTGCATAAAATATATAGACAACATGTCCTGTGCACATGCTCACATAAGACATATTAGCTATAACTAGAAAAAGACAAGACATCCTTTACATTTGACTGATATCTATTTCTAGCTAACACTGTTGTGAAAGTCTTCTACATCCAGCCTTATACCTTCTGTCATTTGTCTTGACTGACTTCCCAGCTTCATTGTAGACTTGTCTCTATCTTTACAGGCTTGACTTATCCTGTAAAAACAGAGCTTCAGAATTATCTGACTTGTTCTGCAACTTTCCTTGAAAAAATCTCCTTGGTGCAGTCGAGTACTCTGTTCAAAATATTTCGAGAAGTCATAGAGGTTGACTTCTCGATTGAGTACTTGCTGTGACAACTCGATTGAACCATGAATATCTAACTTCTCGAATGACTAGACTTCTCGATTAGAATACTCCATTAGATGACTTCTCGATTAAGCTAGACTTCTCTAATAGTAACTTGAAATTTTGACTTCTCGAATGCCTCGGCTTTACCACTTCTCGAATGCTCCTTTTGCTAACTTCTCGAATTGATTCTCTTTTCACACTTCTCGAATGATTCACAATTAACACTACTCGAATGACTTCAATACTTGACTTGTCGAATGGCTGATTTCTCGATCGAGTACCGAGCGGTTGAATGTGTTTTGAGACTTCTCGAAATGTTCCCACAGTTCTGACTTCTCGAATAGTAGACTTCTCGACTGAGTAATTGCCTTGATAGAATTTTCAGATGGCTTCCCTTATTTCTCCACAGCCTTCTTTGTCTTGTTGCATGATTCAACTTGAATCTTCTAACAGACTTTATTTTGACTTTATTTACAATTGAAAGACAAACTGAGTAGACTTCTATCTGTAATTTTATACAAGAATATCTAAGTCACTAAACTATTACAAAAGTACAAACTATGTTATAGAAAAACAAATAATTAAATAGGCTAGCCTTGATTTAAGTCCAACATGATGAGTCTTAAATAAAATTTTACTCCCATGAAATATTGAGAGCCTTCACCAAAATTTTATCAATGAAGAGTATTCAATAAAATTTTACTCTCATTAAACATTGGGAACCTTCACCAATAAAGAGTCTTCAATAAAATTTTATTCCCATGAAACGTTGGGAGCCTTTACTAAAATTTTACTAAGGAAGAGTCTTCAATAAAATTTTACTCACATGAAAGTTTGAGAGCTTTCACTAAAATTTAACAATGAAAAGTCTTTAATAAAATTTTACTCCCATGAAGCGTTGGGAGCCTTCAGTAAAATTTTACCGCGTTGGGATACTTCACAAATGAAGAGTCTTCAATAAAATTTTACTCCCATAAAGTGTTGGGAGCCTTCACCAAAATTTTACCAATGAAGAGTTTTCAATAAAATTTTACTCCTATGAAGCGTTGAGAGCCTTCACCAATGAGGAGTCTTCAATAAAATTTTACTCTCATTAAGCATTGAGAGCCTTCACTGAAATTTATCAATGAAGAGTCTTTAATAAAATTTTACTCCCATAGAGCGTTGAAAGCCTTCACCAAAATTTTATCAAAGCGTTGGGAGCCTTCACCAATGAAGAGTCTTCAATAAAATTTTACTCTCATGAAGCGTTGAGAGCCTTCACTAAAATTTTACTAAGGAAGAGTCTTCAATAAAATTTTACTCCCATGAAGCGTCGAGAGTTTTCACTAAAATTTTACAAGGAAGAGTCTTCAATAAAATTATTTCTTACCTACAAAAATTCAACTAACGACAAAAATATATCAAGAAAGTTAGATTTTTACCTGGAAGACGTGCCTTGGGAGATGGAGATAGAGATGCAGCTCCTCATAAAACTCAGTTGTCCAGGAATTTTTCTAGGCTTCTCCACTTGAAAATAGAACATTATACCATCTTCAAATTGTAGGAAATTTTTTTATCTTCGCGTGAGCTGTAAAATCATCCAATTCTGACTTTTGAAACTCAAATTACGGCTGAAATAATGATTGCTGCGCAAACTCTCTCACAAATCCGAATTTTCATCTGATTCAAGCAAAAATAGGCTCAATTATTTCATCCATCTAATGGTCTTTAGATATTTGTCTTCATGTGATTTTCTACATGCAAAAATCCAATCAACAACAAAAAATATTAAAACATTAGAGTTTACCTGATAGACAGGTTTTGTGATATGGAGATGCAGCTCCTGATAATTGTGTCCAATCTCTACAAGTCTCCCTCTCCAGGTGCTTGTTCTTCAATTAACCGTAACCTCCTCCCCATATATGGATTTCGTCTAAACATTGTAAACCAATTACCAACAGGTTTTCTAAACCGAGTAGAATTATTTCATGAAAATTCATAGTTGTCTTTTCTCTCCAGTTTCAGACTGATACCAGATGGATTCTTCTTATTTTATTATGTCTGAATTAAATAGAATTCAATAAGCTTCAAGTGGGATGTAAAATTGTCCAAATCCGACTTCTAGAACTCAAGATATGACCCAAACAGTTTACGTATCGCATGTAGCACAATACATACGAATTTTTTCTATTTTGACTCCAAAATCGATTACTCATCGGCCATTAAGCCATACTTAAGACCATATTCTACAAACCATGATGAGAACCATAACCCATTGAGTGCCAACAATCCATATAAATCTTTTTCAATATCTTCCTTTTTGATGTCTCTCATAGCTGTCTATGATGTCTACCATGAAAACTTTTAAAACCCTAGATTTGATATAACATCTTTCCTCCTGAGATGTGGATTTTCCTCTCCTTCTAGTACCAATTTGTTGATGGAGGAATTTGATAACAACAAAATTTGAGGTTCATCGCCATAATCAAGATTTAGGGTGGTGTTTTTTACTTGAAAAGTCGTCGGAGTGTGGTGGTTGTTGAATATTGGGGGATGAGATTGTTAGGGGTTTTTAATTGGTGGAGCTCTCAACGTCCAACCCCTAACAATGTGCCTATGTACCCCTATTTATAATAGGAGATCAAATTCACGTAGTTCTTGTTGAAGTAGAGGCCCGATAGGAAAAAGCAAGAGAAACCTACTTAGAAGAGGTCTCCACATTAAGGCTTGTTTGGGTAGGTTAAAGCAGTATAAGGCCCAAAGACTTCACGAATCCGACATTGACCCAGAAACCGTGAGCTCTAGTCGGTCCACTACAGCTATTTCCCGGATACCTTGATTGAAGGTCAGCACCAAACCCACCTCGAATGTAGGACGCGTCCTAAGCCCTCAGACGAGGACAACCCACCTGAGTACATGGAAATGATCTTCCAAGATAAGGTTAGCAGTACACCATAACTCCCCTACGAGGGCAACCCGAGTAATATGGAGTTGTGACCTTCAATAGGAATTAACAGACATAGATGGCGGAGAACCTTCAAATTAATCCTGGAAGCACATGACATTCAATAACAGCAACAATAATCCACTCGAACAAATATAAATTCAGCTCAATAAATATTAGCCCGTCATAAATAACACATGCTGAAATTTGGGCACAACAATTACTTTATTAAAAGAAGGAGTTGACATTGCACAATCAGTCAAATACAGAGTTTTAAATAACAAAATATTGCAACGCTTGAGTACATTATTTTGAAGTTATTAAAGTCTAGCTTTAGACTTTTTTTTGAAGGGGAATTAATTTAATAATGAAAAGCCATACGTCATCTACAAAAATAATCGAGTCGAATAAACATAAAACAGATCATATCGCTGATTAATCTAGTCTTCTTGAAGATACAATTAAACGATTTGTTGAACTTGATATATATACATGTACTCACTTCGCCATAACTAGTTTGACATATCGACCATAGATGCAATCTCGTAAAAACTTTTATCATTAAATCAAAACCTTAAAAATCCCGCAGATCTAACATCCCGGACATTAAATCACATCAAAATCTACCAAAACTCTCACAAGGAGAGGCTTAACAAACCCAAATAAATTGGGAACAACTCTCACCAAAAAGAGATTTAATTAACAAAACAAAAAATCTAAAAAGGCAGAAATCCTTGCCCAGAGAGAAAGATTATTGAAAAACAAAAATAAAACAAGAGAAAATTTGGGACTTTTCACCGGTAAAAACCGATGGAAGCTCCGAGGGCTATGTTTACTCTCAAGTCTTTAGACTTTTAATCCATACGTACATAGAAAAACTAGGATATAACTACAACATCCAAAACCAACTAAAATGTCTCTCAACTCTTTGAACCTAGTCCTCATATTCGAAGCAGTAATTCTCAGGACTTCCTCCTTAATTTACTCTTGGGTATCCAAATCACAAGCCCCGGCCAGAGTACAGGCCAAAATCACCGGTAGCCCCCAACTCACCGTCTAAATACAAACGTAATTCGTAATAGCTTGGGACTCAAAAGTTTAACATATTGGAAAAAAATATTATTAAAAAAAGTCGAAACTTCGTTATGATCCGGAAATAAAATTTTTTAAATAGTCGAAACACATCAAAACTTGAATTCAAAACGCTTGCGATATTCAAACTCTATCACGTACCCTTGTGTAAAAAAATATGTGATATACTTTGTCTTTAATTTAGTTTGGTTGCAGAATCTGCTATGAACCAACATGTTCTTTAATTAACACTTCAGCTTAAGGAGATAACACCATAAATAATAAGTATGATTCGGCAATCTTGTAGTCCAAACAATCATACGGTGTAAATTAATTCTTCTTGAAAACTTTTTTTAATTTTGTCGAATTATTTTTTTAGAAAATTGTTATCAAACAGTTGAGAAGACCATATCTTAACTAAATATGCTCTTCAAATCTCTAACATTAGTATCATTATAAATATCAATAATAATTTGAGACCCCGAATCAAAAATAATATCATCCGGATTACACTCAACGCTTACATTATTAATAGTAGGTGTATTTCTCGAAAATTAGAAGTATCAAAATATTTATAAGCAACTGAATCGAAATTAGGACCTTGGTTTTTAACAAATTGCTATAGATTATTTTTATTCTAGCCTAGCCGTTGCTTCAACCTCCCTTAGCTCCCTTGTTTCTGCCCCTGGCTCTTCCAAAAACCAACAGTCCCACTGATTCCTCAACATCCAAGAAACCTCTGATGGCTAAACGTCCTCCGTAACCCGTTAGCCATCCAGAAGGCCAATCTCCCAAAAAACTACCACCAACTAGCAAGATCCACTTTTTAATAAAAGCGCCTAATTCTCCGTCTAGCACCGAATCGAGGCGTTTCACTCACGCCTAACGCATAGGCCTAGAACCGATTTTCAGAACCCTGCTCTGAACACACTTCACACTTCGGAGAAAATGCAGGAAACTAGATTAATCTACACTTAATTATGGTTAACCATTTTGTAGCCACACGATGCAAACTAGTTTACCTTGAGTAACAAGTAGTTGCAGTATGCAAAATGAATTACATTAGTGAGTGGCCTTGGCGATGGGATGCTGAGTTAGTCATTCACTGAGATTAGTTGAGGTGCGCGAAAACTGGTCCGGACACCCAATATAACAAAAAAAGGGGAATTACATTAATAAGACGAATATATTCTCCAATCACAAACAGCTGGAATTAGTCACTTGTACCTTTCTTATATAATCAGTTCTCTAGTCCGGTTCTGTATCATTCTCCTGCTATATACTTCTTTATTAAACGTTTAATAAACCAGGGTATCATCACATTACAAAAATATTCTTATTTGACCATTGGAATGCCCGTGTGTAAACAAAGACTCATTCAACTCATGCCGGAGTGTTGGACCTTTCCGGCACAATTGGCGTTTTCAGAAAATATAATTCTTTTTGCATTTTTGTAACTATTTTTCAAACAAAATTTTCAAAAAAAAAGAGAAAAGAAGATTAATTAAATTTTGTTTGGAAATGCATTTAGCACTTGCGTTTATACAAGGAACGCACTTTAAATGAGTTTTCTTTCCAAACATATATGTACCACGGCCCACTCACACTCAACCCAAGCCCAACCTACTTTTTTTTCGAGTGGAAGCCCAACCTACTTTCTCGTACGGCTGCTATGTTTTTATTTTAATTAAAAAATTATACACCTTTTTTATGTTATAAAGGGTCATTTTTTCGAAATTGTGTTGTTTCGATTATTTTAACTCAAAATTATGTTAAATGATGAGAACTTTTCTCACACATGGTGGACCAGTAAGAACAAGTCCAATGTATTAATTCATTATCTATAAATATAATAAAATAATAAATTTTAATAATTTAAGTAATCACTAGAACGTATGAAATTCAACAATAATTTCTATATTCATTATCTATTATTATAATACTTAATTTGAATCTAACTACTTTAAAAAGAAGGTAAAAGACTTAGCAAAAAAAAAAAAAAAAAAAAAAAAAAAAAAAAAAAAGAAGGTAAAAGACAAAAGAGAGAGAGAGAGAGAGAGAGAAAATGAACAAAAAAAGAGGGGAATTTTTTTTATTCAAGAAAAATGAAATAGGTAATGGCTAGTGATTACTTATCTTTAAATAATGAGATGGATTTTCTAGTGATTTGAATAATCACTAGAACACTGTTAAAATGTAATTTTTCGACACATTACCCATATATTTCATCTCATAACACCATTTTGGTAAACATGTTGACTTGCTCTAATGTCACATCTATTTCGTCCATGATTTCATCATTTGTTGGTCAGTCTTTGGTCTTCTTTTTATCTCACTTCTTTACATTTCCTTTCTAATATCTTGCTTAATACTTTTTTTATTTCTATTTCCACCTTTCAATAATTTCTGAAAACCTAAATGGTAAAATCACAAATTTCAAAATCAAACAATAAAAAATTTCTAATATAAATAAGTTCCTAGCTACATTATATGTTTTTCATTCAATTCTAACTTTCTCCATGGATTACAACCAATCAGCCTTATAGTCCAATATTTCAGCTCCGATATACGTGCTCCCAAGGCAACCTCATCCTCTTCATCAATGTCAACTAATAAAGACAAATCTATGTTTTAAAATAAAAATATAAAATTAAAATTGTTCACTCCCCTGATTATCTCAAACCAAAGTGAATATCCTATCAAAACTCCAAACGAATTTCGACAAAATGGCAGTGACAAAACATATAGCTTGTACAAAATTTCCCATTTTTCAAGCACCCAGAGTTGGCAAAACTTGGTGTTCCCTAAATTTCTGGTAGTGTGTCTACGTGATAAATTCATAACACAACATCCAAGCCCAAACACATACACCAAAATGTCTCTCAACTACTTGAACCTACTCCTCATTTTCGGATCAGCACTCAGTGATTTCTCCCTTGCTCTTGGGTATCCAAATCACAAGCCCCCGTCAGAGTACAAGCCAATATCACCACCTTCATACAGACCTCCAGTTCCCATGTCACCATCAGAATACAAACAGCTATTCCATAAACCACAAATTCCAGTCATTCTGCAACATCCAGAATCGTCCAAGAAACCATTAGTCAGGAATCACAGGCCAATTATGTATCATATGCATGAGTAAACATTAATGTACCATCTCTTCTATATATGATAAATCATTAAATCTCCAGATTTATATATAAGTATGAATTATTATGAGTATAAGTATGAAATATTTACTGTTTGTGTAATAACTAAAATTTACTTCAACTTGCACGGTATAGTCCGTGCATAGCACAAGTCAAAATATTAATAAAGGCCGGTTATTAACAAATAACACATGTAAGATTCGTTTGGCTTAATAGTTACTTGCAGGCTGCAGCATACATTCTTAGTATATTTTCTAAATTTTCTGAATGGTTTACAACCAAGACTCTCCATATCAGCTTTAAAGTCCAATATTTCAGCTTCAAGCCTCCACTCTACTCAGTGACAACCCTTCCCAGTTCCCCCTTCCCATTGGTAAATGTCAACGAATTATTAAAATTTATATGTTGAATTTCACATTCACTACCTTTACTTGTGAAAGTGAAATTAATATTCCAGGCCTATTGTAATGATCATCCCTACTGATCAAGAAGTGCTATAAAAAAACCAGCCCCTCTACATGATAATACAACACGCAAACCCAAATGCATCAAAATGTCTCTATGCTCCTTGAGCCTTCTCCTCATTTTCGAAGCAATAGTTCTCACCGCTCCCTCTCTTGCTCTTCGCTATCCAACTCAAAAGGCCTGGCCAAAGTACAAGCTAATATCACCAGAACTGGTAGTTCACAAGTTACCAGCAGAGTACAAACTGCTATTCCATAAACCACCAATCTCAGCCACTTCTAAACATCCAGAAACATTGATGAAACCAAAAAGATGGAATCTCATACCTCCAAGTCCAGCCACTGCGCATCCTGTGTATCCAGGTTATGTCAAACCGCCACCACCTCCTTCTGACTCTGTGTATCTAGGTTCTATCAAGCCATCACCGCCTTCTGACCCTTCTCGCAAGACTTTGATTGGGAATCTTCACAACCCATGACACCACGAAGCTGAGTAAACAAGAAACTGGATTAACCGCCACCTAATTAAATGCATTCAACCTGCCCCTGCAACCAAATAAGAGCCAAAATGAACCCAAAACATGGAACCTTTTTATAGATGTAATTCTATTGCTTGTAAACTTTTTTCGATTCAGTGTTAAGAAGCCATCTTCTAAATTGAGCAATGATGTTTGAATTTGTTCTTATTAAATACATCTATCATCAATAAAATTTCTAAATATATGTTTCTATTTATTAAAAATAAGGGTTCATTTTAAGTAATGACACATGGCCACGGACATCTCAGATCTATTCCCCGCCCCAGCAAGCCAGCACTCCACCATACCAATAAAAGTTGCAAATAAGGACTTACTAGCTAGCTACTCTTTTGAAGTTATTTAAAAGATTATGCATCACTCATCAGTGTATAAAACTAGTGCTAATAGTCCTATGTATAGTGATATACTCACTGTTCGAATTGGAACACTTGCAGAGCAAGATGTTTTGGAAACTACACTAAAACTCAAGAATAAGATGATCTTAACCAAACTGCAATTTTTTCTGGTTCTTTTGGTGAATTCTGAATTTGGAGCAGGTGTTAAATTTTGTGTTATCTTGTTGTAAGCTTATTCAGCAAATGTTTTATTCTTATACAATTTTTATCCAAGTTACACTATGTTCCTATGATCATCACATATTGTGATAATTTATAGACAAATAATCTTACTTGATCAACACAGCAGGAGTTCATGTGGTCACTAGAAGTTGTCAAATTTCTTTGCATTTCTATTTATTTTCTTATTTTCTCAACGGTTTACAACTAGGTAAGCTTTAAATTCCAATGTTATAGTTCCAGTAGACTCCAGGACAACCCCATCCTGTTCTTGATTAATGTCAACCAATGAAGATAGTTCTAATCTTGTTCACTCAACCTCGACTTTAATAGAAAAATTAATATCCACTGTTGTATATTCTAGGCCGATAGTGATGACCATGAAGGCAAGAACCTCTATAAAAAACCATCCATTACTTTTTTCTATGATCAACATCCAAACCCAAATACGCCAAAATAGAATATTATTATCAACTACCTAAACCTAGTACTCATTTTGGGATCAGTGGTTCTAAATGCCACCTCCCTTGCTCTTCGCTTTCCATATAATAAGCCCCCATCAAAGTACAAGCCAATATCACCAGAGCACGAACCACCAGTTCATAAGCCACCACTAGGATACAAAATGCTATTCCGTGAACAGCCAGTTCCAGTCATTCCTCAACAACTAGAACTGTTGATGAGGACACCATTACCTTTGATTCACATTCCAAGTCCGGTCTGTGCACCTCCTGCGTATACCAAGAATTGTCCAGGTTATGAGCCCCCACTGCCTACTGGCAAGGCTTCGACTGCATATGATTATGGACACCCTCCAGCAGATAACACAGGGAACTAGATTCACCTACATGTAATTAATTATGACCATCTGTCACACCAGCAATGCAGCTGGTTTACTATTCTAGCAACAAAAATCAGCTATAAATGGAGTCAATAATTTGAGTCTAATTTCTTTTTTAGCAACAAAAATCATACTTTTGCTTCCAAAATTTAGCGGTAACAATGAATAACTTAACATTAGTATATAATTCTCTAAAGCATCGGATGAATATAGACTGAAACGACTATTGTTTGTTTATAAGGATTAATATAAAATTTACACTTGCTAATGCTATTAACCTATAAAAGGTTCATTTAAAAGTTAAACCACATCATCACACTTTCTGAAAGAATATGCAGCAAGGTGGTATAAGACGAGAGCTAATACGTTGTCCGATTTTTCCATTGTTCAATAACAAGACCGAACACGTTCCAGTTATTGCCTCATCCGACCCGGAAACATCGCGTGCAACAGGATTCCAAGTTTTCCCTTTTGAACATGAGTTGGGCTGTAGAAGACTTCTAGTTAAGAAAGTCGTTGGCTCCTAAGACTTCTTATCAGTTATCCGATTCTTGCAGTAGCAGAGTAGATGACTTCCCTACACTATTTTCTTAGTGGTTTACAACTAGGAAACTTTTTAAAGTCCAATATTTCAGCTTCAATTCACTCCAGGACAACCTCATTTGTTTATTAATGTCAACCAACAGACCCTTTTGCTGAAATTTACACAGCCTCTAAGTCTGAAAGCAAAACTAATAATCAGAAAAGTTGACTCAATTATATTCTACGCTAGAGATGACCGAGGACTCATAAGAGCCATCTTGCTTTCTACATAATTATACAACGTATATCCCCAATACACCAAAATGTCCCTCAACTTCGGAGAAATGGTTCTCACTGCTTCCTCCCTTGACTTCTGGTATCCAACTCGCTAGCCCTCACCAGAGTACACACCGATATATGTCAACATATAGTTTTAAAGGACATCGATCAGTTATTCAAGTCTAATATATTTTAAGGAGTCGTAACTAATTACCGGCTTGGGGTAGTCGGTTTTAGTACATAAATTCAAACAATTGTTATAATCGATTAGATTTTATTTGACGAATGATATCATTTGGTTTTAGGGGCATGACCGATGACTTTAAAATGTATGCGCGCGGCAAGAAAAGAGATACGATGTAGCTGTTGGGTATAATTTATTCTACACAACAACAATAGGGCAATTATATAAACAATTAATAAGAATATGCCAACATGGCTGCTCACTGTCTAGCGAGAGAGTCATGTTTTTTCTCAGGTCGAGTTTTCGATAGGAGTTCTGTTCCTATTGAAGTAGAGCATAGTTTGTTGGCTGATTTGCTGGAGTAATATATTGCATTTTCCGTCAAAAAATAAAATAAATAAGAATATGCAGATTAAGCTAATTAACAAAACAAAATAAAACACGAAAATCGAAACAAGATATATAAATCAGTAACTGCAAAAACAAGAGAAAAGATAAAAAACTTAGCTCTAACAGAAAATTTACGCATACAATGATAGAACTAATAGAACTGCTGAGTCCTCAAGGCTTGCAAGAAGTCTCCACTGTTCTTGAAGAGATTATTGCTCCACTACGTTGTGTTGAATTGCAGCAATATCACTTCCAAGATAAAACAGCACAGAGTACTTATTCCACATATACGTAGCACTCAACAATGACCAGTACCTCAGTTCGCCCAAAAACCTATGTATGTACGATGTAGAGTTCTACAAAAAAAATAAAGTTTTGCAATATGAGTTTTATTTGTTACTTATATTATTTAGATTAAGTAATATTAATATTCCAATATATATATAGAGTCTGATTGTTGAAATAATCCTTACTCAATATATTTAATATTAATATTAAATAATTAATATAAATAAATCAAATAAATTTACAATTAAAATATATAAAGTACTCAATAACATCATGTGACATAAGCATTCTACTTACACTAGTAGTTGTAAACAACACTAACACAAGATGATATATAAACTTATTATCTTTCCTTTACAAATTCAATGAGAGACAAACCTCACATAACCCATTTCAAGAAAGCAACTTCAACTCAATTTATTTATGGATTCCACTAAGAAAATGTTTTAGATCCAAACATAAAAGTTTAAATCCTCATAGCAAGGAACAACTTCCAATAGTTAGTTTCCGGAAATTACATAAAAAACATATATAAAATATGCCTTAAACTTTTCATTTTCTAATAATTCCCCACAAATCCATACAAAAATGCATATCAGGTTCTACTCATGACTTGCTTTTCAGAGTCGGTACCCGTCAAAGTTTGAACCCTCCTAAATCTTCTACTTCGATGGCTATCGGATATAGATGAAATGTTTCACCTTGAATCTTTATCCGTTTTTGTGTAACCACACTCCATAGACGACGACAAGTCAAAGGCTATGGTACAAATATACGGCTGAGACGTTAATGGTCATGTGTCGATCCTGTTCATCGAATGCTTCGAGGAATAACCCTATCCTCTAATTGTGACCTCACAATAACATCCGCTTAGCTGGCATATCTAAAAATGTACTACCAACATCTCGTCTCACGACTTGACCCCATTCAGAGTTCTTAACGGTTTACAACTAGGTAAGTTTTAAAGTCCAATGTTATAGCTCTAGCGACTCCAGGACAACCCCATCCTGTTCTTGATTAATGTCAACCAATGAAGACATACAGTCCTAATCTTGTTCACTCAACCTCGACTTTAATAGCAAAATTAATATCCATTGTTGTATATTCTAGGCCGATAGTGATGACCATGAAGGCAAGAACCTCTATAAAAAACCATACATCACTAATTTCTATGATCAACATCCAAACCCAAATACACCAAAATAGAATATTATGAACAACTACCTAAACCTAGTACTCATTTTGGGATCAGTGGTTCTAAATGCTACCTCCCTTGCTCTTCGCTTTCCATATAATAAGCCCCAATCAAAGTTCAATTAGCCAATATCACCAGAGTACGAACCACAAGTTCATAAGCCACCACTAGGATACAAAATGTTATTCCGTGAACAACCAGTCCAGTCATTCCTCAACAACCAGAACCGTCGAAGAAGACACCAGCACCCTGGATTCACGTTCCGAGTCCGGTCTGTGCACCTCCTGTGTATACCAAGAATTGTCCTGGTTATGAGCCACCGCTGCCTGCTGGCAAGGCTTCGACTGCATATGTTTATGGACATCTTGCAGCAGATAACACAGGGAACTAGTATCATTTAGTGTAAAGCATCGATTGAACATGCAGACTGGAAGTAATATTTTTTTAAGGATTAATATATAATTTACAGTTGCTAATACTATTTGTTCCAATTTAATTTTTAACCTATAAGAGGTTTATATTACCACATGATCAAACTTTTCGAAAGAATACACAGAAAAGTGAGATGAAACAAGAGCTAGCTAGTAGTCCTATACTCGTATAATCACGAGAGTACTGGAATACTTTTAAACCATGTAAAACATTTAAACATTCGGAATGAGAAGTAGTGAGTTATGGGCTTTACATGATTTATTTTTGTAAAAGGATCAATAATTTTAAGTGAATAATATAGCGGTTTGGTTCCTTAAACTTAAAATATGTTACATATTTCATATTTTGTTTTTACATATTTTCATATTTTTTAAAGATAAATATTTATTTTAGAATTTTAAAACCAAATATTATTTTCAAAATAAAAAACAAGTTACTTATTTTCAGAAAATACATACATACTTACTTTTTCTGAAAATAAACTCTTATTTTCAGAAAATAAATGATCGCCAAACGGGGCGAATAATTGTTTGTAACAATATTGTAATCTGTATTGATAATTATCAAATATTTAAGATGAACTGATATTCATAGACGAGTAATCTCCATAAACCGGTGGCAGGAACACGTGTCAAAATATTAGCTAGTTACTTATATTATTCAGATTAAGTAATATTAATATTTCAATACATGTATATAGAGTCTGATTATTGAAATAATCTTTACTCAATATATTTAATATTAATATTAAATAATCGATATAAATAAATCAAATAAATTTGCAATTAAAAAATATAAAATACTCAATAGTATCATGTGACATAAGCATTCTACTTACACTAGTAGTTATAAACAATAATAACACAAGATGATATATAAATTTATTATCTTTCCTTTACAAATTCAATGTGGGACAAACCCCACATAACCCATTTCAATCAAACAACTTAAACTCAATTTTTTTATGGATTCTACTAAGAAAATGTGTTAGATACAAACATGAAAGTTTAAGTCCTCATAGCAAGGAACAACCTCCAATAGTTAGTTTCCGGAAATTACATCAAAAACATATATAAAATATGCCTTAAATTTTCCATTTTCTAACAAACCCCCACAAATCCATACAGAAATGCATATCAGGTTCTACTCATGACTTGTTTTTCAGAGTCGGTACCCGTCAAGATTTGAACCCTCCTAAGTTCTCTGCTTAGATGACTACCGGATATAGATGAAATGATCTTTATCCGTTTTTGTGTAACCATACTCCATAGACGACGTCAAGTTAAAGGCTAAGGTGCAAATATACGACTTTGAGACATTAATGGTCATGTGTCGATCTTGTTCGTCGAATGCTTCGAGGAATAATCTTATTCTCTAATTGCGACCTCACAATAACATTCGCTTGGCTGAGAATCTCCAAAGATGTACTGCGAACATCTCGTTTCACGACTTGACCCCATTCAGAGTTCTCAACGGTTTGCAACTAGGTAAGCTTTAAAGTCTAATGTTATAGCTCCAGCAGACTCCAGGACAGCCCCATCCTGTTCTTGATTAATGTCAACCAATGAAGACATACAGTCCTCATCTTGTTCACTCAACCTCGACTTTAATAGCAAAATTAATATCCACTGTTGTATATTCTAGGCCGATAGTGATGACCATTAAGGCAAGAACCTCTATAAAAAACCATCCATTACTTATTTCTATGATCAACCTCCAAACCCAAATACACCAAAATAGAATATTATGATCAACTACCTAAACCTAGTACTCATTTTGGGATCAGTGGTTCTAAATGCTACCTCCCTTGCTCTTCGCTTTTCATATAATAAGCCCCAATCAAAGTTCAATTAGCCAATATCACCAGAGTACGAACCACCAGTTCATAAGCCACCACTAGGATACAAAATGCTATTCCGTGAACAACCAGTTCCAGTCATTCCTCAAATACCAGAACCGTTGAAGAAGACACCAGTACCCTGGATTCACGTTCCAAGTCTTGTCTGTGCACCTCCTGTGTATACCAAGAATTGTCCAGGTTATGAGTCACCGTTGCCTGCTGGCAAGGCTTCGACTGCATATGTAAAGCATCGATTGAACATGCAGACTGAAAGTAATATTTTTTTAAGGATTAATATATAATTTACAGTTGCCAATACTATTTGCTCCAATTTAATTATTAACCTATAAGAGGTTCATTTTACCACATGATCAAAATTTTCGAAAGAATACGCAGAAAAGTGAGATAAACAAGAGCTAGCTAGTAGTCCTATACTAATATAATCACGAGAGTACTGGAATACTTTTAAACATGTAAAACATTTAAACATTCGGAGTGAGAAGTAGTGAGCTATGGGCTTTACATGATTTATTTTTGTAAAAGGATCAATAATTTTAAGTGAATAATGTGGTCGTTGTGTTCCTTACACTTAAAATAAATTACTTATTTCATTTTTTTTACATATTTTCATATTGTTTTAAAGATAAATATTTATTTTAGAATTTTAAAACAAAATATTATTTTTAAAATAAAAAATAAGTTACTTATTTTCAAAAAAAATATATACATATTTATTTTTTCTGAAAATAAGCCCTTATTTTGAGAAAATAAATAATCGTGGGACCAATAATTGTTTGTACTAACAATATTGTAATCTGTATTGATAATTATCAAATATTTGAGATGAACTGATATTCATAGACGAGTAATCTCCATAAACCGGTGGCAGGAACACGTGTCAAAATATTAGCTAGTTAGAGAAATGTTCGGATATGAAAAATCTTGATAAACTCAAATGTATCGTATTTAAAATGATAATCCATTGTCAGATCTTTAGTCCTTTCATAAAAAATCCAATTTTCTACATAATACTTAAAGTTTGATTTTAATTAAATTTTCTAATTTTAATTACTTACTTATTGAACCATTAAGTAATAAATACTTCTCGACCAAGATTACATGCATATATCAAATTGTGTAATCTGTGGTACGTTTGAATAAGTTCGGAGTTTTATCACATATATTCTAGGCCGATGACCAAGAACTCCCGTAAAAGTAGAACTATCCAGAGTATATATATAACCAGTTGCGAAAAAATGTTAAAAATAACAATTTTAAAAAGTTAAAAACGATCGTAATAATAATTTTTGGATGTATAAGTTATTTTTGACACATAAGATACAAATTTGATGTTAGAATTATCCATTTTGTATAGAATATTTAATTAATTCATAATACATATAAAAATAGAGTAAAGTAATTATGTGTACTTACATTTTAATTGGTACGCAATAGTGCAATACTACATTTAAGAAATTACCATTTATAATATCAAAATTTATATTTTATTCATTTTCACTGATTTCGTGATTTTGTTTTCTTTAATTTAAATTGTAATCACTATATTTATATTATATATATTTATTTCGACCTAAACAAATAGTTATTGAAATAAAAATTATTGTATTTTATTATATTCTTGAATAATTATTAATCACTAAATTAATAACCTATGATAGATTAATATTTTTAATATAAATTTTTGATCCTAATATAATATAACAATATATCTTTTATCTTGATTAATTAATAATCTCGATAAATTAATAAATTTACCAATCTTTTATAGAAATTTTACCATATCATGGAATTTTAGAGGGCCGATGCACCATCGGGCGCCTGTACCTAAATATCTCCCTTGAATTCATTTCTTATAATGCATTCAATGAATGATTAATATTACTCCATGGGTGCCAAATTACTAGTCAGCTTTGAGAAAAAAATTGTCTCATAAATTTATAAGTAAATTTTTAAAATAACACTTAGTTAGAGTATTGGTTCTTGTACTAATAATTAATGAAATGAAATTATCATTCAAATATACAGTGAAACTATCTCAATTAATATAATTAATATATATACAAATGAAAACTAATTTTTATGTCAGAAATTCTTAATATACATAATTTTTTAAAAAATAATATGCATAATGGGATGCAGGGAGTACAAGTTTTCATTTTGTTTTTGTTGAACAAGTTGTTTGTAAAGTGTAAACCACTGAATTGCAATTGACATGTACGAGTCCATGTATGCGTCCAAGTCCACAGACCACACTAAATATTATCCTATTGATATGCGTACCTGTTGTGTATTGCAACTATAGTACGAGCATCTTTGATGAGAAATTAAATGACTTGATATATAATTTTTAAATTATGTTAGTCGGCATTTACTTCAAATTTTTCTTCTCGAAGAGCCATCAGAACTATAAAAATGATCACGGTCAGATTTTAAAATTCTTTTGCTCAATTTATTCAAGAACATCGTCTCATATATGTAAAGAGTTTTCTAACATATGAGTTTTGTATGTTGGAGTTTATAGATATTGTATAAATTTAGCTGTAATTTGAAAAATAATGATTATATATGTAATTAATAAACATGAGTAATATTTTTTTATAAGAAATTAAATAGGACAAAAGAGTATTTTCTAAGAATTTAAGTAGAAAAAAGTGAGAATTCAAATTTACGAGTAAATTAAGGTACTAAAAACTTATTAATAAAAAAAATTAAATTCTCATATTATCGGTTTGATTATGACTCACCCCAGATTTTTTTAGAATAGAGATTCGTTACAAGGTTATAAGTTTTTTTTAAGAAAAAATGGATTTAATTGAATAATGAACAACTGTACGACATCTAAAAAATGATCGAGTCGAACAAACATAAAATAGATCAAATCACCGGTCTTCAAGCGGAGGCAATCAAGCGATATGTTGAAGATGATATATTTACATGTAGCTGATTCACCACAACCCATAAGCTATCGATCATAAATGCAATCAAATACAAACTTTCATTATTAAATCAAAACCAATACTCACAATAAAACAAAGAACAAATACCCTTTCAAATTTCAAATAAAAACTTAGATCTGAAAAATGAAACCATAATAAGTAATAATCGGTTTACTCTCGAATCGAATAAGCTCCGCTTGAATCGAAAGAAAATCCAAAACTTCGATGTTTTTAGATCTAAAAAAACCAAACAAACTAAATAGATAAAAATCCTTTTCCAAAAAAAAATTTATTGAAAGGAACAAAAACAAACAAAACAAATTAAATGATTCGGGCTTCCCACTACAGAAACCGGTGGAATCTATGTCGACAGAGGAGGGAGTCGGCTGCAGAGTGATGTAAAACCCGAGGGAGTAAATTATATAAAAAAACAACTAACCCGGGACAGATCGAAGAAATGCATTCAATGAACGATTACAAGCTGTCATATTTTTCCCAATTTGTCTTTTGTAAACCACTGAATCCCAATTGCATGTTACAGACTCTTTTTTGAAATTGACATGAGTCCAAGTCCACAATAATTGCCGTCTTGTATTACAATTTGCAACTAGTCCGAGCATCTTTCCTGAGAAATTAAATGATTTGATCAATAATTTTAACATTTATATGTTAGTCAGTACCAATTCTTAAAAATTGATATGCATATTAAGTCGGTCAAAGTATTTTCTATCAATTAATTGATAAATTGGAGAAAGATTAATCGAATATATTTAAATATTATTTTTAATTTTTATATTTATATTAACTATAAAATATAATTTTTTAAAATCACTTACATATATATTAATCATAAAAATTCATTATTAATAATCAAAAAATTGTAATATAAATAGTTGTAGTTCAATATTAATAATTATATAACTAAATAATATATATATATATATATATATATATATATATATATATATATATATATATATATATATATATCGTTTGATAGTGATTTTGACCTTTTAATACCCATTTTATCCGATTTCACAAAAAATACTTATTAAATGCCTAAACCGCTTAATACCGAATTTAACCATTTTTTTAAAAAACGCCTAATTCTCTATCTAGCATCGAATCGTGCATTTCACTCACACCTAACTACACCAAGAACCGATTTTTAAAATACTGGTTAGTACTACTTAGTGTGATATGACCCTTTTTCAAAAAAAATTCTTCACAAAGAGTCGGGATCACAAATATATAGAAATAATTATGATCATGCGGATTTTAGACATTCTTTTGCTCAAATATTGACAAACAATAAATAAGATGAAAAGTATATCTTTTAATTTCTACGAGGTGTCACGGCGCAGCTTTTTACCCATTTACCTCATACCTATATAACTTAAAAAACATTTTATTTTAATATTTATTTGCTTCATTTAAGAAAATGTATGTAGAAAAAAAGTAAGAATTGAAATTCACGAGTGAAGGTTCTAATTAAAAAATTATTAATAAATTTTTAAATGATATATCAAAGCCATTTAATTTCTATAAAAAATGATAAATTAAAACAAGTATAACCCGTGAGAGAAGAAACAGCTGATTTTCCCCATTGAAAGCGAAACAATGAAATTCCAGGGCCTAGAGTGATTTTTAATTTTAAATTAGCTACAAGATTAATTAGTAGTCACCCATCAAATCTTTAGTTTGATTTAATGCTAAACGTAAAATTGTCAATTCTGAATTTTATTTTACTTTTAAATTTCATGCAAAGCGAGTTTGGAAATTTGATTTCCCTACAGTCAACAACCATCAAACGCGTTGGGCAACTTGTTAGGGGCGGCTTTACTCTCTCAGAACAAGGATAGGGGGAGGGGGGGCCTTGGTTAATTTGTAAAAATTATATTAGTATTTTAAAAGGGTGCTCTTCTACCGTCACAGTTGGATATGTAACATAATCTAGTAATCATCTCTCATCATTAAAAAAATAAAAGGACGATTGTAATTAAATTAAAAAAATGACATATGCTCTATTATAGAGCGTACTACGCTCTACAATAGAACATATATAATTTTTTTTATTTTCTTTTATGCCCTTAATTTGCCACGTGTAAATTTTTTTTTTAAAAAAAAAACACATACGCTCTATAATAGAGCGTATCTATATGACTGTAAAATATTCTAAGTCAAAACAGCTTCACAACCAATCTCTGTGTACATACTCTCTGTTATAGAGCGAATGTTTGCTATATAAACCCTATTATAGAGTATACCTATATGGCTGAAAAATATTCTAAGTCAAGTCAGCTTCACACCCAATCTCTCTGTACATACGTTCTATTATAGAGTGGATGTCTACTTATCTTGTAAGCCAGTTCTTTAGACATGAGGACTCTAAATGCATAGTAATACCTGATAGATATAGAGTAAATCATCTCAGGCTGGGGATGCTCCATTACGACCAACCAATGATTGAAACCCACTCCCTCGTGGAGATATCATATTAGGTTTTGGAATATGATCAAACTAGTGATGAACAATGTAAGCACTAGTGTAATATCGTACGGAAGACGGTGCGATAGGGCGAATATGAGATACATAGTAGAGAGGCGAGATGGAACGGGTGGATGAAGCAGATTTGTAACAGCAACGGAAGAACACATATTTTAAGCTTTGTTTTATTATACGATTCGCCATTACAATCCTAGAACAAACGATTCTAAAATCTAGATTTTTTAGAGAGTATGGGTATGAAATGGGTCATGAGATGGGTTTTGAGATGGGTAAAATTGAAATGTGTTTTTCCAAAAATTAGGTATGATAAAAGAACTAATGTGTTGCTAGGAGATATGCGTGTTTATTCTAGGGAGATATATAATAGAGTGTATCATTAAAAGAGTAAAATGGGAAGAAAAAAAAGTAACATAGGCTCTTTTTCTTTGATGTTTTGTCCGGGTTGTTAATAGTTTCTAACTTTCTATGCATTTTTTTTATCCCTATGTGATATTAATATTTTTTAGTAAGTGTAAATTAAAATTTATTTTAACTTTTGATATATATATATATATACATATATAAATTCAAAATTTTGAAACATAATATATATTAAGAGTAGTGTTACTGTCCCAAATGACGTGACATGATACATGATAAGTTTTTATTTCTGTATGCACGCGGGTCTCATATTATTATTAGAAAAATTACAATTTACATATGTGACAACTTAACATTTGGTAAGTTAATTTTCAAAAATATACTTTGAGCAATTTTTTTAATGAGAGGATTGACATGTGGCTAGTTAAAATACAAAAAACTACTTAAACAACTATTTACCAAACAGTTTCATACGAAACCGCTAATTCAATCCGTTAGTGAAAACATCTACTTCAATCAGATAGTCAAAACAGTTAATTCAATCCGCTAACAGCTAACCGCTAATTGTCAAACATGACCTTTGACGCTGACAAAAAAAAGGCCTTTGACTATATAATATAAATAAAAATTATGTATAAAAAAGACAAAAACCAATATATATATATATATATATATATTCTAACAAAGAAATTTTCATTCATCAATAATATTTTTTACTGAAAAATAGTTAAGAGCAAGTTCAATAGCTAAACTATTTGATATCCTAAACTAAAATATAGGTAATATCACAAAAAAATAACATTCAAACACCGTCCTAGTGGTTATCGATCTAAAACACTAGGATATGGTTATGGATGTAAAACCTAGGACATGCATCTCATTAACTATTATTAGGTAACCATTAGTCATTATCTATTTCATTTCTTTCAATTAAATACTCTTTTTCCTCCATTTTTATTCTCTCTATTTTCTTTTCCCTCCTTTTTAGATTCAAATTTATTATAATAATAATAATAATAATAGGTAATAAATATAAGAATTATTGTTGGAGTTCATATGTCTTAGTGGTTATCTAAATCACTAAAACTCATTATTTTATAATATTTATAGGTATGTCAATTTAGACACTGTTGGATTTGCTCTAAAAAAGTGTTTGGTAATATTCAAAACGAGAAAAAGTGAGTTTTAAGTCTAAAATGTGCTTTTATAAACTGTTTTTATATGTTCAGAGAAAGCAGCTTTTGCAATAACTAATAACATCTTTCATTATCAAACTTACTTAACTAAATCAAAAGATATTAACAAACAGTAATCTTATTTTCGTGACCGTACTTTTTCAATGGACATTTTTTCTTACATCACAGCATAACCAAAGATCTGGGATGGGATGGGAGAACATAAATCCTTTATCATTTAAACTATCCAATCGTGATTTGTGAAAAAATACTGAAATTATACAAAATTATATAAAAATAAAATAAAATATAGTAAAACTTTAATTAGTTAATAATCAATAAATTAATAATCCATGATTGATTAATATTTTCAATACAGATTTTTAATCTCCACATAATAATAAAAATACATCTTTTATCTTAATTAATTAATAATTTTAATAAATTAATAAATTTACGACATAATATTACAAGTCGTCATATTTAATTTTAATTTTATTTTTATTTGTACAAGTTATCTTTAAACCACTGAATTGCAACTGACATGTATGAGTCCAAGTCCACAAACCACACTGAATATTGTTCTATTGATATACGTACCTGTTGTGACGGGGTGTATTGCAGCTAGTACGAGCATCTTTGATGAGAAACTAAATGACTTGATATATAATATTTAAATATTATATATCCGTGACAGAAGAAACAACTTACTTTCCACACTGAAAGCCAAATAATGATTCCCAAATAAATTCCAGGGCCTAGAGTGATGATCAAGAAGTCCTATAAAAGGGCATTCCCTCTGCATGATAATACACACCATCTATAAGGACCATTACCCAAACACAAATCTACATATCTCAAAATGTCTCTCAACTGCATGAAGCTGCTACTAGTCATTTTAGGAGCACTTCTTCTCGCTGCTCCCTCCCTTGCTCTTAGCTATCCAAACCACATTCCCCAAACAGAATACAAACCCCTGTTTGATCAACACAGAAAACTAGCAGGATTCAAGGTTCCTTCTTCATGGTTGAAATATGCTCCCAAGAAGCCACCAAGATTACCAAAGTTCAAATCACCACCGCCGCCAAGGTATACTCCCCGTCCTGGAGACCTTCCGACAGCAGCCACTACAGGAAACTAGCTGACTGATCAGCAGCCTACACTTACCGTGGGGCCTACTTTACGATAAATAAACCGAATGCATGCATAATGCATTTGTGCTATGTACTTTATTATATCTGCTAAATATTCTCTCCTGCTTGTTCCCCCGCTCCTTTAATCATTTTTATTACTATATCTACTTTTTAATTCTGCGTGTAATATATTAAGTGTGTGCTGCGTGGAATTAAAATTTTCTCGAAATTTACTGAATGCATGCAGTCATATATCCACGAGCAGTTGAAGCGTATATATATAGAATGTGTGCCGTGTGTTTTAGATGATAATTAGTAATAATAATGTACTGTAAATAGTACGTAATTAAAATGTAAATAATTAAACCAATTGTTTACATTGATTTTTCAAAATTATAATATGCACGTAGCTACAAGATTAATATATTTTATAGTATAAATTTTCATTTATACATAGACAATTTTCATTTTTTTTTCCTTTTATTATATTTTAGAGTAACTACTAGTTTAGTCAATTTTTAAGAAAGGAGGGTGTACGTATCCGATCCCGATTCTACAATATTTTTTGGATTTTAAAATTTTAGGATATTTAATAAAGATTTTAAATAATACTTTAAAATCTGGGGTATTTAGTGAGGATTTTAAACCGCACTTTAAATCCGGGATATTAAATCAGGATTTTAAACAATATTTTAAAATCTGTGTGTCTTCAATCTGGATTATTATTAATCTATTAAAATCTAGAAATCTTCAAAAACATATTAATGCTAATGAATTTTAAAAATTCATGAATTTTGTTGAATTTTCCCATGTATTTTTTATTATTTTAAAATATCACATAAATATAAGAGATTCTGTTGCGTGTATTCAATGAACTATCTATGATGAAATCTTAAATCAAATAAATGAATAAAAATATGTGGATCATTAATAATATTTTTAAATGAGGATTGAATACATCCCTCAAGTTTAGATTTAGATTGATGTAAAATGTGAAATTCTCTGTTCTGATCTATATATTATTTTATTGGATTTATGTCTAGCTTTCAACTTAATTTCTTCAAATTTACAAATCCGGTCTGAGGATATAGTTTCGCTACCATGCCTTGGTGCTGGTGGTGGTGTCAATAGTGTCAATAAAAAAAGGATAAAGGCATGTTTAGATATTTTAAAACGCGTATTTTAAAAAAATAATTAAATAATAAAATACAAATAAGTTATAAATTTTGAAATTGTGACTGCATAATTTTTGTGAAGATTCAAGATAAATGTGATACTACTGCAATAATTTTCCATAAAAATATAAATTAGAAAAAAGTGGTTGGTTGAGCAAAATATTTTAGAAATCATTTTTGGTTGAATAAAAAATATATAAGTTATTAATGAATAATTTAATTCTCAATTCAATTTATTCGTTAATAAACTTGTATTCGACTTATTTATTATCGAATTGAATTTGAACATTATTTTTTCGTTTTATTAGAAAACTGAACTATAAATTGACTAATTAGTTACGTAAGTGTGTCTCCGATGAATTTGTTTCTTAAATATAACACATACAATGAATAATCACAAGTTTTGTTTTGCCAACTTGTTTCTCAAATTTTGGTAGACAATTATTGTATCAAGAACTCCTATATAAATTAAGGCCATTCACTCTTCATTATAATATCCAAATACGTTTCTCAAAATGTGTCTCAATTATTTGAACCTACTACTAGTCATTTTGGGAGCAGTAATGCTTCTCACTGCTCCTTCCTTGCTCTTACCCATCCGACCTGTTGGTTTTTAATCAAAACTTGCAAGTATTTATTTATTTTAGTCGTTGCTTTCAGTTTGTTCCTGTAACTTGGTCTAACAGTGTTTGAGTCATTATAGGAGTTCGTTGCAAATAAACGTGTAGCAGTAGCATAGTTTTAGGAAGTCAGGGTCTATTTTCTAGTGGTTCCAGTTCGTGTATTCCCTTTATATCAGCTATGAATAAACACAACGTTCAGGAAAATCTATTTTGTCTTTCACAGTTACAAATCAAACAGTTATTATATGTGTATGTATTGATCAGACTCTTGTATAATACAACAATCTGTTATCAGAGCTAGGTTCAACGGTAAATGCCAAAGTACATGCCCAAGCTGTATACGATGGAAACGAACAAGACAAAAGATGGTACAATTGGCTTAAGTTATTCTCTGTTGAGTAAAGGAAATTACAAAACCTGAGCACTTAAGAAGAAGGTTTATATGCAAGCACACGGAGTCTGGGGAGCTGTGGAGCCCAAAGCAGTGGTGGAGGACAGGACATATAAGATAGCACTGACAGCTATCTACCAGGGTATACCGGAGGATGTTCTATTATCTTTGGCAGAGAAAAAAACAGCGAAGGAGGCGTGGAACGCCGTGAAGACTATGTGTTTGGGGGATAAACGTGTGAAGAAGGCGAGGGTTCAAACTCTCAAGGTTGAGTTTGAATCCTTAAGTATGAAGGAGAGTGAGTCTCTGGATAATTTTTTTATGAAGCTGAGTGGGCTAGCTACGAACATACGTGCTTTAGGTGAAGAAGTTAAAGAAGCATATGTTGTAAAAAAAACTTCTAAGAGCTGTTCCTACCAAGTTCTTGTAGATAGCATCAACTATCGAACAATTTGGGAACCTGGACACGATGACTCTTGAAGAAACAGTGGGATCATTGAAGGCACATGATGAGCGTTTACGAGGTCAAGGTGAAACTGGTGGAAGCAAATCTCAGTTACTCCTCACAGAGGAGGAGTGGTCAAAGCGAGAAAGAGAGGAGGGAAAACTGCTGTTAACAAGGGAAGAATGGTTGAAGAGGAGCAACAAATCCGGGTCGGATGCAACTACTAATCAACGTTTCAAAGGTAACAGAGATTTTGGTTGAGGCCCTCGTGACAAAAGTAAGGTAAGATGTTTTAGCTGTTTGGGTTATGGTCATTATGCTGCGGAGTGTAAAAGAACTAAGCGTGATAAAGAGGTCAAGGAAGAAGCCAATATTGCTCAAATGCAAGATGAAGAACCAGCGCTGTTGTTTACAGAGGGCTCGGAAGAGAATGACAGAGTAATGCTGATCAATGAATAAAAGGTGAAGCCCAGATTGAACTCAAACAATGGTGATGAACAGGGAAACTCAAATCTGTGGTACTTAGATAACGGTGCCAGTAATCATATGACTGGACAGTTGTCTAAGTTTCGAGAGCTAGATGAAAATGTGAATGGAAGTGTGAAATTTGGAGACAGATCAACCGTTCTTATAAAAGGAAAAGGAAGTATTGTTTTCAACTGCAAGAATGAAGAAGAAAGAATTTTGTGAGAGGTGTACTACATACCTACTCTCTGTAGCAACATAATCAGTCTTGGCCAATTATCTGAAGACGGGAACCAGGTTATCTTAAAAGGCGAGTACCTCCGGGTACATGACAGAAACATGAGGCTCATCATGAAGGTAAAACGATCACACAACAGACTTTACAAAATTATTATTGATAACAATACTGCAGGCTATTTAATGTCTAAATCAAACGAGAACTCTTGGTTGTGGCATGCCCGTCTTGGGCATGTCAATTTTAAGGCCATGACATTGATGCATTCGCATAAAATGGTTCATGTGTTGCCCGAAAATAAACTGTAAGGGGAGATTTGCTCTGGTTGTCTGATGTCAAAGCAAGTCAGAAAATCCTTTCCAACTAAGTAAAGCTACAATGCTGAGAAGGTGTTGGAACTGGTATACGGAGATTTGTGTGGTCCAATTACACCTGCAACCCTATCCAGCAACAAGTATTTCTTCTTAATGGTTGACGATTTCAACCGTGTCATGTGGGTTTACATGTTGAAAAGCAAAGATGAAGCACTGGAAGCCTTAAACGATTTCGAGCCTTGGTTGGAGATGGTGACAAGAAGAAAATAAAGAGTTTCAGAACCGACGGAGGAGGTGAATTCAACTCTAAATTGTTTAATGCCTACTGTGATGAAGCTGGAATTGCAAGGCAATTTACCGCTCTTTACTCTCCCCAACAAAACGGGGTAGTTGAGAGACGTAACAGGACGGTCGTGGAGATGACCAAAAGTTTTTTGAAAGAAAAGCAACTTCCACCATTTCTTTATGGTGAAACTATTCGACACTCGGTCTATGTGTTGAATCGGTTACCCACCAGGGCTGTCTCAGAGATGACTCCATTCGAGGCTTGGTCTGGAGACAAGCCAAACATCGCACATATACGAGTATTTGGCTGTTTGGCGTACATGAAACTCCCATCTGTTCATACAACAAAACTAAGTGACCAGAGTAAATCTATAATCAATCTCGGAAAAGAGCCAGGGACGAAGGCATACAGATTGTATGACCCTGAAAATAATTCTGTGCATATTAGTCGAGATGTGGTCTCTGAGGAAAACAAAAGTTGGGTTTGGAATGGCGAGGCAGATAAGCAAGATGCAACTCGAGGCACCTTCATTATGACAACTCTAGTTACAGAAGACACTCAGAGTGTGACTGAGGGGGATGAATTCAGTAGCCCACAACCATAAGAGTCTGTCAAGAGTAATGTTGAAGTTAGTCACACACCTTTGATGTCATCTAACACTTGCAGTTCTGATGTTTCTGGTGGAACAAACAGTGGAGCAAGCAGTGAACCTAGGCGTCACAGGTCCTTGATGGACATCTACAACACAACCGAAGAGATTGAGCTTGAAGACGATGAGTTTTTATTTGCAGGGGTGGACGAACCCACAAGATATGCTGCTGCATCGCATGATCCTAAGTGGAAACAAGCCATGAAAACAGAGATAAAAACTGTTGAAAAGAATAACACATGGAAGTTAGTCGAGTTGCCTCCTAATCAAAGGGCAATTGGACTAAAATGAGTGTATAAAATAAAGAGGGTCACTCAAGGAAAAATCATCAAGTACAAGGCCCAGATTGTTGCAAAAGGTTATGTTCAACAACAGGGAAAGGACTTTGAATAAATCTTCACGCCGGTCACACGTCTTGAAACAGTTAGACTTTTATTGGCTCTTGCTGCAAAAAATGGTTGGGAAGTTCACCATTTAGATGTAAAATCGGCTTTCTTGAACGGGGAGATCTAAGATTAGTTCTATGTCACGCAGCCCGAGGGATTTATCAAAGAAGGTCAGAAGCACCTCGTTTACAAATTGATAAAAGCTCTATATGGCTTACGACAAGCACCTCGTGCTTGGTATGAAAAATTAAACAAGTGTCTTGGAAAGCTGGGTTTTTCAAGGTGCCCTTATGAGCATGCAGTGTACATCAAGAAAGTGGGAGAAGAATTATTGATAATTGGAGTCTATGTGGACGATTTATTGGTGACTGGTACTAAACTTTCGATGATAGATGAATTCAAAAGTCATATGACTAACAGGTTCGATATGAGTAATCTGGGAAGGTTTTCATATTATTTAGGAATCGAGGTCGAACAAGGACTTGGTTACATCAAACTGAAGCAATCTGCCTATGCTAGAAAGGTGTTGGAGAAGGCAGCCATGTCCTAGTGCAATCCTACGAAATTCCCTATGAATCCTAAGGAAACTCTTATAGAGGATGAAGGTGGGAAACTTATTGACAGTACCCAGTTCAAATCTTTAGTTGGTGGCTTGCGTTACCTTGTTCACACAAGACCTGATATCACATATTCTGTGGGCATTGTAAGTAGATACATGGAGAAGTCAACTGTTCTGCACCAGAACGCTGCAAAATGTATTATACGATATGTTAAAGGTACACTCCATTTCGGAATAGTTTATACAAGAAACAATGGCAATAACATTTTGGCAGGTTACTCAGATAGCGATATGGCCGGTCATATTGATGATCGAAGAAGTACTGGAGGGATGGTTTTCTACCTAAATGAAATTCTAGTGACTTTTGTTTCTGAAAAACAAAGATGTATGGTGCTCTCTTCTTGTGAAGCAGAGTTTATGGCTGCCACCACAGTTGCCTATCAAGTTATTTGGCTAAGGAAGTTACTTGGGCAAATAACTGATAATTACATCGGACCAGTGCTGCTATTCATTGACAACAAGTCGGCAATTGACCTAGCTAAAAATCCATTTTTTCACGAAAGAAGCAAACATATTGATATTAGATACCACTTTATCCGTGAGTGCATTTTTACTCCCATGGAGCGTTAGGAGGCTTCACCAATGAAGAGTCTTCAATAAAATTTTACTCTCATAAAGCGTCAGGAGCCTTCACTAAAATTTTACAAGGAAGAGTCTTCAATAAAATTATTTCTTACCTGCAAAAATTCAACCAACGACAAAAATATATCAAGAAAGTTAGATTTTTACCTGAAAGGCGTGCCTTGGGAGATGGAGATAGAGATGCAGCTTCTCATAAAACTCAGCTGTCCAGGCCTTTTTCTGGGCTTATCCACTTGAAAATAGAATATTAGACCATCTTCAAATTGTAGGAAATTTTGTTATCTTCGCGTGAGCTGTAAAATCATCCAATTCTGACTTCTAAAACTCAAGTTACGACCGAAATAATGATTGTTGCGCAAACTCTCCCACAAATATGAATTTTCATATGATTCAAGCCAAAATAGGCTCAATTCTTTCATCCATCTATTGATCTTTAGATATTTGTCTTCATGTGATTTTCTATCTACAAAAATCCAATCAACAACAGAAAATATTAAAACATTAGAGTTTACCTGATAGATGGGTTTTGTGATATGGAGATGCAACTTCTGATAATTGTGTCCCATCTCTGCAAGTCTCCCTCTCCATGTGCTTGTTCTTCAATTAACCGTAACCTCCTCCCCATATATGGATTTCGTCTGAACGTTGTAAACCAATTACCAGCAGGTTTTCTAAACCGAGTACAATTACTTGATGAAAATTCGCAACTTTCTTTTCTCTCCAGTTTAGGACTGATACCAGATGGATTCTTCTTATTTTACCACATTTGAATTAAAGAGAATTCAATAAGTTTCGAGTGGGCTATAAAATCGTCCAAATCCGACTTCTAGAACTCAAGATATGACCCAAACAGTTTACGTATCGCATGTAGCACAATACATACGAATTTTTTCTATTTTGACTCCAAGCCATACTTAAGACCATATACTTCAAACCATGATGATAACCATAACCCATTGAGTGCCAACAACCCATACAAATCTTTCTCAATATCTTTTCTTTTGATGTCTCCCATGGCCGTCTGTGATGTCCACCATGAAAACTTTTAAAACCCTAGATTTGATGTAACATCTTTCCTCCCGAGATGTAGATTTTCCCCTCCTTCTAGCGCCAATTTATTGATGGAGGAATTTGGTAACAACAAAATTTGAGGTTCATCGCCATAATCAAGATCTAGGTGATGTTTTTTACTTGAAATGTCGTCGGAGTGTGGTGGTTGTTGAATATTGGGGGCTGAGATTGTTAGAGTTTTTTATTCGGTGAAGCTCTCAACGTCCAACTCCTAACAATGTGCCTACGTACCCCTATTTATAATAAAGGATCAAGCCCACGTAGTTTTTGCTGAAGTAGAGTCCCGATAGGAAAAAACAAGAGAAACCTACTTAAAAGAGGTCTCCACATTAAGGCTTGTTTGGGTAGGTCAAAGCCCAGTATAAGGCCCAAGGACTTCACGAATCTGACATTGACCCGGAAACCATGAGCTCTAGTCGGTCCACTAAAGCTATTTTCCGGATGTAGGACACGTCTTAAGCCCTAATGTAGGACACGTCCTAAGCCCCCAGACGAGGGCAACCCACTTGAGTACATGAAAAGGATCTTCCAAGATAAGGTTAGCAGTACATCATAACTCCCCTACGAAGGCAACCCGAGGATTATGGAGTTGTGGCCTTCAATTGGCATTGACAGACATAGATGACGGAGAACCTTCAAATTAATCCTGGAGGCACATGACCTTCAATAACAACAACAATAATCTAATCGAATAAATATAAATTCAGCCCAATAAATATTAGCCCATCACAAATAACACATGCTGAAATTTGGGCACAACAATTACTCTATTAAAAGAGTTGACATTGTACAATCAGTCAAATACAGAGTTTTAAATAACAAAATATTGCAACGCCTGAGCACATTATTTTGAAGTTATTTAAGTCTAGCTTTAGACTTTTTTTTGAAGGGGAATTAATTTAATAATGAAAAGCCATATGTCATCTACAAAAACAATCGAGTCGAACAAACATAAAACAGATCATATCGCTGATTAATCCAATCTTCTTGGAGATACAATTAAACAATTTGTTGAACTTAATATATATACATGTACTCGCTTCGCAACAACTAGTTTGAGCTATTGACCATAAATGCAATCCCGTAAAAACTTTTATCACTAAATCAAAACCTTAAAAATCCCGCAGATCTAACATCCCGGACATTAAATCACGTCAAAACCCACCAAAACTCTCACAAGGAGAGGCTTAACAAACCCAAATAAATTAGGAACAACTCTCACAAAAAAGAAATTTAATTAACAAAACAAAAAGTCTAAAAAGGCAAAAATCTTTGTCCAGTGAGAAAGATTATTGAAAAACAAAAATAAGACAAGAGAAAATAAGAGATTTGGGACTTTTCACCGGTGAAAACCGATGGAAGCCCCAGGACTATGTTTACTCTCAAGTCTTTAGACTTTTAATCCATACGTACATAGAAAAACTAGGATATAACTACAACATCCAAAACCAACTAAAATGTCTCTCAACTCTTTGAACCTAGTCCTCATATTCGGAGCAGTAATTCTCAGGACTTCCTCCTTAATTTACTCTTGGGTATCCAAATCACAAGCCCCGGCCAGAGTACAGGACTTCCTCCTTAATTTACTCTTGGATATCTGAGAAGGTGTTGGAACTGGTATACGGAGATTTGTGTGGTCCAATTACACCTGCAACCCTATCCAGCAACAAGTATTTCTTCTTAATGGTTGACGATTTCAACCGTGTCATGTGGGTTTACATGTTGAAAAGCAAAGATGAAGCACTGGAAGCCTTAAACGATTTCGAGCCTTGGTTGGAGATGGTGACAAGAAGAAAATAAAGAGTTTCAGAACCGACGGAGGAGGTGAATTCAACTCTAAATTGTTTAATGCCTACTGTGATGAAGCTAGAATTGCAAGGCAATTTACGGCTCCTTACTCTCCCCAACAAAACGGGGTAGTTGAGAGACGTAATAGGAAGGTCGTGGAGATGACCAAAAGTTTTTTGAAAGAAAAGCAACTTCCACCATTTCTTTATGGTGAAACTATTCGACACTCGGTCTATGTGTTGAATCGGTTACCCACCAGGGCTGTCTCAGAGATGACTCCATTCGAGGCTTGGTCTGGAGACAAGCCAAACATCGCACATATACGATTATTTGGCTGCTTGGCGTACATGAAACTCCCATCTGTTCATACAACAAAACTAAGTGACCGGAGTAAATCTGTAATCAATCTCGGAAAAGAGCCAGGGACGAAGGCATACAGATTGTATGACCCTGAAAATAATTCTGTGCATATTAGTCGAGATGTGGTCTCTGAGGAAAACAAAAGTTGGGTTTGGAATGGCGAGGCAGATAAGCAAGATGCAACTCGAGGCACCTTCATTATGACAACTCTAGTTACAGAAGACACTCAGAGTGTGACTGAGGGGGATGAATTCAGTAGCCCACAACCATACGAGTCTATCAAGAGTAATGTTGAAGTTAGTCACACACCTTTGATGTCATCTAACACTTGCAGTTCTGATGTTTCTGGTGGAACAAACAGTGGAGCAAGCTGAAAGTCATATGACTAGTCCTATTTGTAATAAGTAGATGACAACTCAACTCAGATAAGAAAGCGAAGTAAATAATAAATATTGAATATAGAGGAAGAATAAAAAGAAGCCAAGACATGACAAGACAAGACAGAAAGACCACTACAGAAAAAATGAGAATCAACATTGTAGTTAGTCATCCGTGAACCAAACCAGTGCACAGGGTGTCAACAATGTCAGTGAAGATTCGTCATCAAAAAGTTCAAGTGGTTAAAAAGAATGACAGAAGACAGAAGTTGGAATCTCAAAGGGATACAGGTTTGTTTGGAATGCAGTGTACAAGAGTCAGAATCCAAGATTGAATATTTGACTGGGTACATGCAGTGGTGAAAAGAAGTATTGGCTAGTTTAAAGAGTCAAATTATTTAAGGAATAGAGGTACTTCTAATTGCAACTGTAGATACAGCTAAACAGGCCTGATGGTACAGACTTTAAGACAAGACGGAAAAAGTATTGACATGGAAGAAATGCAGAGTCATATATTCTTAAAAGTGGAACCCCGGTTGGAATTGATTTATCATTTCCAAGTCAAAAGGAGTTCGGTTCCAGACGATCAGGAGACCGCAGCTTAGAGCGTAAAGATTTATTTAATTAATAAATATTTTATTTATTTAGTAAATTATATTTATAAATATCTAAATAATATTAGATATTTATTTTTATAATTTTTGAATTAAATTTATTATTTATTAATTAAAGATTATAAGTTGTGCGGGTCTAAAAGCATTTCTACGGGGCTAATCAAAGAAACCTACGACAATGAGAAATGGAAGGGGCAGGTGATTAATGTTGTTTGAATAAGCCAATAGAAGCTTGCCACGTGTCCATTCAAAGAAAAAGGAATGATTAGTTGCTGTTGATCAAGAAAGTCATACCGAACAATTCAAATAAAGTCATACCGAGAGAATTGATTCAAAGGTCATACCGAGCAGAATAAAAAATGTCATACCGAGCAGAATTTCTAAAAGTCATGCTGAAATGATTTTATTTAATTAAAATAAGTCATACCGATTTTTTTAATTAAATAAAATCCGAATATGACTTAAAAAAAGGTCATAACGAATTTTCAGAAAGTCATACCGAATTTCTGAAAGGTCATACCGAGTGAAAAAAGTCATACCCAGCTATTTCAAATGTCATACAAGGGTTAATTTCATTAAATAAAGTCATAGTGAAAAAGGTCGTACAAGCTTAGAATTCCTCTATAAATATGAGGCCTTTGCTTCATAATTTAGAAGTAGAAAAACAGCAAATTCAGCAATTTGTCTACAACATCATATTCACAGAGTTTCTGTGCTGGTTTGAGTTTAATTCCTTAAGTAGAACAATTCATGTCAAATTTGTTCTAGGAATTAAATATTTATTCTACCGTATATTGTAACACCCTTTCAAGTTTTAATACACGTATTTAACTTGAATCTTGTTTACTTACTTGTTAATTTCTATATCTTAATTGTTATATCATAAAAATAGAAAGCTAGTAAGTCAGCCTCCCAAACACTACAAGGACTCTAACCCTCAGCTAAAACAATAATTTAATTCCGCAAATTCTGAAAAGAATTTTAAATTGTTGTGAGTATCGCATTCAACCCCCCTTCTACGATACTTCCGGGACTCAACAATTGGTATCAGAGCCAGGTTGATTGATATACAAATCAAGATCCGCAGTCCAGTGAAGCTCAGGGTACCGAAGTTGTTTGAACTCTGAATGTCTAGAGGCCATGTTAAATAATTTTATTTTATAAATTTAAATTTAGATAAATTTATTTTATAAATTTTATTTAAAATAAATTTATTTTGTGAATTTAATTTAAATGAGTTTATTATTTAAACTTGAAAAAGTTTCTTTTATAAACTTAATTTAAATAAGTTTACTTTATAAATTTTAATTTAAATAAATTTATTCTTTAAATTTAAATAGATTTCCTTTTATAATTTAAATTTATTTAGATAATTTTATTTTATAAATTTAACTTTAGATAAATTTATTTTATAAATGTTATTTAAAATAAATTTATTTTGTGAATTTAATTTAAATGAGTTTATTATTTAAACTTGAAAAAGTTTGTTTTATAAACTTAATTTAAATATGTTTACTTTATAAATTTTAATTTAAATAAATTTATTCTTTAAATTTAAATAGACTTACTTTTTTAATTTAAATTTATTTAGATAATTTTATTTTATAAATTTAAATTTAGATAAATTTATTTTATAAATGTTATTTAAAATAAATTTATTTTGTGAATTTAATTTAAATGAGTTTATTATTGAAACTTGAAAAAGTTTCTTTTATAAATTTAATTTAAATAAGTTTACTTTATAAATTTTAATTTAAATAAATTTATTCTTTAAATTTAAATAGATTTCCTTTTATAATTTAAATTTATTCAGATAATTTTATTTTATTAATTTAAATTTAGATAAATTTATTTTATAAATATTATTTAAAATAAATTTATTTTGTGAATTTAATTTAAATGAGTTTATTATTTAAACTTGAAAAAGGTTTATTTTATAAACTTAATTTAAATGAATTTGTTTTATAAATTTAATTTAAGTAAATTTATTAGTTAAATTTATATAGATTTAATTTATAATCTAAAGATATTAAAACTTGGTCCATTTTTCCAAAAGGGTTTGTACTTGGAAAAGGTTATGTTCAACAACAGAGAAAGGACTTTGAATAAATCTTCACGCCGGTCACACGTCTTGAAACAGTCAGACTTTTATTCGTTCTTGCTGCAAAAAATGGTTGGGAAGTTCACCACTTAGATGTAAAATGAATGGGGAGATCTAAGAGGAGTTCTATGTCACGCAGCCCGAGGGATTTATCAAAGAAGGTCAGAAGCACCTCGTTTACAAATTGATAAAAGCTCTATATGGCTTACGACAAGCACCTCGTGCTTGGTATGAAAAATTAAACAAGTGTCTTGGAAAGCTGGGTTTTTCAAGGTGCCCTTATGAGCATGCAGTGTACATCAAGAAAGTGGGAGAAGAATTATTGATAATTGGAGTCTATGTGGACGATTTATTGGTGACTGGTACTAAACTTTCGATGATAGATGAATTCAAAAGTCATATGACTAACATGTTCGATATGAGTAATCTGGGAAGGTTTTCATATTATTTAGGAATCGAGGTCGAACAAGGACTTGGTTACATCAAACTGAAGCAATCTGCCTATGCTAGAAAGGTGTTGGAGAAGGCAGCCATGTCCTAGTGCAACCCTACGAAATTCCCTATGAATCCTAAGGAAACTCTTATAGAGGATGAAGGTGGGAAACTTATTGACAATACCCAGTTCAAATCTTTAGTTGGTGGCTTGCGTTACCTTGTTCACACAAGACCTGATATCACATATTCTGTGGGCATTGTAAGTAGATACATGGAGAAGTCAACTGTTCTGCACCAGAACGCTGCAAAATGTATTATACGATATGTTAAATAAAATTTCTGTACATCACTAACCTTCAGACACTAGCCAGGGGCACTGCCCTCGGACCCCCGTCAATACCAAAAATCATAATATACTCAAACAAGCATGCAATTCGCACTCTCTCGACTTGTTCGATGAAATTTTAAAATCATATTGATCAACTAGTCAATCCAATTACACTAAAATATCTAATAATCCTCCCTCATTTTAGCGTAATCCATGATTAGCTAAAATAAAATCACAAGAAACAACAAACTTATGCATAAATGAAATATCATGACGACTGAATTTCATATTAGTATATTACACATTCCAAATATTCGAATATCAAGGTGTCACAAATGATTGAACCTCTATTATTCATAATGAATACATGAAGATAATATACACATAAATTTACATTCTCAAATATTCTTAATTTACACTATCTTTTACTAGCCTTGTGTCCTAATCCTTCATAAGCATAATAAAGCCAAGTCATAGCTTCTTGAAGTGGCTAAACTTCATGCTCAAATATGTAGCTCTTTTATTCTCACACCTGCATATATAATTTTTCAAAAGAACTATTAAGAAGATAAACTTCAAGAATAATAACTTGCAAGTCTGAACACATACCTTGGGATGATACTATTATTGTGTTCCAATCTCTAGATGTTAAGCTTTCCACATTGAATTCAGTACCTAATGCCAAAATAGATGGGAATTGGGTATCTCAACATTAGAAATTTTTAATGGACTTCAATCCCACCCCTACAGCCAATTTGTACACAAGATCTCTTCTCAACCCTTCGGTTAAATGACCGGATAAATTATGTTGATTTCTAATAAACTCCATTGATATAACACCATGCGTGATAAGCTCACGAATCATGCTGTGTCTAACACCCAACTGTCTAGACTTGCCTTTGTACACTTGTCTATAAGTATTGGCCATGGAAGACTCACTATCACATTTGATAGATATGAGTGTTATCGGTTTAGGTCGTAATGAAATTTCATATATCAGATTTCTTAGCCATTCAGCCTCTTCACCAGCTGCCGATAACGCCACAAATTCAGATTCATTTGTACACTTGTCTATAAGTATTGGCTATAGCAGACTCACTATCACATCTGATAGATATGGGTGATATCAGTTTAGGCCATAATGAAATTTCATATATCAGATTTCTTAGCCATTCAGCTTATTCACCAGTTGCCGATAACGCCACAAACTCAGATTCCATTATTGAGTCAGTAATGCAAGTTTGTTTCTTTGATGGCCAAAAGATAGCACCTCCCCCAAGAAGGAATACCCATCCAGTTGTAGAAAAATGATCTTCCTTATTGCAAATCCAACTTGCATCTGAATGACCTTTGAAAATCGAAGGAAATCCAGTATAAGTCAAACCATAATCCATGGTTCCTTTTAACTACTTGAACACTCGATTTAAAGCTTGCCAATGATACTGCAAGTTGAGATACTGCAACTCCTTTATTAGGTAGGAGCTTAATACTAGGATCAATAGGAGTGCTAACTGGAGAACAATCTTTAAAATTAAATCTATTCAGAATCTTCTCAATATAATGAGATTGAGAAATTGAAATATTATTGTTCTCACGCTTGATCCTTATACCAAGAATCACCTCAGCCTCCCCAAGTCTTTCATGTCAAAGTTAGATGACAAGAATTTTTTGGTTTTATCTACTTGATTTTGGTCAGTACTAAAAATCAACATATCGTCCACATATAAGCAAATTATAACTCCTTTTCAGAAGCATCAAACTTGCTATATACACATTTGTCTGCTTGGTTAAGAAGAAAACTTTTAAATAGAACCACATTATCAAATTTTTGATGCCAATCTTTTGGTGCTTGTTTCAGACCATACAATGATTTCTTAAACTTAAACACCTTGTTCTCACTACCAGGCATAACAAACCCTTCTAGTTGTTTCATATAAATCTCCTCATCTAATTCACCATTCAAGAATGCAATTTTCACATCCATCTGATGAATTACAAGGTTGTGTATAGATGCAAGTGCTATCGACAACCTGATAATAGAAGTCCTAGCAACAGGAGCATAAGTATCAAAGTAATCAATCCCTTCTTTTTGCCTAAAGCCTTGTATAACCAATCTGGCTTTAAATTTATCTATGGTACCGTCCACTTTCATTTTTCTTTTAAAGATCCATCTGTTTCCTAATGCTTTACAAGCAGGAGGTAGATCACTCTATTCCTATGTATTATTATTCATGATAGAATCCATCTCATCCTGAATAGCTTCTTTCCAGAATGCAACATCCCTTGATGTCAATGCTTTGTTAAATGTTTTTGGATCCTCCTCAATTGAAGGACAAAATAGGAATAAGACGAAACAGCTTGACTAGGTTGACTTCTGGATACCGCTTCTGTAGTCTTCTTTCCTTAGCCAATTTCGAATCTATTAAGCCTTTCATAACATTTCTTCCACTGCAACCAAGTCAAATAAATATTTCCTTGTTAATTTGACCTTGATTTATTCTGGGCTTAATCACATACCACTTTGGTTACTCATCTCAGTATCTGGTCAATTCTTCTGAATCAATGATGCAGTTCTCAATTTCTTTTGTGCTGTCGATTGGTGCAACTGGTCTGGTTCACAACCGACTAGCAAGATCTTGATCTTCACATATTCTTTGCTATACAATTGACCTGTTCCATCATGTTAAGAAGTGCTTCTTAAATTTCACTAGAATCTTCTGCTTTCTCTGTAGTAAAACCTTCTTCATCTTCAGAACCTTTGAAACACTTTAACTTTATTCTTCACTGAGGCTTGAACATGTTAATGAACTTCTTTCAGTGATCTTCAATGTCTTCAAAGCTTCCTCTAATATTTTGGTTTTTCGTATTCAACTTATAAACGATTTGCAGTCAATTCCGTGCTTTACTTTAATATAAGTTACCGACTTGTAGTGTTGAGTTAGTACCTCGGTTACATGTTACTTTACGTTACATTTTGCTTTACAGCAGCAATAATCACAGGTAAAGTAGATGATTCCCCAAGAGAAGCATACCTTAAGTGATTAGGCAATGGTTTGAGCTCTAGCTTTGGTGCTTCCTCGATAGATGGTTTCAACCGCTGATGTGATTCTCTTAATTCAGATAAACCCAACGATTCTGGTTTCTCAAACTTTTGTTGCCAAGGAGAAGCATTCAGAGACTGTACCTGTTCTTCAACCTCATCCTCTTCAATTGTAAAGTCCCCACTTAAAGCCTTTTCCAGTGTATCATTCATAAGCATGTGTTCAATTTTTACTTGCACAGCAGATTCCACTACATCTACTATAAAGCATTGATCTTCTTCTGTTGGAAATTGCATTGCTTTGAACACATTGAATGTGACATTCTGATCGTGCACTCTCATGGTGAGTTCTCCCTTCTGTACGTCAATCAATGTCTTTCCCGTTGCCAAGAACGGTCTACCAAGAATGATAGGGATTTTCTTGTCTTCTTCAAAATCAAGGATGACAAAATCTGCTGGAAAGATTAGCTTGTCGACTTTCACCAAAACATCTTCGACAATTCCTCGCGGATAAGTGATTGAACGATCCGCCAACTGCAGTGACATGTTAGTCAGCTTTGGCTCAGGAAGGCCAAGTTGTAAGAATATAGAGTATGGCATGAGGTTGATGCTTGCTCCCAAATCGCACAAACATTTGTCGAACGACAAATTCCCAATTATGCATGGTATAGTGAAACTACCAGGATCCTTTAACTTTGGTGGTAACTTCTGCTGCAATACTGCACTACACTCTTCCGTCAAGGCAACATTGTTTAACTCTTCTAGCTTCAATTTCCTAGATAGAATGCCTTTCATGAATTTGGCGTAGCTTGGCATTTGTTCCAGCGCTTCAGCAAAAGGTAAGTTGATGTGTAGTTTCTTAAAAACTTCCAAGAATTTAGCAAACTGTTTATCTGATTTCTGCTTCTGAAGCCTTTTAGGGAATGGTGGAGGAGGAAATACTTCCTTGTGAACACTGTCTGTCTCTGAACTGCTTTTCTCCTATGAATCATTCATTTTTTTCTTAATCGGCTCCTCCTGCGTATCTTTTTCTGCAGAAAATCCCCTTCCAGCAGTAAGGTGAGTCGCGCCCGCGCCTGAGGAAGCGCGCCCGCCCTTCACCTCCTGCTCAGAATGCTAACGTTCTTCGTTTTATAGAATTTCGGCCTCCTGATTATTCGTAACCCTTCCAGAACGCAATGTAATAGCGTGTATTTGTTCCTTGCTTTCTTTCTTGCCTGGGTTAGCCTCTGTGTCACTTGGTAATTGTCCTTGAGGTCTGTTTAGAAGAGCATTTGCTAGTTGACCAATTTGATTTTCCAATGTTTTCAGTGTCACAGCTTGACTTTTATACATCATTCTCAGTTCCTCCATCTCTGACTTTTCATTTGAATGCCCTTGTCCTCCTTGAGGTTGTTGATGGAAACCAGGAGGGTTGTATGATTGTCTTGGTGCATAAGATTGTTGAGGAACAGAATTGTTGAAAGGCCTTGTTCTGAATTGCTGACCCTGCGATGGTTGTGGTATGGCATTCTGATTGTTGCTCCAACTGAAGTTAGGATGATTCCTGTTGTTGGGGTAATATGTATTAGGTGCCGGTTGTGTAGGCTTCTGAAAGTTACTGACAAAATACGCTGAATCGCTAGAAATAGCACACTGAGTTGTATCATGAGCACCTGCACATAGATAACAAACCATAGCGACTTGCTGAATTCCTGCCTTGGATAATGCGTCCACCTTTATAGATAACGCCTGTAGTTGAGCTGTTATAGCCGTGGCAGCGTCCACTTCAAAAACACCTGCAGTTTTACTCTGCGGCAATCGCTGAGTAGGATTCTGATACTCGTTAGCAGCCATCATTTCAATCAAGTCATAAGCTTCTTCATAGCTCTTGGCCCAAAGAGCTCCTCCAGATGCTGCATCAAGCATAGGTCGTGAATGATTCAATCCATTATAGAAACCGTTAATGACCATCCAATCTGGCATCCCATGATGGGGACACTTTCGAAGCATCTCTTTATACCTTTCCCAAGCTTCACACAACGTTTCTCCAGAATGTTGATTGAACTGTGTAAGAGCATTCCTCATGGCTGCCGTCTTAGCCATAGGAAAGAATTTAGTCATAAACTTTTGTGCGAGATCCTCCCAAGTAGTTATAGAACCTGCTAGCAGTGAATGCAACCAGCTCTTTGCCTTGTCTCGTAGAGAGAATGGGAACAGCCTTAGTTTTATAGCATCTTCAGAAACCCCGTAGGTTTTAAAGGTATCACAGATCTCGATGAAGTCTCTGATATGCATATTAGGGTCCTCAGCAGGTGAACCCCCAAACTGCACAGAATTCTGAACCATTTGAATTGTGCCCGGCTTGATTTCGAAATTATTAGCTGCAATAGCCGGCCTAACAATGCTTGAGTGAATGTCATTGATCTTCGGTTGAGAGTAATCCTTAAGAGCTTTCACTAGATCCCCCATTACTATTTCTGGTTCAATTTCTGGAACTGCAATTCCCTCTTCTTCGTCTAAGTGTTCTTCCAGTTTTTCCTTACTCGATTGAGAACGAGTACGCATACACGATCAATTACCTGAATTCACGTAGCAAACAAGAACGATTAGTAACAAATCTCAGTCAGTGATATCTAACGACCACTGATGATAAGCACATTAACTAAACAAAACAATGAACCGAGTCCCCGGCAGTGGCGCCAAAAACTTGTTCACACTTTATTCACGCAAGAGAACGTGGTCACAAGTAATACAGTAATAAGTAGGATTCGTTCCCACAGAGACTCGACTTGCTTACGTTTAGTTCACTTATACACCAGAGTATGATTAAGTTTCACTGCTAAGAAAATAACAATTGGCGTTTTGATTACACTACTAATTAAAACTTAACGAATTACTTATATATAATAAACATGGGATTTTAACTTCATAATCTATCTCATCTAGAATCTTATGCCTTTTCAACCTAGCATGTGAAAGTGATGATAACTGATCAGACCCTCTAAACTGATAAACGCCAACTTTCGTTGTACGCATACCATCCTACTGAACATCCACAATTGATAGAAGTCAAATAGTCAACCACTACGATTAGTCTCTATATGTCTATAGAGATTGAAAACATAATGGCTTAAGCACAAGTATCCATAAAATCACATAGTCAGTGCAAGACGGTTAGAATTACACCCCAAATTAATACATGCTCTTATCATGCAAAAACCTATGCTAGCATGGCATGTTCTAAACCCTAGATCCACTTTCGCATTCACAAGGGTTCAACAAACAATCATAAATGTTCACGACGCATTTACAACGAATAAGCTTAACCATACTAGGATATCCATAACAATCACACACTTTGGCATAAAGACAATCAATATCTAGAATCGATAGAAAAATCCATTAAAACCCCATGACAGCGTTTAGCCCATAATTGGACTAGCCGACATCATGGGTTCAATTGAAAACATAGTAGAAACCCAATTAAACATAAAAGACTGATATTAATTGCAAGAGTAAAAGAAACAACCGATAATCTACGTGATAAAAATTACAAAAGAAAATAGCTTGACGGCTCCAAAGTACTACTACTTATGTTTTGATAATGACCTAGATAATCCATAATAAAAATAACCCTGATGTTTTTATACTAGGTTACATAAAAACCAAAAATCCACGGGCCTGCTTCTAACTGGGCCTTAAAAGCTAAACAACTGCAAAATAAAAATTCTGCTTTCGACAGGGCGCGGGCGCGCTTGAGGAAGGGTGACCGCCCTTGAACTTTCCTTGCTGCAGCGCGGGCGCGCTTGAAGGAGCGTGGGCGCGCCTGCAGCTTCTGTCCAACAACTGCTTTTCTTGTGCGTTGCTCTTTTAACGACTCGTCTTTCCCTCTCTTGATCTCAACTCCAGTCCTGATCTTCCTCATTTGAAATCCCAGCTCATATACCACCAAATTATGCAATTATTCAACAATTCTGCTACGAACGGCAATCTGCACACCAAAGACATAAAACACATCAAAAGACACTACATACTTGGGCACAAGCGATCAATTTAAATCGAATTGGAACGTATATAGTGGACAAAAAGTCCACTAACAACATACCCAAACGATTTTTAGTTCCCAACATGATAATTTATGACGACACGACGGATCTTCAAGAACACATTGCTCAATACAAGCAGAGAATATTTACAGTGCCTATACCAAAGGAGTTGAGAGAACTGTGCATGTGTAAGGGGTTCGGTTCGATGCTTTCAGGTCCAACACTGCAGTGGTTCGTGGGCCTGTCCAACAAAAGCATATGCTCTTTTGCTGATTTAGTCAATGCCTTTAACTTACAGTTTGCGTCCATCACACAATTTGAGAAGACGACTAGTGACTTGTATTGTGTCGTCCAAAGGTACAGGGAACCACTGAGAGACTACTTGACAAGATTTAACAATGAAGAGGTGGCGATTACCAACTGTCACATACCAACGGCTATTGAGACCTTCCGTCAAGGACTGATTAAGGACTCTCCTCTATACGACGAATTGACCAAGTATCCATGCAGGATAATGGACGATGTCCAAGCCAAAGCCATGTCATATGTCAGATTGGAGGAAGACAAACGGGAGGATGAGACGACAATTCATAAAATAAGATACTATAAGCCATATTCTAGGAGTGGACGAGTAGAGAAGAGTGCCCCTGGCCGCACTTAATTGACGTCATCACTAGACGGGGGAATCCATGCTGTCAACATTCGACAACAACAATCGACATGAACATTCGAGAGGAACACTTGACAGGACCACTTGACATACAACAGGACCCGATGGACATAATATGCATACCATCAATTCGTTGCCTTGCAAAGGGTATGAGCAATATTCAGTCAACTCAATTAGTCTAACATCTCATTTATACGCGTCCTGTGGCCTACGATAGAAGAAGAATACGTATTGACACTAGGCAATACAACACTTACTGACCTGGGGAAAACGTGTTGGATACAAGCATTTACAGACTACTTGTCCGACGACATCTAACATGTCGGACGACATCTAGCCTATTCGACGACATCTACATGTCGGACGACATCTAACATGTCGAAAACATAACATCTACATTTATTTTTTTAATCCTCGTATGTAGACACAACGACAAGGGGCAACATCCCTCGATATTATGCGTCAATTACAACATTAACAATTAATGAGGACAATGCCCAAAACATCAACATGACAGACGCTAGTTTCTCTAGTGTGTGGGACATATGTAGTCCTACTAACAGAAGTAATGACACCAACAATTTGTTATGGCCTCCTGACAAGTAATGTCAACAATGACGAACTTGTTCATGACTAGGACACTGTCGACGAGCTACACGACATGACCTGGACACTATCGACGAACTGCACGATATGAACAAAATTACAATGATGTTGTACCAATAAAAAGTGGTCGACAGTTATGACAACACTGTGTACATCACGAAATTTCATGTGGGAGACCTCGTCTTGAGGAAGGTCTTTATAAATACTGTTGACGTCAATGCCGAAAAGTTTGTTGACATGTAAAGACCTTTCTTAAGTAACATCGTCGCTGGACGAGGGGCATACATGCCGTCAACACTTGACGGACACCAATTTTAATGAGTTGGAATACAATTCATTTGACAGCATACCACAAGTAATTTCTTATCTGTCTCTTAAATGTTTTACTTGTCAATACATTATTATGTTAGTACGTCCGCTATGTGGATGGATTAATTCTTTGTTTTGACTTGACACACGTGTAATGTGTTAATACTTATTGCATGAATAATATGTATGATGCCTTATATGAATTTATATGCCCAACTTGCTTATAAGCTACATGATTTATCCATGCAATATAGTAAAACATGCATGCCGTTTGTTTCTTGTTAATCTACTCAACATATCTTTGATGTTTAAGTTTTTCTTTACTTAGCACACTTGTATTACTATAAATACATTATGATTCTACAATACATGACCATTACAATTACGTGATAACTAGGGACATAGTATCCTGACTTTATCTATTATTGGGCTGATCACCCATGATGAATAAAAACTAAAGGCCCCGTCCTTTAACTACGAAACCAACAAAATGAGAAACAAAATTAATTACTATTAAGTAATAATTTTCTGCATTCTCCATATTAAAACCAAAAACTATGAAAAATAAGTTAGTTTCAAGATGGGGAAGGCCTCTTAACGTCGTGCATGCACCTACGTAAGAAAAACGATATCGACGACCGATGCAATGAATTGACGAATCAACGAATCGACAAGAAAAATGACCTCACGAATATAAGATTATATAATCACACATCTACATAATTAAATTCTTTGACAGATTTACATAAATGAGATTGTAACAAAAGTTACAAATAACCTGACATTGTATATATTTTTTTTACATATATACGAGTTTTAAAGAATTCATCCACAAGTTGAAACAATTATAACTTACAAGCTATGCTTATGAATCAAGTATTATGATCGTGGCTCATGTGTCACATGAGATTGGCCTTCCAACATCTTTGACATTATGACATCAAGGCTTAATAATCCCTTGTTAATAATTGTGCTCTAGAGACAATACTTTTTATATTTTAAGAAAAATATTTATTATTAAGGATTATGTTTTATTGATTATTATTTATTTATTAGGTTTTATTTACTGCGTAATAAATTGAAAGCATAATAAATGTCCTTGAAATTTTGATACGTATTATATATCTATAAGTATGTGACTTAAAAATGAGATTATATGAATAGTATCTTATTCCTAAAATTCCCTAGTCGAGTATTATTATTTAAGGACAATAATAATGCACAAAGACTGGTATGTTTCTTGATAGATGACCACATCTCATTGGTCATAGGTATGGTGATACTAAAGTCAAAAACATAAGTGCATGTATCAATGCATGGCACTGGAAAGTCCCGCCGTGAGATTCTACATGTTAAATAAGTGTCATAAGTAATTCTCACTGTGATAATGGTGTAATGATCCTTAGACCTGAAATCATTATATTTCTATACGAGAATTAATATATTTTGATTACATTAAAAGTTACATTTGACCGGGTGATGATAAAAGTGGACATTGAGTATATTATGAATCGTATGAGAAATATGAATGATCTAGATGGATTAAATCCTCCTAATTTTAGGAGTGATATTATTGACCTCTTATTTGAGTGAGACTATGAAATGCACAGTCGTGCTCAAATGTTGATTTGATTTTAATAGTCTACTCATCGATCAAGAAAATAAAGATTAAATTATGAAGAGGATGACACGAGACATGCCTTGAGTTTAATCTATAATATCAAGATTAAAGGGATTATATTACATGGAACATTATTCACGAAAGGCTTAATCGAATCACCGATTTATTATTATTACTTGGGTAGCAATGATGTATTACTAGATACCACTCATTGTTTACAATTTTAATTAGATATTAAAATTATTGTCAACGTAATAATAACCTACAGGGTCACACACAAAGAACGCTTGAAGGAGAAATAATTTAAATTGTGAATTTAAATTAAATAAGTAATTTATTTTATTTATGATATTAATTAAGTATGACTTAATTAATTATATAAATAGAATAAATGAATTATTTAAACTAATTCCAAAATTAATAATTAATTAATTAAGTGAGACTAAATTAAATAATTTAGAATTTTGGATTAGTATTAATTATAATTGGATTATAATTAGAAAACTTATTCCTCTCTCTATATAATTTCTTTATGGGCTGATTTAATAAAAGAGAAATATTTTTACTAAAACCCTAGCCGTTTTGAGAAAAGAGGAAGATAGAGAGAGAGAAGCAGTTTTCGGGTGCTAGTACACATCAATCATTCATGAAAAGTATTTGTGTGGATACCGTAGAGCGTAGATCGCGAGAGCGGGATAAGTGGTGATTAAACAAGTTTTGGACCTCCATTAATCTTCCATTAATGAACTGTTAAAGCTTCTAAAGGTATTTATTCTTTATCTCCGAATTAAATCTTTTGTTTTCGCATGGATCCTGCGGAGGGTTTCACTATTTTGATTTATTTTTTCGCGTTTATTCCGCTGCGTTTGTGCCTCGAAACCCTTCAATGGCATCAAAGTTACTTGTGAAACGTTTTAATTCGGTTATGTGCTTAATAGTTTTCGATATGTAAGCATGTATGCGATCTATCATGATTTTGTATTGATACAATATGTATATATTTTTATATATTATGAATATATGATATTCATATGATGTATAATCATGTGATGATTGTGTGTATTGATGTATGTGTTAGTAATTGTGCGCTAGAGACAATACTTTTTATATTTTAAGGAAAATATTTATTATTAAGGATTATGTTTTATTGATTATTATTGATTTATTATGTTTTATTTACTGGGTAATAAATTGAAAACATAATAAATGTCCTTGGAATTTTGATACGTATTATATATATATATCTTTAAGTATGTGACTTAAAAATGAGATTATATGAATAGTATCTTATTCCTAAAATTCCCTAGTCGAGTATTATTATTTAAGGACAATAATAATGCACAAAGACTAGTATGTTTCTTGGCAGATGACTACATCTCATTGGTTATAGGTATGGTGATACTAAAGTCAAGGACATAAGTGCATGTCTCAATGCATGGCACTGGAATGACCCGCCGTGAGATTCTACATGTTAAATAAGTGTCATAAGTAATTCTCACTGTGATAATGGTGTAATGATCCTTAGACCTAAAATCATTATATTTCTATACGAAAATTATTATACTTTGATTACATTAAAAGTTACCTTTGACCGGGTGATGATAAAAGTGGACATTGGGTATATTATGAATCGTATGAGAAATATGAATGATCTAGATGGGATTTAATCCTCCTAATTTTAGGAGTGATATTATTGGCCTCTTGTTTGAGTGAGACTATGAAATGCACGACCGTGCTCAAATGTTGATTTGATTTTAATAGTCTACTCATTGATCAAGAAAATAAAGATTAAATTATGAAGAGGATGACACGAGACATGCCTTGAGTTTAATCTATAATATCAAAATTAAAGGGATTATATTACATGGAACATTATTCACGAAAGGCTTAATCGAATCACCGATTTATTATTATTACTTGGGTAGCAATGATGTATTACTAGATGTCGTTCATTGTTTATAATTTTAATTAGATATTAAAATTGTTGCCAACATAATAATAACCTATAGGGTCACACACAAAGAACGCTTGAAGGAGAAATAATTTAAATTATGAATTTAAATTAAATAAGTAATTTATTTTATTTATGATATTAATTAAGTATGACTTAATTAATTATATAAATAGAATAAATGAATTATTTAAACTAATTATAAAATTAATAATTAATTAATTAAGTGAGACTTAATTAAATAATTTAGAATTTTGGATTAGTATTAATTATAATTGGATTATAATAAGAAAACTTATTCCTCTCTCTATATAATCTCTTTATGGGCTGATTTAATAAAAGAGAAATATTTTTACTAAAACCCTAGCCGTTTTGAGAAAAGAGGAAGATAGAGAGAGAGAAGCAGTTTTCGAGTGCTAGTACACATCAATCCTTCATGAAAAGTGTTCGTGTGGATACCGTAGAACGTAGATCGCGAGAGCGAGATAATTGGTGATTGAACAAGCTTTGGACCTCCATTAATCTTCCATTAATGAACTGTTAAAGCTTCTAAAGGTATTTATTCTTTATCTCCGAATTAAATCTTTTGTTGTCGCATGGATCCTGCGAAGGGTTTCGCTATTTTGATTTATTTTTTCTCGTTTATTCCGCTGCGTTTGTGCCTCGAAACCCTTCAATGGCATCAGAGCTACTTGCGAAACGTTTTAATTCGATTATGTGCTTAATAGTTTTCGATATGTAAGCATGTATGCGATCTATCATGATTTTGTATTGATACAATATGTATATGTTTTATATATTATGTATATATGATATTCATATGTTGTATAATCATGTGATGATTGTGTGTATTGATGTATGTATATGGTACATGGTTGTTCTTATTGATGAGAATCGTATTCGATACGAATTCTGAAACGGCTGTCGTAGATTTTCTGAAATCTGTGTCCGTTGTCCGATTTTCGCAAACGATATGTGTTTTCTGACTGGAATCGGGTCACTGAGAAATACTGACAAAGTCAGGTCTGCGTATGTAAGCCATTATATGTCATTACAGGCCCCAAAACGGTGATTTATTATTTTCTGAAAATTATTTGATTTTCTAAAATTTTGAGTATATGTATATATATTATGAATATATGATATTCATGTGATGTATGATCATGTGATGATTGTATGTATCACTGTGTATGTATATATGATATATTCTTGTTCTTGTTATGGAGATTGTATATGGTACGATTTCCGAAACACCGTCAGATTTGGTGAAATCTGATTGCCGAATCCGATTTTCGCAAACGATATGTGTTTTCTGACTGGAATCGGGCCAATGAACAAAACTGATAGAAATTCTATCACCGACAGGTCTGTAAGGCGTTTGACATCATTAAGAGCCTCGAAACAACGATTTATTGCCTTCAGAAATCTGTTTTTAATTTTCTGAAATTTCAAAATTTGTTATATATGATTATATGATATGTTTATATAATATGAGATATATTATATGTGTTATGTGATAGCATGGTGGATGGTTATGGCCTAAAGACCCATAGTATAGTGGTTTTTATTTATGGTTTTGGTTTCTAAATACGACTTGCATGTCGTTTATTCATTGTAATTTAATTATCTCGAATGTAACTCGAGTTCTTCTTGTAATTTCGTTAGAGTAGTTTTATTTTTATTATTCAATATAATTATCAATGAAGACTTGCAAGCAAGGAGGCGGTCCAAAAGGGGATGATGGAGCAGTGAAGAAAGAAGACATGTAATAGATGGTATTTTTAAAACCACCATAGACTGACCTTGATATTTCCATTAGCTTGGAAAGATCACATAGGATGGGGTCATAACCAAACACGTTTAATTTACGCACATTACATATATGTATATGATTGCATGTGTTAGTATGTATGCGTAGATATAATCGAGATGCATGCTTAATATTGATTAATCATGTATGTATTAGATACGACACTCATGCCATGTTTGCTTAAGAAAGATAAAATCTGTAACGATTCAAGATTTTAAAATTGAACAAACGATCATGTGATTCTTGTGTTTATGAACACGGTATTAAATATGAATTTTCTTTTACTGATATGGGGAGATTTTATCAAAAGCGGATTATTAGTTTAATTCGTAAGGAAGTTGGGTTTTAAGTGAGACCGCTTGTGACTTCTCCGACGACCTGGAAATCAATCCATTGACGAATATTGAAATGAATTATTTGATCAAGGAAAAATTGAGAATCTCTTTATGTTGGGATCATGATCGTTAAAATAAACAATAAAAATCCCTAAATACATATTAAGTTAATCGGATGCCTTCCAATGTTTAATACTCGTCAAGATCTAGATTGAGAAGGAGTGGGCTTGCCAAAGCAAAGTGCTTTTATCAATCATGGGAAGACGTGATAAGTAAGTGTACTTAGTTTATTGAAATATTGGGTCTAACTTAACTAAATCATCACAATAGGATTGTGGGTTTAGAGGCATAGAGTTTGGTGAGATTTATTGGATAAATGTGTACAAATGGTTGTTCCACCAAACTTTCCAAGAGTTATATTTGATATAATCGACAAATGTTGTCTACCTAAATAGTCATGTTTTGAGTGTATTAGCCAACGCTATCTTAAAACATGGATGAAATATGGATCTTGGCTCACTAGAAAGATTTAAAGAAATATTTTCCGAATTAATAGTTAGGGCTATTAGTTTGATAAAAATAGTGGGAGGTATATGGTGATATACCATAATCACTTAAACATAATTAATATTAAATTTGCAATCTAGTTTATTTTATACACTTTAATATTGTAGATATCAAATGATAAACACAAACAACTTCTCTATGCGATCAGTTCTTGAGAAGGACAAGTTGACGAGAATATATTTCCTTGATTGACATAGGAGCTTGAGGATAGTCCTCGGACACCACGATGTTAGTCAAATCTCTTCCCCTGCTCTTAAAGTTGAGAATGTAACATGTGCAAATCATAGTGCTTATTGGAAATAAATTGATATTGCGACTAATGTTTCATGTCTCATGCTCGTAAATATATGTGCTGAGCTTAAGAAGCAACACGAGCATATAGATGCTTATGAGACGATTGAGCACAAGATATATTTGAAAATAAAAGGGCACTATACACTTACAAGTAGGGAGAGTGAGACCCGGTTACACCACATGTTCTAAAAATTATAGGGTATAATGAGTACCTTTGATATTTTGGGTTTCCAGAATGGTCTGGAGACTTAGTTAGATTTGATCTTACAACCTTTGGACAAATATTATTCTTAGTTTGTTATGAACAATAAAATGAATAAGATTGGTAAAACACCCATTGAGTTGCTAAGCATGTTGAGAACTGCTGAAAGCAATATGATAAATGCATGAACTACTACTATATTGATGGTAAACATAGGGAATGCAAAAGGGAAAGGAAAATGGAAAGACAATGAGAAGATTTGATCTAGTTCCGTTGTCAAACCAAAGTCCAATCCCTAAAGTAGACTTTAAAGTCTGAATGAGGTGTTGATAAAGAAGACGATTGTCACTTCTGTGGAAAATTGGGAGACTGAAAATTAATTGTCATGCTTATTTGGAAGATCTGAAAAAGATGATCAATAAGGGTAAGGGTCAAGCTTTAGGTATCGGGTTGGAATTGGAGTAAAAGTAGTTGTTCTAGTTAAAGGAACTCGTTACTTAACTTCTAACCTATAAGGAAAATTTAGAACTTGATAATTGTTATAACGTGCTTGCAATTGGCAGAGACATTTTTTCAGTTTCTTGTTTGGACAAGAAAGGCTTTTTCATTTTAATTAAATAATAATAGTTGTTTATTCTATTTTGATGATGAGGCTTATAATGTTGCACAACTAATTAACAATTTATATGTTCTAAAGTGACTCAAATCAAATATTACCTTTGGCACTGTTGTTGAGGCCATATTAATGAGAAACGCATTTCCAGAATACATAAGGATGCATTCATGGATAAGTTTGATTATGAATTATACAAAAGGATGCGAATCTTGGTTTATTTGGCAAAATGACTAAAGCTCCTTTTACCGGACATGGTGAAGGGGTCATTGAACGGGTATGACTTATACATAGTGATGTATGTGGTCATATGTGTACGATGACAAAAGGTGGATTTTATTAACTTCATAAAACTTACTAATTATTTTAGTAGATACGGATATATGTATCTTTTGAAGAACTAATCCGAATCATTTAAAAAGTTCAAAGACTATAAAGATGAAGTAGAAAATATCAAAGAAAAGTTTTTTTGATAGGATGGAGCACACCTTGTTGGACATGGTGCGATCAATGTTGAGTCAAAGAATCTTCCAATTAGTTTCTGGGGTTGCACCTTGGAAATGGCTCCATATACACTTAATTGTGTTCCTACTAAAATGGTTCAAAAGACTTCTTATGAGATATGGACTAAGAAACGTCACATCATGTCATTTATGAAAATTTAGGGATGTAAAACGTTTGTGAAACGTCTAATCTCTGACAAGCTAGGACCAAAATCAGATAAATGTAATTTTGTGGGATACCTAACTGAAACAGGGGGTTATTTTTTCTATAATCCTTCCGAGAACAAAGTGTTTGTTGCTTGAACTGCTATGTTCCTTGAGAGAGATGCTCTCTAAGAAAGACAGTGGGAGGATAATAGATCTCGATGAAGTTCGAGACCCACATGATAACATTGAACCAATGGAGGAACCTAAGTAGTATGTACAAGAAAACAATACTGCTCAAGAAACACAGGTTGTTCGTAGGTCTGGTAGGATTCACCATGAGGCCGAGAGATATTATGGATTTCTCTTGACTCAAGATGGTGATGTGATGCTTGTGGATGAAGATGAGCCTCTCACCTACCAAGACGCTATGAACACTCCAGATTCTAAGAGATGGAACATTTATTTTCATGAAACAGTCAAAAAGAGTTTGACTTTATTCAGAATGAAGATGAAACTTGTGTTTACAAGAAGTTTAGTGAGAGCCATGTGGCATTCCTAGTATTATATGTTGATGATATATTACTAATAGGGAATGACATTCCTTCTCTATAGACTGTGGAGACGTGGTTGAGAAATAATTTCTCAATGAAAGACTTAGGCGATGCGACCTATATATTAGGGATCATGTTCTATAGAGATAGATCAAGGAGATTGATCGGCCTAAGTTAGAGTACATACATTGACAAAGTTTTACATCGATTTCGAATGCAAAGAGGCTAAATGGATATGTCCCAATGTCTCATGGGATAATGATCTCAAAATAAAATTTGTCCTAAATCATTGGATGATAAGGACCGCATGAGTAAAGTTCCATATGCGTTAGCAATTGGTTTGATAATGTATGCAATGATATGTACTCGTCCTGATGTCTCGTATGCTTTAAGCATGACGAGTAGATACCGGTCTAATCCAGGTGAAGGTCACTGGACGGCAGTCAAGAATATTCTTAAGTACTTGAAGAAGACTAAAGATTCATTCTTGTTATATGGAGGAGATGTGAAGCTAGTTGTAAGAGGTTTCAGTGATGCTAGTTTCTAGACAGACAATGATGATTTAATGTTTCTGTCTGGCTTTATGTTTTATCTATTTTTATTGAGATGTTGTATGCTGGAATGGTTCACAGCAGAGACAGTTGTTGATTCTACAATAGAGCCTGAGTATATTGATGCTTGCGAAGCAGCCAAGGAGGCTGTTTGGGCATGTACTTAGGACATATCACCTAATTAATGAGATTAATGATCAAGGAGATATACATATATGTAAAGTGCATACTAATAATAATATTGCAGACTCACTGACTAAAGGCTTTGTCGCAGTAGAAGCACGAAAGTCACACTAGTTCCATGAGTATTGGATACTTGGGTAATTGGCTCTAGTGCAAGTGAGAGATTGTTAGTAATTGTGCTCTAAAGACAATACTTTTTATATTTTAAGGAAAATATTTATTATTAAGGATTATGTTTTATTGATTATTATTTATTTATTATATTTTATTTACTGCGTAATAAATTGAAAGTATAATAAATGTCCTTGGAATTTTGATACGTATTATATATCTTTAAGTATGTGACATAAAAATGAGATTATATGAATAGTATCTTATTCCTAAAATTCCCTAGTCGAGTATTATTATTTAAGGACAATAATAATGCACAAAGACTAGTATGTTTCTTGACAGATGACCACATCTCATTGGTCATAGGTATGGTGATACTAAAGTCAAGAACATAAGTGCATGTATCAATGCATGGCACTGGAAAGACCCGCCGTGAGATTTTACATGTTAAATAAGTGTCATAAGTAATTCTCACTGTGATAATGGTGTAATAATCCTTAGACTGAAATCATTATATTTCTATACGAGAATTAATATACTTTGATTACATTAAAAGTTACATTTGACTGGGTGATGATAAAAGTGGACATTAGGTATATTATGAATCGTATGAGAAATATGAATGATCTAGATGAGATTTAATCCTCCTAATTTTAGGAGTGATATTATTGGTCTCTTGTTTGAGTGAGACTATGAAATGCACAGCCGTGCTCAAATGTTTATTTGATTTTAATAGTCTACTCATTGATCAAGAAAATAAAGATTAAATTATGAAGAGGATGACACGAGACATGCCTTGAGTTTAATCTATAATATCAAGATTAAAGGGATTATATTACATGGAACATTATTCACGGAAGGCTTAATCGAATCACCGATTTATTATTATTACTTGGGTAGCAATGATGTATTACTAGATGCCGCTCATTGTTTACAATTTTAATTAGATATTAAAATTGTTGTCAACGTAATAATAACCTACAGGGTCACACACAAAGAACGCTTGAAGGAGAAATACTTTAAATTGTGAATTTAAATTAAATAAGTAATTTATTTTATTTATGATATTAATTAAGTATGACTTAATTAATTATATAAATAGAATAAATGAATTATTTAAACTAATTCCAAAATTAATAATTAATTAATTAAGTGAGACTTAATTAAATAATTTAGAATTTTGGATTAGTATTAATTATAATTGGATTATAATTAGAAAACTTATTCCTCTCTCTATATAATATCTTTATGGGCTGATTTAAGAATTAAGATATATTTTTACTAAAACCCTAGCCGTTTTGAGAAAAGAGGATGATAGAGAGAGAAGCAGTTTTCGGGTGCTAGTACACATCAATCCTTCATGAAAAGTGTTCGTGTGGATACCGTAGAGCGTAGATCGCGAGAGCGGGATACGTGGTGATTAAACAAGATTTGGACCTCTATTAATCTTCCATTAATGAACTGTTAAAGCTTCTAAAGGTATTTATTCTTTATCTCCGAATTGAATCTTTTGTTTTCGCATGGATCCTGCGGAGGGTTTCACTATTTTGATTTATTTTTCGCGTTTATGCCGCTGCGTTTGTGCCACGAAACCCTTCATCCCTATTACGCACTACAATTACAAACCTCAACTACATGTCATGTGATACATCGACAAGTTACGAATTATATGTGACGAGTTACAAATCACACCCGACAAGTTACACCTGACGAAATACATATTACAAGTTGTCAACTACACATGACAAATCACATATTATAAGTGACATATGTCACTATAAAATACAATCTTGAAATCCATCTGGACACGTCAAAGACTAGGAAGAAACTTATGATATATTATGAATCTGCGACATGAACTCTATCCTTCAAAATTAGCTTTATTGTTTCATCATTGGAACAATACTCGACATCACACATGTCTAAATCAACACATGTGGAAATTCTACATGTCAACTTGACATCGACTAAAAATACGGTGTTTAGCATCCCGGTTGGACAAGAAACGAATTTGTAATCAAATCTACAAGAGTATGCCTGAAAACAAATTATCCTTTGAAGACGGTGTTATGAAAATCTGAATCGACATGAACATGAGATGAAGATAATTTTATTGGGTGCTGAACATTCCCAATAAAATTAGGGGCAATTGTTTTTACCAGAATTTTCACATGTCCGACATCAACATTCAACTGTCGACATCAAGGACAGGACGAAGGCACTGGCGTCCGACGACAACTCGACAGTGGCCAGAATCAGTCGACGGATGTATTAATTAATCTTAATATATATCCATATTCATTAGATATTTCAATATATATTCATTTATCTCCTTTTACAACAGAAATATTAAATATATTAATATTTTTACTTATTCAACAAGGAATCCTAAAAAGTAGTAGTTGTTTACTGCTGACGGGTAGACCAAGTCCTGATGGGTAAGGCTGAATAATACTTGACGATCGAAAATTGAGGAAGAGATAGAGTTAATCTTCAACAACAATTTAAATGCTTGGGGAATATAAGGATAAGCATCCCTAGCATCAAGGAACGTAATCACCATGTGGCTCCATGGAAATAGTATCGTGGAAGGTTGATAAATCACAATATAAATACAATCATGAAGGGAGAAGGAAAGGTGATGGATTTCTATCACAAACACAATACTTACACATTGTCTATACATCATATACCCGACGAGTAACATATATACTGTTGACCAGTACACAATACACTGACGGGAGCTGACCAAGTCTACCCGTCGGCCAACTATCCTGAAAAATAGGAGATAAGGTAGCAATCTTCCCTACAATTATGGAACTTAGTGAGCAAGTATCTCCTATTAAATAGGATCGTAAATTGCAACACCTATATACAATTAGAGTTAGAGAAAAATACAAGTTCTACCCTCTTACTTACACATTTACCATACAATACATATACACAACTACATCATAATCAAAAGATACGACCACACACATATTATAGCGCTAAACCTAGAGCTAAACCTACATCATCTTATGCCAAACAATTCACACAACAATGCTACTACAATTTATACTTCTTCTACAACTTCTATATCCTTTCTTCAACATATTCTCTGCAGAATACAGCCGAAGAACAGTAGATTAACAGCTGATGAATAGCCGACAAGTAGATACACAGAGCCGGCGAGTATAAACTACAATGGATGAGCACAAACTGCAGTGGACATATAAGTTGTTTAGTACTTGTATTTCGTTTCCTGTCATTTATAACAATTGTATGACTTATTCTAGTGGATAACTTTGGCTGGGTCACTCCCACCCGCGGTTTTTAACCTTGTTCAAGGGGTTTTCCGCGTCACCAAAATGGCTTGTGTTCTTGTTCTTTGATTTACTTTTATGTGCTTGTATTACTACTTTTTTTACTTGTCCTTCAAATATGAAATCATATAGACTTAGTTATTAATCCTAAAAAATTTGGCCAAAACTGTGTCCCGACTTTGAATCCAAACACTGACTTGATGCTTTATTAAGAGTTTAATTTGTACGCATGCATGGTTGATGTATATAAAAACACTTAATAATTTTCTACAAGCACAACTAGCTAGTCCTGCATTATTTATTTACGTGATGCCTACAAATCTACAATATTATACAAACACAGTCGAATAAAAAAAAGAATAGACTACTCAAATCTGTGTGCAGATTTTCCAATGGTATTATATATGCAGTGTTTTTAAAGAGTAGTCGTACTGATCACATAGGCGTATTTGCAAATTGCAAGTAAAATTTTGGACCATTTTTGCAAACAGGTAAGCAGATATGAGTTTTTGCCAGATTGAATTATTCGGGTACTTAACTAATCAATGTGTACGGTACATGCATAATATACTGATTATAGAGTTTTTTTTATTAGATTAATTGACTAATTCATCATTCAAATCACTACTAACTTATAAGTGGGTTATCAAATTGAAAAAAATTACAATTGCATAATTGAATATTATATAGGGCTCGTTTGACATATCTTATAAGTAACTTATAAGTTGAAAAATATATGTATTTTCTAACTTACAAGGAGCTTATGAGAGATCCCAAACAGTGCCTATATAACTTGAATGAGGTAGCATGATATATGACACGTTTTGATTTGTGGGCATATATATATATATATATATATATATATATATATATATATATATATATATATATATATATATATGCACGCGTATTTCATATTATTTTTAGAAAATTTAGCAATTATATACGTGATATATTAGCATTTGTGAAATATTTTGATAAAATTTTTGAAGTCTCTAACAGTTTCCAATTTTCAAATCGAATATACCCTAAGGTTATGTTAGCTAGCCCGTTTTTTGCGTTATGGTGACACTGCTGAGAGGCTGGAGCTTAGGTATAATCGTCGATTGCCTTTCATTTTCATATTTTCTGAATTCAGGATGATAATCTCCAATCGAATAACTGTATATGTAAATATTTACACCGTTAAAAACACTTGACTTTTAACATTGTCCCGCTAGTTTTTACACATCAACCGCATAATAAGTGACATATCATCATTCATGCCAACATATATTATACCCGACCCATGCAATATCATAAACATAAGATGATTTGTCCATATTTAATACATCTTTAATACAATGTTTGTTTTTGTAATTTTATTAGTTAACTAATTATTTTTATTTTATTTTGTAAGAAATTAATTAAAATCAGAATTGTAGCAGAAAAATGAGAATAAAAAAGAGGTGGAATTACTTTGAGGCAAAGCAATTAGAGAAAAAATCGAATGCTTGTTGGAGAAGAAAAAAGAATAGAAGGAAATATTTAGAATTCAATTTGTAATCGATATAGAAAACTTACATTATTTCCCCTATATATACATGGGTCTCCTCTCTTGTATTTCAGAACCTTAATCTTAGCTTCATATGTCATAATTAGGATTAGGAGTAAAGTAATTTTAGTGTCTTGCTCTTTCAATACAAACAAGTTTTTATATCTCAAACACTTTTTCTGTTATTTGTATGTCTTATATTAGTTGTTTTGTTTTCTTCTTCAAGCATGTCTAGCTAATTCTCTAACCCTAGGATGAAGGTGAAACTAGGTGATTATTTTTAGTATTTGCTTGTTCCTATTATTTGATTCTCATAATTTTTCTTGGTACTTAATTGTTTGATTAACAAGTGATTTTGATATATTATTGTTACAGAATATATTTTTCATAGCCTATGCTTGCTCCATGAAGTTTTGATGGGTTATTGTTAGATAATAAATTTCATAATATATGTTTAGCTCATTAATTGGTATTTGATTTTTGAAGAAAGAGAATTGATTTTTAGGGCAAGTTGGATATTAATTGTAATTGATTGATGGATTCAGATTCCTTGGTTTTCCATATTTATTTGATCTTATTTGCTTATTAGGTTAAAAACTCTTCTCTCACAATTATTTGTCTAGTCTGCCTGATTTATTTACTAGGGTTTGAAAGTTTTATAGTCTTTGAAGATCGATCTGTGATTGCTACAATTAACCACTATGCACTTGCAGTATATTTACACATCAAGTTTTTGGCGCCGCTGCCGGGGACTATTGGTAATTTTCAATCCTTAATATTTAATTTTTTAGATTTTTTTAATATTTGTGAGAAAAAAACAAAATTTAGAGAGGTGATACAGAATACCGAAAAGTGCTTTCCAAAAATTTTTAAGGAGACAACGAGGCCTTCTAAAGATCTTCTTGTCCAAACTTTTCTCCTCTTCACAAATACCTAAAAAAATATAAAGAAAAACAAGAAACTAATCTGAAGATTTAAATACTAAGGAGTGTCCAGTCCTTGTCTCCCAAGAGTTCTGAAGTAGTAGTGGGATCTAGTGAACCTTTCAAATCTGATGAAGCACCTTCAAAACCCATATTTGATATGTCTAGTGAAAAAGTCTTCAAACCAAAAGCCCCATTTCCTCAAAGACTGACTTCAAACAAACAATCTGCTCAATTGGATAAGATTTTGGAAGTCTTTAAATAAGTCAAAATCAATATTCCTCTTTTAGATGCAATTCAACAAGTTCCCTCGTAAAGATTTGTGTACTCATAAAGGAACCACTCATGTTCCTAAGAAAGTTTTCCTAACTCATCATGTTAGTTCCATCATATCGCATCAAATCCCTGTGAAGTATAAGGACCCTGGTTGTCCTACTATCTCTTGTACTATATGTGATACTTTCATTGACAAAGCTTTACTTGATCTTGGAGCTAGTATGAATCTTCTTCCATTATCTGTCTATCAAGCTTTGGGTTTAGGTGAACTCAAAAACACTAGTATCACTCTTCAATTAGCTGACCGTTTTGTCAAAACTCTTGAGGGCATAGTCGAGGATGTGTTATTAAGGTTGATGATTTTGTCTTCCCCGTGGATTTCATTATTCTAGAAATGGAACCAGTCAAAAATCTTAAGAACCAGATTCCTATCATTGTAGGAAGACCTTTTTTAGCCACTTCCAATGCCTTAATCAACTGTAGGAATGGTTTAATGAAACTAACTTTTGGAAACCTGACCATTAATCTCAATATTTTCAATGTAGGAAAACAATCCCATGACTATTTTGACCAACCTCTAGAAGTCAACATGATCCACAAAATCCCTGTTTTCATTGTGATAGTTTGTGGCTTTCCATTTATACATGTAAAATATCATAGTTTGTATTATAATTATTATGAACCTTTGCCTCAAATAAATGTATCTCCAAAACATGCTGTCAAACAAATTTATGTGATAAAATCTGATAAAAGAGAAGTAAACTCTGTTAGTATAAACTCTGAAAATGCAAACTCTGATCATGTAAACTCTGTTAACATAAACTCTGATAAAAATACTTCTGCTGCAAGAGTTAACAAGTTTCAAAAGAAAGGACCCGAACTAGTTTAGGTCCCCAAACCTACTAATTATTTTGAATTTACTGATTTCAGGGAAACAGGAAAAACATCCTAGTGATTGATAGTGGATGTTCTGCTCATATGACTGGAAATAAATCCCTGCTTTCAGAGTTTGAGGAGAAGGCTGGCCCAACAGTATCTTATGGAGATGGCAACATATATAGGAAGAACAATGGGATATGGCAATATTGTGATTGGAAATGTCATCATTGAAAATGTAGCTCTGGTTGAAGGACTTAAGCATAATCTGCAAAGTGTGAGTCAAATCACAGACATAGGTTATTCTATGGAATTTCATGAACTCATTATGAAGTGAAAAGTAAGAAGGATGATAAAATAGTTCTTAATGGTCACAGACATAACAACCTATTTGAAGCTAGCTTGGTTTTAAACTCTGATGGTCCCTTAACTTGGAAATGCATCATCCTTGGAAAGCTGAATCTGACACAAAAAGCTATGTCACTTGAATTTTGGAAACATTAATGAATTAGTGAAAAAGGATCTGGTTAGAGGTCTTCCAAAAGTTCAATTTCATCCTGATGGACTTTGTGATTCATGTCAAAATAAGGCAACTTTCAAGAGAAAAACTGAAAATTCAATTGATCAACCTTATCATCTATTGCATTTTGATTTATTTGGTCATGTCAACATTATGTCCATTGGAAAGAAGAAATATATTCTGGTAATAGTTGATGATTACACTAGATTTACCTAGGTGTACTTTTTGCATAAGAAGGATGAAACTGCAGAGATAATTTTTTTATCACATTGCAATGCTTGAGAATGGATCAACACACAAGGTAAAGAATTTAAGAAGTGACAATGGAACTAATTTTAAGAACTCTGTAATGGAGGAATTCTTCTCAACTAAAGGTATTATCCAACAATTCTCAGTACCTGGCACACCTCAACAAAATGGTATAGTTGAAAGAAAGAACAGAACTCTAAATGAAGCTGCCGGAATAATGCTAGAAGGAGCAAAGCTACCTACTTATTTTTGGGCAGAAGTTGTGAATACTGCATGCATTACTCAGAATTGTTCTTTAATAAACAAACATGGAATGACTCCATATGAATCTTTGAAGGGAATAAAGTCAAATGACAAATACTTTTACATCTTTGGAAGCAAGTATTTCATTCTTAAAAAACATTCTGAACAATTGAAGAAGTTTAAACTTAAGGCAGATGAATAAATTTTTGTTGGTTATGCAACAACTTCTAAAACCTCTTCAAGGGCATTCAAAGTGTTCAATTTAAGGACAAAGACAGCCATGGAATCGATTAATGTCTCTTTTGATGAAGGAAAGATAGTTGGATTACATGATGAAGGTGCAAAGGAAACTCTGAGATTTGAGAATGAATTGCAGAATATAAACTCTGTTGAACTAAACTCTGATGAGTCAAACACTATTGAACCAAACTCTGATGAGATAAACTCTGTTCAACCAAACACTAGGAGAGAATCAGCATTTACAGAAGAATCATTCTATGAAGGCACAAATCATGGGGGAGCATCTAGTTCAAGAAATTCTCCACATCCAAGAAAATGGACAAAAGATCACACATCTGATCTAATTATTGGTGTTAGAAAGTGGAGTAAAGACAAGGAAAGCTACTCAGAATGAATGTCTATTTCATAGTTTTCTTTCTCAAACAGAACCAAAGAAGGTTGAAGATGCTTTGAAGGATGCAGATTAGGTTACTGCAATGCAAGAAGAATTGAATGAGTTTGAAAGAAATGAAGTTTGGACCCTAGTTCCAAGGCCAAAGAACAGATCTATTATTGGCACAAAATGAGTGTTTAGAAACAAGACAGACTCCGATGGAATCATTACAAGAAACAAAGCAAGACATGTAGCCAAAGGTTATTCTCAATAGGAAGGCATTGATTATGATCAAACTTTTGCACCAGTAGCTAGACTTGAAGTAATCAGAAGTTTTTTTGCATATGCTGCACATAAGAAATTCAAGGTCTACCAGATGGATGTTTAAAGTGCATTTTTAAATAGAGAACTTGAAGAAGAAGTTTATGTTGAACAACCACATGGCTTTGTCAATCCAAAATATCCAAAACATGTCTAAAGACTGGATAAAGCCTTATATGGACTCAAACAAGAACTAAGAGCATGATATGAAACTATGGCTCAATTTTTACTTGAAAGTGGTTTTACTAGAGGTACAATTGATAAAACCTTATTTTATAGAACTCAAGGTAAAGATTTATTATTGGTACAAATATATGTTGATGATATTATATCTGGTTCCACTAATGAGAAACTTTGTGAAAGATTTTCAAAGCTAATGCAGTCCATGTATAAAATGAGCATGATGGGAGAATTGAGTTATTTTCTAGGATTACAAGTAAAACAGACTGAGGAAGGAATTTTTATTAATCAATCTAAATATATAAAGAATCTACTCACTAAATTCCAAATGCAAGACTCTGCATCTGCTACAACTCCAATGGCTACTGCAACAAAGCTTGATCAAGATACTGGAGAACTTGTTGATATTACAACATACAGAGGTATGATTGGTTCTCTACTCTATTTGACTGCAAGTAGACCAGACATCATGTTTGCAACCTGTGTTTGTGCCAGATTTTAAGCAAATCCAAGGGAACCACATTTGATTGTTGTAAAGAGAATTTTCAGATATCTTAAAGGAATCATTAATCTTGGTTTATGGTATCCTAGAGAGTCTGATTTTAAATTAATAGGCTATTCAGATGCTGACTTTGCAGGATGCAAAATTGATAGGAAAAGCACAAGTGGCAGTTGTCAATTCTGAGGAAGAATTGTCTCTTGGTTCAATAAGCAACAGAAATCAATCTCAACATCAACAGTAGAGGCTGAATATATAGCTGCAGGATGCTGTTGTGCAAAAATCTTATGGATGAAAAATCAACTGTTAGGTTATGGTTTAAACTTCTCTAAAATTCCTATTTATTGTGATAATCAAAGTGCTATTGCAATGACAGAAAATCCAGTTCAACATTCTCTGACAAAGAACATCAATATCAGATATCACTTCATAAGGGAACATGTCAGTGAAGGAAAATTGAAATGCATTTTGTTCCCTCAGATCAATAGTTAGCAGACATATTCACCAAGCCATTGTATGAAGCAACTTTTACAAGATTGGTTTCTGAATTAGGAATGGTGACAAGTGGATCAACTTCAGATGACAAATAACAGACAATCAGAGTATATGACAAACTCTGTCAGAGAATGTGAGAAACTCTGATGGAACATCTAATCTCTGATCACAAGTTATCAGTATTTATGGTAAACTCTATTAAAGTATCTGGTAAACTCTGACAGATTATGCAAACTCTAATTTCTATAAACTCTTATTATATTTTAAACTCTGTTTGTTTTAAACTCTAATTACATGATAAACTCTGTTGCACTAAACTCTGAGCTATTCTCTGATTGGACTAATCATAGGGCGTGTGTCTGTCACGAAAAACGTTTCAGTTGTACACACAAATACACACACACTATCTGTATTTTGAGAATTGCACTACTCATTACTCTTCCAATCAGTTTTTTCCACGTGTTCCACTACAGGGTATATGCAAATGAAAGGGCATAGTCTAATTCTTATTTTCACTTTGAATTATTCATTTGTATCTAATATTCCTCTCTTACTCTCTCGTTTCATATAAACCCTAACTACTCAAATCTGCAAATCTTTGTTTAACAATGGCATTCAAAGGTCAAACTTTTCAAAACTACTCTTTTGCTACTACAAACTACATATATCTTTTAAATAAGACAGATGCTCCTCAAGATTTTTATGTAGTGCAGGATTTTCTTCAAAATAGTTATATAGGGTATGCACTACAGGAACCAACGAACTTCTCTGCTCAGTCTCTAGTCAGAATTTGGTCTAATACTAAGTTTAATAATGCAGGTGATGATGAAGAGCTCATCATCACATTTCAGTGCAACGGAAAACTCTCTATCACTCCTGCTGTTGTGAGACATGCCCTTCATCTTCCAGAAGTGGCTGTGTATGAACAAATAAAAGTGTTTTTCAGAGAAATAGGCTATGGAGGTAGTTTATCAAAGTTGAGAAGTTTGACAAGGCCCCATTTAAGAAGAGAATGTAGCTTCTTTTTCGATTGCATAACTAGAGCCTTCACAGTAAAATGCACCAATTTTGATGCAATTCCGCAACTGTCACAACAGATTGGGTATTCTCTGACCATAATTTAAATTTCAATTTTACCTGTTTAATTATTAGGCAATTAGCTAAGAAAATTGAAGATGATGTTCATACTGTTTATTTTGCTAGATTTTTACAATTAATTTTTAGCAATTTGTTGCCTAATATAAATTATGAAAAAGATCAGAGTCTAGCAAGTTTTTGTATGAACAAGAGAATTTTTACTGACTTAGCTAGGAAGGATGCAAAGAAAGGTAATCTATCTCCTCTCTTTTATCTCACATGGTTCAGGCTTCTCTTAAATCAGAGAATGCCTACCATATATGGAAGAGATTTTCTCTCTGTGGCTATGGATCAGAGTTTAACACCCTCTGATTCAAACCCAAGCCACCCTCCAAACACTGATAACCAAACACTTTTGCCTACCTCTACAGTCTCCCAAAAGACTATAGTTGTAAAACACACCTCTTAACAGGGTACAAGGAAAAGAAAAGGCAAATCAGTAAAAAAAATCTTCTCCTAAAAAGAGGAAATTGATTGATGAAGATACAGATTCTGATGAAGGGTTGCTTTTTCCTGAGAGAAATATTGTTAAGAAGGCTTCTGAGATTCCTCATGTACCTTTTATGAAGCCATTCACGGTGAATCCAATGCCTAAAATGAAAAAGAAGAGGACAAGATTGGTCAAGGCTGCAATCTCTGATGCTGCTAATATTGAAGGGCTAAACTCTGATGCAGCACTAAACTCTAATGTCCTAATCTCTGATCAGCCAAAACTTCAAGATTTAAAATATGAAGAGATCCTAAACTCTGAGCCAACATATCTAATAAACTCTGATGTCTTGATAAATTCTGATGAAACATGGCATTGCTGGAAGGCAATATTCCTTGGAAGGAACCTGGAATATCAGTTCCAATTGAGAACAAGATTCTTCGATATATCAAGTCAAAATCTGATTGGTGGATAAATGTTGCCCATTATAACCGTGAACGTATTAGACGAGGGGCTACTGTTGACAAGACGGTCTACAGGAAAAATTTGGGGAAATTGACTGATCTTTAGCTCTAGGCTGAACAGGAGCGACAACACAATTATTTGAAAGATGGACCATATGTCACTCCAAAGGAAGCTGTTCCTGTAACAATCTCTGACTCATCTATTCATTCTCCTCAGCAAATTATCAAGGAGATATCTTATGAAAGAGTGAGGGAACTGGCTGAAGATGTAAGAAAGGAAATGGAGGCAAAGAAATCTAAATCATCTTCAGTATCTCCAAGTTGCAAGTAGTTTTAAAGAAAGAAGAAGAAGTCTGTCTCTTTTGGCCAAGATACACAAGAAACTGTCTCTCAAAGAGAGGCAGCAATATCTACATGGCCAGGCACACAAGAACCTGTTGATCAAAGTTCAACAGCAGCCAATGAAGTAGAAGCAGATGAAGCCATCAGGAATCAGGGGTACAACCCACAAGAACATTCAGCTCAAAGGGTTGAAGAAGTTGTTAAGGCCCCTGCCACACAAGAACCATCCAATCAAAGTTTGGATGAAGGCACAACTACCATTAATGAAGATTCTGCTGTTGTTGATGCAAGTGAGACAAACTCTGAGACAACTCCAATGGCAATCTCTGATGCAATCATGGTGCAACCACTCTATGCACGACCAATAGAGACTCATTCAACATCTACAAATACTCAAGGTATAAACTCTGAATTTTCTTCAGAATTTGCATTCTCTGATAGTATACGTTCAAATTTTATCTTTCCTGTTTTAACTGTCGGAATAATCATGAATAGTCTTGAAAATGGTACCCATATTCATGTGACTACAGACCTCCTTTCTCAGCCACCTCTTATTTCTGTAAGACAATGTGATTTGAGATTTTCATGTGAGAATGAGGTAAAATGTGTGAAAAACAGAATTAATAATGAGAGGCATATACTGAATTTGGCAAAAGGAGAGGTAGAATTGAGAAAGAAGTTAGTTACTTCTAGTGAGCAAAATCTAACTCTTAAAAGTTATGATATGTGTAAAGTGAGAAGTAATGAGATTACTTTAAAAAATCAGAGTGATTTAGGGTGTTCTGTTACTTTTGCAGGTACTCAGAGTTTATCTGTCAGTGCAAACTCTGATGTTTTGCCAAACTCTGATCAAGTCACAAACTCTGGTGCGGAGGACGCAGACTCTGATGAGCCAATTTTTGCTGTGGAAGAAATCACAGACCTATCAATCCCCTACACACAAAGGTACAACTCCAAAAGGTGGCCTGTCAATTTACATGATGCTCATGAAAGATTAAGAATGGCTTATCCTGATTACATGGTTGTGGAAACCCTCAAGGGTGAGATTGAAGCTGCCCTAGATGCTGAAGGTATAAAGAGGGATTTCAGTTCCAAAGCAGAGCCATCTAATGAAGATCTTCTCTCCTCTCATAGACAAAAGGTCTGGGACATGTCTTGGAAATTTACAATGGAAGAAATCTCTTGGCCACATATTCATGACTTAATCCATAAAGCTGATAAGGAAATCAATTCTGAAGAGATGAAGACAATCTTGAAGACTACCACTGTGTTGTCCAAGGGACTTCATAATGAAGTCTGTGATCTTAAGAAATTTGTGAACAAAACTTCTGCTTCTGTTCAAAGTATTGTTACAGCATCTCAACATGCTCTGGAATTAAAATTGAACAATGTTTCAACAAAACAGGATGCATTGGAAGCTAAAGTTAATAATCTTTCTACTTCAGTCAATTTTATACAGGGAATGCTACACACAATTGTTGAAATTTTTACTGTTAGAAAAGGCAATGATGTCAGAAAGGGGGAAAAGGGTCAGACAAATGCAAGGAGGATGTTGCAAAAAAATCTGACAAACCTGATGACGAAAATCAAGGGAGTCATAAGGATAGGAAACAAACTCTGAAGCAGCAAACTTTGATTGATCAAACTCTGTCAACCACTCAAACTCTGATTACAACAAACTCTGACAAGAAGATAAACTCTGATAAAAAGTAAACTCTAATAGAAGATGACATGGAATTAGCAAAGAGGCTTGAAGAAGAATAGAAGCCTGAGAAAATAGAAGAGCAAAATTTAAAGGATGCAAAACTGGCAAGAAAGTTATTTAAAGAAGAAAATCCATGATTAGATCCAGTTGCTGTAGAAGAAGAATTGAAGAAATCTGGTACTGACAATGCTCAAGTCCAGAAAAAAATATGTGAAGAAAGGTCCAATTCAAAGGAAGGCATCTACTCAATAGAAGAAATCTGAATCTAAGCCTGTCCAAACCAAACCAATTGAAACTACAAAGCCAGCTACTCAATCAAAACCTTTATCTGAAATTCAAACAAGTTCAACTTCAAGAATTCAGCAAAAAGCTGCAGTTAAACCAAAGACTCCTCTCACTATGTCAGGAACTACTTTTCTTCCTGGTGGATCTAGCTTTGATGATGAAGAAGAAGAGCAACAACAATCTCTGATCATAAAGAAAAGCTCTGATCTTTTCTGGACCAAAACACAAACTCTGACTCTCAATGCCAGACTTGGTAGAACAAGGGTGGTATTGGTGATTCACATGCCAAAGTCTACAGGGGTGAAGCCAACATTTTCAGAGATCCTTTCCCATTAAAAGACAAGCCTGAGGAAGAGTTATCTCAAAAGCATCTGGACAAAGTAAAATATGTCAACATAGTGAAGGATATCTTTGATGGTGCTCAAGCAGAAGAAAAGATGATTTATTTCTTGGAAAATGGAAGAACATTGAAAATTTCTGAAGAATATCTCATTCACAAGGCCTCAAAAGAACTTGAACATGTTCTGTATCTTCTCAATGATGAAAATGAAGTCACTGCCAGATGGGTAAAGATTCTTGAAGGAGTGATAGATGAGAAGAAGAAGAATGAGAGGTTATTGATGATAAACTCTGAAGAATACAGACCAGGATATGTTCTTGAAGATGACACAGAGAAAGCAATGACAAAGGGAGATGAAAAGGTCAAGATGGTGTTAGGGATTCCTACACTAATTTTAAATCCTGATGGTAAGAAGGCCTGTTACATTCCCTTAGATGAAAGAATGGATAGATCATCAATTTAAGCTCTGAGAGCTACTATATTTCAAATTGATAATTCTTCTAAGCAAATGAAAGAATTAAAGGAGAAGTTAGTTGATTTGTTAAAGAATGCTGAGGAAAAGCTGCTGAATCAATTTCTGAAAGAAGACTTCTCATTCAGAAGAATGAAGATTCAAACTCTGATGCATTTGTCCTCATATTTCTGACATCATAAGTAAAATTTATGTTTTACTTCATAAAGCATAAATTGGGGGAGATTGTTAGGAAACAAATACTGATGCTGTTAGAGAATAAAGATCAGAGTTTACACTGCTGACGTCATTAGAGATTAAGGAAGTTGTCGGTCAGAGTTTACTCTATCAGAGAATACTCAATCAGAGTTTACTTTAACAGAGAATGCTCAAATCAGATAATAAAAAGCCGACAGAGTTTAACAATCAGAGTTTGAAAAGGAAACAGACAAATCAGAATATGATTAGGATAGTGAAGAAAGATTCCTAATGCAAGTCTATTACCTTATTAAAGCTATTCTTTTTATAATCTGATTTATAATTGAATTATAACTGTGTCTATATAAACACAGACATAGGTTAACATTATATATCTTTACAAGTCTTATTTTTGATAACTTATCAGTTCTTGAGAATAAAGAATTTCTTGAGAGAGTTTTGTATTCCATTCATTATCATCAATACAAAACTGTGATTCTTTTTACATACTTGTGTTCATATTCGATTATTAGGTACGATTACATTCAACTCCCTTCTGTAACAGATTATCTTTCCGGGCAAACATTATATATTCGAGTGGGTTTTGGATCGTGATAAATTTACAACATCTATGTAATAAATAATAATTTAAGTCAAAAGTATTTTTTCTATAATTGAAAATAAACATTAGAACTTAAAAAATTAAAATTCGGATAGTAAATATTTGAGTATCCCTAAATATGTGAGCATTCGATATGGGGTGTCTGGGGATTGGGGAATATTTTGGATGATCGAAAGATATATCTATACTTCTCGATGTATATATATCATAATAAATTAATATATATTATTTATTTAAAAATAATTAAATTTAAAAAATAGAACCATATGCCGTATGTAACTGGTTCAGATTTATACTATTTATTAATTTTGTATTTATAAGATATTTGTGTCAAAAATTTGATTGTAAAATTTTTTAGTAGGCTAAATAGTCGGAAACTATATTAGTTAAAATATATAACGTAGTTAAAATATAAAATTTAAAAATAATTATATAATAAAATATGATTTAAAAAAAGGTCCATACATCGCATAGTTATTACGGAAATAACCTTATATATGCGCAATAGACCATAACCTTAAGTCGTTTGTTTTAAGAGTTTGATGAGTTATGAGTTTAAAATGTATAAAACTCATATCTGGCATTCATTTGAATTTTTTTAAATTATAAACCCCTTAGTTTTTTTCATTTTTATTGATTTCTCTTCAATAAAACTCAATTTTTTTAGTGTTTGCGTGTCTCTTCTTTTGGAGTGTTTGTTTGTCTCTTTTGAGGTATTTTGTTATGTTTTTGTTTAATTATGTTTGGATTTATTCGGTAGTGGATTTTTTTAGAATGATTTTGTTGATGTTTTTAGGGATGTGGAAAGTCCGCATCGAAACTGGGGCGGTGGTGAATATTGCAAGAGCTCACATTTCACAATAAAAAATTATTCATCCTCTGAGAGTTTTCACTTTGAGCATGTTTATAGCTGTTATCTAGCATGTTGATAGCTGAGGTGCCACTACTCATACCTCAATTTATGCAATTGGGGTTTCTGAACATTGGGCTAACAATGGTTTTTATGTGATAATGTCAATTGTGATGTTGATGCTTTCAGGGATGTTGGTGCAATTTGGATCATTTGGGATGTGTTCGATTTCGTTTTTAGTTTCAAGAATTTTTAAATTCCGTGTGTTAAACGATCGGGAAACAAATCAGCTAATTATTTTTAATATGTTATTTGTTTTCCAACCTGATTGTATCGTCAGTTGGGGGTTTCTCCCGGCTGTGTTCTATACTATTTAATTAAAACTGTTATTTGTTCGTAAAAAACATAAATTAAAATCACATACCTCAAACCCATAAAGTATAGGTTTTTGATACCCAATATGGGAGGTGAGTATGAGAGGAGGATATATGTATCAATTTTCATATTATTATTTTAATATTAATAATTAATATTATTAATAGTCAAAAAATAATAATGTATACAATCAAGTATTACCAATAATAAAAAAATATTCATATTTTTATATAATAAAATAAATTAATTTAACTATAAATTTAATAATACTTTAAATTAAATAATTTCATTTTAGAAATAAACCAAAAATATGATATCAATAATAAATTTTCATTCTTATATATATCACCCTAACCCGATTCCTGATTCCAAACTTATAACATGTTATGAACTAAATGACCCCTTAAAAGTAACATATTAATTAAATCATTATTAAAATATCGCACATGCACTTTGAATAGTATCTATTACTACTTTCGAAAATGGAAGATGAATTTCTACCGATACTTAAGGTTGGTTTAGGATTATTATTCAAAAATATACTATAGAAAAATATTTTTTTGAAATTTTACTAAATAACTTTTCATGTACTTATAAATAAAAATTATGAATAATGTTTACAACAAAATACCAAAAGTATATTAAATTTTCACCGATCCTTTGTGGCCTTAATAGAATGTATAATTATGAGCAAATTTTCAGTTTTATAGGTCATATATGAATATCAACCCGCCAAGTCTCCAATGATAAAAATTAATTCAATAATAAATATCAACTAAAGTTGTAACAAATTTACAAAATAAACAACATCATTTCTGACTAACAATAATGCATTCACAAATTTGTCCATGGTATGGTGTACGTTGGTGTCCCGACTTCGAATCCAAACACCGACCTGATGCTTTATTAAGAGTTTAATTTGTACGCATGCATGGTTGATGTATATAAAAACACTTGATCATTTTCTACAAGCACAACTAGCTAGTCCTGCATTATTTATTTACGTGACGCCTACAAATCTACAATATTATACAAACACAGTCAAATAAAAAAAAGAATAGACTACTCAAATCTGTGTGCAGATTTTCCAATGGTATTACATATGCAGTGTTTTTAAAGAGTAGTCGTACAGATTACATAGGCGTATTTGCAAATTGCAAGTAAAATTTTGGACCATTTTTGCAAACAGTGCTACAGGTTCAATTATGCACATGGACTTATTTGGCCTAGTCAACATCATGCTAATTGTCAAAAAGAAATATGCCTTGATCATGGTGGATGACTTCACAAGATATATATGGTTATATTTCTTACACTCTAAGGATGAGGCAAGAAAATTCATTATCAATCATATGAAGAATGTTGATAATGGCACTGAATGGAAGGTCAAGAAAATTAGAAATGATAATGGTACTGAATTCAAGAATGCAACAATGAAATAATTCTGTGAAGAAAAAGGTATCACTTATCATTTCTCTACACCAAGGACTCCACAACAAAATGGAGTAGTTGAAAGGAAAAATAGGACCTTGATTGAAGCTGCTAGAACAATGTTCAAAGTAGTAAAACTTCCTACATATTTCTGGGCAAAAGCAATTAATACTGCTTGCTACATTCAAAATATTTCCATTGTCAATCAACTTCAAGGCAAAACACCATATCAGTTGATGAAGAAAGACAAGAAGCCAATAGTTAATTTCCTTCATGTCTTTGGCTGTAAATGCTTTGTACTGAGGAATCAAGGTGGTGAAAATCTAGGAAAATTTGAAGTCAAGGCTGATGAAGCTATATTTGTTGGATATGGAATAATAACCAAAGCTTACAGAGTATACAATCTTAGATTGCACATTGTTATGGAATCTGTGCATGTAGTCTTTGATGACAAGAAGATTCAAGGGTTGTTTGATGAAGGATTTCATGACTTATTGCACTTTGAAAATGAATCTACAAGCAATAGTGAAGAGAGTGATGATGATGTGGAAATTTCAAGAAATCAAGTATCTAGAATCTCTCCATCAATTGATGTCAATGCATCAACAGATAATTTATCAGTTGACAATCATCAATCAACTGATAATACATCAATTGATAATTATTCGATGGATAACAACTCTACACAATAGTCTTCAAGAAGAGTGTCAATCACATCACAATGATCATAACAATTCGAATGATCAAGAAGCATCATCATCAAGGACAAATTTACCATCACAAAGGAAATGGATAAAAAGTCATCCCTTTCAATTGATTATTGGAGATGCAAATGATGGTGTCAAAAATAGAAGTGCAACTCAAAATAAATGCTTGTATAGTAGCTTCCTGTCTCAAGAAGAACAAAAAAGGATTGAAGAAGCATTGAATGATCCTGATTGGATAATTACTATGCAAGAAGAGTTGAATTAGTTTGAAAGAAACAAGGTATGGAAGCTAGTGCCCAAACCAAAGAATAAGTCTGTTATTGGTACAAAATGGGTGTTCAGAAATAAAATGGATGAATCTGGTACAGTGACAAGGAATAAAGCAAGATTAGTGGAAAATGGCTACTCACAAAAAGAAGACATAGATTTTGATAAAACATTTGCACCTGTTGCAAGGTTGGAAGCAATCAAAATCTTTCTAGCATATGTTGTGCATGCCAATTTTAAGGTGTATCAAATATATGTGAAAAGTGCTTTTCTCAATGGAGAACTAGAAGAAGAAGTATATGTAGAACAACCTCCTGGTTTTATTGATCATGTTCATCCTGGATTTGTATACTATCTTCTCAAGGTACTTTATGGATTGAAACAAGCACCTAGAGCCTGGTATGATACATTATCTAAATTCTTGATTGAAAATCACTTTACAAGATGTATTGTTGATAAAACTCTCTTTCATAGAAATGTTAGTGGCTCTATGATTCTTGTACAAATTTATGTAGATGACATTATTTTTGCCTCAACTAATGAGAAACTTTGTCAAAAGTTTGCTAAGTTGATGCAGAGTAAATATTAAATGAGCATGATGGGAGAACTTACTTATTTTCTTGGTTTTCAAGTCAAACAAATCAAATATGGTATTTTCATAAATCAAACCAAATATATTTCTGATTTATTAAAATGATTTGATTTAAATGAATGTTCTTCTGCAAAAACTCCCATAACCATTGCAACTAAACTTGAAATGAATACTAAGAAAGCTAAAGTAGACATTTCAAGTTATAGAGGCATGGTTGGCTCATTACTTTATTTAATACTAAGAAAGCTAATGTTTGCTACATATCTTTGTGCTAGGTTTCAGGATGATCCTAGAGAATCTCGTTTGATTGCAATAAAAAGAATATTCAAATATCTCAAAGGAACTCCAAGTCTTGGAATTTGGTGCCCTAGAGATTCTGGATTTAATCTAATTGGTTATTCAGATGCAGACTATGCAGGTTATAGAATTGATAGAAAGAGTACTACAGGCACCTGTCAATTTCTAGGGAATAAGCTTGTATCATGGTTTACCAAGAAACAAAATTCAGTGTCAACATCCACTACAGAAGCTGAATACATTGCAGCTGGAAGTTGCTGTGCACAAATTTTATGGATGTGGAATCAACTATTTGACTATGACTTCAACATGAACAAAATTCCTATTTTATGTGACAACACAAGTGCCATTGCAATAACAGAAAATCCTGTGTAATATTCCAGAACCAAGCACATTGACATAAGGTATCACTTCATTAAGGAACATGTAATGAATGGTACAGTTGAATTACATTTTGTCCCTAGTGAAAGATAACTTGCAAATATTTTTACTAAACCATTAGATGAATCTATTTTCAATAGATTGATCTGTGATTTAGGTATGCTTAATTATGTTTAATCTATTAAACGTCTGATAATTTATGTATTTATTTATTTATTTATTATTATTATTGTAGCCATTGACTATGTTAATCTATTGATTCTTCCATAATCAATTGATAAACATTTTACTTATCGATGGATATTTGCAACTATCGACAGATAAATATATCAATTGATAATATATTTATTTATAATGGATATTTGCAGATATAGACAGATAAATATATCAATTGATGATATATTTACTTATCGGTGAATATTTACAGCTATCGACAGATAAATATATCAATTGATGATATATTTATTTATCGATGGATAAGAGTACCCTGTCGATGGATAAGTTAATTATCAATTGATGACCTGGAATTTAAAGGGGTTCATGTCATCAATCGACCTGTACAAAATCTAGCCTTTGATTACTTATTCTATCAATTTATTAATACATACATTCATGTATGTATAACAGTCGATTGCCAAAAATGGTAATTTCTATTTTTTATTTTTTTTCCAACGGTTGATTAAGCTCTATTTTGAGTGAGAAATTGATTGGGAACTCAATAAATATAAAAAGTGATATTAAAATAACTTTTAATTTTTACTTGCAATTGTACTACCGACTTCTCTATCTCTTTCTCTCTCTCAATCTACGAACTCAATCTCTAACCCTTTCTCTCTCTGTACTCAATCTTCTTAATATCTTCAAAGCTTTTGTTCTACTAAACTTCTACTCAAAGAAATGGCATCTTCATCCAAAAAAATCTCGCAAGCCGGTTTCATATACGAGCTGAATAATTTTGTGGCTTGCACTGTAGTTGAAGAGGCTACAAGGGAATTTCATCTATTGATACAATTCCTAGAAAGCTCCAAAGTACAAAAGGCGTTAAAGGAAGCACCAACAATAATCTGCAATCTGGTGAAAGAGTTTTGGACCTCTGCAGAAGTTGTTGATGACTTCTCAAGCATCAAATTCAATTGCAAAGGAAAGAGTACATTCTTACTACTTTAATTTTAAATGAATGTTTAGATTTGCCTGTTAATAATACTAATAATGTACCCAGTGAATCAAATATTAGGAACATGCTTAGGGCTGTCAATTATGAAAATCCTGACATTAATTTAGGACAAGTAGTTAGAAAACATCTTAGGAGAAAATGGTCTTATTTCTTTGATGTAATAATAAAATGCTTTAGTGGTAAAATTAGTAATTTTGATGCCATAATATCTAGCATGCAACAAATAGTATATAGTGTCTTGTTTGATGAATATCATGATCTATCTTCTATATTGCTATTTGAAATTGCTGCTAAGTTAGGTAAAAAGCATGATAGGTCTAATCACATATATTATGCTAGATTTATCATGATTTTTATTAACCACTTTGTCAAAGAAATTGAGATTTACAGGGAAACTGAAACTCTTGAGCGTTAGACTCAAAACAAAAGAGTTTTCAAGGACCTGGTGAGAATTAATCTCCACAGTGGGGTGGAATTAATCTACCCTGAATTTGTTAAGGTATCAATTTCTAACCTATTTTCTTTCAATCCCCAATCTTCTTTGCCTTCTGTGGCTATGGAGGGTGTCAGTACTGACCCCAACCCTCCTACCCAACCCACACATCCAATTTCAAAACCCAAATCTAACAAGCCAAACTCAACAGGTTCCCAAAAAACTGTTGTTGTAAAATCAAAGAAAAGAAAAACACCTATTGTGGTAGATAGATTAGAGGAGGATGTAGGTGGTGAGGGAATTGGGGAACATCAAAGAACCTAGAAGAATAAGGAGAGTGAGGGTATACAACCTAAGCCAAGCCACTCCATAGTCTCTCAAAAGACTATGGATGTTAATATGGAAAATACCACATCCCTGTTGTCATCCTCTCAAAAGGATGACAATATTGAAAATAGCCCACAATCAGGGGCACAGAACCAATATGGGGACACACCAGCCAAATCTATAAAAAACTATAAAAAGAGATAAAGAAGAGTCACATTTGCACATGGAGAACCACACACTGCAAAATCACAGAAAACTGTAGTGGAGCCTTCTCAAAGTCATTTTGATGCTTCTCGTATAAATGATGAGATGCAACCCCATTCTCTCTCAATTCCAATCCCTTCTATTCTTCATTCTCCATCTCACCAAATTTCTTTAAAAAATGTTTTGATAGATAATCAGACATTTTCAAATTCTCCTTCCTTGTTATTCAAGGAGAAGCCAACACTCTCTCCTGAATTTTCTTCCCAGAAAATTTAGGATTCCATCTCTCATGTCATTTCAAATATTACTTCTCAAATCATTACCTCAACTATTTCTACTCCATCAATTGATGTTCCTTCATCAATTGATATTCAGCCATCGACTGATAAGCCATCGATCATTACTCAAGATCAATCGATGGGTACGCATCAATCGATGGATATCTCAAACACTTCAACTGATAATATCTATACATCAATTGATGCTCAGTCCATTGATGTTGCACAAACACTCTTAAGAATGAGTGAGTTAATTGAGAGACAGGATTATAACCTGGCAAAATGAGAGAAAGTGAGTAAGGACATTCATATTTCTTCCAGGAATAAGAGTGAAACACATGAGGGCCTCACCTTAGAAGGTGCACATGATATGAGGGAGGAAGAGGTGAGATTCTAGGATGAGATCCTGATACAAAATAGAGACACGAGTGAGAGAGATAAAACAATTCTGTTATTTGCACAGGAGCTGGAAAATGAATTAATGTCAGAGGAGGAAGGAGTCAAGAAGATAGGAGGAGTATCTAATGCAGAAGCAAGTGGGAGTGGAGTTAACAAGGAAACTGATGATGCAGATGTTGATGCTGATGACTTGGATCCACAGAATTTTGTTCACCCTGATCCACAATATCAAGGGGTGGATGCTTCAAGTAACAGGGATGCAGAATAATTGTTGGGAATTGAGCATATAGAACAAAGGACCAGGAATCTGAAGGAGAGCATTGCCAATACAACAGATACATGTTATATGGCACATGAAGAGTAAGAAGATGATTCTAATGAAGAGCCATGGATGAGCACTATTAATGGTTCCTTAGAAGCTGCTGAAACTGAGATTCTTTCTCAATATAGGAGGGCAATGGTGGAAGAAGAAATTGCAGATCCCAATCAAAGGAGAATTGCTGACTATACAAGGGAATCATTAAAAATTCAGAAGATCACAATGACGGGAGTAAAGAGAGAATTGAAGATTATTAAGGATTCTATCACTTCTAACAAGGATTCATTGGAGAGAAGGTTAGATGAGAAGCTACTGATTAATACTATGGGTCAAATCAAGGACAAGCTGTTCAAAAAATCCAAGAACTTTGCAGCCTTGGAAACAAGAGTGAAGTCTCTAGAAAAGAAGATGGATGATATCATTAAAGGCCTGAGTCTATATGTTTTCATTCTTCAAATGTTACTTGACAGAATGCCACCACCTCCTCTAATTGATGATAACAAAAAGGGGGAGAATGCAAAGAAGAATGATGATGATGGTGATGGCAAAGGCAGTGGTGGTGTTGGTGGTTATGGTATGGATAAATCAAGTGGAATTGGTGGTTCTGCAACAAAAAGAACTACTAAAAATGTACGCAACATTGATAAACAATCTTTAAAGACATCTAAGTCATCTAAGTCACCCAAAGATGACTTAGAATAGAAAAAGAAAGAATTCAAGAAGTTTGAAGATGATCTAGAAGCGAGAAGAATTTCTAGGGAAAGAGAAACTCAATCAATGATTGAGAGGGAAAGAAAAAGAATTGAAGATCTAAGGAAGAGTGTTAGGAATAAGGAGTCCCAGAAGTTTACAGAGGGGGTGAATGTATACTTCAAATCCTTTCTTGATCTCTTTTTGTAAATTAAAGAGAACTTAATGAACTGTTGAGTGATTCTTAAACTGTTGAAACAATACAAGTGTTTACAATAGTATATAATAGTGAGTAAATTAAACACAAGATGTAACTTTCAATCTAATTTTATTAGACTGAATCTTTGCAACAATCTGAAATTCAATTTAAGTTTCAGCTTCTTGTTCTAGGAAGATTACAATGTAAAAATCAAAGACACTGTCAAATGTTGTTGTGCATAAAATATATAGATAACATGTCATTTGCACATGCTGACATAAGACAGTTTAGCTAAAACTAGAAATAGACAAAACATACTTTACATTTGACTAATATCTATTTCTAGCTAACACTGTTGTGAGAGTCTGCTACATTCAGCCTTATATATTCTGTCATTTGTCTTAACTATCTTTCCAGCTTCATTGTAGACTTGTCTCTATCTTCACAGACTTGACTTGTCCTGCAAAAGACAGAGCTTCAAATTATCTGTCTTGTTCTTCTGCAATTCTCCTTGAAAATAGCTCCTTGAAACAGTCGATTAATCTATTGAAATTGATTCGAGAAGTCATAGTTATTGACTTCTCAATTGAGTACTAGTTGTGACTTCTCGATTAGTCCTTGAATGATTGACTTCTCGAATGAGTAGACTTCTCGATCGCATACTCTGTTTGATGACTTCTCGATTATACTAGACTTCTCGAATGTAAACTTGAAACTGTGACTTTTCGATTGACTCAGCTTTACCACTTCTCGAATGCTCCTTTTGCTAACTTCTCAAATTGATTTTCTGGACTTCTCGAATGAATAACATTTCACACTACTCGATTGACTTCAATATCTTGAGTTCTCGAATGATTGACTTCTCGATCAAATACTGAGCTAATGAGTGTATTTTGAGACTTCTCGACCAGTTACGTAATTCTTACTTCTCGAATGGGTGACTTCTCGAATGAGCAATTGCCTTAGTAGAATTCTCAGATTGTATTCCTTATTTCTCCAATAAGTCTTCTTTGTATTGCTGCATGATTCAGTTTGAATCTTCTAACAGAATTTATTCTTGACTTTAATTACAACTTGAAATATAATCTGATCAACTTCTATTTGCAATAATACATAGAAATATCTAAGTCACTATCATATTACAGAAGTACTAACTATGTTATAGCTAGACAAATAATTACATAGGCTAGGCTTGATTTGGTCCAACAATCTCCCCCAATTTAGAAAATGATAAATTTTACAAATTAATACAAGATATCAAGCCTATCTATTTTGTTGTTGATGATGATTTACCTGATCATATCTTTCTTTTCTTTCTTTCTCCTCCATTGCCTTGTTTTCTTCAATTTTCTCTAGAATCTGTTGTCTGGCCATGACTTCTTCAATCAATATTGCGTCTTTCAACATGTCAACGGCAATTTTGAGGGTGTGCATATGATAGTCTTGAATAAACTTGAGTCTGATTTTAATTGTTGCTCCATTTCTCAGTTTGAATTCAATTCTATCAGGATCCTTAAATACTCTGCACTTTCCCTGTGTTCTTAATTCTTTAGACAACTTTTCTATTATTTCCTCTTCTTTTCTCTTATTGTCAATCATCTCCTCCAAATACTTGACTTTGTCAATTTTCTTCTGATATTTCTTAGCCAAGTATTCAGTCATCTCCATCATTCTTAGTTTATCAATCATGCTTCTCTTGTCAAACAGACTGATCACTCTTCTAATGTCATGAGTGGTAGTATTTGAGTTTTCATGATGAAAACTTCTTTATTCTCCATCAACAGTTGTAACAAACATCCTTTTGTCCCTGATTTCTACTTTGACAATTCTATTTGGCCTTCCATTGTTTGATCATTCTTTTATTAATCTCTGCAATTTCTTGGATAGGCTTAACTTATAGACCCTTATTAGGAACAATGAGCTGCTTTCTCCATTTAGGACATCTAACTAACAATGAGCTAGTAGATTTCTTGAACTTAGTTGTTGTAGCAGTGTTAACCTTAATATGTTGACTTGGCTTCAATTTCTTGAGGTGGTTCTTTTCAATTTCCTTCCTTACCACTCCATGTGCAGTCACTTTCACAAACATTCTTCTAGGAGATTTGGTCTTTGGGATTTTGGCAGTTTCAGAAATTATTAGAGACATATTTGTGTCCTAAATTTGGGAAGGTACACTATTATGAATTCCAATAACTTGCTGCTTGGTTGGCTTTTTCCTCTCATAATTCTTGTCCTTGACAGAATCCTCTCTCTTCTTTTTATCTACATTCTCCTTTTTCTTGTCTTCTTTATTTCCACCCTTATCACTCCTGGACTCAGGCTTCTTGTCATTCTTGTCCTGATCCTTGTCCTCGTCATCCTTTTTCTATTTCTTCAGCTCCTCACTTGCAAAGTCAGACACTTGGTCAATAATAAACTTCCTCATCTTCTCCATAATCACATTGTCTTCCACTTATTTAATCTTTTTCTTTTCAATCAAATCAATCAGGTTTATGATTTGACTTCTGTTTCCTGAATTATGATGTTGAGGAATCTTGAAATGTGCAAGCTTTTCTCCTCTAGCCATGTACATTACTCCATCTGGGCTAGCAGTATGTTTCAGAAAGAGCACTAGGTAGGAGAGGACCCAATATTTGATTTTTCAACTCTTCATCCTCCTGAGTCACTAACTCCACTACTTTGTATAGACACTCCATCTCAGTGTAAGAAAGTCTTTGGAATAATGCAACTAAAAATTTGAAATAACCAGACTCCATTTATATTAAAGTCTCCTTAAACATCTGTCCATTTTGCTCAAATTTAACTCCACTTACTGTAACAATAGCATTGTCAAGCATCTTCTTGTAACTCGAATGGTTTCCCTTGACTTACTTTTTGATATGATGTAGAAGGTCTAAGAAGTCTTTGTCAGTATTAAGCTTTAGAATTTCATTTCTGAGTTTTCTCATAACTGCCTTTTTGTCTTTCAGCCTCTATTTCTTCTCTTCTTTCCTTCTCCCCCTTAGGTTTGATATCGTCTTGGGAGAAAGGTAGAATGACTTGGCTTTATTTGAGTTGGAAATGGTTCTAGAGGAGCTTGACTGGTTTGTCCCAAGTTAGAGATAAGTTTTTGCAGAGAAGTGAGTTGAACAGATAAACTTACAACTGTAGTGCCTTGAGTTGTAGAAGAATTAATAAACTCCTTTTTTAGATTTTGAACATCTGACACAACTGTAGAAACAGTGGTGGAAAGAGAGTCAACTCTAGCATTCAATTCATCAATAGTGGAGGCCTTGGCAGCTTCATCCTTGGCTTTTGACTGATAGTAAATGTGCACTTGAAGAGGTGACAAGGAGTGTAGAGGCACATCTTCAGGCAACCTATCTGCATGCTTGTTCTTGTATAGAACTTCAACCATATTTTTGATTCTCCTTTGATTATCCAGGATGGCTGGATTACTTTGGACCATTTCTTTGAACACTTTCTCTATAGTATCTATCTTTGAATGGAGAATTGATGACTTTCATGAATCTCCTCTTGGAACATTGCCATAAAAACCTCCAAGCCTCAATTTGTCTTCTATTGCCTTCAAAGTGGCCTCTACCATGGCTTGGTGATCATTTATTTCAGACTGCACCCCTTTGGAAAGGTAGTGATTTGATTGAAGTTGGACCTTGGTAGCTTCATGAATTGCATCATACATGGCACTTGGAGTAAAAATCTTCTCACATGATCCAAGAGAGGTAAGATACTTCTATCTAGTCCATTCCAATACCTCCTCCATGCTAACAGCAAATTTGCCATCCAACCAGGCATCCACATTGATCTCTTCATCTTCATCCAAATTTGCATTTTTCTCCTTTAATTCCTCATAATCTTTTGCATATTCAAACATGATTGCAGCATAATATTTGTTTGGCAAATGAGAAGTCAGAAGCTGCTGAGAAATGTGATAGAATCCCTATAACTGATCTCCATATAACTCATTTAATTTCTCATCAGAAAGTGACCCACTAAGAGATGATGGTCTAGGTTCCCTGTCATGTTGCACAGGTTCCAGCCATTGTGACAGAAAGTGAGAGCTAGGGCCACTTCTTACAGTGGTCCCCTCAGCATCTATTTCATCATCCAATTTCTCAGGTGATTCATTAGATACTGGATGGACAGGTGATTTCTCCTGAGGAGACAGTCTTTGAATGACTAAGGAGTGTCTAGGGGATGCCATTTGTATGGTGTGGAAGTCCTCTATATTACCCAATGTCTGTGAAGACACTTGGCTTTCATATGCCATAGCCACCACAGAGTCTGAAGTGAAAACTCTTGAAACCTCTGTGGTTTTGATGGTGTCATCAGGATATGCCTCAGCATGCATTCCCTCACTATCTAAATGAGTTTCCTGAATGGTGAGTAAGGTGTCATGCACCAAGTCACTTGAATGGGGCTCACTAGGGAAATAAGAATCTTGATGATCAACAACCTCATGTGTTTGGCTAGACACATTTGGTTGAGAAGAAATTTGAGAGGTTGAAGAGAGAGTATGAGCAGAATTGAGTGTTGGCAACTCCCCCTGAGAAAATGGGGAAGTTTCAAGAGAAGATCCCACTTGTGCACAGTGTGTCTCCTTTTCTATTATAACTTCTTCATTGAAAGGACTGAGTTCCTGCAATGGTCCAGATTCTTTACAGGATGGAGTGGGCTGGCTCCCAATTTCAATAGATGCACCTTGTTGAGAAAGTGCACCTAGAAGTAGGTTTAGTCCCTTGTTAATCTCTACATCATGTTGGGAGGATGTAGAATGGTCTGTTGTGGCCTTTTTATTTTTCTTTCTCCTGGTTAAAGGATCCACAGGTGACTCATCCAATTCATCTTCATTTTCTACTACAGTCTCTAATACTCTTTTTCTAATAGTTTTCTCTTTTTTCTTCTTTACAACTACACACTGTTTAGAGGATGTAGAGGTTGGTTGGCTAGCATCTAGTGGATTCAAAGAAGGGCTAGCAGTTGGGTTAGGTGCATTTTCTTCTTCTGAAACCTTAGGACCTCCTACTACATCAAGATAACCATATTTAGGCTGCACAAGTGCATACCTTCTAAATATATTATTTGTATGAGGTGTAATTAGAAGAGCACGTTCACTGTGTTTCTCCTATCCAATGTGGCAAAAATATTTTTTGACAAGGATTTGGAATAGCCAATTCTTTGTTTGTTCATCCCAGGAAATTCAATTAAACTAGCATTTTTCTAATTGAGAATTAATTGAATAAAGCGAGGGAAGAAAATCTCATTACCTTTCTTGGGAATCCTGGTTATGAGTTACCCAAGAACTAACTTTACAACATTGACCCTTTGGTTGTAGGCCAATGAGTAGGCCAGCTTCATGGCAATAAGGCCTATCTGGTCAAATCATGTTTTTCTGTAGGTGAAGACTCTTAAAATGGTGTCAAACAGGAATGGCCACTTCTTCTTCATGAACTTCTTATTAATCTTTCCTAGCTTGAACTTCTCAGCTCCTTTGTCCACCGTGTCAGAATACCTAATGAACTCTAGGAAGTCTAGAAGGTCATCTTCAGTTGGTTCTTCATCAAAATTTCCAGTTTGCACTTTCAAGCTTTTTTTCACATCACTTTCATCAAAACTAATGTCCTCTCATTAAATCTTACATGTGACAACTATTTTCGAGCTTCCATCCTCCAAGGCTATGTTTTCCCAGTCTGCAGTTGCCCAAAACTGCTCAAGAATGTCCAGGTAAAGAGTGGGGTTTGCTAATAGAGCTTCCTTCAAGTAGGAATCAATTAGAAACCTAGTGAACCATTTGTATTGGGGTTTTGCATCAGCATCTCTGGCTATAGCTAAAAATTTGGTTTCAAGAATGACAAAGATTTCAGTTGCAGGGTTTGAACATGAGGACGTCATTGAGTTTGTGTATAGAAAGAGAGAAAAGAAGAAACGAAAGTTTTAGAGAGAAAAAACAAGGGTTCAAGAGTAACTATTTGAGAGCAAGAGCTTCTTTGAGTTTGCAGTTAAGCATAAAAATGAAATGTTAGATCTATTTTGCTATTTATATGACACAGACAACTCGACTAGAATAGCAATCGATTTTAGTGATCGAGAACTCTAAAAAAGAGTAAAGTTGTTTTAGAAGAGAACTGTCAGACTTTGATCGAGAACTAAGACAATCGAGAACTCACTTTCTTGGCAAACTACTTTTTCAAACTACTTTCGGATGACAGAGCATGCACTAACCTTTATTGGCAAACTCTGTGCTAAAAATAAATAAATTTACGGTATATTTTTTTTGAAGAAATAAATTTACAGTACTAATTTATCTATTATATATATATATATAATAATAGAATAACATGAACAAATTTGATAGTGTGAAATGACAATTTAACTATTATATAACAAGTAGATATTATAATTTAATTATATGAAATGACTATTTAACCCCTACCAAATAATTACATATTAATATCACATATTATTAATGTATATTAATTGTTTTGTAATTAATATTTTTCTCCTTAATTATTTCATATCATATATCATGTTTCTTGATATATAATAATTATTTTATTATTAAAATAATTAATATATCTAATTGAATTTTATGACCATGTACAAGAGAAAGAATCATAGTCCTAAATTCTTCAAACATACATTATTTTAATTTGATCATTCATTTTTGCAATATTATGTAATAAATAATAATCACCGAAAATACAATAAATCTAATAAGTTGACGGTACATAATATGATAAAATCATATGAATATGAATATAAAAATGACAAAAAAATTTATAACAATACTGCATGAATCAGAGATGTTAATCTTCATAATACCAACTCCTAGGTTAAAAGAAACCTAGCTGCGTTTTTACAAGATTAGAAAACAAATCAACTGTTCTTACAAATGTGCTCTCAAACTGGAACAGTTGATTAAGAAATATTGTCTAACTTGTCTGTCTTCTAATAATGCTGTTACACTTGTTTATATACCACAAGTGTGCTTTTACAATTCCTATTCTAGGATTGTTTCTACCTGCCTTTCTTTTACCTTTTTCTATCTTTGAAAAGGTTTGAAAAGACAGCTTCTGATTGAGTCTTCATAGACACTCTAGACTGTCTTACATAGGAGTGCTTTTGTTCTCTGGATCTTCAACAGATATTCTTTCTGTGTTGTCACACTCAATTGATAATTTGCTGTTAAGAATATCAATTGATCCATCCTTTAATCCATCAACTGATGTTCTTCTTCGGTTGATCTTTATATCCATCGATTGATAAAAGATGGCTTATCGATTGATAGATGTTATCAATCGATATACCAATCGATGGGTCTTCACATCAGTTGATGGTCTTCAATGCTTGACTTGGCTTCTTCGATTGATCCCTCGTCCATCGATACTTCAATATCAATTGATCATCCTTCACTTGTATAATTTCCTGTCTTCACATGATTACAATTTAACAGTTTAATTTACACATCAATTAATGATCTATATCAATCGACTCTAACATCAATTGATGAACAAAATATCAATTGATTTATACCTTATCGATTGAAATAGACTAAGTACACCTATGCTACAATCCAAATTATCAGCTGATTCATATAAACACTTCAACTGATAAATGGTTTCCTGATCAATTGATATTTATAACTTTCATATCAATTGATCAGTTACATCAAATAAAATTTCTATGATTTTAAGATTAATGTTATCATCAAATCACATGTAGATTCCTAACACTTTTAATTAAAAATATGTACGACAATCTAACTGACATATTTATAAATATACACCAGTTTTGTTTCACTTAGATAAATCATTTATGTTCATTTCTGTGAAACAATTGTTATAATAGTTGGAAAGATATATTTATTGAAACACTTATCCTGAAAAATTTAGCATTCCAAATTCACTAACCAACCTGTTGAAGGTGGCTTTATCAAGTAGTTTAGTAAATATATCAGTTAACTATTTTTGTGTAGGAACGTAGAACAATTTAATCACTCCATTTTAAGCACGTTCCCTAATGAAATGATACCTTACATCAATTGATCAGTTACATCAAATAAAATTTCTATGATTCTAAGATTAATGTTATCATCAAATCACATGTAGATTCCTAACAATCTCCCCCTATTTGTGTCTGTGTTATTAACAGGCATAAATCTACTTGATGATAACAAAAACCCTTAAAATTTACATTTAGATAAAATCAAGAAATTTAATTGGCACATTAATTTTGGAAGTACCAGATTGATAGATAAGTCCTGCAAGCAGCTTCAATGTCTTCATGATTTAATTAGTTCCTCTTCCTTCTCTTCTCAGCATTTTCCTTTAGTTGCCTCATGAAAGAACTTCTCAAGATTGCTTCATCCCTGTCAGTTTCTCCAAGTTGCCTCATAAGATAATTTATTTCTTCATCTGTGATTTTGTCCAGATATTTGCAGATATCAAAGAACTTTGTGTTGCCCTCTATATCTGTAAAAATCATAGCATACTTTGGCTCCAACACCACCTTTTTGACCTGTGACTTCCATAGCTTTAGAGGTGAATCAGGTTCAGCTTCTGCCTTGGATCTCCTTAACCTTGAAATTTGCTGTTGAATCTCCTGAGCAATTGTTGTGTTGAGTTTGTACTTTCTGTTGAGTAGAGGAAGAATAGTTTTTAAAACATTGTAGCTTTGCTTCATTATCACCTTTAATGAATAGAAGGTTTTCACTCCATTTTCATACTCCAACCTCATTGATTCTTCATGGTTAGAGGTTGCAGGGTGAGTCCTTACTCCAATTAATCCATTTTCATTGATTACTGGTATTCCCTTCAAATCATATCCTTCAATTGTGACCTCCTCCTTGATTTCTTCTTGTTGACCCTGGAGGTTTTCCTGAACCACTATTTCTTGAGTAGAACCTGACCTTTTCTTGGCCATAGTAACTTTTCTCTTTTTCCTCAGTGGTTGGTCCATTAATTGATCCTCCATTTTCCATTCCATTTCCATTTGCCTTGCTATTTCCTCATTTTCTTTTTTTTTCTTTTCAGTATCTGACAATCCTGTTGAAATGGCTCCTTGAAGAAGCTTCTGGCCAACTGGCTCTTTTCTTTTCTTCTCTTCTTCAATCATTATGGCTTTTCTCTTTTTCCTCTCTTTAAGGGCTTCTTGATCAACTGACAAAAAGGCTTCAGCATCTGAGTTGCTTTCCTTGGTAGCCTTTTGTGCATCTTCATTTATTTTTCTTGTTTGAGCAATGAACTCATCTAAGTCTCATTTTTCTACTGCCTCTGTTACTAACTCAGTGTTTCTCCTTAGATCTTTAATTATTTTCTTTTCCCTCTCAATCATTGATTGAGTTTCTTTCTCCCTAGAAATTCTCCTCGCTTCAAGATCATCATCAAACTTCTTGAATTCTTTCTTTTTCTGTTCTAAATTATTTTTTGGAGAATTAGATGACTTAGATCTCTTTGAAGATTGATTTTCCCTGTTACTTCTGCTTTTATATCTTTTGGGTGCAGAACCACCAATGCCACTTGACTTATCCATACCAGAACCACCTATGCCACCACTCCCACTACCTTTGCCATCACCACCATCACCATCCTTCTTCTTTGTATTCTCCCCTTTTTTGTTATCATCAATTGAAGGGGGTGGTGGAATTCTGTCAAGAATCTTTTGAAGAATGGAAGCATGTAGATTTTGACCTCTGATAATATCATCCATCTTCTTTTCTAGAGACCCTACTCTTGTCTCCAAAGATGCAAAATTTTTGGATTCCTTGAAAAGCTTGTCTTTGATGCTATTCATGGTGTTGAATGGTAGCTTTTCATCCAATCTCCTGTCTATTGTATCCTTGTTAGTTGAGATAGTGTCCTTGATGATCTCCAGTTCCCTCCTTACTCTTGTTACTGTCATCTTTTGAATTTTCATTGATTCTCTCATACAGTGAGTAATTCTCCTTTGAGTAGGATCTTCAATTTTTCCTTCCACCATTGCTCTTCTATATTGAGAGAGAATTTCAGTCTCAGCAGCTTCTAAGGAACCATCAATAGTGCTCATCCATGGCTCCTCATCAGAATCACTCTCCAACTCTTCAGGTGCCATATAACAAGTGTTTGTTGTATTGGCAATGTTTTCCTTCAGATTCCTGGTCCTTTGATCTGTATGATCAATTCCCAAGAGTTGTTCTGCATTCCTGTTACTTGAAGCAGCCAACCCTTGATATTGTGGATCAGGATGAATGAAATTCTTTGGATCCAATTCACCAGCATCTATTTCTTCTTCAAAGTTCTTAGCAACTCCACTCCCACTAGCTTCTGCATTAGAGGCTCCCCATATCTTCTTTACTCCTTCTTCTTCTTCTGCCATCAGATCAATTTCCAACTCTTGTGCAAATAGAAGAATTGTTTTATCACTTTCACTCATCTCTCTATTTTACATCAGGATCTCATCCTGGAATCTCACATCTCCCTCACTCATTTCTTGTGCACCTACTATGGTGGGGCCCTCAAGTGTTTCACTCTCATTCCTGGAAGAAATAAGAATTTTTTTACTCACTTCCTCTCCTTTTGCCAGGTTACAATCCTGCCTCTCACTCAACTCACTCAATCCTAAGAGTTTTTGTGCAACATCAATTGATTCAGCATCAATTGATGTATTGACATTATCAGTTGAAGTGGTGTTTGGGGTATCCATCGATTGATGCATACCCATCGATTGATCTTGAGTGTCGATCGATGGCTTATCAGTCGATGGCTGAATATCAATTTATGAAGGAACATCAATTGATGGAGAAGAAACAGTTGAATTAATTTGAGAAGTAATGTTTGAAATGATATGGGAAATAGAATCCTGAAAATCCTGGGAAGAAGATTCAGGAGTGAGTGTTGGCTTCTCCTTGAAAAACAAAGAAGGAGAATCTGAAAATGTTCGATAATCTAGCAGAATATTTTCTGAAGAAGTTTGAGATGGGGAAAGAAGAATAGAAGAGATTGGAATTGAAAGAGAATGGGGTTGCATCTCATCATTTGTATGAGGTGCATCAAACAGACTTTGAGAAGGCTCCACCACAGTTTCTTGTGATTTTGCAGTGTGTGATTCCCCAAGTGCAAAGGTGACTTTCTTTTCTCTCCTTTTGTATGGTGTTAGTGTTTTGGTCTTTGTGTCTCCAACTTGATTCTGTATCCCTGGTTGTGGGCTATTTTCAATACTGTCATCCTTTTGAGAGGATGCCAATAGGGATGTGGTGTTTTCCATATTTACATCCACAGTCTTTTGGGAGACTGTGGAGTGGCTTGGTTGAGGTTGCACACCCTCACTCTCCTTATTCTTCTGGGTTCTTTGATGTTCCCCATTTCCCTCACCACATACATCCTCCTCTAGTCTATCTACCAAAACAGTTGATTTTCTTTTCTTTGTTTTTACAACAGCAGGTTTTTGGGAACCTGTTGAGGTTGGTTTCTTATATTTGGATTTAGAGATTGGTTGTGTGACTTGGGTAGGAGGGTTGGGGTCATTACTACCACCCTCCATAGTCACAGAAGGCAAAGAAGAATTAGGTTGAGAAGAGTTTAAAGTAGAGATAAATACCTGAACAAAAGGGGGATAGATCAATTCCACATTGCTGTGAAGATTGATCATAACCAAGTCCTTAAAGACCCTTTTGTTTTGAGTTCAGCAATCCAAAATTTCTGTACTCCTGTCAATCTCAATATCCTTGACAAAGTGGTTAATAATAATCATAATAAATCTTGCATAATAAATATGATTAGATCTATTTACTCTATTCCCCAATTTGGCAGATATTTCATTGAGTAACAGGCTTCCTAAATTATGATATCTATCATATAAAATGCTATACCCTACTTGTTGCATACTTGTTGTTATTGCATCAAAATTACTAACCTTACCAGAAAAACACTTTATTATAGCATCAAAGAAATATGACCATTCTTTTCTTAGATTCTTCCTAACAATACTACCTAGACTAGCATCAGGAGTAGTGTAATTGATTTCTCTAAGCATGCTTCTTATCTCTGTGTCAGTGGGTGCATCTATTGTATTATTTGCAGGAATATTTAAGCACTCACCCAAGACAACAGTGGTTAGAATATACCTTTGTCCTTTGTAATCAAAGGAGATTGAAGAAAAATCATCTGCTACTTCTGCTGTTGTCCAGAACTCTTCAACTAGATTGCACACTATTTTTGGTGCTTCTGAGAGGGCCTTTGAAATCCTTGAACTCCTTAGAAATTCCATTAGAGGATGAAATTCTGTTGGGGCTTCCTCCACCATAGTGCAGGCAACGAAGTTGTTGAGCTCATAGTAGAATCCAGATTGTGAGACTTTCTTTGATGATGCCATTACTGTTTTTGAAGATGAGACGAGAATTAACTGGCAAGATTGTTAGTAGTTATACAGAAACAACAATTAAACAGTAGCAATTAGGGTTCTTAGCAAGAGAAAGAGAAAGAGATAGTAAAATAGATAGTAAAAATGTAAGTAAGAATTAAAAGAAGTTTTAATCTCACTATTTATATTTACTGATTTCTTAATCAATTTCTTACTCAAAATAGAACTTAATTGACAATTGGATGAATATTGAAAAGTAAAAGTTACCAATTTTGGCAATCGACTGTTATACATACAGGAATGTATGTATTAATCAATTGATAAAATAAGTAACCAACGGCTAGATTTTGTACAGATCGATTGATGACATGGACCACTTAAATTCCAGGTCATCGATTGATAATAATCTTATCCATCGACAGGTACATTTATCCATCGATAAATAAATATATCATCAATTGATATATTTATCTGTCGATAGTTCCAAATATCCATCGATAAATAAACATATCATCAATTGATATATTTATCTGTCGACAGCTTCAGTAATATCCATTGATATGTAAAATGTTTATCAGTTGATTATTGAAGAATCAATAATTTAACATAATAAATGGCTACAAATAATATTAATACATAACTTGTCAGACATTTAAAGGATTAAATATAATTAAACATACCTAAATCACAGACCAATCTATTGAAGGTAGATTCATCTAGTGGTTTCGTAAAAATGTCTGCAAGTTGTCTTTCACTAGGGACAAAATATAATTCAACTGTACCATTCATTACATGTTCCCTAATGAAGTGATACCTTATGTCAATCTGCTTGGTTCTGGAATATTGCACAGGATTTTCTGTTATAGCAATGGCACTTGTATTATCACAGAAAATAGGAATCTTGTTCAAGTTGAACCCATAGTCAAGTAGTTGATTCCTCATCCATAAAATTTGTGCACAGCAACTTCCAGCTGCAATGTATTCAGCCTCTGCAGTAGATGTAGACACTGAATTTTGCTTCTTGTTAAACCATGAAACAAGCTTATTTCCTAGAAATTGACAGGAGCCTGTTGTACTTTTTCTGTCAATTCTGCAACCTGCATAGTCTGCATCTGAATAGCCAATTAGATCAAATCCAGAATCTCTAGGATACCAAATTCCAAGATTTGGAGTTCCTTTGAGATATCTGAATATTCTTTTTATTGCAATAAAATGAGATTCTCTAGGATCAGCTTGAAACCTAGCACAAAGACATGTAGCAAACATTATATCTGGCCTACTTGCAGTTAAATAAAGTAATGAGCCAACCATGCCTCTATAACTTGAAATGTCCACTATAGCTTCCTTAATGTTTAATTCAAGTTTAGTTGCAGTGGCCATGGGAGTTTTTGCAGAAGAACATTCATTTAAATCAAATCTCTTTAATAAATCAGAAATATATTTGGTTTGATTTATGAAAATATCATCTTTGACTTGCTTGATTTGCAAACCAAGAAAGTAGGTAAGTTCTCCCATCATGCTCATTTCATATTTACTCTGCATCAACTTAGCAAACTTTTTACAAAGTTTTTCATTAGTTGAGCCAAAAATAATGTCATCTACATAAATTTGAACAAGAAACATAGAGCCATTTACATTTCTATGAAAGATAGTTTTATCAACAGTACCTCTTGTGAAGTGATTCTCAATCAAGAATTTAGACAAAGTGTCATACCAGGCTCTATGTGCTTGTTTTAATCCATAAAGTGCCTTGAGAAGATAATATACAAATCCAGGATGAACAGGATCAATAAAACCAGGAGGTTGTTCTACATATACTTCTTCTTCTAGTTCTCCATTGAGAAAAACACTTTTCACATCCATCTGATACACCTTGAAATTAGCATGAGCAACAAATGCTAGAAAGATTCTGATTGCTTCCAACCTTGCAACTGGTGCAAATGTTTCATCAAAATCTATGCCTTCTTCTTGTGAATAGCCCTTTGCCACTAATCTTGCTTTATTTCTTGTCACTGTACCAGATTCATCCATTTTATTTCTAAACACCCATTTTGTACCAATGATAGACTTGTTCTTTGGTTTAGGCACCAGCTTCCATACCTTATTTTTTTCAAACTGATTCAACTCTTCTTGCATAGCAATTATCCAATCAGGATCATTCAAGGCTTCTTCAATCCTTTTTTGTTCTTCTTGAGACAGGAAGCTGTTAGTAATTGTGCTCTAGAGACAATACTTTTTATATTTTAAGGAAAATATTTATTATTAAGGATTATGTTTTATTGATTATTATTTATTTATTATGTTTTATTTACTGCGTAATAAATTGAAATCATAATAAATATCCTTAGAATTTTGATACGTATTATATATCTTTAAGTATGTGACTTAAAAATGAGATTATATGAATAGTATCTTATTCCTAAAATTCCCTAGTCGAGTATTATTATTTAAGGACAATAATAATGCACAAAGACTAGTATGTTTCTTCACAGATGACCACATCTCATTGGTCATAGGTATGGTGATACTAAAGTCAAAAACATAAGTGCATGTATCAATGCATGGCACTGGAAAGTCCCGCCGTGAGATTCTACATGTTAAATAAGTGTCATAAGTAATTCTCACTGTGATAATGGTGTAATGATCCTTAGACCTGAAATCATTATATTTCTATACGAGAATTAATATATTTTGATCACATTAAAAGTTACATTTGACCGGGTGATGATAAAAGTGGACATTGAGTATATTATGAATCGTATGAGAAATATGAATGATCTAGATGGATTAAATCCTCCTAATTTTAGGAGTGATATTATTGACCTCTTATTTGAGTGAGACTATGAAATGCACAGTCGTGCTCAAATGTTGATTTGATTTTAATAGTCTACTCATCGATCAAGAAAATAAAGATTAAATTATGAAGAGGATGACACGAGACATGCCTTGAGTTTAATCTATAATATCAAGATTAAATGGATTATATTACATGGAACATTATTCACGAAAGGCTTAATCGAATCACCGATTTATTATTATTACTTGGGTAGCAAGGATGTATTACTAGATGCCGCTCATTGTTTACAATTTTAATTAGATATTAAAATTGTTGTCAACGTAATAATAACCTACAGGGTCACACACAAAGAACGCTTGAAGGAGAAATACTTTAAATTGTGAATTTAAATTAAATAAGTAATTTATTTTATTTATGATATTAATTAAGTATGACTTAATTAATTATATAAATAGAATAAATGAATTATTTAAACTAATTCTAAAATTAATAATTAATTAATTAAGTGGGACTAAATTAAATAATTTAGAATTTTGGATTAGTATTAATTATAATTGGATTATAATTAGAAAACTTATTCATCTCTCTATATAATTTCTTTATGGGCTGATTTAATAAAAGAGAAATATTTTTACTAAAACCCTAGCCGTTTTGAGAAAAGAGGAAGATAGAGAGAGAGAAGCAGTTTTCGGGTGCTAGTACACATCAATCATTCATGAAAAGTGTTTGTGTGGATACCGTAGAGCGTAGATCGCGAGAGCGGGATAAGTGGTGATTAAACAAGTTTTGGACCTCCATTAATCTTCCATTAATGAACTGTTAAAGCTTCTAAAGGTATTTATTCTTTATCTCCGAATTAAATCTTTTGTTTTTGCATGGATCCTGCGGAGGGTTTCACTATTTTGATTTATTTTTTCGCGTTTATTCCGCTGCGTTTGTGCCTCGAAACCCTTCAATGGCATCAAAGTTACTTGCGAAACGTTTTAATTCGGTTATGTGCTTAATAGTTTTCGATATGTAAGCATGTATGCGATCTATCATGATTTTGTATTGATACAATATGTATATGTTTTTATATATTATGAATATATTATATTCATATGATGTATAATCATGTGATGATTGTGTGTATTGATGTATGTGTTAGTAATTGTGCGCTAGAGACAATACTTTTTATATTTTAAGGAAAATATTTATTATTAAGGATTATGTTTTATTGATTATTATTGATTTATTATGTTTTATTTACTGCGTAATAAATTGAAAACATAATAAATGTCCTTGGAATTTTGATACGTATTATATATATATCTTTAAGTATGTGACTTAAAAATGAGATTATATGAATAGTATCTTATTCCTAAAATTCCCTAGTCAAGTATTATTATTTAAGGACAATAATAATGCACAAAGACTAGTATGTTTCTTGGCAGATGACTACATCTCATTGGTTATAGGTATGGTGATACTAAAGTCAAGGACATAAGTGCATGTCTCAATGCATGGCACTGGAATGACCCGCCGTGAGATTCTACATGTTAAATAAGTGTCATAAGTAATTCTCACTGTGATAATGGTGTAATGATCCTTAGACCTGAAATCATTATATTTCTATACGAGAATTAATATACTTTGATTACATTAAAAGTTACCTTTGACCGGGTGATAATAAAAGTTGACAGTGGGTATATTATGAATCGTATGAGAAATATGAATGATCTAGATGTGATTTAATCCTCCTAATTTTAGGAGTGATACTATTGGCCTCTTGTTTGAGTGAGACTATGAAATGCACGACCGTGCTCAAATGTTGATTTGATTTTAATAGTCTACTCATCGATCAAGAAAATAAAGATTAAATTATGAAGAGGATGACACGAGACATGCCTTGAGTTTAATCTATAATATCAAGATTTAATGGATTATATTACATGGAACATTATTCACGAAAGGCTTAATCGAATCACCGATTTATTGTTATTACTTGGGTAGCAATGATGTATTACTAGATGCCGCTCATTGTTTACAATTTTAATTAGATATTAAAATTGTTGCCAACGTAATAATAACCTACAGGGTCACACACAAAGAACGCTTGAAGGAGAAATAATTTAAATTGTAAATTTAAATTAAATAAGTAATTTATTTTATTTATGATATTAATTAAGTATGACTTAATTAATTATATAAATAGAATAAATGAATTATTTAAACTAATTCCAAAATTAATAATTAATTAATTAAGTGAGACTTAATTAAATAATTTTAGATTTTGGATTGGTATTAATTATAATTGGATTATAATTAGAAAACTTATTCCTCTCTCTATATAATCTCTTTATGGGCTGATTTAATTTAAGAGACAGATTTTTACTAAAACCCTAGCCGTTTTGAGAAAAGAGGAAGATAGAGAGAGAGAAGCAGTTTTCGGGTGCTAGTACACATCAATCCTTCATGAAAAGTGTTCGTGTGGATACCGTAGAGCGTAGATCGCGAGAGCGGGATACTTGGTGATTAAACAAGTTTTGGACCTCCATTAATCTTCCATTAATGAACTGTTAAAGCTTCTAAAGGTATTTATTCTTTATCTCCGAATTAAATCTATTGTTTTCGCATGGATCCTATGGAGGGTTTCGCTATTTTGATTTATTTTTCACATTTATTCCGCTGTGTTTGTGCCTCGAAACCCTTCAGAAGTTACTATACAAGCATTCATTTTGAGTTGCACTTCTAGTTTTGACACCATCATTTGCATCTCCAATTATTAGTTCAAAGGGATGGCTTTTTGTCCATTTCCTTTGAGATGGAAAATTTGTCCTTGAAGATGATGCTTTATGATCATTGGAAGTGTTATGATCACTGTGATGTGATTGACTATTTGAGAACCCTCCCCCTGATATGGACACTCTACTTGAAGATTGTTGAGCAGAGTTGATATCCATCGAATGATTATCAATTGATGTATTATCAGTCGATTGATGATTGTCAACTGATAAGTTGTCTGTTGATGCATTGACATCAATTGATGGGAGGATTCTAGGTACTTGAATTCTTGTAATTTCCACATCATCATCACTATCTTCAATATTACTTGTGGATTCATTTTCAAAATGCAATAGTTCATGAAATACTTCATCAAACAACCCTTGAATTTTCTTGTCATCAAAGACTACATGCATAGATTCCATAACAATGTGTAATCTAAGATTGTAGACTCTGTATGCTTTGGTTGTTATTCCATATCCAACAAATATAGCTTCATCAGCTTTGGCTTCGAATTTTCCTAGATTTTCACCTTGATTTCTCAGTACAAAGCATTTACTGCCAAAGACATGAAGAAAATTAACTATTGGCTTTTTGTCTTTCTTTATCAATTGATATGGTGTTTTGCCTTGAAGTTTATTGACCATGGAAATATTTTGAATGTAACAAGCAGTATTAATTGCTTATGCCCAGAAGTATGTAGGTAGTTTTGCTTCTTCTAACATAGTTCTAGCAACTTCAATCAAGGTTCTATTTTTCCTTTCAACTACTCCATTTTGTTGTGGAGTTCTTGGTGCAGAGAAATGATGAGTGATACCTTTTTCTTCATAGAATTCTTTCATTGATGCATTCTTGAATTCAGTACCATTATCACTTCTAAATTTCTTGACCTTCCATTCAGTGCTATTATCAACATTCTTCACATGAATGATAATTAATTTGCTTGCCTCATCCTTAGAGTGTAAGAAATATACCCATGAAAATCTTGTGAAGTCATCCACAATTACTAAGGCATATTTCTTTTTGGCAATTGACATGATGTTGACTGGACCAAATAAATCCATGTGCAATAATTCCAGAGGCTTATCAATTGATGATTCAGACTTTGACTTGAATGATGCTTTTCTTTGTTTTCCCTTTTGACAGGCATCACACAGTCCATCCTTGGTGAATTCCATCTGTGGAATGCGTCTAACCAAATTCTTTTTAACCAATTGATTCATGGCCTTGAAATTCAAATGGCTTATCTTCTTGTGTCAAGTCCAACTTTCATCTGTATTGGCTTTGTGTTAGGAATCTACATGTGATTTGATGATAACATTAATCTTAGAATCATAGAAATTTTATTTGATGTAACTGATCAATTGATATGAAAGTTATAAATATCAATTGATCAGGAAACCATTTATCAGTTGAAATGTTTATATGAATCAACTGATAATTTGGATTGTAGCATAGGTGTACTTAGTCTATTTCAATCGATAAGGTGTAAATCAATTGATATTTTGTTCATCAATTGATGTTAAAGTCGATTGATATAGATCATCAATTGATGTGTAAATTAAACTATTAAATTGTAATTATGAGAAGACAAGAAATTGCACAAGTGAAGGATGATCAATTGATATTGAAGCATCGATGGATGAAGGATCAATCGAAGAAGCCAAGCCAAGGATTGAAGACCATCAACTGATGTGAAGACCCATCGACTGATATATAGATTGATAACATCTATCAATCCATAAGACATCTTTTATCAATCGATGGATATAAAGATCAATCGAAGAAGTACATCAGTTGATGGATTAAAGAATGGATCAATTGATATGCTTAACAGCAAATTATCAATTGAGTGTGACAACACAGAAAGAATATCTGTTAAATATCCAGAGAACAAAAGCACACCTATGGAAGACAGTCTAGAGTGACTGTGAAGACTCAATCAGAAGCTGTCTTTCAAACCTTTTTGTAAAATAGAAAAAGGTAAAAGGAAGGCAGGTAGAAACAATCCTAGAATAGGAATTGTAAAAGAACACTTGTGGTATATAAACAAGTGTAGTAGCATTATTAGAAAATATACAAGTTAGACATATTTCTTAATCAACTGTTCAAGCTTGAGAGCACATGTGTAAGAACAGTTGATTTGTTTTCTAATCTTGTAAACGCAGCTAGGTTTCTTCTAACCTAGGAGCATTGAGCAAAAATATATATTGATGGAAAAACCAATCCATCAATAATTTTAAATCTCTTTGTTCAGTTTTATTTTTAGCACTAATTTGTTCGAACTTATTCTCTTATTCTTTCAAACATCAAGAACAAATATTAGAACAAGGAAAAAGTTTTAATATTTGTATTCAACCCCCCCCCTCTACAAATATTGACATTGTTCTAAGGAATAACAATTGGTATCAGAGCAAGCTTTCAACATACAGAAAGTTTAAAGATCAAGAACAGTCAATATGGGTCAAAAAGATTCAGGTGTGAAAATTCCAGTTTTAGAGAAAGATGAATATTTTCCATGGAAGGTCAAAATGCATCTGCATCTTCTTTCTCTCGACCCTTCTTATGTTAACTGCATAGAAAAAGGTCCTCATGTTCCCATAAAGCTAGTCACAGGTGTAAACCCTGATGGAACTCCTGCACTTGATAGACATGTTCCAAAACTTATTTCTGAGTTCACAGAAGAGGATGAAAAAGAAGTACTCAAAGACAAGAAGGCCATGAACATTCTGTTTAATGGTCTAGATAAAGATATGTTTGACAATGTTATAAACTGTACTTCATCAAAAGAAGTATGGGATACACTTCAAACTCTGTGTGAAGGAACTGAACAAGTAAGGAAAAACAAGATGCAACTCTTGATTCAAAAATATGAATCATTTCATTTCAAGAGTGGAGAATCTATCAATGACACCTATAGCAGATTTCAGAAGTTGTTAAATGGACTGAAGCTATATGGTAGGGTTTATGCAACTGAGGATACAAATCTAAAATTTCTTAGATCTCTTCCAAAAGAATGGAAACCAATGACTGTTTCCATTAGACAATCTCAGGACTTCAAGGATTTTACTCTGGAGAAACTTTATGGTATTCTCAAGACATATGAGTTGGAAATCCAACAAGATGAAGAGATTGAGAAGAATCAAAGAAAAGAGAAAACTGTGGCTTTGGTAGTCAAGGGAAATGAAGAGAAGAAGGAAAATGGCTATGAAGAAGAGTCAGTCATGATGGCTGGTGATGCTGTTGAAGAATCATTCAAGAGAAAAGGAAAGAGCAAGTGTGAAGAAGATGAAACATGCTCTCAGGATGATTTGGATGAGATTGATGAGCACCTTGCATTTCTGACAAGGAAATTTTCAAAGCTAAAATTCAAGAAGAATCCATATGCTCAAAGGCCTGGATCCCAGTTTAGAAACAACAATCAAAATAAAAATCTGGTTGATAGATCTAAATTCAAATGCTTTAACTGTGGATTAGCTGGTCATTTCTCAAGTGAGTGCAGGAAGCCAAAACAAGAAAAGGCAAAGTCATATGAGGGTATTGATTATAAGAAGAAATACTTTGACCTTTTAAAACAAAAAGAAAAGGCTTTTGTAACTGAGGAGAAGGACTGGGCTGCTGAGGATAGTGATTCTGAAGAATATGTCAATCTTGCATTAATGGCCAATCATGAAGATGAAGAAGCTAGTTCAGCATCTAATCAGGTACTAGCTACCAACTTTTCCGAGCTTACATCTGAGGAATGCAATAGTACTATTAATGAAATGTCTAATGAACTGTACAATTTGCATGTCACTCTAAAATCTCTAAACAAAGAAAATCTCAAGTTAAAGAACACCATTGATGCCTTAACTGAGAGAAATATTTTTCTTGAAAATGAACTTGTTTGTTTAGAAAGATTTAAGCAGGAAAAAAAGGATGCTAGGAATGAACTAGTAAACAGTTTGAAAAGAGAAGAATTGTTGAAAGAACAATTAGCTGAAGAAATTGAAACCATTAGCAAATGGAATAGGTCTGCTAAAACTGCCAAACAAATTATTGATGTTCAGGGTGTAGATACTCTAGGAGAACTCCCCAAATCAATAGGCAAGTCATTGGTTGATACTTCAATGGATAAAGATCAATCGTCTGCTAATCCTTCATCAACTGATAAGGATTATCAATCGATTGATGCTGAATCAATCGATAAGCATCCATCGACAAGTAAATCATCAATGGCTAATAAAAAGAACAAATTTAGCACTCCTATTAAGTTTGTTAAGGAAACCAAAAATCAAGTTGAGGCTGAGGCGGAGAAAATCAACATAGGTAGCTTATCCAAGAAACAACTAAAAGAAAAATTAGAAAAGATAGCACATGTGGAAATTACTCAACCTAAGCTTGAGAAAATGAAAAAGAATAGGAATGGTAAAGTAGGCATAAATAAGCACAATAACTACATTCCTGATATGTATGCACCTAGAAAAGTCTGTGCTAAATGTGGTAGTGTAAATCATTTGTCCATGCAATGCAAAAGTGAAAAGAATTCTATATCTGCAAATGATTTAAATATACATGTCATGACTGCAAATGCCATGTTTACCAATCCTATGCTCATGAATGCCATGTCTTCTAATTTGGTTGCACCTAATGTTCATATGCCTTATGCACAAGTTCCATACATGTATAATCCCTTCTTTGCATATCCTAATATGAACATGCCTGGTATGTCATGGAACATGCTTAATGTAAATGATGAAATTCATGGAAATTCTGCCATGAGTTCCAAGGTGTCAAAGCCCCAAAAGTCAACTCCCAAAGTTAAAGTGGATTTAAACCCACCAAAACAAAAGGAACCTAAGTTGACAACAAGGACTCAGGCTGCAACTAATAAAAGAGGACCCAAGGCAACTTGGGTACCAAAAGCAACTTGATTGTTTTATATGTGTGCAGGGAAACAGGAAGAAAAATCTCTGGTATTTGGATAGTGGATGTTCAAGGCACATGACTGGAGATTTGTCCCTGCTCACAAAATTTGTGGAAAAGGCTGGCCCAGGAGTTATTTTTGGAGATAACAGCAAAGGTTTTACTCTGGGATATGGCTCAATTGCAAAAGAAAATGTTATCATTGAAACTGTAGCACTAGTTGATGGATTGAAGCACAATTTGCTCGGTATTAGTCAACTGTGTGATAATGGTAATGGTGTGTGGTTTACAACTGAATCATGCATCATAGCCAACAAAGAATCTGGTGAAATTCTCTTAACTGGAGAAAGAAAAGGGAATGTCTATGTGGCTGATTTTCACTCTGTAAAGGCAAATTCAATGACATGTCTACTTAGCAAAGCCAATACAGAAGAAAGTTGGACTTGGCACAAGAAACTAGCCCATTTGAATTTCAAAGCCATGAATTTATTGGTTAGAAAGAATCTGGTTAGAGGCATTCCACAGATGGAATTCACCAAGGATGGACTATGTGATGCATGTCAAAAGGGAAAACAAAGAAAAGCATCATTCAAGTCAAAGTCTGAATCATCAATTGATAAGCCTCTGGAATTATTGCACATGGACTTATTTGGTCCAGTCAACATCATGTCAATTGCCAAAAAGAAATATGCCTTAGTAATTGTGGATGACTTCACAAGATTTTCTTGGGTATATTTCTTACACTCTAAGGATGAAGCAAGCAAATTAATTATCAATCATGCGAAGAATGTTGACAATGGCACTGAATGGAAGGTCAAGAAATTTAGAAGTGACAATGGTACTGAATTCAAGAATTCAACCATGAGAGAATTCTGTGAAGAAAAAGGTATCACTCATCATTTCTCTGCTCCAAGAACTCCACAGCAAAATGGAGTAGTTGAAAGGAAAAATAGGACCTTGATTGAAGCTGCTAGAACTATGTTAGAAGAAGCAAAACTTCCTACATACTTCTGGGCAGAAGCAATTAATACTGCTTGTTACATTCAAAATATTTCCATGATCAATAAACTTCAAGGCAAAACTCCATATCAATTGATAAAGAAAGACAAGAAGCCAACAGTTAACTTTCTTCATGTCTTTGGCTGCAAATGCTTTGTACTGAGAAATCAAGGTGAAAATCTAGGAAAATTTGAAGCCAAAGCTGATGAAGCTATATTTGTTGGATATGGAATAACAACCAAAGCATACAGAGTCTACAATCTTAGATTACACATTGTTATGGAATCTATGCATGTAGTCTTTGATGACAAGAAAATTCAAGGGTTGTTTGATGAAGGATTTCATGATCTATTGCAATTTGAAAATGAATTCACAAGTAATATTGAAGATAGTGATGATGATATGGAAAACACAAGAGCACAAGTACCTAGAATCCTCCCATCAATTGATGTCAATGCATCAACAGATAACTTATCAGTTGACAATCATCAATCAACTGATAATACATCAATTGATAATCATTCGATGGATATCAACTCTGCTCAACAATCTTCAAGTAGAGTGTCCATCTCAGGGGGAGGGTTCTCAAATAGTCAATCACATCACAATGATCATAACACTTCCAATGATCATGAAGCATCATCTTCAAGGACAAATTTACCATCACAAAGGAAATGGACAAAAAGCCATCCCTTTGAATTAATAATTGGAGATGCAAATGATGGTGTCAAAACTAGAAGTGCAACTCAAAATGAATGCTTGTATAGTAGCTTCCTGTCTCAAGAAGAACCAAAAAGGATTGAAGAAGCATTGAATGATCCTGATTGGATAATTGCTATGCAAGAAGAGTTGAATCAATTTGAAAAAAACAAGGTATGGAAGTTGGTGCCCAAACCAAAGAACAAGTCTATCATTGGTACAAAATGGGTGTTCAGAAACAAAATGGATGAATCTGGTACAGTGACAAGAAATAAAGCAAGATTAGTGGCAAAGGGCTATTCACAAGAAGAAGGCATAGATTTTGATGAAACTTTTACACCAGTTGCAAGATTGGAAGCAATCAGAATCTTTCTAGCATATGCTGCTCATGCTAATTTCAAGGTGTATCAGATGGATGTGAAAAGTGCTTTTCTCAATGGAGAACTAGAAGAAGAAGTATATGTAGAACAACCTCCTGGCTTTATTGATCCTGTTCATCTTGGATTTGTATACTATCTTCTCAAGGCACTTTATGGATTGAAGCAAGCACCTAGAGCCTGGTATGACACATTGTCTAAATTCTTGATTGAGAATCACTTCACAAGAGGTACTGTTGATAAAACTCTCTTTCATAGAAATGTAAATGGCTCTATGATTCTTGTTCAAATCTATGTAGATGACATTATTTTTTGCTCAACTAATGAAAAACTTTGTAAAAAGTTTGCTAAGTTGATGCAAAGTAAATATGAAATGAGCATGATGGGAGAACTAACCTACTTTCTTGGCTTGCAAATCAAACAAGTTAAAGATGGTATTTTCATAAATCAAACCAAATATATTTCTGATTTATTAAAGAGATTTGATTTAAGTGAATGTTCTTCTGCTAAAACTCCCATGGCCACTGCAACTAAACTTGAATTAAACACTAAGGAAGCAAAAGTGGACATTTCAAGTTATAGAGGTATGGTTGGCTCATTACTTTATTTAACTGCAAGTAGGCCAGACATAATGTTTGCTACATGTCTTTGTGCTAGGTTTCAAGCTGATCCTAGAGAATCTCATTTGATTGCAATAAAAAGAATATTCAGATATCTCAAAGGAACTCCAAATCTTAGAATTTGGTATCCTAGAGATTCTGGATTTGATCTAATTGGTTATTCAGATGCAGATTATGCAGGTTGCAGAATTGACAGAAAAAACACAACAGGCTCCTGTCAATTTCTAGGAAATACGCTTGTTTCATGGTTTAGCAAGAAGCAGAATTCAGTGTCTACATCTACTGCAGAAGCTGAATACATTGCAGCTGGAAGTTGCTGTGCACAAATTTTATGGATGAGGACTCAACTACTTGACTATGGGTTCAACTTGAACAAAATTCCTATTTTCTGTGATAATACAAGTGCCATTGCTATAACAGAAAATCCTGTGCAACATTCCACAACCAAGCACATTGACATAAGGTATCACTTCATTAGGGAACATGTAATGAATGGTACAGTTGAATTACATTTTCTCCCTAGTGAAAGACAACTTGCAGACATTTTTACCAAACCATTAGATGAATCTACCTTCAATAGATTGGTCTGTGATTTAGGTATGCTTAATTATATTTAATCCTTTAAATATCTGACAAGTTATGTATTTATATTACTTGTAGCCATTGACTATGTTAAATTATTGATTCTTCAATAATCAACTGATAAACATTTTACATATCAATGGATATTATTGGAGCTGTCGACAGATAAATATATCAATTGATGATATATTTGTTTATCGATGGATAGGGGTAACTATCGACAGATAGATATATCAATCAATGATATATTTGTCTATCGATGGATAATTGTACCTGTCGATGGATAAGCAATTTATCAATCGATGACCTGGAATTTTAATAGTCCAAGTCATCAATCGATCTGTACAAACTCTAGCCGTTGATTACTTATTTTATCAATTGATTAATACATACACTCCTGTATGTATATCAGTCGATTGCCAAAATTGGTAACTTTTACTCATAAATACTCTTCCAACGGTCAATTTTGTTCTATTTTGAGTAAGTAATTGATTGAGAAATCAGTAAATATAAATAGTGAGATTAAAACATCTTTTAATTCTTACTTGCAATTTTTACTAACGACTTCTCTATCTCTTTCTCTTTATCAATCTTTGAACTTACTCTGTATCTATCTCTTGCTAAAAACCCTAAACTACTACTGTCTAATTATTGTTTCTGTTATAATTACTAACAAGTTTGCCAGTTAATTCTATTATAAATCTTCAAACTCGATAATGGCATCTTCAAAGAAAGTCTCACAATCTGGATTCTACTATGAGCTCAACAACTTCGTTGCTTGCACTATGGTGGAGGAAGCCCCAACAGAATTTCATCCCCTAATGGAATTTCTAAGGAGTTCAAAAATTGCAAAGGCCCTCTCAGAAGCACAAAAAATAGTGTGCAATCTAGTTGAAGAATTCTGGACAACAGCAGAAGTAGCAGATGATTTTTCTACAATCTCCTTTGAATGTAAAGGACAAAGGTATATTCTAACCACTGTGGTCTTGGGTGAGTGTTTAAATATTCCTGCAAATAATACCGAAAATGCACCCACTGACACAGATATTAGAAACATGCTTAGGGAAATCAATTATACTGCTCCTGATGCTAGTCTAGGTAGTATTGTTAGAAAGAATCTAAGAAAAGAATGGTCATATTTCTTTGATGCTTTAATAAAGTGTTTTTCTGGTAAGGTTAGTAATTTTGATGCAATAACAACAAGTATGCAACAAGTAGGGTATAGCATTTTATATGATAGATATCATAATTTAGGAAGCCTGTTACTCAATGAAATATCTGCCAAATTGGGGAATAAAATAAATAGATCTAATCATATTTATTATGTAAGATTTATTATGATTATTATTAACCACTTTGTCAAGGATATTGAGATTGACAGGAATACAGAAATTTTGGATTGCTGGACTCAAAACAAAAGGGTCTTTAAAGACTTGGTTAGGATCAATCTTCACAGCAATGTGGAATTGATCTATCCCTCTTTTGTTCAGGTATTTATCTCTACTTTAAACTCTTCTAAACCTAATTCTTCTTTGCCTTCTGTGACTATGGAGGGTGGTAGTAATGACCTCAACCCTCCTACCCAAGCCACACAACCAATCTCTAAATCCAAATCTAAGAAATCAACCTCAACAGGTTCTCAAAAACCTGCTATTGTAAAAACCAAGAAAAGAAAATCAACTAGTGTGGTAGATAGATTAGAGGAGGATGTAGGTGGTGAGGGAACTGGGGAATATCTAAGAACCCAGAAGGATAAGGAGAGTGAGGGTGTGCAACCTCAACCTAGCCACTCCATAGTCTCCCAAAAGACTGTACCACCTTAGTAGGTGCAAAAGAAATGAGTGAGGGAGAGGTGAGATTCCAGGATGAGATCCTGATGCAAAATAGAGAGATGAGTGAAAGTGATAAAAACATTCTACTTTTTGCATAGGAATTGGAAATTGAACTGATGGCAGAAGAAGGAGTAAAGGAGATAGGGGGAGCAAATAATGCTGAAGTTAGTGGGAGTGGAATTGCTAAAGACTTTGAAGAGGAAATAGATGCTGGTGAATTGGATCCAAAGAATTTCATTCATCCTGATCCACAATATCAAGGGTTGGCTAGGCTACTTCAAGTAACAGGAATGCAGAACAACTCTTGGGCATTGATCATACAGATCAAAGGACCAGGAATCTGAAGGAAAGCATTGCCAATACAACAGACACTTGTTATATGGCACCTGAAGAGTTGGAGAGTGATTCTGATGAAGAGCCATGGATGAGCACTATTGATGGTTCCTTAGAAGCTGCGGAGACTGAAATTCTCTCTCAATATAGAAGAACAATGGTGGAAGGAGAAATTGAAGATCCTACTCAAAGGAGAATTGCTCACTATATGAGAGAATCAATGAAAATTCAAAAGATGACAGTAACAGGAGTAAGGAGGGAACTGGAGAGGATTAAAGACTCTATCTCATCTAACAAGGATGTAATGGACAGGAGATTGGATGAGAAGCTACCATTCAACACCATGAATAGCATCAAAGACAAGCTTTTCAAAGAATTCAAAAATTTTACATCTTTGGAGACAAGAGTAGGTTCTCTAGAAAAGAAGATGGATGATATTATCAGAGGTCAAAATCTTCATGCTTCCATTCTTCAAAATTTTCTTGACAGACTTCCACCACCCCCTCCAATTGATGATAACAAAAAGGGGGAGAATACAAAGAAGAAGGATGATGATGGTGGTGATGGCAAAGGCAGTGGAAGTGGTGGTATAGGTGGTTCTGGTATGGATAAGTCAAGTGACATTGGTGGTTCTGCACCCAGAAGAGATAAAAGCAGAAGTAACATGGACAATCAATCTTCAAAGAAATCTAAGTCATCTAATTCTCCAAAAGATAATTTAGAACAGAAAAAGAAAGATTACAAGAAGTTTGATGATGATCTTGAAGCTAGGACAATTTCTAGGGAGAAAGAAACTCAATCAATGATTGAGAGAGAAAAGAAGAGAATTGAAGATCTAAGGAGAAACACTGAGTTAGTAACAGAGGAAGTAGAAAAAGGAGACTTGGATGAGTTCATTGCTCAAACAAGAAAAATAAATGAAGATGCACAAAAGGCTGCCAAGGAAAGAAACTCAAATACAGAAGCTTTTCTTCAATTGGATATTGAAGCTCTTAAAGAAAAGAAGAAAGGGAAAGCAATAGTGATTGAAGAAGAGAAGAAGAAAGAGACTGAACCAGTAAGTCAAAAGCTACTTCAAGGAGCCATCACTACAGGAATCTCAGATGCCTCAAGGAGAGAAAGGGAGAATGAAGAGATTGCTAGACAGATGGAAATGCAATGGCATTTGGAAGAAGAGCTACAGGCAGAGCAACCTTTGAGAAAAAGGAGAAAAGTTTCTATGGCCAAGAAAAGGTCAAGTTCTACTCAAGAAATAGTGGTTCAGGAAAACCTTCAGGGTCAACAAGAAGAAATCAAGGAGGAGGTCACAATTGAAAGATATGATTTGAAGGGAATATCAGTAATCAATGAAAAAGGATTAATTGGAGTAAGGACTCACCCGGCAACCTCTAACCATGAAGAATCAATGAGGTTGGAGTATGAAAATGGAGTGAAAACAATCTATTCATTGAAGGTGATAATGAAGCAAAGCTACAATGTTTTAAAGACTATTCTTCCTCTACTCAACAGAAAGTACACTCAACACAACAATTGCTCAGGAGATACAACAACAAATTTCAAAGTTAAGAAGATCCAAGGCAGAAGTTGAACCTGATTCACCTCTAAAGCTATGGAAGTCACAGGTCAAAAAGGTGGTGTTGGAGCCAAAGTATGCTATGATTTTTACAGATATAGAGGGCAATACAAAGTTCTTTGATATCTGCAAATATCTGGACAAAATCACAGATGAAGAAATACATTACCTTTTGAGGCAACTTGGAGAAACTGACAGGGATGAAGCAATATTGAGAAGTTCTTTCATGAGGCAACTAAAGGAAAATGCTGAGAAAAGGAGGAAGAGGAACTAAATTAAATTATGAAGACATTGAAGCTGCTTGCAGGAGTTATCTATCAATCTGGTACTTCCAAAATTAATGTGCAAATTAAATTTCTTGATTTTATCTGAATGTAAATTTCAAGGGTTTTTGTTATCATCAAGTAGATTTATGCCTGTTAAGAACACAGACACAAATAGGGGGAGATTGTTAGGAATCTACATGTGATTTGATGATAACATTAATCTTAGAATCATAGAAATTTTATTTGATGTAACTGATCAATTGATATGAAAGTTATAAATATCAATTGATCAGGAAACCATTTATCAGTTGAAATGTTTATATGAATCAACTGATAATTTGGATTGTAGCATAGGTGTACTTAGTCTATTTCAATCGATAAGGTGTAAATCAATTGATATTTTGTTCATCAATTGATGTTAGAGTCGATTGATATAGATCATCAATTGATGTGTAAATTAAACTGTTAAATTGTAATTATGAGAAGACAGGAAATTGCACAAGTGAAGGATGATCAATTGATATTGAAGCATCGATGGATGAAGGATCAATCGAAGAAGCCAAGCCAAGGATTGAAGACCATCAACTGATGTGAAGACCCATCGACTGATATATAGATTGATAACATCTATCAATCGATAAGACATCTTTTATCAATCGATGGATATAAAGATCAATCGAAGAAGTACATCAGTTGATGGATTAAAGAATGGATCAATTGATATGCTTACAGCAAATTATCAATTGAGTGTGACAACACAGAAAGAATATCTGTTAAAGATCCAGAGAACAAAAGCACACCTATGGAAGACAGTCTAGAGTGACTGTGAAGACTCAATCAGAAGCTGTCTTTCAAACCTTTTTGTAAAATAGAAAAAGGTAAAAGCAAGGCAGGTAGAAACAATCCTAGAATAGGAATTGTAAAAGAACACTTGTGGTATATAAACAAGTGTAGTAGCATTATTAGAAAATATACAAGTTAGACATATTTCTTAATCAACTGTTCAAGCTTGAGAGCACATGTGTAAGAACAGTTGATTTGTTTTCTAATCTTGTAAACGCAGCTAGGTTTCTTCTAACCTAGGAGCATTGAGCAAAAATATATATTGATGGAAAAACCAATCCATCAATAATTTTAAATCTCTTTGTTCAGTTTTATTTTTAGCACTAATTTGTTCGAACTTATTCTCTTATTCTTTCAAACATCAAGAACAAATATTAGAACAAGAAAAAAGTTTTAATATTTGTATTCAACCCCCCCCTTCTACAAATATTGACATTGTTCTAAAGAATAACACTTTGCTAAGTAGACGTGTCATTGAATTTGCCTTTACAGAGAGAAAATCAACCACATAGACATTTCCTTTCCTTTCTCCAATTAAGAGAATATCACTAGATTCTTTATTGGCTATGATGCATGATCCAGTTGTAAACCACACACCATTACCATTATCAAACAGTTGACTAATACTGAGCAGATTATGCTTCAATCCATCAACTAGTGCTACAGGTTCAATGATAACATTTTCTTTTGCAATTGAGACATATCCCAGAGTAAAACATTTGCTGTTATCTCCAAAAGTAACTCCTGGGCCAGCTTTTTCCACAAACTTTGTGAGCAGGGATAAATCTCCAGTCATGTGCCTTGAACATCCACTATCCAAATACCAGAGATTTTTCTTCCTGTTTCCCTGCACACATATAAAACAATCAAGTTGCTTTTGGTACCCAAGTTGCCTTGGGTCCTCTTTTATTAGTTGCAGCCTGAGTCCCTGTTGTCAACTTAGGTTCCTTTTGTTTTGGTGGGTTTAAATCCACTTTAACTTTGGGAGTTGACTTTTGGGGCTTTGACACCTTGGAACTCATGGCAGAATTTCCATGAATTTCATCATTTACATTAAGCATGTTCCATGGCATACCAGGCATGTTTATATTAGGATATGCAAAGAAGGGATTATACATGTATGGAACTTGTGCATAAGGCATATGAACATTAGGTGCAACCAAATTAGAAGACATGGCATTCATGAGCATAGGATTGGTAAACATGGCATTCGCAGTCATGGCATGTATATTTAAATCATTTGAAGATATAGAATTCTTTATGTTCTTGCATTGCATGGATAAATGATTTACACTACCACATTTAGCACATACTTTTCTAGGTGCATACATATCAGTAGTGTAGTTGTTGTGCTTATTTATGCCTACTTTACCATTCCTATTCTTTTTCTTTTTCTCAGACTTAGGTTGAGAAATTTCCACAGGTGCTATCTTTTCTAATTTTTCTTTTAATTGTTTCTTGGATAAGCTACCTATGTTGATTTTCTCAGTCTCAGCCTCAACTTGATTTTTGGTTTCCTTAACAAACTTAATAGGAGTGCTAAATTTGTTCTTCTTATTAGCCATTGATGATTTACTTATCGATGGATGCTTATCAATTGATTCAGCATCAATCGATTGATAATCCTTATCAGTTGATGAAGGATTAGCAGTCGATTGATCTTTATCCATTGAAGTATCAGCCAATGGCTTGCCTATTGATTTGGGGAGTTCTCCTAGAGTATCTACACCCTGAACATCAATAATTTGTTTGGCAGTTTTAGCATACCTATTCCATTTGCTAATGGTTTCAATTTCTTCAGCCAATTATTCTTTCAACAATTCTTCTCTTTTCAAACTGTTTACTAGTTCATTCCTAGCATCCTTTCTTTCTTACTTAAATCTATCTAAACAGACAAGTTCATTTTCAAAAAAATATTCCTCTCAGTTAAGTCATCAATGGTGTTCTTTAACTTGAGGTTTTCTTTGTTTAGAGATTTTAGAGTGACATGCAAATTGTACAATTCATTGGACATTTCATTAATAGTACTATTGCATTCATCAGTTGAAAGCTCAGAAAAGTTTGTAGCTAGTACCTGATTTGATGATGAACTAGCTTCTTCATCTTCATGTTTGGCCATTAATGCTAGATTGATGAATTCTTCAGAATCACTGTCCTCAGCAGCCAAGTCCTTCTCTTCAGTAATAAAAGCCTTTTCTTTTTGTTTTTAAAGATCAAAGTATTTCTTTTTATAATCAATACCCTCATATGACTTTGCCTTTTCTTGTTTTGGCTTCCTGCACTCATTTGAGAAATGACCAGCCAATCCACAGTTAAAACATTTGAATTTAGATCTATCAACCAAATTTTTGTTTTGATTGTTTCTTCTAAACTGGGATCCAGGCCTTTGAGCATATTGATTCCTCTTGAATTTTAGCTTTGAAAATTTCCTTGACAGAAATGCAAGGTGCTCATCAATCTCATCCAAATCATCCTGAGAGCATGTTTCATCTTCTTCACACTTGTTATTTCCTTTTATCTTGAATGATTCTTCAACAGCATCACCAGCCATCATGACAGACTCTTCTACACAACCATTTTCCTTCTTCTCTTCATTTCCTTTGACTACCAAAGCCACAGTTTTCTCCTTTCTTTAATTCTTTTCAATTTCCTCATCTTGTTGGATTTCCAACTCATATGTCTTGAAAATACCATAAAGTTTCTCAAGTGTATAATCCTTGAAGTCCTGAGATTGTCTAATGGAAACAGTCATTGGTTTCCATTCCTTTGGAAGAGATCTAAGAAATTTTAGATTTGTATCCTCAGTTGCATAAACCCTACCATAAAGCTTCAGTCCATTTAACAACTTCTGAAATCTGCTATAGGTGTCATTGATAGATTCTCCACTCTTGAAATGAAATGATTCATATTTTTGAATCAAGAGTTGCATCTTGTTTTTCCTTACTTGTTCAGTTCCTTCACACAGAGTTTGAAGAGTATCTCATACTTTTTTTGATGAAATACAGTTTATAACATTGTCAAACATATCTTTATCTAGGCCATTAAACAGAATGTTCATGGCCTTCTTGTCTTTGAGTACTTATTTTTCATCCTCTTCTGTGAACTCAGAGATGAGTTTTGGAACATGTTTGTCAAGTGCAGGAGTTCCATCAGGGTTTACACCTGTAACTAGCTTCATGGGAATATGAGGACCTTTCTCTATGCAGTGAACATAAGAAGGGTCGAGAGAAAGAAGATGCAGATGCATTTTGACCTTCCATGGAAAATATTCATCTTTTTCTAAAACTGGAATTTTCACATTTGAATCTTTTTTGCCCATATTGACTGTTCTTGATCTTTAAACTTTCTGTATGTTGAAAGCCTGCTCTGATACCAATTGTTATTCCTGTAGAACAATGTCAATATTTGTAGAAGGGGGGGTTGAATACAAATATTAAAACTTTTTTTTGTTCTAATATTTGTTCTTGATGTTTGAGAATTAGTGAGAATATGTTCGAACAATTTAAGATTGAAAAATAAACTGAACAAAGAGATTTAAAATTACTGATGGATTGGGTTTTCCATCAGTGTATATTTTTGCTCAATGTTCCTAGGTTAAAAGAAACCTAGCTGCGTTTTTACAAGATTAGAAAACAAATCAACTGTTCTTACAAATGTGCTCTCAAGCTGGAACAGTTGATTAAGAAATATTGTCTAACTTGTCTGTCTTCTAATAATGCTGTTACACTTGTTTATATACCACAAGTGTGCTTTTACAATTCCTATTCTAGGATTGTTTCTACCTGCCTTTCTTTTACCTTTTTCTATCTTTGAAAAGGTTTGAAAAGACAGCTTCTGATTGAATCTTCACAGCCACTCTAGACTGTCTTCCATATGAGTGCTTTTGTTCTCTGGATCTTCAACAGATATTCTTTCTGTGTTGTCACACTCAATTGATAATTTACTGTTAAGAATATCAATTGATCCATCCTTTAATCCATCAACTGATGTTTTTCTTCGATTGATCTTTATATCCATCTATTGATAAAAGATGGCTTATCGATTGATAGATGTTATCAATCGATATACCAATCGATGGGTCTTCACATCAGTTGATGGTCTTCAATGCTTGACTTGGCTTCTTCGATTGATCCCTCGTCCATCGATGCTTCAATATCAATTGATCATCCTTCACTTGTATAACTTCATGTCCTCACATAATTATAATTTAACAGTTTAATTTACACATCAATTAATGATCTATATCAATCGACTCTAACATCAAATGATGAACAAAATATCAATTGATTTACACCTTATCGATTGAAATAGACTAAGTACACCTATGCTACAATCCAAATTATCAGTTGATTCATATAAACACTTCAACTGATAAATGGTTTCCTGATCAATTGATATTTATAACTTTCATATCAATTGATCAGTTACATCAAATAAAATTTCTATGATTTTAAGATTAATGTTATCATCAAATCACATGTAGATTCCTAACACTTTTAATTAAAAATATGTACGACAATCTAACTGACATATTTATAAATATACACCAGTTTTGTTTCACTTAGATAAATCATTTATGTTCATTTTAGTGAAACAATTGTTGTAATAGTTGGAAAGATATATTTATTGAAACACTTATCCTAAAAAATTTAGCATTCCAAATTCACTAACCAACCTGTTGAAGGTGGCTTTATCAAGTAGTTTAGTAAATATATCAGTTAACTATTTTTGTGTAGGAACATAGAACAATTTAATCACTCCATTTTAAGCACGTTCCCTAATGAAATGATACCTTACATCAATATGCTTTGTCTTGGAATGGTTGACTGGATTGGCAACTATTGATATGGCACTAGTGTTGTCACACATGATAGGAATTCCTTCCAACACAAGTCCATAGTCTCTTAATTGATTCCTGATCCAAAGAACTTGAGCACAACAGCTTCCAGCAGCAATATATTCAGCCTCAGCTGTGGAAGTAGAAACTGATTGTTGCTTTTTACTAAACCAAGACACCAATCTCTGTCCAAGAAATTGACAGCTTCCTGAGGTGCTTTTTCTATCCATTATGCATCCAGCAAAATCAGCATCTGAATATCCAACTAGGTTGAATCCTATTTCTTTAGGGTACCATACCCCCATGAAGGGTGTTCCTTTGAGGTATCTCGGAATTCTATTGATAGCAATGAGATGGGATTCTTTGGGATTTGCCTGAAACCTTGCACATAGGCATGTAGAGAACATTATGTCAGGTCTACTAGCTGTATGATAGAGAAGAGATCATATCATTCCTCTGTAGGTCTTCATGTCTACACTTTTTTCTTTCTTATCTTCATCCAGTTTTGTAGCTGTAGACATTGGAGTTTTGGCAGTTGAGCAGTCTTGCATGTCAAACCTTTTGAGTAAGTCATTGATGTATTTTGTTTGACTTATGAAAATGCCATCAGCCCTTTGGCTTATTTGGAGACCTAAAAAGTAATTGAGCTCTCCCATCATGCTCATCTCATATTCACTTTGCATAAGCTTAGAGAACCTTTGACATAATTTTTCATTTGTTGATCCAAAAATGATATCATCCAAATAAATTTGAACTAGTATAATATCTTCATTGTGCTTCTTGTAAAAAAGGGTTTTGTCAATAGTTCCTCTAGTGAATTGATTCTCTAGAAGGAATTTTGATAGAGTGTCATACCATGCTCTAGGGGCTTGTTTGAGTCCATACAATGCTTTGATGAGTCTGTAAAAAAAAGTCTAGAAAGTTTGGATCTTCAAAGCCAGGTGGTTGTTGCACATATACTTCCTCTTCTAATTCACCATTGAGAAAATCACTTTTAACATCCATTTGATAGACCTTAAAGTTTGAATGTGCTGCAAAAGCTAGAAAAATTCTGATTGCCTCCAATCTTGTAACAGGAGCAAAAGTCTCATCATAGTAAATGCCTTCTTCTTGTGAACACCCTTTTGCAACCAACCTTGCTTTATTCCTTATTACTATTCCATGTTCATCCATTTTGTTACTGTAGACCCACTTAGTGTCAATTACTGATCTATCCTTTGGAGGTGGCACTAATTCTCAAACATTGTTTCTCACAAATTGATTCAATTCCTCTTGCATGGCAATTATCCAGTCTGGATCCAGCATGGCTTCTTCAATCCTTTTTGGCTCATTTTGAGACAAAAAGCAAGTAAAAAGGCATTCATTTATAGTTGATCTTCTTGTTCTCATACCTTCATCAGGATTTCTAATGATTGATCAACTGTGTGAGCTCTATTCCATTTATTTTGATGAGCTCCATCTCTATCATTTAAGCATGTTTCTTCATGATTGAATTTGTTGTCATTTGTTGCAGATCCTTGAGAATCTCTCCCTGAGTTGATACTAGGGTTGTGTGGAGAATTCTCAAGTTGAATGTGACTGTAATCTTCATTTTCTCTTTCCTCAATTGATCCATGTGAGATGTCTACATGTGACTCTTCATGGGTGTTTATCACATTTTCAGTTGCAACTGTTTCAGAATCCATTTCATTTTCAAATCTCAAAGTGTCACAGTTTTCACCTTCCAAATTCATAACAGGGAATTTGAAATCATCAAATGTCATATTTATACTTTCCATAACCTTTTGTTGATCAATCACATATACTTTATAGACAGTTTTGTCCAAAGAGTATCCCACAAAAATTCCTTCATATGCCTTGGCTTTAAATTTCCCAAGGTTATTGACATCATTCTTACGAACAAAACACTTTGTTCCAAACACATGCATGTATTTTATAGATGGTCTTCTATTTTTCATGATGTGATAAGGAGTCTTTCCAACTGGTTTTGTGATGAGTGTTCTGTTTTGAGTGTAACATGTAGTTCTAATAGCTTCAGCCCAAAAACTAGTTAGTAGATTTGCTTTTGCTAACATGGTTCTTACAGCTTCAATGAGATTCATGTTCTTTCTCTAAACCACTCCATTTTGTTGTGGAGTTTTTGGGGCTGAGAATTGGTGAGTGATTTCTTTTTCCTTGCAGAATTCATTGAGTATAACATTTTTGAATTATATACTATTGTCACTTCTTATGGCTACTACTGGTGTAGGGCCTTTATCCAATCTTCTCAAATTCTCAATGATAACCTCAGGAGCTTCATCTTTTGAGTGCAAGAACTCTACCCAAGTATACTTTGAAAAGTCATCAACCATGACTAGAGCAAATCTTTTCTTAGACATGGAGATGACATTTACTGGTCCAAACAAATCAATATGAATTAATTGTAGTGGTTTGGTGATTGAAGTGAATTCCTTACTCGTGTGACTTGATCTCTTCATTTTCCCTTTCTGGCATGCCTCACACAATCCTTCTATGCATAATTCAAGTGTGGGCAGGTCCTTCACTAATTCTCTTTTGACTAAAGAATTAATGTTTTTGAGATTTAAGTGAGATAATCTCTTGTGCCAAAGAAAACTTTCATTTTCTGAGGCCTTGGTGTAGAAACAACAAATTTTCTCCTTATTTGCAGAATCTAAATCTGCTACAAATAGGCTTCCCTTTCTCACTTCTTGCAGAGCAATCTCCTTGGACTTTCTGTGTGATATGAGACACAATTCCTTGTCAAACTCCACCTTCAAATCTTTTTTTGTAGAATTGAGTGATGCTGAGAAGATTATACTTCAAACCACTGACCAGGGCTACATCGTCAATGACAACATTTCCATGAATTAATTTGCCATATCCCATGGTGAAACCAATGTTGTTGTCTCCAAAAGTTACTATTGGGCCAGCCTCCTCTTTGAATTGTGACAGCAGCGCCTTGTCACCAGTCATATGCCTTGAACATCCACTGTCCAAAATCCACATGACTTTCTTCTTACCTGTGCCCTGCAAACAACCACAAATCAAGTTTTATTTGGTACCCAAACAAGGTTGGGTCCTTTATGCTTAGTTACATGAATGTCATTCCTATTTTTAACATTTTTAGCTACCTGCACATGCATGTTCTCATTTTTAGCTTGATTAGTGCTTTCAGAACTAGATGCATGCTTAGGTGACATGGAATGTTTTCTATGTTTCACAGGACTAGCATATTTAGGCCAAGGATTATTGATGTTCAGATTTTGACTTATGCATCCATCAACAAACTGTTTCCTGAGCCTAAAACAGGTATTCATGATATTCATGTTACATGGCATACAATCAAATTTGTCATAAAATTTTTGATCATCATGCATCAAAGGTTTACATATCCACAGGTAAATTCATCATTTTTAACAGCAGGTTTCTTGCACATATGAGTAAGATGATTTATTGAACCACAATTTTTACAAATCTTTCTAGGTGCATTATGAACAGGTGCATAATTTTTATGTTTGTTGATACCTAACTTTCCATTTCTATTTGCCTTTTTTCTTCTTAGCATGCATGGTGTCATTTTCCTGAACATTTTGTTTTGGTTCAGTTTGAACAGGAATGGACATGGTTTTGATTGTGGGTTCTTCTTCTTCAACAGAGTGCATATTTCTTTTAATTGTTTCCTTATCATCATCATCATCCAACTGTTGTTTGATGACCATACTGACCTCATCAAGTACAATAGTTGCTTTCTTAAAAATTGGTTCCTTAACATTTTCAAAATGTGAGGATTTCTAAGGATTTCAACTTTCTTGCCTTTTGTTGAAACAGATTTCTTCCTCTTGAGATTCTCATAATCAAAACCCAACTCCAATCCTAGAGTTTTCCTTATGTTTCTCATGGAACTCTTGAACAGCAATGGCTGAGTTTTGATAAGATCTGATTTTCAATTCATTTTCAGAAATTTGTTCTTTAAGAAATTTTTCAATTTGTTTAGAATAAACAACTTTGTTTTTTAGATACTCATTTTCCTGTTTCAAGTTTTCCAGAGTTATCAAAGATAATTCTAGAGTCTCATTCTTAGCAGTCAGTTCATCATTAGCTTTTACTAACCTAACAATTTCCTCATATGCAGCAGTCATACTGGTGTGAATGTTAAACATTTCAAAGCTCAATTCTTCCATATTTTTCTTATATTGAGAATTTGACATGTCAAGTGAGAATAATGAAGGTACCTGAGAATTTATGGATGAAGCTCAATCATGTGAGTTGGCCATGAGTGCCAGATTCCCATATTCCTCCTCCTCATCTTCATCTGTGTCATCCCAACATTTTCCTTCAACAATATAAGCCTTTCCTATCTTCTTTTTGATAAGAGCTTCATAATTGGCTTCTAACTCCAAGTAATCTTTGTCCTTCTTGATTGCTTTAGGTTTTCTACATTCTGTTGCAAAGTGTCCAAGCTCATTACAGTTATAGCATCTTATATTAGATCATCAACTATTCCAATTTTATATCCTCCATTGGTATTGCTTCTTGTTGGATTCTTTCCTTTGCTTGAAGATTTAAAGTTTGGTCTTAGTTTAAAACTTTTGTTTTTTTGAACAGCAAATTTCCAAACTTCTTTTCCATGAAGGCCATGGTTTTGTTGTCCATACCTTCAAGTTCTTCAATGGTGTAGAAGTCTTCTTCTCTTGATTCACTCTTGACAGAGTCCTTCTCTTCCTGTTCCTCAAACTCTTCAGATTTCAACTTCCTGCTTGTACCAGTCTTCTCAGTTGTTGATGGTTCCTTTGCAACCAAGGCATTTGAGACATTTACCATCTTTCCTCTATTTGCTAAAATGGCCTTCTTTTGGTAAAATTCCATCTCATATGTCTTTAGTATTCCATAGAAAGTCTCAAGTGGAAGCTTCGTTAAATCTCTTACATCTCTTATTGCAGAGATTTTATGCTTCAGGTTCTCTGGGAGAGTCAACAAAAACTTCATGTTTTTCTCCTTTGTTTCATAGTACTTCCCATGAAGTTGAAGACCATTGATTAGTTTTTTGAACCTCTCAAATACTTCAGTTATGCCTTCATTTGGTTTTGACATAAAAGCTTCATACTGAGAAACAAGGAGCTGCCTTTGATTTTCCCTTACCTCTTCAGTTCCTTCATACAGAATTTTTATAGTCTCCCATATGTGTTTGGCAGATGTGCAATTGACAATATTATTGTACATGACAATGTCCAGTGACTCAATTAGTATAAGCATCAGACTATTGTCAAGAGACACATTTTCCTTCTCTGTATATGTGTATTGAGATGGGTCCTTAGGTATCCATGATGTAGGGATAACTTCAGACCCACTAGTAGTTTTAGGAACTAGTGTTATTGGCATGAAACGACCATTCTTCAATATTCCTGGGTACATGGAGTTTGCAGTCTTTATGAACATTAACATTTTCATATTCCATAGGTTGTAGTTTTCTCTGTCAAAAGTAGGAATCTTTATACTGCTTAGCTTCTGAGAAATCATCTTGATCTTTTAGTTTGTATGTATATTTACAACTTGGCTCTACTACCACTTGTTAGGAATAAGGATTCCCAAAAGTTTATAGAGGGGGGTGAATGTATACTTCAAATCTTTTCTTGATCTCTTTTTATAAATTGAAGAGAACTTGATGAACTGTTGAGTGATTCTTAAACTGTTGAAACAATACAAGTGTTTACAATAGCATATAACAGTGAGTAAAGTAAACACAAAATGTAACTTTCAATCTAATTTTATTACAATGAATCTTTGCTACAATCTGAAATTCAATTTGAATTTCAGCTTCTTTTTCTAGGAAGATTACAATGTAAAAATCAAAGACACTGTCAAATGTTGATGTGCATAAAATATATAGACAACATGTCCTTTGCACATGCTCACATAAGACAGTTTAGCTAAAACTAGAAATAGACAAGACATACTTTACATTTGACTAATATCTATTTCTAGCTAACATTGTTGTGACAGTCTGCTACATTCATCCTTATAGCTTCTGTCATTTGTCTTGACTATTTTCTCAGCTTCATTATAGACTTGTCTCTATCTTCACAGGCTTGACTTGTCCTGCAAAGACAGAGCTGTAAATTATCTGTCTTGTTCTTCTGCAATTCTCTTTGGAACAGTCGAGTACTCTATTGAAATTGATTCGAGAAGTTATAGTGACTGACTTCTCGATTGATTACTAGCTGTGACTTCATGATTAGTCCTTGAATGATTGACTTCTCGAATGAGTTGACTTCTCGATCGCATACTCTGTTTGATGACTTCTCGATTAGACTAGACTTCTCGAATGTAAACTTGAAACTGTGACTTCTCGATTGACTCAGCTTTACCACTTCTGGAATGCTCCTTTTGTTAACTTCTCGAATTGATTTTCTGGACTTCTCGAATGAATAACATTTCACACTACTCGATAGGCTTCAATATCTTGACTTCTCGAATGACTGACTCCTCGATCGAATACTGAGCTAATGAGTGTGTTTTGAGACTTCTCGACCAGTTGCATAATCCTGACTTCTCGAATGGGTGACTTCTCTACTGAGCAATTGCCTTAGTAGAATTCTCAGATTGTATTCCTTATTTCTCCAATAAGTCTTCTTTGTCTTGTTGCATGATTCAGTTTGAATCTTCTAACAGACTTTATTCTTGACTTTAATTACAACTTGAAATATAAGCTGATCAACGTCTATCTACAATAATACATAGAAATATCTAAGTCACTATCCTATTACAGAAGTACAAACTATGTTATAGCAAGACAAATAATTACATAGGCTAGGCTTGATTTGGTCCAACAAAGAGCACTGAGTTGGTGACAGAGGCAGTAGAAAGAGGGAACTTGGATGAGTTCACTGCTCAGACTAGAATAGTAAATGAAAATGCAAAGAAGGCTGCCAAAGAAAGCAATTCAAATGCAGAAAACTTTCTATCAATTGATCTTGAAGCCCTTGAAGAGAAGAAAAAGGGTAAAGCCATAATGATTGAAGAATAAAAGAAAAGGAAGGAGCTGGTTGGCCAGAAGCTTCTTCAAGGAGCCATTTCCTCAGGATTTTCAGATTTTGCAAGAAGAGAAAAGGAGAATGAAGAAATTGCAAGGAAAATGGAAATGGAATGGAATATGCAAGATCAATTAGTAGAACAACTACTGAGGAAAAAGAGGAAAATAGCCATGGCTAAGAAAAAGACAAGTTCTACTCAAGAAAAAGTGGTTCAGGAAAACCTCAAGGTTAAACAAGAAGAAATCAAGGAAAAGGTAATAACTGAAGGCTATGATATGAAAGGGATACCAGTGATAAGTGAAAAAGGGTTGATAGGAGTAAGAACTCACCCTGCAACCTCTGACCAAGAAGAATCAATGAGGTTGGATTATGAAAATGGAGTAAAAATCACTTATTCAGTAAAGTTAATAATGAGGCAAAGCTACAATGTTCTGAAGACCATTCTTCCTCTGCTCAACAGAAAGTACAAACTCAATACAACAATTGCTCAGGAAATTCAACATCAAATCTCAAAGCTAAGGAGATCAAAGGCAGAAATTGAACCTGATTCACCCCTTAAGCTATGGAAGTCTCAAGTCAAAAAGGTTGTGTTGGAGCCAAAATATGCAATGATTTTTACAGATGTGGAGGGCAACACAAAGTTCTTTGATATCTGCAAATATCTGGACAAAATCACAGATGAAGAAATTATCTACCTTATGAGGCAACTTGGAGAGACTGACAGAGATGAAGAAAATTTGAGGAGTTCATTCATGAGACAATTAAAGGAAAATACTGAGAAGAGAAAGAAGAAAAAATAATTGGATTATGAAGATGGTGAAGACATTGGAGCAGCTTGCAGAAGTTATTCATCAAACTGGTACTTCCAAAATTCAAAGTGCTATTTAAATTTTTTGATTCTATCTTAATGAAAATAATTAAGGTTTTTGTTATCATCAAGTAGATTTATGCATGTTCATGTCACAGACACAAATAGGGGGAGATTATTAGGAATCTACATGTAATTTTATGATAACTTTAATCTTAGAATCATAGAAATTTTAATTGATGTAATTGATCAATTGATATGAAAATTATAAATATCAATTGATCAGGAAAACATTTATCAGTTGAAGTGTTTATCTGAATCAATTGATAATTTGGATAGTAGCATAGGTGTACTTCGTATATTTTAATCGATAAGGTGTAAGTCAATTGATATTATTCCCATCAATTGATGTTAGAATCGATTGATATAGATCAGCAACTGATGTGTAACTTAGACTGTCAAATTGTAATTATTTGAAGACAGGAAATTATACAAGTGAAGGATGATCAGTTGATATTGAAGCATCGATGGATAGAAGATCATTTGAAGAAACTAAGTCAAGTATTAAAGAACATCAACTGATGTGAAGACCTATCAATTGATAACTGAAAGGCAGAGTGTTTAAACTTGTAACACTATAATTTATGTAACTCAACTAAAGAAAAGATACTTAACCCGAAGACAATCAAGAACGAGAAGTCACAAAGAAATCAATACAAATGAAGACAAAGTAATTGATACAATTCAACATGTTAAATATGATCAAACAAAGAAGAAATCATTGGAAGAAGTTCAAGTCAAAGTTGTTCATGCCCCAGTGATTTGTAACTCAAAGAATCAAGATCATAACTATCAGTATCAATAAGACTAATTGATTTCAAGTGAAAAAGAAGGAAAGCAATTGTTGGAAAGCCACATTTCTAATTGAACATGGTAATCTATTCAGAAGCAAGAAACCTATCAAGACTAGTCACTTATGAACCAGACCAGTGCATCAAGTGTCAGGACATTGGTAGCAAGTTCATGTCAGTAGTAGAGATCCAAGTTCAAGAGCTTGTTGAAGAAAATAGAAGACATGAAGAAATCACAAGTTCAAGATGTTGCATTGAAGTTTCAAGTTGAAGCCCAGAATTTCTCTAAGTACTTACAAGGGAACCTATGTAGAAATTCCTATCTAGAAATTCTGGATAAGTTTCTACTTAGAGCCAAGTAGAAATTCTGGAGATGGAAATATTTTCTAAGTACTCAACTCAGGAAGCTATCTCGAATTTCCTATGTAGAAATTCTTAAGTCGAATTTCCTATGTAGAAATTCTGGAGGTGAAAATATTTTCTAAGTACTCAGGAAGAAGGCTATCTCGAATTTTCTATGTAGAAATTCCTAAGTAGAAATTCCTATGTAGAAATTCTACTTAGAATTCGAGATAGAGCCAAGTAGAATTTCCTATGTAGAAATTCTACATAGAGGAAAGTTTCAACATGACACATGGCATCATCCTGGTGGCAGATTTCCAAGCTTTCAAGACAAGATAAGATTCACGTGGACAACATTGGGCCACTCATATCTTATCTTTTAAAGACTACAAGTCATAGATTACAAAGTAGTATAAATAGAAGTACTTGTGTAACTTATCAAGAGAGCAATATTCGAGAGAAACACTTGTAATAAAGAGAGAGTATATTCACAGAGCTTAGTATCATTTACTACCCTCTTTACTTCTGTTGTACTATTGTAATGAATGTTGTAGCAACCCTTTCAAGTTATATATAAGACATATATTCCTTGAATCATTGTGTTCATTTATTACATAGTATTTATTGCTCCATAAATATGAAAAGTTGTATTCACCCCCCCTCTACAACACATTTGGACCTAACAATTGGTATCAGAGCTTAATGTTTGACAAACAAAACATAGATCCTTGTGTTTGGTAGAAGATTAATGAGTTTTCTCTTCCAGATCTAATTTTCGAGTTTTTCTTGAAAAGTGTGCCTTAATTTTTTTTGGTGAAAACTCATCCCAAAAATTATTTAAATACTCCAGGTGTGATTATTTAGCTTGGGTGGATTTTAGATAATTTTTGTGAATTAATCTGGGTACTTTGGTTTGTAGTGTTCTTCATTGTTCTTGACAAAGAAGACAAACCCAGTAACTTTTGATCTTCTTTTCAAAAAGACAAAAAGTGTAAAAGGTGTTATTGGCTTTTGATTGGACAATATACTCACAGAAAAAGGGAATTGTCAGAAGACTCTGTACCTTTCACGTGGGTGTTAGGTGAAGTTAGGTGAGATTAGTCATAAAAGTCAAAAAGTGTGAAAGTGACCTGCAGCAAATTTTCTCCAAGGCAAAAGTTCTACATAGAATATCTACTGGACAATTTCTACTTAGAAATTTCGACTTGAGCAAATTTCTACTTGGTGAAATTTCGACTTGGCAAAAAGTTCCACATAGAAATTTCGACTTAGCCTAGTCTTGTGTACTTAAAATTTTTTTTGTGACCAGTTTTTGAACTTTGATTTATTTTGAGATAATTCAATTTTCTTTTAATTACTACTCAAGTAATAAGAAAAGGTTATTATCTCTACTTTAAATCTATATTAAGATGGCACCTAAAAATCAATTCAAAATTCCAATGTTCGACCGAGATCACTATGAAGAATGGGTGTTGAGAATGAAATTATACCTTGAGTCAGTTAACCCTGAATACTTGGAAGTCCTTGACAAAGGTAAATTTGTTCCAATGGTGGTTGTTCCTGAGCATATGGAAGGAGATGTGGTTGCACCACAGCGGTCTGAGCCTAAAAAGGCAGCGGACTTTTCAGATGCTGATAAGGAGCAGATAGCCTTTGATACATCCGTTCGACAAACCTTGGTGGAATCCCTCGATCACGAAATGTTTAATGTAGTTAAAGGACTAACTACAGCCAAGAAGATCTGGGATAAGATAGAGGTCGTCATGGAAGGTACAGCTGAGGTTAGAAGCAATAAGACACTCATACTCAAGATGGAGTATGACACTTTCAGGATAAGAAAAGGAGAAAGCATTACAGATGTCTATCTGAGATTCAGTCAGTTGGTTTTGGATTTGAATCTGAGAGGTATAACTCTCCCCATTGTTGAAGTCAATACGAGATATCTAAGGAACCAGCCAAAGAGCATTGAACATAGAGTCTACGCAGTAAGAGAAACCAGAGATTTGCATACAACTTCTCTGGAAGAGTATTATGGAATACTAAAGACCTATGAGCTGGAGACCCTTCAAGATCAAGCATGGGACAATGATTCAAGAGGAAAAGAAGTGGCATCAGGATTAGTTGCTAATGAGGAAGAGGCTAAAAAGGCAGTGGTTGCAGAAAAACCTAGATCATCACCGGCACCACATCAAGTTGAGAATGATGATGAGTGCACCTCCAATAGTGATGATGACTACTTCACCCAAGAAGAGTTGGACAACATGGATGATAGTGTCGTGGCATACATGGCGAGGAAGTTCAGCAATATCAGATTCAAAAAGAGTAACCGACCACAGAGAAAATCTTCATCTTTCTATCGGATTACAAGGGGTGGTGGTAGTTCTTCAGGTTATAAAGGGAAAGGCAAGAGTATCAGCTACAAATCTCCTTTGGATTTCAAAATGAAGTTCAAATGCTATAACTGTGGTGAAGCTGGACACTTTGTTACCGACTGCAAGAAGCCAAAACAGACTTATCCAAAAGAAACTTATGAAGCCCTCAAAAGCAAGTATGAAGCCCTGGTAAAGGAAAGACATGGAAAGAGAGCTTTAGTTGTTACAGAAGGAAGAGCTTGGGATGATTCAGATGAGGAAGAGGTTATTCATGCAAACTTTGCCCTCATGGCTGAGACATCAGAAGAACCAGAGGTACCAGTTCTAACCCTTAAGGAAGAAATGTCTATTGATGATTATAGGGTGCAGAACGGGGCTCTTAGCGAAGAGATCTATATGTTGTGCAAAAGCCTAAACACTTCTCAAAAGGAACAGAAAACACTTGTTGCCAAATGCAGAATGCTTGAGGCAAAAGTGGAAGAGTTAGAGGCTGTTTGCACTGTAGATACTTCCCTAAGAGACTCTATTAAATCTTTGGAACACAAGCTTAGCCTTAAAGATGAAATAGAAGCATGTCTTAGGAATAAACTAGCTGAGTTAGAAACAAAATGCGAAGCTTATAAACTAGCTGCTAGTAAGGTGAATGTTGACAGTGATACATTTAAGAAGATAACTGGAGTTGGTGTAGGTCTTGATTATTCTAACTTATCTAAGAAAGAAGGGAAAAGACCTGTAGACATTAGTTCCAGTAAGACCAAGACTAAAATACCTACTTTTCTTAAATCAGCTGTCAAACCCATCTTTAAACACTTCGTTCCTCAAGTAGAAGAAGAGACTGAATTATTAGTTAGATATGAGATAGAGATGGAAGATCGAAAGGAAGAACAACCTGTAACTCCTATTAAATCAGTTAAAATCAAATCCACTAGAGAAGAATCTAGACAAGGATTAGGAGCTAAGGCTGTTAAACAACAGAAAAAGGAAAAAGGCATAAAAGAGGTTAAGGCTGAACGTGTTAAGAAAGAGTGCTATCATTGTAAATCTACTGAACATCTTTCTTACGCATGCAAATCTAACATGAATATTCCTGTTACTCATGCCATGCCTGTACCACACACAATGAATAACATGCATATGAACCATGCACAATGTGGTCAACCTAATTGTATGCCATGCACTTTTAACGTCATGCAAACATTTGTAAACTTGATGAATGCAACTAGCCAATCATGTCAAAATTCTAATGCTAGTTCTAATGTCAAAAAGAAGCATGTTAGAGCTAAGACTGCCAGTCCTCCTAAAGTTAGGAGTGACAAACCTTCTCCTAAGACTAACAAAATTGTCAGGTCTGAAAGAGGAAAAGACAAAGTCGAAAGCTCGAGTAATGTTAAAATAGGTGCATCTACTGTTGTTAAAACTGATAATTCTCGATCTTATAGAAAAGCCGGGCCCAATCAAACATGGGTTCCGAAGAACGCCTAATCAATCTGTCATTGCAGGGCATTAAGCGAAAAAGGAATAAAGTTATATGGGTGCTAGACAGTGGAGCATCGAGGCATATGACAGGAAACAAATCCCTGCTTACAGAGTTGGTTATGAAGGCTGGCCCTTATGTTACCTTTGGAGATGACAGCATTGGTGTGACAAAGGGATATGGCAAACTGAAATCTGGTAATGTCATCATTGAAGATGTTTCCTATGTTGAGGGACTAAAACACAATTTGTTGAGTATTAGTCAATTTTGTGACAAAGGATATGAAATTGTCTTCAACAAGAAAGGTGTATCAATCACTCACATTAAGGAAGGTTCGTTGGCTTTGAGAGGAGTTCGAAAGGCAGATCTTTTTGTTGCTGATATGGATTCGGTAAACCAGAATGAAGTGACCTGTTTCTATAGCAAAGCGTCAGATGATGAAAGCTGGCTATGGCATAAGAAGCTGTCTCACTTGAACTTCAAAACGATGAATGCTCTCGCAAGGCGAGAACTGGTGAAAGATCTACCTCAAATGGAGTTTGCTCCTAAAGGACTCTGTGAAGCCTGTGAAATGGGAAAGTCAAAGCGAGCATTGCATAAGAGTAAAGAAATTTCTAGTGTCACTGAGCCTCTGCAACTCCTTCATATGGATTTATTTGGCCCAGTGAATGTCCTATCATTGTCTAGGAAAAGATATGCTTTGGTAATCGTGGATGACTTCTCCAAGTATACATGGGTATTGTTCGTAATGACAAAAGACGAAGTGCCTTTTCAAATCATTGATCACATCACTGAGATTGAGAATGTATCAACACTCACTGTGAAGACGATAAGATCAGACAACGGCACAGAATTTAAAAATGCAATATTGAATGACTTCTGTGTTTCTAAAGGAATACGTCATCAGTACTCAGCCCCGAGAACTCCACAACAGAATGGAGTAGTTGAAAGGAAGAACAGAACATTGGTTGAAGCAGCAAGAACTTTGTTGTATGAATCGAAACTTCCTCTATACTTTTGGGCCAAGGCAGTGAGTACAGTGTGTTACACTCAGAATAGAACATTGATCATAAAAGATAAAGAAAAGACACCATGTGAACTAATGAATAACAGAAGACCAACAATCAAATACTTTCATGTCTTTGGAGCTAAATGCTATGTACTTATAGATGATGAAAATCTAGGCAAGTTTGAAGCAAAGGCACGTGAAGGAATATTTATTGGTTATTCTACAAATACGGTGGCAGCTTATCGGGTATTCTTAGTGAATGAACGGAAAGTTATTGAAAGCTACAATGTCATATTTGACGATACCAAACTCCCATCAATTTCTAAAGATAATAGTGAACCTGAGTCCCTAAAATTTCATAATCTGGACTTGGATGAAATTGAGGATGAACCTGAGTTGGTTGTTACTTCAAATATACCAAGTGATCGTGAAGCTATACCTGAGTCTAGTGGACAATCGAATTCTACGAGATCAGAAGAAACTTCTTCCGCACGTTCTGGCAACAACTCAGGGGGAGTAAATAGCAGCTCAAGAACAGGTGATCAAGACTCGAGGAGAAATGACACTAGTTCTGTAGGAGCTGGTACTAACTCAGGGGGAGTTAGTAGAAACAACACAAGTAGTCAGCACAACAATTCAGAAAGTCAAGCTGAATCATCAAGACAATTACCAAGAGAACGGGTATGGAGTAGAGACCATCCGTTTGAATTAATTATTGGTGATCCAGATGCTGGTGTGACTACTAGAAGATCTATAAGAGCTGACATGGCAAATATCTGCTTGTACTCTGGGTTCTTGTCCAAACTAGAACCTAAAGAAATAGAAGAAGCTCTTGGTGATGCTGATTGGGTGATTGCAATGCAAGAGGAGCTCAATCAGTTTGAAAGACAGAAAGTTTGGAAGCTGGTACCCCGACCAAAGAACAGATCAGTAATTGGAACTAAGTGGGTATACAGAAATAAACTGGACGAAAACGGACTTGTAACACGAAACAAGGCTCGTTTGGTAGCAAAAGGTTACTCTCAACGAGAGGGAATTGATTATGATGAAACCTACGCTCCAGTTGCAAGACTTGAGGCAGTCAGGATGTTCTTGGCCTTTTCAGCACACAAGAATTTCAAGGTTTTTCAGATGGATGTGAAAAATGCCTTCCTGAATGGAGAGCTAGAAGAAGAAGTGTATCTGGAACAGCCACCTGGCTTCATTGATCCAGAACTTGAAGATTTTGTGTTTCTTCTCTTCAAAGCTGTCTATGGCCTCAAGCAATCCCCAAGACGATGGTATGAAACCCTATCCTTGTTCTTAATTGAAAATGGTTTTATTAGGGGAGTAATTGATAAAACATTGTTCTACAAAAATGTAAAGGGTGATTTGATACTTGTTCAAGTGTATGTGGACGATATTATTTTTGGGTCATCTAATGAGCGCTTGTGCGAGAAATTTGCCAAGTTAATGCAGGATAAATATGAGATGAGCATGATGGGGGAGCTGTCTTTCTTCCTTGGATTACAGATCAGTCAAAGAAAAGAAGGAATCTTTATCTGTCAATCTAAGTACATCAAAGATTTACTCAAGAAGTACAATCTTGAAGATGCATCAGCAGCTAAAACTCCCATGCCAACAGCCACGAAGCTTGATGAAGACAAATCAGGTAAACCAGTTGACATCACAAGCTATCGAGGTATGATTGGCTCACTTCTCTATTTAACTGCAAGTAGACCCGATATCATGTTCGCACTTGTTTGTGTGCAAGGTTCCAAGTGGATCCTAGAGAGTCACATCTCATAGCCGTCAAACGAATCTTTAAGTATCTCAAGGGAACACCAAATCTAGGGATTTGGTACCCAAGAGATACAGGTTTTAATCTAATAGGCTATTCGGACTCAGACTATGCAGGTTGCAGGATCGATAGGAAAAGCACATCTGGTGCTTGTCAATTCCTAGGCAGAAGATTGGTGTCCTGGCAAAGTAAAAAGCAACATACAGTATCTACTTCTACTGCTGAAGCTGAGTACATTGCTGCTGGAAGCTGTGTAGCTCAAATACTGTGGATGAGGAACCAATTGAAAGATTATGGCATGAAACATACAAAGATTCCAATCATGTGTGACAATACTAGTGCCATTGCCATGACCAACAATCCTGTAGATCACTCAAGAACCAAGCACATAGATATCCGGTATCACTTCATCAGAGAACATGTCGAGGAGGGGACTGTGGAGTTACATTTTGTACCCACAATGCAATAAATTGCAGATATATTCACCAAACCTCTTGATGAATTAACATTCAATAGGTTGGTTGGTGAATTAGGGATGCTTAACACAAGTTAGTAAATCCTTCTATCTGTAAAATCCAAGTTTTTGATCATTTACATATGTTTGTTTTTCTTGTTAATTGCCTAGTTGAAAACATGTGTAAATAATCTTTAAAATTGCTCAAAATATCACTTCTGCATGCTGTTTAATCATTATGTACTTAGACTTTAAAATGCCTTATTAATGATTATTATATGTTGTATGTTGTGGTATTTTCCATAAATTCACTGTGCTTTGATTGTAATTTTTGATAAAAACTTTGAATTTATGCTCATTAATTGCATGAACATAGGGGGAGTTAAATTCATGGATCTCTAAATTTGTCATGATTTTTAAATGAATTTTTCTATGTTTTTCATGTAATTTTTATATAATTTGAAGCCTTAGAATTGTCAAGGAATGTTTCTTTTAATGGTTTTTATTAAAAATCCTTGAATTGGTATTTATTTTAATTTGGCAAAAAAAAGTTAATTATTGTTTTTCTTGGAAAATTACCAAATTTTACTAAGTACCTTCAAAATTTCGAGATAGGGTCTATCTCGAAACTCATCTCGAAATTCGGCTTGAATTTCGACTTTGAGCTTCCAGGAGTGAAGTTGTGAAAATTCTAAGTCTAGTAAAATTTTTTTGACTTTGTGTCTATCTCGAACCTTATCTCGAAATTCGACTTACAGTTCGAGATAGAGTTCCAGATGTGAGAGATTTAAATATTCCAAGTCTGGGAAAATATTGGAGTCTATCTTGAAATTCATCTCGAAATTCGACTTGAAGTTCGACTTGGAGCCTATCTCGAAATTCATCTCGAAATTCGACTTGAAGTTCGACTTGGAGTCTATCTCGAAATTCATCTCGAAATTCGACTTGAAGTTCGACTTGGAGTCTATCTCGAAATTCATCTCGAAATTCGACTTGAAGTTCGACTTGGAGTCTATCTCGAAACTTATCTCGAATTTCGACTTGAAGTTCGAGATGGGTTTTCCCTCTGAGGTTTAATGCTGTTTAAAATTGTTTAAGTGAATTTAATTCGAGTTAGCCTCTATGTCGAAACTTATCTCGAATTTCGACTTGATGTTCGAGATAGAGTTCGACATAGAAGTTCGACTTAGAAGTTCGACATAGAGTTCGACTTAGATTACCCTGTGCGTACTTAAGTTTTTTTTCATTTTCACAGGGATATTTTTGTCATTTCACTCTATTGCCTATATATACAAAATTAACCCGATTTTACTTTCACTTTTACCCAATTGTTTTAAAACCTAATTTTTACAGCAGCCCTCCCTCCCACCCACGACTGTTCATAGTTGTGGTTGAATCTCTTACATATAACGAACTACTGTCCATTTTGTTTCTTGATTTTACTATCTGCATCACGTTTAACCGTTTATATTGTGCGTAGTTTTGTGTTTAACATCGTGACTGTTCATCTTCACAGATACATACATACACACGATTTACACACACTTCTCACATAAATATTATTACTGCAGATTTTGTTTTCACAGTAGTTTGTTACTGATTCTTGTTTAATTCCGTAGTTTAATTTTCACTACAACATCACAGTTGTTTTCTAAATTAAAAGGGATTAAAAACAAATTTTTTTTCTAAACAAAAAAAAAACCAATGACTCACCAATTTTCTCTTGCAAAACATAATTTTTATAATATTCCGACTGAAATTGGTGATCAACTCCCGCGTTTCAAGTTTTGGGTACGATTTCTTAATTTGTACTCCAAAGCTAGTACTGCATTTACGGCAAAACCTACACTGGTCCATGATGCTTTGCAGCAGTTATGGACTAGTGCAGTACCTTTTGGGAGTAAATCGACCCCCTACGGTTTTACTTTTACCTTGGAGGGTCAAAATTTTGAGGTTACAGAGGCTATTTTTAATACAGTTCTTGGTTTTCCAGTCAAGGATTCTTATGACCCTGAACCTACAGCGGCTGAGCGCCAGAATTTTTTTGAAGCAATTGGATGTTATCCTCCCCCTGGACGACTATCCACTTCAAATATTCAAAAACAATTTTTTCATGTGGAATGGAATTACTTTTTCGAGGCCATTACTAGATGTTTTCGGGCACGAGAAAGAGATTTTCATCAAATTTCCATTCCCATGCAAATTTTTGGTGTTTCCCTAGCCCAGGAATTAAACATTAATTATGGCAGGCTTGTTCTTTCAGAATTAGTGGCTACAATGGGATCATCTGAAACCAGAGACATTTCACACAATGATATTGTCTGCTGGTATCCTCGTTTCTTGCAAATGCTAATCAATCATCTCGTGCCTTCTAATGCTTTATCAATTAGGCAGGCATTTGTTCGAAGTCCCACCTCTGCACCTCTAGGCATGGGCACTAAGTCACTAACAACTATTGCTAACCAGGATAAACATCAGGGTAAACCTATGTCTATTCCTGAGAACATTCAAGTGTGGCTCTCTTATGATGTAGGTGTAACTACTCTCGCGGGGACTTCACAAATCTCATCACATGCTCAGAATCCATCTGCCCACAATGAAGCATTTCAAGGGATTCCTGATGAGCATATTGATGACGAACAAGATGAGGGCCAATCTCTCAGTCACTTCACAGCCAGGCAAAAGGAACAGCAACCGTCTCCTAGGACACCACATGCTGATTCTGATTCCTCTGTTGGCCAAGGTAATGAAGGAGGTACATTCTTCGAACCTAACACTCCTTCCTCCTCTGATTCTGATTCCGTGGCCCAAGATTCTGCTAACCCGCAGGATCTATCCCAGGGTGATAGCCATATTTCTGCGTCTGCTTCTCTAACTTCTTCACTATCACCCCTGTTAACGGGAGTTAAAAGGCCGGCACCTTTAGAATTAGGTGAGAGTCCTGATGAGAGTGACCCTGAAGTGCAGCCAGTTTTAAGGAAGCGAGCCAAATTTTCACAAGCTGCTACTTCCAAAGCCCAGTCCATCCCTAGCGTGTCTATCACAACCACTCCACCTCACGAGAGTGGTTCCACCTCACGAGAGTGGTTCCACCTCACGAGAGTGGTTCCACCTCACGAGAGTGGTTCTCCCCTTGCACAGTCAACACCTAGGATGGTTGCTGAGGATTCAGTGTCTTCTGAAGAGCCTGTTCCTTCAGTTAGGCCGGAAGTTTTACGAGCTTCGAAAGTACCTTCACCGGTACGTCCTGATGCTGCAGAGAGGATCGGTTCTACTGTTGTACTTGAACACTCTGCAGCCTCTCAGCCTGAGATTCCACCTCAGGACACAACAGGAGACATTGATCCCATAATTGTTCCTCATTTTTCTTATCCAGTTTCTGCAGGTACTGCTTTGAATCTGAGTGCTATTATTGAAGACATACACGAGCGTGAGACAGGGAGTGAGTGTGAGCGTTTAGGGAGTGAGGGACCTTCATTTTTAAGGCCCGAAACTGAGCGTCAAACACAAACAGAACGATTCTTAGAGCGAGCAAACCTAAGCCAAACACCGACCCTGGTTCTTGAAACTCTTGCAACACGTATGTCAACTGTAGAAAATCAGATGGAGCAGTTTGGGCAATCTATGGGGCAGTTAGGGGTTAATGTCGGCGATCACAAGAGAGCTCCTGATGACTACGCAGCACGAATGGCAGGTCAAGCCGAAGCTTTAAAAGATATGACAAACAAAGTCAATGACATGGGCCATGCTGGTGGTCTCTTGGGCAACACTCTGTATGACAGAATGGGGAGTGTTGAAAGCGTTCTGCATACACTGGCAACGGAGGTCAGTCGAATGATGTATGCAGTTCGGCATTTGGTTCCCCCGGAGTGCTTTGAAGAACAATTCACACAACCTCCCCCGGCTGATGATGATGGTACAGGTGGTGCAGGTGGTGCTGGTGGACCTTCTGGTTTTGGTTCACATGCTAGTGGCTCTGGTGTACCAGGTGATGTTCAGGATAACTCACCTAAGGGGGAGAAAGGAGGTAATGAGACGACACAACAGTCACCCCGTGCTGAAGAAGAGATTGATCCAATGGTGACTGATGAGGAGGCTCAGAGGAAGCGAAAGGGTAAAGCAGTGATGGTTGAACAAGAAGAGCCATTCACTGACTTTGGTGATCGGCAGGAACACGTGCAAGTTGATTCAGATTCTGATATGGAAGACGTACCTCTAGCACATGCAATTAAGAGATCTTTGGAGGAACAAGGTGGAGGTGCTGGGGCGTCTGCTGAAGAGATTCCTGTTGATGAGGAGACCCTGAAAGCTCAGCAGTTAGCTCTGGAACAAGCTCAATTTTTCAAAATGAAGATGATGCAGGATAAAGCTGTTTTTCTTGAGAAGCAAGTGGAGCTCAAGGAAAAGCAGTATGATCATGAGCTTGCCAGACTAGCTGATCCTCAAGTTGATCTGGACAAAAGGAGGATTGGACAGAAATGGGACGATGCACGAAAGATACTGATGGGGTCGTGTGCACATGGAGTTCATAATAAGGAGGCAGATGACTTGTTCTTCAACTTGAACATGAAGAATCCGATGACGATGGACTATATAAATGCTTTGAAGAGAATGATTTCTAAAGTCCGTGTTGGATACAAATCGGTGGATAATGAATGGCAAGTCATCTTGTCTTTAATTGATGGAGCCCCGATGTCTTTTATGTATGTCGATGATCAGTTTATGTCGAGAAGATCTGCGTCAGAGTTGTTCTTGCTAGCAACTAAAATTCAATATTCTCAAGCTGAGGAGCTAAGCATTCTGTATAGAGATCAGTTAATGCAGTTAGCAGAGGACAAGGGACCAGAATTCTCAGCCAATCCAGACGTTGTCAGAATGGTTGTTGATGGAAAGATGAAGAGGGTTAGCTTGGAAGAAAATGACTTGATGGCTCTATCGGTGGAATCCCTTAAAGCTGTTTGCAGACAAATGATGGGTAAGGGATTCACCTCGGATATTAAAGAAAAATCAGTGGAGTTCATTGAGAAGATAATCTTCCAGAAGAGCAGTGAAATATGGAAGTGCGATGTCGTTGCTCCAAATCCTCTGGATAACGTGAAGATTGAGCCAGAGCTAATGCAAAGAAAATGGGATATTCTACAAGCTGTGAAAAGCGTAGATGAAGCTTTGACTCTTCCTTTAGGACCCCTGGAACAAGGAGAGATAAGGGAGGCAGTTGGTGTTCCAGGAAGAGAAAGTGTATACTGGATTCATTCTTACACAGATGATACAGCTGATGCCTTGGTGTTCATTGATGCAGACCAGAATCAAACCTTCTTGCATATGAGTAGGAAATGGCTGCTGCAGACTCAAGATGCTGCATTTCTAGACAAAGTCAGAGATGAATTCAAATTGGGAGATGTAGAGGATAGGTTTGCAGATGAAAAGCAGAGACTATTAAAGTACTTATCTGAAGTAGTAAAAGAGAAAAGGAGAATGGAGTCAGATGCGGCTAGTAGGTTCAATACCAACCGTGTCAAGGGCTACCCTAAAATGATCTACTGTCAGTTCAAAGCTGATAAAGCTCATTGGAAGCCTCAGCTCATCATGAAAAACTTTGAGGACATTCCAAAGATCAGAACTACCCAGGAAGTTGATAAACTAAGAAGGCTTTTCAGACATCCATATCCAGAACCCAAGAATCCTCTGGAAATGGAAGCAGTAAGTTTGCTGAATGCGAGATGGGCACAACTACACGATCCAGTATACAAAAGAGAACAGCAAAGGAAAGAAAGGCGCAGAAAACAAGGAGAAGATAAGCGCAGTGCTGTTAAGGAAGTTAGGAAGGGGAAACGGAATTAGAGTTAAAGTTCAAAGGGATGTGAACTTGAAGTTGGAAAAACTTCATATCTTTTGGTTGCTCTAACTCACTTGAGGAAAATTCATCTGACCACGGTATGCGAGATAGGCTAATTCACCATACTGTAACCGTGAATCAGAGTGGATCCAATAAGGTGATATGAGTTGGACTGAAAGGTATGAAATAATCCAGGTGATAGAGATCATCTCAATGGTCTTTAATTCGAGGTTCGAATTCTCTTTCTAAGCTTATGTTTATTTTCTAAAGTTCTTTGTATTGTTTTCAAGTTTTTATTCAAGTGTAAAATGTACAAGACATTAATGTTACTTATCTTTTCTCGTCTCATTATTTAGTTGAGTTATCCTTCTTTAATTTGAATGTCATTGTTAGACAATCAAATAGGGGGAGATTGAAAGGCAGAGTGTTTAAACTTGTAACACTATAATTTATGTAACTCAACTAAAGAAAAGATACTTAACCCGAAGACAATCAAGAACGAGAAGTCACAAAGAAATCAATACAAATGAAGACAAAGTAATTGATACAATTCAACATGTTAAATATGATCAAACAAAGAAGAAATCATTGGAAGAAGTTCAAGTCAAAGTTGTTCATGCCCCAGTGATTTGTAACTCAAAGAATCAAGATCATAACTATCAGTATCAATAAGACTAATTGATTTCAAGTGAAAAAGAAGGAAAGCAATTGTTGGAAAGCCACATTTCTAATTGAACATGGTAATCTATTCAGAAGCAAGAAACCTATCAAGACTAGTCACTTATGAACCAGACCAGTGCATCAAGTGTCAGGACATTGGTAGCAAGTTCATGTCAGTAGTAGAGATCCAAGTTCAAGAGCTTGTTGAAGAAAATAGAAGACATGAAGAAATCACAAGTTCAAGATGTTGCATTGAAGTTTCAAGTTGAAGCCCAGAATTTCTCTAAGTACTTACAAGGGAACCTATGTAGAAATTCCTATCTAGAAATTCTGGATAAGTTTCTACTTAGAGCCAAGTAGAAATTCTGGAGATGGAAATATTTTCTAAGTACTCAACTCAGGAAGCTATCTCGAATTTCCTATGTAGAAATTCTTAAGTCGAATTTCCTATGTAGAAATTCTGGAGGTGAAAATATTTTCTAAGTACTCAGGAAGAAGGCTATCTCGAATTTTCTATGTAGAAATTCCTAAGTAGAAATTCCTATGTAGAAATTCTACTTAGAATTCGAGATAGAGCCAAGTAGAATTTCCTATGTAGAAATTCTACATAGAGGAAAGTTTCAACATGACACATGGCATCATCCTGGTGGCAGATTTCCAAGCTTTCAAGACAAGATAAGATTCACGTGGACAACATTGGGCCACTCATATCTTATCTTTTGAAGACTACAAGTCATAGATTACAAAGTAGTATAAATAGAAGTACTTGTGTAACTTATCAAGAGAGCAATATTCGAGAGAAACACTTGTAATAAAGAGAGAGTATATTCACAGAGCTTAGTATCATTTACTACCCTCTTTACTTCTGTTGTACTATTGTAATGAATGTTGTAGCAACCCTTTCAAGTTATATATAAGACATATATTCCTTGAATCATTATGTTCATTTATTACATAGTATTTATTGCTCCATAAATATGAAAAGTTGTATTCACCCCCCCCCCTCTACAACACATTTGGACCTAACAATAACATTTATCAATCGATAAGTCACTATTTATCAATCGATGGATATAAAGATCAATCGAAGAAGAACATCAGTTGATGGATAAGAGGAAGGATCAATTGATATGCTTAACAGCAAATTATCAATTGATCGAGACAACACAGAAAGGCTATCTGTTGAAGATCCAAAGGACAAAAGCACACCTATGAAAGATAGTCTATGATGACTGTGAAGACATAATCTGAAGCTATCTTTCAAACCTTTTTCTAAAATGGAAAAAGGTAAAAGGGAAGATAGATAGAAACAATCCTAGAATAGGAATTGTTAAAACACACTTGTAGTATATAAACAAGTGTGGTAGCATTGTTAAAAAATGAACAAGTTAGACAATATTTCTTGAATCAACTGTTCAGCCTAAGAATACTTTGTAAGAATAGTTGATTTATTTTCTAACCTTGTAAAAACGAAGCTAGGTTTTTTATTTAACCTTGGAACATTGAGCAAAAATATACACTGATGGAAAAACCAATACATCGGTAATTTTAAAATCTCTTTGTTGGATTTATTTTCAGTTTTACTTATTTTAAACATATTCTCTAGAACTCTCAAACATCAAGAACAAATATTAAAATAAACAAAATATTTTAATATTTGTATTCAACCCCCCCCCCTCTTCTACATATATTGGCATTATTCTGGGAAATAACACAAAACCTGAATCTTAGCTTCATATTTCATAATTAGGAGTACGTGTAAAGTAATTTTATTGTCTTGTTCTTTCAATACAAACAAGTTTTTATATCTCAAACACTTTTTCCGTTATTTGCATGTCTTATATTAGTTGTTTAATTTTCTTCTTCAAGCATGTCTACCTAATTCTCTTGCCCTAGGATGAATGTGAAATTAGTTGATTATTTTTAGTATTTGCTTATTCCTATTATTTGATTCTCATAATTTACTTGGTGCTTAATTGTTTGATTAACAAAGTAATTTTAATATATTATTGTTACCAAATTTATTTTTCATAGCATATGCTTGCTCCATGAAGGTTTGATGGGTTATTGTTAGATAATAAATTTCATAATATATACTTGGCTCTTTAATTGGTATTTGATTTTTGAAGAAAGAGAATTGATTTTTAGGGCAAGTTGGATATTAATTGTAATTGATTATTGGATTCAGATTCCTAGGTTTTCCATATTTATTTGATCTTATTTGCTTATTAGGTTAAAAACTCTTCTCTCACAACTATTTGTCTAGTCTGCCTGATTTATTTATTAGGGTTTGAAAGTTTCATAGTATCTGAGGATCGATCAGTGATTTCTATAATTAACCACTGTGCACTTGCAGTATGTTTACACATCAAGTTTTTGGGACCGCTGCCGGGGACTATTAGTAATTTTCACTCCTTAATATTTAATTTTTTGGATTTTTTTAATATTTGTGAGAAAAAACAAAATTTAGAGAGGTGATACGGAATACCGAAAAGTGCTTTCCAAAAATTTCTAAGGAGAAAACGAGGCCTTCTAAAGATCTTCTTGTCCAAACTTTTCTCCTCTTCACAAATCCCTAAAAAATACAAAGAAAAAAAAAAGAAACTAATTCGAAGATTTAAATACTAAGGAGTGACCAATCCATGTCTCCCAAGAGTTCTGAAGTAGTAGCGCAATCTAATGAACCTTCCAAATCTGATGAAGCACCTTCAAAACCCATCTCTGATATGTCTAGTGAAAAAGTCTTCAAACCAAAAGCCCCATTTCCTCAAAGACTCACTTCAAACAAACAATCTGCTCAATTGGATAAGATTTTGGAAGTCTTTAAACAAGTCAAGATCAACATTCCTCTTTTAGATGCAATTCAACAAGTTCCTTCGTATGTGAAGTGTCTAAAAGATTTGTGTACACATAAAAGAACCATTCATGTTCTTAAGAAAGCTTTCCTAACTTCTCATGTTAGTTCCATCATATCGCATTAAATCTCTATGAAGTATAAGGACCCTGGTTTTCCTACTATCTCTTGTACCATATGTGATACTTTCATTGACAAAGCTTTACTTGATATAGGAGCTAGTGTGAATCTTATTCCATTATCTGTATATCAAGCTTTGGGTTTAGTTGAACTCAAAAACACTAGTATCACTCTTCAATTAGCTGACCGATCTGTCAAAACTCCTGAGGGCATAGTCGAGGATGTGTTAATTAAGGTTGGTGATTTTGTCTTCCCCGTGGATTTCATTGTTCTAGAAATCGAACCTGTCAAAAATCTTAAGAACCAAATTTCTATCATTCTAGGAAGACCTTTTTTAGCCACTTCCAATGTCTTAATCAACTGTAGGAATGGTTTAATGAAACTAACTTTTGGGAACATGACCATTGATCTCAACATTATTAATGTAGGAAAACAATCTCATGACTATTTTGACCAACCTCTAGAAGTCAACATGATTGATGAGTTAGTGGATGTCGATGATGCTCTAAGCCTTTGTTTAAATCATTTTGGTCAAGATTGAGATGAAACAAATTATACAAGTAAGGTCAATGAAATGTTAGAGTCAACCACTCCTTGTTCTAATCATGAGTTCGAAACCTTTCTTTTGCCGCTTTACGAAGCTAATGAATCTGTTGCGTCGAGTCCACCAGAGTTAGAACTCAAACCCCTTCTTAATACTCTTAAGTATGCATTTCTAGGTCCTTCCAAGTCTCTTCCCGTGATCATTGCATCTGATCTTACTCCTACTCAAGAAGAAGAGCTCTTACGTGTGTTTCGAGAGAATAAAGAAGCCATAGGGTAGAGTATATCTGATATCAAAGAAATTAGCCATGCCATTGTCCAACATAGGATTCACTTAGTTGATGATGCTAAACCAGTTAGAGAGCCCCAACGGAGGTTGAACCTCATACTCATGGAAGTTGTTAGGAAGGAAATCCTCAAATGTCTAGATAATGGAATCATCTTTCATATATCTGATAGCAAGTTACGTTCAAGTTATGCCTAAAAAGTCAGGAATCACTGTAATAGTTAATGAAAATGGTGAACAAGTTCCCACTCATGTGCAGTCTAGTTGGAGAATGTGTATTGATTATAGGAAACTTAATGTTGCCACTAGAAAAGATCATTTTCCTCTACCCTTTGTCGATCAAATCTTAGAAAGGTTAGCAGGCCATGCATATTATTGTTTTCTAGATGGTTTTTCTGGCTATTTTCAAATCCCCATTGCTCCCGAGGACCAAGAAAAAACTACCTTCACTTGTCTTTTTGGAACCTTTGCTTTTCGATGTCAAGCCTTTGGTCTAACCACTTCCCCTCCTACCTTCCAAAAATGCATGATGAGCATTTTTTCTGATATGGTAGGTGACTTCCTCGAAATCTTCATTGATGACTTTTCTATCTTTGGTTCTTCGTTTCATCGGTGTCTTCACCATCTCTCTTTAATCCTAAAACGATGTAAAGAAACTAACCTTGTGCTTAATTGGGAAAAATGTCATTTCATGGTTAATATACTGATTAGAGAGTTTTTTTATTAGATTAATTAACTAATTCATCATTCAAATCACTACTAACTTACAAGTGGGTTATCAAATTGAAAAAAATTACAATTGCATAATTGAATATTATAAAGGGCTCATTTGGCATATCTTATAAGTAACTTATAAGTTGAAAAATGTAAGTATTTTCCAACTTATAAGGAGCTTACGAGAGATCTCAAACAGTGCCTATATATAACTTGAATGACGTAGCATGACATATGACATGTTTTGATTTGTGGGTCTATATATATATATATATATATATATATATATGCACGCGTGTTTCATATTATTATTAGAAAATTTAGCAATTATAAACGTGATACATTAGCATTTGTGAAAAAAATTGATAAAATTATTGAGGTCTCTAACATTTTTCAATTTCCGAATCGAATATACCCTAAGGTTATGTTAGCTAGCTCGTTTTTTTGCGTTATGGTGACACTACTGAGATGCTGGAGCTTAGGTATCATCGTCGATTGCCTTTCATTTTCATATTTTCTGAATTCAGGATGATAATCTCCCATTGAATACCTATATATGTAAATATTTACACCGTTAAAAACACTTGACTTTTAACATTGTCCCGCTAGTTTTTACACATCAACTGCATAAGCGCCATATCATCATTCATGTCAATATATATCACGGATCGTTATTCTGCTAGTTTTTACACATCAACCGCATAATAAGTGACATATCATCATCATTCATGCCAACATATATTATACCCGACCCATGCAATATCCTAAACACAAGATGATTGGTTCATATTTAATACATCTTTAATATCTATTTTATGTTTATTTTCGTAATTTTATTAGTTAATTAATTATTTTTATTTTATTTTGTAGAAAATTAATTAAAATCAGAATTGTAGCAGAAAAAGGAGAATACAAGGAAGGAGGTGGAATTAATTGGAGGCAAAACAAGTAGAGAAAAAATTGAATACTTATTGGAGAAGAAAAAGGAATAGAAGAAAATATTTAGAATTCAATTTGTAATCGATATAGAAAACCTACATTATTTCTCCTATATATATGGGTCTTCTCTCTTGTATTTGAGAACCTGATTCTTAGCTTCATATTTCATAATTAGGAGTAAGAGTAAAGTAATTTTATTGTCTTTCTCTTTCAATACAAACAAGTTTTTATATCTCAAACACTTTTTTCGTTATTTACATGTCTTATATTAGTTGCTTTGTTTTCTTCTTCAAGCATGTCTAGCTAATTCTCTAGCCCTAGGATGAAGGTGAAGTTAGTTGATTATTTTTAGTATTTTCTTGTTCCTATTATTTGATTCTCATAAATTTCTTGGTGCTTAATTGTTTGATTAACAAAGTGATTTTGATATATTATTGTTACTGAATTTATTTTTCATAGCCTATGATTGCTCATGAAGTTTTGATGGGTTATTGTTAGATAATAAATTTCATAATATATGCTTGACACATTAATTAGTATTTGATTTTTGAAGAAAGAGAATTGATTTTTAGGGCAATTTAGATATTAATTGTAATTGATTGATGAATTCAGATTCGTAGGTTTTCTATATTTATTTGATCTTATTTGCTTATTAGGTTAAAAACTCTTCTCTCACAACTATTTGTCTAGTCTGCGTGGTTTATTTATTAGGGTTTGAAAGTTTCATAGTATCTGAGGATCGATCTGTGATTGTTACAATTAATCACTGTGCACTTGCAGTATTTTTACACATCACAAGACATAAAGGAAATTAAATAAATTAACCCAAACAAAACCTCCTACGCACAAGATATAAAAGAAATTAAATAAATAAACCCAAAAGAAACCTAATTGTTCGAGAGAAGCAGGAGAAGAGGCGATCGAATTGAGAAACACGAATGTGAACAGTTCTTTTGCTTTCAAGCATGTAAGTAATCTCTCTTTTCGTGTAGTCGGCCATTCGATCAGGTAATTTATTTTCGGAAAACCCCTAAAATCATGTCCTTTATTTTTTTTTGAGTGATTGAAAATATACTCATATATTTTACACTCCATCTCTCCCGATTTATATGGACGAATTACTTTTGCACAAATTTTAAGAAAAAACAGTTCATTTCCCTTTCATTGCACTTGAAAGTTACATTTCAAATGTATAATATGTACTGTACCCATTTTGTCAGATGTAAAATAGGACGGTAGATGTGTAAAATATTATTATTACTATTAAATAATTATGAACCAACTAGCGAGTATCACTCATTGTACATGAAAATTAATTTATTATAATTAAATTTAGTTATTTTAAACATAAAGTATTTCAAAAGTAGGGTTATAAATATAGGATTCATTAATTTTGGGGTCATTTTCGGGTTTTGGATTCGTGTCAATTTCGGGTAATTTTCGGGTTTCACGTTCGTGTCGATTTCGGATTTCGGGTTCGTGTCATTTTCGAATTTCAAGTTTACTGACCTAATTCGTATTTTTTCAGGTTGGGTTCGTATCGATTTTGGGTCGGGTCCAAAATTGTCACCCATGTCTGAGAGTTGTATATCTGCTTATACTGGAATAAGAAGATATGAAAGTAAGAAAAAAAGGTTAAAAATCAGGTAGAAGTTGAAAAGTTAAGTGTCAAAAGATATTAAGGACATGTTCAATGGTATCCTTAGAAAAAATGGTAACTTGTACTCCATATGTTTCATTCAATTGTTTACACTTTATTTTTTTGGATGTCACTCTCAATTATTTACATTTTAAAACTTTTTAAAAGTAGTAAAAATATTAAAAATAATAAATAATTGGTTGGGACGAAATGAGTATTATTCATGTAATTATGCTTTTTATCATCTTATTTTTTCATGTACAGTATGTATATGAATTGATATGGGTTGGATTAGTCTTTTTTTCTTGTTTTAATTTTCTTGGATATATATTTGTATTGAGTGGGGTTGATTCATCTTATTATTATGGTAATTCATGACTGCTGACTTGCAAGTAGAGGTGGCCAAACGGGCGGGTCGGCTCGCCCCGACTCGCCAATTTAGCTCGCGTCAGACGCCTCGAACCGGGCCGGGTCATGAACCGGCACGAACCATCTTAATAAACGTGCCATATACGAGTTAGAAGGACAGGAACCGTACTCGGCTCGCCCCGGCTCGCCAACCCGCGATGAGCTCGGAATCGTAACAGCGAACTCGGCACGGCACGGTGACCCGCGAACTCGGCACCGCAGAGGAGTTTGTAACTTGTAAGCATGCAGATAATATAAATATATAATGCAGAAATTGCACATTTGCATAGAGCCACAGAGTTTGAAGCATTGTTTAAAGCTTTAAGCACAGACAACAGACATGCATGTATGAATGATTGTTTAACAGTTTAAGCACAGTCGCACAGACAATGAGACAAATAGTCTGCAAGTCTGCTGGTATATATGGAGTTGTGTAACTTGTGTTTATGGAAGATTGGAATATATATATATATATATATATATATATATATATATATATATATAATACTATACTATACTATAATACTAGGCACTAGCTCAATGCCTTTGCTGGTATGGAGTCGTATGGAACTCGTATGGACCACATCCTACACTGCTAGTCTGCTACACATAGGCTTTGCTGGTCGCAGGCTCGCAGCTTGGGCAGCAGGCAACAGCAAGTCAGCAGACAGCAGCAATACTCGACGTCCAGACAAGAAACGAACTCGGCACGGCTCGCGAACTCGGCACGGCTCGCGAACTCAGCACGGCTCGGCACTACTGTGATTACTGCACGCCTGCACGTCTGTCGTCCCCAACGGCTCTCCCAACGGCTACCTGCTCTCGTAACAGATCCTCCCAACGGCCCTCTTGATCTCTCCCTATAAATTGAACCCTTCATTTTATACTCTCACTCACCTCTCCTCTCTCGATCTCTCCCTCACTCTCTACTCTCTCTCTCTCAGCCTCTACCTCTCAAGTCTCAACTGCTAGTGTGCTGCTGTTGCTAGTTAAAAAATTCCGGCAAACTATTATAAAATTCCGGCTAGCTTCATATAATTACAAAATGGATCCAAACAATTCACAAGATTCGAGCCAAGGCAATTCACAAGGTTCAATGTTACCACCTCCACCCATCGAACCCGGTCAGTCTTCAATTTTTTTCATTTTTTAAATATTCGAATTATTTAAAAAATTCATTTTTTTTTGTTTTTTAAAATATTTGTTTGTTATGTTTTTAAAATTATTTGGAATATTTGAATTATTAAAAAATTCAGTTTTTTTTGTTTTTTAAAATATTTGTTTGTTATGTTTTTAAAATTATTTGGGATATTTGAATTATTAAAAATTTCAGTTTTTTTTGTTTTTTAAAATATTTGTTTGTTATGTTTTTAAAATTATTTGGAATATTCGAATTATTAAAAAATTTAATTTTTTTGTTTTTTAAAATATTTTTTTGTTATGTTTTAAAAATTATTTGGAATATTCGAATTATTAAAAAATTCAATTTTTTTGTTTTTTAAAATATTTGTTTGTTATGTTTTTAAAATTATTTGGAATATTCGAATTATTAAAAAATTCAATTCTTTTGTTTTTTAAAATATTTGTTTGTTATGTTTTTAAAATTATTTGAAATATTCGAATTATTAAAAAATTTAATTTTTTTGTTTTTTAAAATATTTGTTTTTTATATTTTTAAAATTATTTGGAATATTAGAATTATTAAAAAAATCAATTTTTTTTGTTTTTTAAAATATTTGTTTGTTATGTTTTTAAAATTATTTGGAATGTTTGAATTATTAAAAAATTCAATTTTTTTGTTTTTTAAAATATTCGTTTGTTATGTGGTTTGAATTATTCGAAATATTCAAATTTTAAAAAAAAATCAATTTTTTTTCATATTTTTAAATATTCGTCTGTTATGTTTGTTGAATTATTCGAATTAATCCGGTTACAATTTATTTTTACAGGTTCTTCTAGTAGTACTAAACATTCATCACACGTTTGGAATTATTTTTCGAGGCAAGCAACGGAAGATCCGAACAAATTTAAAGTTTTTTGTTTACTTTGCATTCAAAGTGGTCGACAACAAGCCCCTTTTATTCACGCTAAGGGAACTGGTACGGGTACACTTGATCGACACTTAAAAAATCATCACGGAATAACGAAGCAAAGTCATGAAAGTGGAGAGGCACGTGGGGAATCACAACAAACACAAATGAGTGGTTTCATGTCTCCTAATGGAGGTATGCCTTTCTCCTATAATAGAGATAGAATGATTGAAGATTTTGCTACTTATGTTACATTAGATGAGTTACCTTTCTCCCACGGTGAGAGTCCGAATTTAGAGTACATGATGAAACATTCAATAAACCCGGCATTTAGAAAAATTCATAGGAACACACTTAAGCGTCACACACAAAAACAATATTATAGTCAACGAATAGAATTAATTAATTATTTTGGTAATTTTGATGGTATGGTTTCTTTAACTAGTGATTGTTGGACTTCGAGTTGTGGTGAGCCCTTTATTTGTGTTACAGCTCATTGGATTGATGTTGACTACTTATTACAAAAACGAATTATTGCATTTGATGTTATGGACGAGTCACACACCGGTTTTAATATAAAACAAAGAATATTAGACACGATAAAGGAATTTAATTTGTTGCATAAGGTGTTTACAATATCTTTAGATAATGCCTCTGCAAATAATAAAGCCATGGACTATATTAGGCCTGATATTCCCACTATATTAGATGGTACTTTCTTGCATGTTAGATGTTGTGCGCACATAATTAATTTATCGGCTCAAAAGGGAATTGCACAAATAACTATATTATTAGAACCCATTAGAAAAATAGTTAAGTATTTACGTATAGCACACACATTACGGTCTAGGTATAAAAAATTATGTAAAGATAATGGGTTAAGGCCGAAAAAATGGGCTATCGATTGTCCTACAAGATGGAATTCGACTTATAAATTATTAAATGAGGCAATTAAATATAAGGTAGTTATCACTGAGTTATATAATTCAGACCCAAAAAACCAATATGACGGTGGACTAATTACCGATATTCAGTGAGATTTGACAAATAGTGTACGTAATATACTTGAATGTTATCATCATGCTACTATGGTTTTTTCTTATGTTTACGAACCAAATGTACATCATGTTATCATTGAGTGTGTTAATATTGTTACTACTTTACGTGAATTTGAAGAAAATGATTATTTTAGTGCAATTATTCATGACATGAAAATTAAATGGATAGAATACTTTACAGATTTTCCCTATATTTATGGTGTTGCATGTCTTCTTGATCCTGCTGTTAGAAAAGAAGGTTTAGAAAATATTTTAGAACATTATTATGAGGTGTTAGGAGTTTCGTATAATCATGTTCTTTATGTACAAAATTGTTTAGATTTATTATATCGTCTTGTAGATATATATACTCCTAAAACTCAAAATATTATACCACCTAAGACTAATACTGTTAGTAGGTTTAATAGTACTATTTCATCTATCCTAGCCAAAAAACAAAAATGTAGAATTTCCACTACGTCTTCTGTACCTACTTCTTCTTCTAGTATGATTAGAGAGTTTTTTTCTTATAATTATGAGTTAGATGATAATTTTTCAATACTAACGTGGTGGAAGAATCATGAGAACCAATTTCCGGTTTTAGCTAAAATCGCAAGGGAATATTAGTAGTTCCTGCCTCTACAATTGCGTCTGAGTCTGCTTTTAATGCAGGTAGAAGAGTGTTGGACGAGAAGAGATCAAGTCTTTCGCCAGATGCGGTGAAAATATGTGTTTGCAAAAAGGACTGGGATCAAGCCACAAAAAGACAACAAGGAAGAAAAGAAGATGACTCGGACGAAGAAGAAAATCCGTGGATGATAATGGATAGTTCATCCGAATCAGGCACGTCAACTAGCGAACAACAAGATTTTGTATAAATTAAATAGTGGATAGAATATTTTTATTTTATATTTTTAAATTTTATTTGTTTTGTATTTTTTTTTTAAATTTTTTATTATGTACAAGCGGTTTGTTCCGTTTTTCAGAGAGGAGTTCTCTCAAATAATTTGTAAAATATTTTATATTAATAAAATTTATAGAGATACCATCCTCTTTTTTTCAAAAATATTCGTAGAAAATATGAAATAAATGAGTTAACATATTCTTTTTTAAAAAATAAAAATGAAAAAAATAAAGAATTCAATGTATTAATAACTGCAGGCGCGTGCAACTGTGCAGAATTCAATATAAAAATAAATTATTTGCTCAATGATTAGTTTACAAGTCACTTCACTTGTTCTGTGCTTTGGTCAATGAGACAATGACTCATTCACACAAAATCATCAACTCGGCCCGGCACTAACTCGCCCCGCAGCAAATAATATAATTAAGTAACACAAAAAAATCTGGCAAAAAAAAAAGTAACACAAAAAAATATAATACAAAAAATTACTGAATATTATTCCGTATTAATATTCTGCGAGTTTTTAATCTATATTTTTTATTATGTACAAACGGTTTGTTCCGTTTTTTAGAGAGGAGTCCTCTCAAATTATTTGTAAAATATTTTTTTAATTAATAAAATTTGTAGAGGTACCGCCCTCTTTTATTTCAAAAATATTCGTATGAAATATGTATTTTTTTAATGAAATAAAAAAAATCTAAAAATATTCATATGAAATAAATATTTATTCGTATGAAATAAATATTTAAAAAATGAAATTTAAATTAAAAAAATAATAAAATAATAAACCCGCCAACCCGCCTAACCCGCGAGCCGTACACGAGCCAGCCTATCCGCGAACCGGCACGACTTGGCACGGCCCGAGATTCGAGGCGGGCCGTTTACGAGTCATTTCCTGGCCAAACCGGCACGCCGACGAACCGGCCCGGTTCGCCCGGCACGCTCGTTTGGCCAGGTCTACTTGCAAGTGGATTATACCATGTAATCACTGCATAGAAAATTAATGAGGACCGAAAACAGTAACTAACTTGAAAGTTATTGATTACGACTGTATAGCTCAAGTTTTCGGTGCTTATCCTCTGTCCCAGGTTCTGGGTTGCAAGTCATTTTAACTTGGTGACCTGCTTGTAAATTATTAACGACTTAAGTTATGAATTAGCATATTAACCATTTTTTATTTGAACTCGTGTCATTAAAATATGCGATAGACAAAACGTATTGATTTTTTTGGACCAAATTTAAAGCAAATTTCATTAATACTTTGAAAGAGATTCAATCGGGACAAACCCCCAAGTAACCATGCAACCAGGTTGAAAAACAAATAAACAAGCTAAACAATTAGTCGTTTTGCTGCCGGATCACTTAACAAACTGAATACGAATATTCTGAAAATTAAAAATGACTTCAAAAGTCTCCCGATCAATCCAACATACATCTCCCCTGAAACCAGTAACTTCACAAAGCGGCTAATTGTTTAACTCGTTTATTTATTTTTCAACCTCGTTGTATGGTTAGTTGGGGATTTGTCCTGACTGGGCCTCCTTCAAATTATTAATAAAATCTGCTTAAAATTTGACAAAAAAAAAACATAAATTCTCTAGCCAACCAACGTATCCTCGAATTTCCGTGTAATTCATTATCAAATATTTATATACACGAAGATATTGAGATATTCATAAATGGAACTTTAATTTTTTATGTTATAATATTTATATTTAATTCAACAAAAGATATTTTTGATTTGAATTATTTTGTATTATATAATTTTGACACGGTCTAAAACCCAACATGAATCTGACACGAAAAAATATAAATTTTTTTGTTGCGGGTTTTGAATTTCCCTTTGGTATAAATTTACTCAAAAAATCGGGTCAATTTTGTGATAATCTGAAATACTTGAACCCGATTTAAAATTTTATAATATATAATACATTATATATATATATATATATACATATATATTTGTGTATATGTGTGTGTGACATATTAATATATTACCCAAAATTGTGACTCCTGTTTATGTTATGCTTATAATTTGTAATATTTAATATTTATTTTTTAATATTAATTATTTTAAATTATATAAATATATAAATAAATTATATACAATTCGTTACTTATACTATATTGTTAGTTATAATTTGTTACTTATATTAAATTAAATTTTAATATATTGTTTTGTATTTTAATATCTAATTAATTCAAATAATGTACAGTAAGAGATATAATATTACATAAAAATATGAAACATACTAGTTAACATCATATTTTATAAAAATAATTAGTCGAAAGAAAGACAAATATTCAAAACAAATGATATTATTAATAAATTTGTATGAAATCAGATATATAACTTTATATAATATAATGAAAATTAATAATGACAGATTATATTAATTATATAAATCACCATTATATCATATTTAAATGAAAAAGTAAAAAAATATGATATTTCAAAAATAAAAAGAAAGAAGCTTTGACATGATATGATGAGAGGCGCTGGTTTATGTACAATGATTTTGAAGGATAAAGGCAAAAGATTATGTATCGCAGTAGAAAAGACTTTGAATTATGTTTATGAGGTTTATCAGTAAGAATATTTTTGTTATATTTGATTAAAGAGGGATATACTGGTAATTTTACTGCCATTTTCTTTTGACATTTTTAGTCCTTGTGTTCTTATTTAATATATAGTAATATATTACCCTTTATATACACACTAGGTCATAACGTTACAAGTAGTCTACCTACATGTAGGGATGTCAACCGATCCGGTGGGGTTTTGTGAAATCCAAATTCAAATATTTTCGGGTTTTAAAATTAAATTCAAATCAAAAAATCAATATCCAAATTCAAATATATCGGATTTCGGATCGGATTTTTTCGGATATCCAAAAATTGAAAAATAATTTAATTAATTTAACTATCAATAGCGCACATAGAAAATTTGGTCAATATTCATTCTATTTAAACAATAATTTATATGCATCTTTCACCGATTAATACCTTAATATAAAATATAATAAAAATTTAACCAAAAATGTGTTTATCACTTTATTAATTTTTTTGTTTACATCGAATCATAATTATTATATATTTTGAATATTTAAATAATATATATATATATATATATTAACAAATAGATAAATATTAAAATAATTTTATTTTGAATAAATCTTAAAAGAAATATTAAAGAAAATATAATAAGATTCTTTCTAAAAAAATAGTAAGTAAGTTAATTATATCTGTAATCAATATATATATGGGCTGCACTCCATAAAGAACACTTTATATAAAAAAAACACGGAAGAACACCATCATAAAACTTCATTCTTTAATAAAAATTCGATTGTTAAGATTAGAATCACAAATTTAACAATAATTAAGCTTAACATATCAAATCTAATATGGAATCTTATCAAAATGTTAAAAATCAAAATGTTACAGAATCTAATATAGAATCCAGTATAGAATCTTATATACATTTTTTTAACCATGAAATTTACATATAATCATGTTATGTTTAATCCCGATTTGTTGTTAACTTTATGTTAGATTCTATTATTATTCATAATAAAAACTTAATTATAATTAAAATTAGTATTTAAATAATTTTTTATATAAGATTCTAAAGTGTTCTTTCTTGTTCTTTAAGGAGTAATGGCCTATATATATATCAGGTTTTTTTCTAGTTCAGATCGGATTTCGGATATCGGATTGGTATGCCTCAAATCCAAATTTATATCCAAAAATTTTAGGATTTAAAAATTAAATCCAAATCCAAAAAATAAGATTCGGTAAACTTAAAATTTCGAATTTCGTATCGATATCCGTCAGATCGAATTTTTTTGTCATCCCTACTTACCTATAGCATACAGGTATAGGTATACTCGTACAATGACACAATAGACCATGACGAGTAACTTGATCTTTCATTCAGGATTCAGGAATATCCATAGAACTAGCTACTCAACCTATGATATTCCAATTTCCACATCTATTACATTATCTTAGGCTCTGTTTGTGTAAGCTTATAAGCAGTTTATAAGCTGAAAAAGTTGGTATATATGTACTTTTTCTGAAAATAAGTAACTTATTTTCAAATTTGGAAATAAGATTTGATCTTAAATTTCTAAAATAAATATTAATTTTCAAAAAAAATATGAAAATACTTTTTTAAAAAAATAACTTATTACTTATAAACTAAGCCAAACACCCCCTTAGTTTTTTTTCCGAGTAAGTTATCTTTTTTGAGGTGACAGTGGAAAAGTTGGACAAGTCACCCATACGGTAACTCTACAAAAACTTAGTTTTAAACACATACAGACACAAAATGTAAACAGTCTGACCACCTCACTACTAAATTAGGAGCCCGTTCGATTTAGCTTGTTTTGAAAAATTAATAAATTCTTATTTCTCATGCAAATTAAATATACCTATTTTGATGCTTGTTTATTTTCTTTTTTAACAATTAAATACTTATTTTTAAAAAATAAGATCAATCAAACAAGAGTTTTTCGTCTTAAATTTTGATTAACCTCTTTTCGACTTTCAACAAATCTATGGAGAAATGAATCGTAAAAAACGTATGACAACACCAACTACATCAAATGACCTTATGATAGTCAATATCATCCTCAGTTATGATCCTCAGAACCCATCACTGCAGTCTGCATAGTATTTTTCGACTCATTGTTATTCTAGCATGCGAAAATGTTATTGACTGCGAACTGATATTGGGCCTTAAATTTCAAAAGACTTTGTCATCTAATATTATATATAATATCCTACATTTTGAGAGACTTGGTCATCTATTATAATACCTTAAAATTTGAGAAACTTGATCATCTAGTATATATCAGAGCTTGGTCAATTATAGAAAACTAGTAGTGGTCACAATTAAACCATATGTTAGATATCAAATCAATGAACAAACAAGTATCACTAGCGTAGAATGTTCTATATATATCGGTCAAATAAACAATATACATCGACACCTATAAGCATCATATATATGCAGCTGTTTATTACATAGCTGACGCAAATAATCCTTTACAAAATCAAATATGTTTCGGCTTATTAATCAACCGATGCATAAAATTAAAATATATGCCGGTTCAGCCATTACCCGAAGCAAAAGGGGCTGCACCAAATGTCTGTTTTGTACTAGTGAATATGATCGGGAGAGTGAACGAAAGGCATTTGATGATTCAAAAGCCGGTGTGAAGGGGCTTGTAGATGCTGGTGTCAAGAAACTCCCTCGAATGTTTGTTCATGAAGATGCTCACCTTTATCGATCCAGAGCCTGCAACTTTACTTTCCCTGACATTGACTTCAAAGGCATTTCTAGTGATGCAACTTTACGAAATAAAGTTACAGAACAGGTTAGAGATGCTTGTTCAAACTGGGGATTTTTCCGAGTAATCAATCATGGTATACCCGAAACTGTGATGGGCGATATGATAGATAGCGTCCGTAAGTTTCATGAGCAGGACACTGCGCTGAAGAAGCCATTCTATTCGCGTAACTTCGAAGAAAAGTTTATATATTACAGCAATTTTGACTTGTTCAAAGGACGTGCTGCAAACTGGGGAGATACCACCTACTGTGTTATGGCTCCAGAGTCTCCTAAATCTGAAGAAATGCCAGAAGTGTTCAGGTATTTAAAATCGTTCACTTCGTTATATACAGTAGATCTGGATATGATTTATTGCTTCATGTTATCGGTTGTGAAGCCAACAATTATTACATATGTATATTTGATAATACATTTGCATGTATTTCTGATATTAATCATCATAGGCATGTCAGATTTGCACATATTGATCTTACCTACAAGTATTAAATTTCAGTTTTCTTGAACGTTGATCAGATCTTTGCTTTATAATTATGTACTATAATGCTTCTAATTTTCAGAGATATTATGGTTACTTATTCAAAATGCATAACGGATATGGGGATTACTGTGTTTGAACTGATCTCGGAGGCTCTTGGTCTTGCTCCAAATCACTTAAGAGACATGGAATGTGCTGAAGGGCTAATCCAAATTGCCCATTACTACCCTGCATGCCCACAACCCGAACTTACTCTAGCCACTGGAAACCACTCTGATACTGGTTTCATTACCATACTTCTGCAAAATGAAATTGAAGGCCTCCAAGTCATGCATATGAACCAGTGGGTTGATGTCATTCCTGTTCCTGGAGCTTTAATAGTCAACATTGCTGACTTCTTACAAGTAAGGCTTCATACATTACTTATAAATTTTAAATAGTAACTAGCATGCATTACAAATTGTTTCGTTTTAAAAGCAAATATTAGAAAGCTGCAACAGTACTTATAAAAGTTAAACATATTAATATAATCCAGTTAACTCATTCTCATAACACTTTTAGATTTTAGAAAGAAGCAAGTAAATATAATTCTTTCCTTAAATTCGTTTGTCTTTCCTTAAATTTTGGAAATAAATATTTATTTTTTCATAAAAATAAATAAGTATTAATTTTTCAAAAACAAGTTTAGTACTTAATTTGTTTTTCTATAAGTACTTATTTCTAGAAAAAAATAAATACATAAATGTGTACTAGTAAAATAAAATTAGTCAAAGGAGCTTTAATATCGTATTAGAACTTAGGTTGGGAAGGGAATCGACCTCCTGCTCCAAATATCCTCAAATATTTATTTTGAATCATGAGATAAAGTTGCCGTTTGAGGTTTCTTAAAATTAAAATAAGTTATTTATTTCATATTTTTTAACATATTTTCATTTTTTTTAAAATAAATATATATTTTAGAATTTTAAAACCAAATATTATTTTTAAAATAAAAAATAAGTTACTTATTTTCAGAAAAAGTACATACATACCTATTTTTTTCCGGAAATAAAGGCGTAGTTGCCAAACATGAGCTTCTATTGATCTACTATTCAACACAAAAATGGGATTTTAAGCAACGAGGGTTAAAATATTTTATGATGAATTAGATCTCTCCCTCGTAATTGAGGTTTTGTGAGAGCTGATAACTGAACAGTAATATGAATGAAATCCTGAATGCATGACATGGTATAATTATTTAGGATTTCTTTATTTGTGCAGCTCATGAGCAATGACAAATTCAAGAGTGTGAACCACAGAGTATTAGCACAAAAGATTGGTCCGAGAATATCTGTAGCAAGTTTTTTTAGAACACAGTATCGAGAAGAAATAGAGTCGAAGTCATATGGTCCAATTAAGGAGTTGCTATCAGAAACAAACCCGCCATGCTACAGAGAGACTACTGTTAAGGAGTACATCACACATTTTTACAATAAAGGCCTCGATGGAACCTCTGCACTAGCACCTTTTAAGTTGCAAAACTAGACCGTGGAAAATTTGATTGAGTGGAACTCACTGTGTGTAATAATAATGAATTAATACCTATACATGAATAATCTGCAGCATGTATTATTAGTGAATACATGAACCTATATTATATTTTTCATTTGGAATAATGTGTGTGTATTATCTTTAAATATTGTATAAACTATCTATTATTAAATTAAAAATCTTAAAGAGTTTCACTAACTAATTTGCTGGTGGTTTTCGGTGTTTATTGTTGTTGAATTGTTGAATTCGTGCTTTCAAATTCAACGAGGGAATTTGTCCCTACTACGTACATGGGACATACTTTAGTGAATTTTCTGCAATTTCTATAATTTAATTAAATACTTAAAATATTGAGAAAAGAAATACGATAAAAAAATTACATGATTATTAAAAATTTTGAGGTAAAAAACCAGGATCCATGCAACACAAATAAAAATATCCAAAATCTAGGAATTTTGTCTGCGTTATTTGTGCTCAACAAAAAATTGTGTTATTTTATAGATATAAATATTTAATAGATCATGAAAAACTGCGATCTAATTCTTACTCTAACCTTTATATTGCTATTATGTTTTTAATATTATTAAATATTACATTATTTTAATATATGTGTTAGTATTTGGTCTTTTCATTATTGTTCTTATTTAATTTTTTCTAAATTATTTTTTGATTAAAATGTTTTTACTAAATTTATATTAAAATATTTTTAAATAGTTGGGAGAAAGTAAACTCGTGTCATTTTACATCGATATTATAAGAAAAATAGCCAGTAAACTTGTATAAAACACAAAATAAACTGGATTTTTTTTTAAGTTTTGGCTATGCGTGTAGGGCGCGCATTCGTGCACTTTTCGATTGATTTTGAAGTCTTTTTTCCCCAACTATAATAAGTTAAAGAATAATGTAAACTTAAGGATTATACTACTACTTTATTATGTCGTATGTTCAATAACAAATAAATGCATACTTAACTTCATCAAATGGAGGAACGGATTCTGAGAATTTTCATCAATAATTGATATTTACTCGCACTTGAACTGCTTGATTGAATATTGTTTTATATTGTCATTGATTCAATAACATGATATTGAATGTGTTTTACTTATTGACACATTTGGTTGCATAAATGCATATTATTCTGACTCCAATCACAGTTTTTCTAAACAATGCATCGTTACTTACATCACCATGCCCAAGATCATTAATTCAATATATTTCATTTCAATTAAATACTAAATTTATATATTGTAGATTTCCAAAAAAATTATATGTTGTAGTTTGATGTATTAGTTGAATTGTAATTTTAGACATTATGATTTGGTAGAAAAAACAATAGTTTAGAACTTGAAATATATAGTTAATAAATAAATATTATATGTATTAAATATTAAATCTACCGTATGACACATTGATAAATATTAAATAATTTTAAAAATAAATTAATACTTGTATAAAAGCATGATATCATTCTACATCGATATTATAAGAAAAATATGAAATAAAGTAGTATAAAACACAAAATAAACGTTTCTCGGCATTGCCTCCCGGTGATGTCTCGCATTTTATTATGTGAAAAATAATTATAGTCCATGGAGGCAAATTTAAATAATGTAGAAATTAATTCATTAATAAAGAAGATTGAGAAAAATAATAATTCGATCATATTTTTATCAAGTATAAAATATTGAATGCTGCAAAAATAAGGCATTCTTTTTTTTGATGATCTTTACAAAACTATTTAAAATATAAAATTATTATTAATATTTATATTTATATAGGTTTTTACTTTTTTACTAAGAAAAATTATAATAATACTCATTAATTATATCGATAATATCTTATTAATTATACTGATCAAATCTTATGTATATATGTTTTATTTTTCAATTTATATAATATTATAAATAGCATAAAGAGATTAATAGATCCTGGAAAGTGGTTCCTGCTCCAACTAATCATAAAGTAGTTGGGTGTAGGTGGATATATAAAGTGAAATACTTACCTAATGGAGATTTTGAAAGGTACACAAAGCTAGACTTGTAGCTAAACGATATACTCAAACAGAAGGAGTTGATTACTTTGATACCTTTGCGCCAGTTGCAAAAATGACTACACTTAGAGTAGTCTTGGCTCTTGCTTCAATCTGCAAATGGTCTGTGACTCATCTTGATGTGACTAATGCTTTTCTAAATGGGGATCTGAATGAAGAAATATATATGGCTTTACCTTCTGGATACCATCCCTCACTTGCTATTTTAGTTGTTTTTCTTAATCAATCCCTTGTGTGCAAATTGATCAAGTCCATGTATGGACTTAAGCAAGCTCCTAGAGACTAGTCCAATAAGCTAACCATTATTCTAATTGAGTTTGGCTTCATTAGAACTCACAGTGATCACAGTTTGTTTATATACAGAACATCAACATCTATCACTGTCATGTTAGTATATGTTGATGATATAGTGCTTGCAGGAAGTGACCCTCAAATAATTCAAAAGGTTAAAGATTTTCTAAATACCAGATTTCAAATCAAATATCTTGGACATCTTAAATATTTTTTTGACATTGAAATAGCGAAGTCTTCTGATGGTCTATATCTTCATCAAAGTAAATATGTCTCTGATCTGCTCAAAGATGTTGGTATGTCAAATTGTAAAGAATCTAAGTTACCTATAGAGCAAAACCATCAGCTTGCTACTTTTCCAGATGAGCTAGACATATCTAATGGAGTCTTTATAGAAGGCTCATTGGTAGACTGATATATCTAACTATTTATAGGCCAGATATCTCCTACTATGTGCACATTCTATCTCAGTTCATGGCTCATCCTAAAGCACAACATCTTCAAGTTGTCTTCAAGTTTCTCAGATATCTTAAAGCCACATGGGGACGAGGTATTTTATTACTTTTAAACAGTAAACTCAGTCTCTTAGCCTACTGTGATGCTGATTGGGGGAGTTTTCCTATAACTAGAAGATCAGTTACAGGATTTTGTGTTCAATTAGGCAGCTCTCTCATAACCTGAAAAAGTAAAAAAGCAATATACGGTGTCAAGATCCTCAACTGAAGCAGAGTACAGGTTGATGGCAGATACCATGGCAGATACCACCTGTGAGAGAACTTGGTTGATTACTTTGTTTAAGGAATTACATGTGCTCATTTAGATACCTGTTCTTTTTTGTGATAATCAATCCGCTCTTCACATTACAATTAATCATGTTTTTCATGAAAGAACGAAGCATATTGAGATTGATTGTCACTTGGTCCGTGAAAAGTTCCAAAAAGGTCTAATTTATCATGTTTACATTCCCTCTCAACATCAGCCATCAGCCATCAGACCTATTCACCAAAGCTATATCCTCTGCTCAGCTAAAGTTTTTACTCTCCAAGTTAAGAGTCTTCAACATGTTTTCTACTCCTAACTTGAGGGGGGATGTTAACGATAATATGGTCCAATGTAGTGTCAAGCCCATCTATAAATATCCAAGCTCAACCCAAACAGATGATGACAATATAGACAAGTGTCAAAGTTATTAGTAAGAAGTTTGTTGCTCTACTCTTTTTAGTTTTCTATCTTCTTTAGTGTTTGCCCAGAAAGATATCTATTACAGAAGGGGGGTTGAATGTAATAGTACCATATAATCGATTATGAACACAAGTATGTAGAATGAAAAACTGTTTTGTATTAATAATGAACTTGAATACAAAACTTTCTCAAGAAATTTTTTGTTCTCAAAAGCTACAAGGCTGTGAAAGATAAGACATGAAAGTTCTTTTTAATGTTAACCTATGTCTGTGTTTATATAGACACGGTTACAATTAAATTATAAAACAGATTATGAAAAGAATAGCTTTAATAAGGCATTAGACTTGTATTTCGATTCCTTCTTCACTATCCTAATCATACTCTGGTTTGATTGCTTCTTCATAAACTCTGATTTGCAAACTCTATCGGTTGTCATTCTCTGATTTGAGCATTCTCTGTTAGAGTAAACTCTGATTAAGTATTCTCTGATAGAGTAAACTCTGACTGACAGCTTCCTTATTCTCTGATGACGTCAGCATAAACTCTGTTCAGTTATTCTCTGACAGCATCAGTGTTTATTTCCTAACAATCTCCCCCAATTTATGCTTTATGAAGTAAAATATAAATTTCACTTATGATGTCAGAAATATGGACAAATACATTAGAGTTTAAATCTTGATTCTTGACTTAAATTCTTCTATATGAGAAGTCTTCTTTCAAAAATTGATCCATTAGCTTTTCTTCAGTGTTAGGTCCAAAATCATCTTAGAAAGGGGGTTGAATATGATGTGGTAGATTTTTTGTTAAATTACGGATTAAGTGTTTGTGTTCTTGAGATATTAAAATGGCAGTTAAATGAAACCCAAAGATTCAGAGAAATAACAATGTATTATTAAATCCCTGAGGTGCTACACTTCTAATCAAATGATTAGCTTCAATGGGTTCAATCAATATTACAATAGAAAATACAGTTGGGTGATATTAATGTTAAGCTTTAATGGTGCTCCCATGTATGTCTTTTGTTGAAGATGAATGAATGCCTTCATGTCCGTATTTATTTTCACTCATATATAATTTATAGTCTTTTTGGAAAATGATTTCCAACAACGTATCAAGTCCTTTGTTGCGCCTTGTAGAGTGGTGGTAGAGTGTAGGCTCCACAAAGAAGTATGTTGCGCCTAGTATGTTTGTTGCGCCTCTATATCAAGTTAGTTGCGCCTATACAGTGGTTGCCTTGTATAGGCGCCATTAAATGCCTTAGAAATATTATACAGCTTTGTTGCGCCTAGAAGGCCTTTTGTTGCGCCTGCACACTGGATGTAGTGTGTAGGCACCACAAACCTTTCACTTAATCTTCTGTGGCGCCACAACAAGTTTTGTTGCGCCTCCACTCTCATTCCCTTGTGCAGGCGCCACAAACTAACTTCTTGATTTCACTTGGCTTTATTATTGGTTTGTTGCTCCTTTACAAGGTTGGTGACGCCTCTAGAGTACTTCAAAAGTGTAGGAGCCACCAAATACAATACTACTTACCTTAACATATTTCTTGAAGTGCTTGAAGTAATTACTACTTGATTTTCACTCTTTTGGCTTCATCAACTGATTTTCTTCTGATTAACCAAGACAATTCTTTTTTTGTTGTGTTGATGCTTAGTGCACTGGTCTGGTTCACAAACAACTAACATTGAATTGAATTCCTTTGACTTCTGTTATGTTTCAGCTGATTTACTTTGGACTGATTCATTACTTCTGATCACTGAAACCCTTTGAATACACAAATCATTACACTGACTTTAGCCTTAAATCCACTGAACACTTATTTGTTGCTGAGGCCTGAACATATTAATGAACTTCTCTCGTTGTAGTTCAGTAAACCTTTCATCTTGAATGATCTGCAATGATGTATGTATGATTCATGTGTACATGTCCTTCTGGATTCCTGTGCTGCATATTAGTATTATTTATTTGTCTTTGTTTCTTAGTTGAGTTATTGTTATCACTATTACATACTACATTACATTACGCTTTATAATCTCCCCATATTTGGTTGTTAGAGTTCGACAAGCAAATCCTGTGAGAGGATAACTCAACTGATACTTACAAGAAAAAGTAAAGTGCAGAAAGACTGTAAATAATATTAATTACATTCTGGATTAGATTTTATATTTCCAAATTTCTTGTGTACAATAGAAGTTTGTTCCTCTAGCCTGAACAGATAATTCTATGACCTTTTGCTTCTTTGTACTGTGTCTTGCTTGTGCTTAGATCTTGTCTCGGAGTAATGCTTTCTCAATTCTTCTTCCTTCTGCTCCAACCTTGCCTTCGCTATATCTCTAGCTTTCACTTCAAGAGAATTGACTGGATGTGGTTCTTCTAACTTCTTTAAAACTTCAGTAAGAACAGCGGTTGAGTTTGTCTTGGAGATTAACTCGAAGGCCAGAGATTGTCTCTTTGAAAACACGAACAATGTTATCCTCTTTGGAAAGCCTTTTACTCGGTCAGTGTCATGGATCGACTCTTCTGCCAATTTCTCCACTAAAACATCTCCAATCATCATCAAAGCCTTTTTATCTAACTTGATAGTGGATCTCTTCACCCTTGAAAGGACTTTTTGGATAATTTTAGAATTGTTTCTCCTAAATTTTGATAGCTCCTTCTTTTTATCCACTCTATTTTTCTTGAAAAGGAAGTATTTTGTTCCATTTGGCTCCGTCTGAATGCAAGGTTCAGAATCTCTTATGATTTCAAGTACTTCTATGTCATCCTCTCTTCTTACATACACTGGGTCTTGATAATATCTGGTCGTATCCATTAGATATCTTTCTGATGTTTTAATTGCTTTGTTCATCCTGAATGCGTAGATCAACTCAGCAGCCTTTAAATCTTCTTCTGTTCTATTCTTCTTGCTTCTGAGTCTCCCTTCTTCTGATGTCTTGGTGCATAAGATTGTTGAGGAACAGAATTGTTGAAAGGCCTTGTTCCGAATTGCTGACCCTGCGATGGTTGTGGCATGGCATTCTGATTGTTGCTCCAACTGAAGTTAGGATGATTCCTGTTGTTGGGGTGATATGTATTAGGTGCCGGTTGTGTAGGCTTCTGAAAGTTGCCGACAAAATACGCTGAATCGCTAGAAATAGCACACTGAGTTGTATCATGAGCACCTGCACATAGATCACAAACCATAGCGACTTGCTGAATTCCTGCCTTGGATAATGCGTCCACCTTTATAGATAACGCCTGTAGTTGAGCTGTTATAGCCGTGGCAGCGTCCACTTCAAAAACACCTGCAGTTTTACTCTAAGGCAATCGCTGAGTAGGATTCTGATACTCGTTGGCAGCCATCATTTCAATCAAGTCATAAGCTTCTTCATAGCTCTTGGCCCAAAGGGCTCCTCCAGATGCTGCATCAAGCATAGGTCGTGAATGATTCAATCCATTATAGAAACCGTTAATGACCATCCAATCTGGCATCCCATGATGGGGACACTTTCGAAGCATCTATTTATACCTTTCTCATGCTTCGCACAACGTTTCTCCAGAATGTTGGTTGAACTGAGTAAGAGCATTCCTCATGGCTGCCGTCTTAGCCATAGGAAAGAATTTAGTCAGAAACTTTTGTGCGAGATCCTCCCAAGTAGTTATAGAACCTGTTGGCAGCGAATGCAACCAGCTCTTTGCCTTGTCTCGTAGAGAGAATGGAAACAGCCTCAGTTTTATAGTATTTTCAGAAACCCCGTTGGTTTTAAAGGTATCACAGATCTCGATGAAGTCTCTGATATGCATATTAGGGTCCTCAGCAGGTGAACCCCCAAACTGCACAGAATTCTGAACCATTTGAATTGTGCCGGCTTGATTTCGAAATTATTAGCTACAATAGCCGGCCTAACAATGCTTGACTGAATGTCATTGATCTTTGGTTGAGAGTAATCCTTAAGAATTTTCACTGGATCCCCCATTACTATTTCTGGTTCAATTTCTGGAACTGCAATTCCCTCTTCTTCGTCTAAGTGTTCTTCCAGTTTTTCCTTACTCGATTGAGAACGAGTACGCATACACGATCAATTACCTAGAATTCACGTAGCAAACAAGAACGATTAGTAATAAATCTCAGTCAGTGATATCTAACGACCACTGATGATAAGCACATTAACTAAACAAAACAATGAACCGAGTCCCCGGCAGCGGCGCCAAAAACTTGTTCACACTTTATTCACGCAAGAGAACGTGGTCACAAGTAATACAGTAATAAGTAGGATTCGTTCTCACAGAGACTCGACTTGCTTATGTTTAGTTCACTTATACACCAGAGTATGATTAAGTTTCACTGCTAAGAAAATAACAATTAGAGTTTTGATTACACTACTAATTAAAACTTAACGAATTACTTATATGAAATAAACATGGGATTTTAATTTCATAATCTATCTCATCTAGAATCTTATGCCTTTTCAACCTAGCATGTGAAAGTGATGATAACTGATCAGACCCTCTAAACTGATAAACGCCAACTTTCGTTGTACGCATACCATCCTAATGAACATCCACAATTGATAGAAGTCAAATAGTCAACCACTACGATTAGTCCCTATATGTTTATAGAGATTGAAAACATAATGGCTTAAGCACAAGTATCCATAAAATCACATAGTTAGTGCAAGACGGTTAGAATTACACCACAAATTAATACATGCTCTTAACATGCAAAAACCTATGCTAGCATGGCATGTTCTAAACCCTAGATCCACTTTCGCATTCACAAGGGTTCAACTAACAATCATAAATGTTCGCGACGCATTTACAACGAATAAGCTTAACCATACTAGGATATCCATAACAATCACGCACTTAGGCAATAAGACAATCAATATCTAGAATCGATAGAAAAATCCATTAAAACCCCATGATAACGTTTAGCCCATAATTGGACTAGCCGACATCATGGGTTCAATTGAAAACATAGTAAAATAAACAATTATGCATAAACTACTGATATTAATTGCAAGAGTAAAAGAAACAACCGATAATCCACGTGATGAAAATTACGAAAGAAAAATAACCTGACGGCTCACAAAGTACTCTGTCCTCTCGTACGATAATAAAAACCCTCCTTGCTTACTTAATTGCTTGATAGATAAATAATAATAATCCTTATGTCTTTATACTAGGTTACATAAAATAATGATCCATGGGCTTGCTGCTTCCTGGGCTTCGAAACGGACCAACTGCAAAAATCAACAACTGAAGTCGGCTGGAGCGCGGGGGCGCTTGACAGGGCGCGGGCGCGCCTCATTAATAGAGCGCGGGCGCGCGCTGTAGAGGGGAGGGCGCGCCTGCCCTTTCTGCCCGGAATTGATTTTCCTTGCTAGTTGCTTCTTTAGCGAGTCGTCTCACTTTCACTTGGTCTCAACTCAAGCGTTGACCCTTCTCCCTTGAATTCCCAACTCATGTACCACCAATTTATGCAAATATTCATAAATTCTGCTTTGCCTGGTAATCTGCACACCAAAAACATAAAACACATCAAAAGACACTAAATACTTGGGCACTAGCGATCAATTTAAGCCAAATTGGAACGTATATAGTAGACAAAAAGTCCAATAACACACCCCCAAACTTAAACCGATGCTTGTCCCCAAGCATAAACAGACTCTAAACAATCTAAGGCAATGCAATGCATGAATGCAACTACTATGAAAATGCAAGGACCCTCTCGAACTCACCAAAACTAATCGATAAGCCAAGCCTCAAAGAGATGCAATACATCCAAACAGAGCTCGACCAAGCCCCCGTATACCAGTACTACATGAACAGAAACGTGGTTGTGTGCGATGCTCATCAAATATACTCTGACACTAGATCAAAATCATACCTATTTTTCGCCAAGACAATCACCTGTTTATACACAGAATGAGTGGTAAACACTCCATAACATACAAACACCTCCGTCATTCATTTGAGTTAGACAGGGAATCACACTTTATTGCTAATCCACCACTACGACACATAACACAATACATAGACTTATTTCACAAGGGTTCAACTAACAATCATAAATGTTCGCGATGCATTTACAACGAATAAGCTTAACCATACTAGGATATCCATAACAATCACACACTTAGGCAATAAGACAATCAATATCTAGAATCGATAGAAAAATCCATTAAAACCCCATGATAACGTTTAGCCCATAATTGGACTAGCCGACATCATGGGTTCAATTGAAAACATAGTAAAATAAACAATTATACATAAACTACTGATATTAATTGCAAGAGTAAAAGAAACAACCGATAATCCACGTGATGAAAATTACGAAAGAAAAATAGCCTGACGGCTCACAAAGTACTCTGTCCTCTCGTACGATAATAAAAACCCTACTTGCTTACATAATTGCTTGATAGATAAATAATAATAATCCTTATGTCTTTATACTAGGTTACATAAAATAATGATCCATGGGCTTGTTGCTTCATGGGCTTCGAAACGGACCGACTGCAAAAATCAGCAACTGAAGTCGGCTGGAACGCGGGTGCCTCGAATTATTCACATGACTCTTTTTTTTTTTTTAACAGAATCTGGAATGAGAATTCTCAATTCCAACCCTAGACTACTCATAAAAATATGAGCCGGCTACTAGCCATTTGACGTCTAGCCATACTTGACAATCATTAACAATTAGCATGAATCCTTGCCATCCCCAGACTTATACTTTGGCATTCTTACATTATCAAGGGAATAACAACCATTCTAGATATAAACATGCGATTAAATCTAAAACAACTAAACAGGCATGACTCAACCTAGCCCAAGAGCAACCGATGAGACTGTGTAAAGAAAGTGCTTCTGAATCATGCAATTCAATTCCATAGGGACTGTAAATCAACCCTCTGCTCATCAATACCACATTCAATTCGACATCGACCTAACAATCAGAATTAGCTCGTCCTAAGGGATCATGAAATATGCATGCTATGAAATGTAACTAAAATGGACTCACATGGTAAACAGAACAAGAATTGCAAACAAAATGCTCTATATGGCAATTAAAACCAAATGTATGAAAAATACTACATGAAAAATACTACCACTACTTGCCCTATATGCATCTAACTACAATCTCCATTTCCCACCCCCAAACGTAAAATATTCAATGTCCCCATTGAAGACAAGAAACAAAGAAAGTGTGCAGATATACCTCAATCGTCAGCAGAGTCACCCTCCTCGGGTGAATCCGGTGGTGGATACACGGTGCCAGCTCCATAAACAGGCCAATCGACCTGTACACCAGTAGCCAGAAAGGCTGCACCGAGAGCCTGAGTCGGTCAGCAGCAAACCGGCTCTGCCTATCATCAACTGCGTCCAACCGCCGTGCCAACCTCCGAAAATGAGCCTTACCCATACCAGTACACAGCTGGCGGTGCCCTAGAAGATCCAGCCCTAGCCTCCTTCTGCTGTCTAGGTGGCACGTCACCACCCACAATATACCCTAAGCCTCTGGGATGCGGTACACCACCGTCCCATTCAAGTAGTCGAGCTATCGCCGCCGTGTCAATGGCACTCGCAGGAAGTTGCAACTGTTCCTCCGCCGGCCAGTGAATACCCACATCAACACATAGACGAACAACCACTAAGCCATACGGAATCGCGCCAGTGGTACTGCCCTGCAAAAATCGGATCATGTGCATGTGGATAAGGGAGTCTAGGTCGATGTATCGCCCGCTGAGAATACCCCACAACAAAATAGCCCGATCCACGGTCACCTCATGAGTGTGCGACGATGGCACAATGTTAGCACACAGAAACAGGTTCCAGACCTTAGCATACGGGTTCAAAGCCATGGCGGAGAAGGTAACCGGCTCAGTAGAGCCCGCCCTGCGCTTCCAAGTAGTGCCAGGAACTGTCATATCCCGCAGAATGGCCTCAAGATCAACCTCCCCACAGTTCTTCAACCCAAAATCTTCCACTCCCTCCTGCGGTGCAGGCAAATTCAAAACCCTAGTGATAGCGGCAGGAGTATAATCCACTACATACCATCGAACTGCAGAATACCCATTCTTCTCTTGCTTGGCATTAGCATAGAATTCCCTAACGATACTCAATGGTATCGCCTCCGCAGCTTCACACACGGTCTCCCAACCGCGTTCACTAATCATCGCGATTAGAGACCCATCAAGAACACCCGGAATAAATCCCCTTTCCTTGACCACAGATTTGGTCATCAAGCGTGTAAACTCAATTTGGGCCTCCGGTGAATTGAATTGGGGCACAACTCCCCCACTCGAAGAAGAACTTGATGTTCCTGAGCGCCTAGATCTCTTGGGTGCCATTGGTTGAGTTGTAGATGTGTGAAGAGATGAGATGCAGTGCGTGTATATATGTATGTATATGTGTGAATGAGAGATGGGAAGTAAATAATAGGTTAGGGTTAGGGTATTCCAAGACTATTTAAACAAGTGAAAGTGGGCTGGGTTGGGCTAAAAACTAATAATAGGTTCGTTTTTCTGATTTTTTTTCTATTTTTTTCTGGAACAGCGCCCAGGCGCGCCCGTGCCTCTAGGAGCGCGCCCGCCCCTGGTGCTACTGTCCAATTTTCTGATTTTTTTGTATTTTTGCGTGTTTTGTTTTTTGTTTTGTTTTTTATTTTTTTTTAATTTTTTATAAGAATAAAAATTACCATTCAAGCCGTAGGTTGCCTCCCACGAGCGCTGTCGTTAACGTCATTTAGCCGGACGTTACTGCAGTCCCTCAATCCGAGGTAGACAGAATCGCGACTTCAGCTTCGCAATTTACTTGTTCTCCCAAATAAGGCTTCAATCTCTGACCATTGACTTTAAACGCTTGATCTGGGGTCTTTTCATAAATCTCCACAGCTCCGTGTGGAAACACAGTCTTCACAACAAAGGGTCCTGACCACCTTGACTTAAGTTTTCCTGGAAACAATCGCATACGAGAGTTAAATAATAAAACTAATTGACCAGGAACAAATACCTTTGTTGTCAACCGACGATCATGCCATCTCTTCACTTTTTCCTTGTAGAGCTTCTTATTCTCATAAGCTTGTAGACGAAACTCATCCATTTCATTGATTTACACCATCCGCTTTTCCCCTGCGGCTTTACAATCATAATTCAGCTTCTGCAATGCCCAATAAGCCTTGTGTTCCAGTTCTGCTGGCAGATGACAAGCCTTTCCATAGACAAGTTGATATGGTGACATACCCAAAGGTGTTTTGAACGCAGTTCGGTAAGCCCACACAGCTTCATCCAGTTTTAACGACCAATCCTTACGAGAAGGACTTACCACTTTTTCCAGAATGCGTTTGATCTCACGGTTTGATACTTCAGCTTGGCCATTGGTTTGAGGGTGGTACGCTGTCGCCACCCGATGGTTGATGTTGAATCTTGCCATCAGATTAGTAAACTTCCGATTGCAAAAGTGAGAACCCTCGTCGCTGATAATGACCCTTGGAGTCCCAAATCTGGTGAAAATGTTCTTGTGAAGGAAATTGAGCACTACATTGGCATCATTAGTTGGAAGTGCCTTGACCTCAACCCATTTGGAGACGTAATCCACAGCTAGCAAGATGTATTGGTTATTGCATGATGAAATGAATGGGCCCATGAAGTCGATCCCCCACACATCAAAAATTTCTACCTCTAGCATTACATTAAGGGGCATCTCATCCCTTTTCGAAATGTTGCCTACTCGCTGGCAACGATCACACCTGGTTACAAACTGATGAGCATCCTTGAAGAGTGATGGCCAAAAAAATCCTGCCTGCAGAATACGAGTCGCTGTCTTTTCACCTCCATAATGGCCTCCATAAGCTGTGGCATGATAATCCCTCAGAATATTGTCGGTCTCACTATAGGGTACACACCTCCTGATAACCTGGTCAGCCCCTTGTTTAAACAGATATGGCTCGTCCCAACGAAACCACTTGACGTCGTGCATGAATTTCTTCCTTTGAGCTGGCGACAACTCAGGTGGAACAATTTGACTCACCAGATAATTCACAATATCAGCATACCATGGTTCTTCTTCTTGTATTCCAAACAGCTGTTCATCCGGAAATGATTCATTTATGAGGGTACTGTCATGAGATGATTTACCACGATCTTCTAATCGTGAGAGGTGATCAGCTACTTGATTTTCTGTCCCCTTTCTATCTTTGATCTCAACATCGAATTCTTGTAATAAAAGAACCCATCGAATCAAGCGGGGTTTAGAATCCTTCTTGGAGAGCAGATATCTAATAGTTGCGTGGTCAGTATACACCGTCACTTTCGTACCAAGCAAGTATGATCTAAATTTTTCAAAGCCATATACAATGGCTAACAGTTCCTTCTCCGTGGTTGTGTAATTCAATTGCGCATCATTGAGTGTCTTGCTTGCATAATAGATAACATGAAAAATCTTATCTTTCTTTTGGCCAAGAACAGCCCCTACTGCAAAATCGCTAGCATCACACATCATAGCAAAAGGTTCATTCCAATCTGGGGCGATGATCACAGGTGCTGAAATCAACTTCATCTTCAATGTCTCAAAAGCTGTCATACAATCATCATCGAATTTGAAGGGAATATCCTTCTCCAATAACTTACACAAAGGTTTGGAAATTTTGGAGAAATCCTTGATGAATCTTCTGTACAAACCTGCGTGACCGAGGAAACTACGAATTCCTCTCACTGAATTGGGCGGTGGCAGATTTTCAATTGTCTCTATTTTTGCTTTATCCACTTCCAGGCCTCGACGTGACACCTTGTGTCCAAGAATAGTTCCCTCTTGTACCATGAAATGGCACTTCTCCCAGTTGAGGACCAGATTAGTCTCCACGCATCTTTTCAGAACCATGCTAAGATTGTGTAGACATTCGTCAAAAGAAAACCCAAATACTGAAAAATCATCCATGAAGACTTCCACTGTCTTACCAATCATGTCTGAAAAAATTGCCATCATGTACCTCTGAAAAGTGCCAGGTGCACCACATAACCCAAAAGAAACCCGTCGAAAAGCGAAGGTACCAAATGGACATGTAAATGTTGTCTTCTCCTGATCCTCTGGAGCAATGCAGATCTGATTGTAACCCGAATATCCATCCAGAAGGCAATAGTACTCATGGCCGGCAAGTCGGTCTAGCATTTGATCAATGAAAGGAAGAGGGAAGTGATCCTTCCTAGTAGCTTTGTTCAGCTTCCTGTAATCCATGCAGATTCTCCAACCAGTGACTGTCCGCGTAGGAATGAGCTCGTTCTTTTCGTTAGTTACCACCGTCATGCCTCCTTTCTTTGGCACACATTGAACTGGACTCACCCAAGCACTGTTAGAAATAGAATAGATAATCCCTGCATCCAACCACTTGATAATTTCCTTCTTCACTACTTCCTTCATGAGTGGATTAAGCCTTCTCTGATGTTCCACTATTGGCTTACTACCTTCTTCCGGCGGAATCTTATGCTGGCAATAGGCAGGGCTGATTCCTTTGATGTCTGCAATAGTCCAACCAATGGCTGATTTGAATTCCCTGATAACCCTTAACAACTTTTCTTCTTCAGGACCTGTAAGGTTAGCAGCAATAATCACAGGTAAAGTAGATGATTCCCCAAGAGAAGCATACCTTAAGTGATCAGGCAATGGTTTGAGCTCTAGCTTTGGTGCTTCCTCGATAGATGGTTTCAACCGCTGATGTGATTCTCTCAATTCAGATAAACCCAACGATTCTGGTTTCTCAAACTTTTGTTGCCAAGGAGAAGCATTCAGAGACTGTACCTGTTCTTCAACCTCATCCTCTTCAATTGTAAAGTCCCCACTTAAAGCCTTTTCCAGTGTATCATTCATAAGCATGTGTTCAATTTTTACTTGCACAGCAGATTCCACTACATCTACTTTAAAGCATTGATCTTCTTCTGTTGGAAATTGCATTGCTTTGAACACATTGAATGTGACATTCTGATCGTGCACTCTCATGGTGAGTTCTCCCTTCTGTACGTCAATCAATGTCTTTCCCGTTGCCAAGAATGGTCTACCAAGAATGATAGGGATTTTCTTGTCTTCTTCAAAATCAAGGATGACAAAATCTGCTGGAAAGATTAGTTTGTCGACTTTCACCAAAACATCTTCGACAATTCCTCGCGGATAAGTGATTGAACGATCCGCCAACTGCAATGACATGTTAGTCGGCTTTGGCTCAGGAAGGCCAAGTTGTAAGAATATAGAGTATGGCATGAGGTTGAAGCTCGCTCCCAAATCGCACAAACATTTGTCGAACGACAAATTCCCAATTATGCATGGTATAGTGAAACTACCAGGATCCTTCAACTTTGGTGGTAACTTCTGCTGCAATACTGCATTACACTCTTCCATCAAGGCAACAGTGTTTAACTCTTCTAGCTTCAGTTTCCTAGATAAAATGCCTTTCATGAATTTGGTGTAGCTTGGCATTTGTTCCAGCGCTTCAACAAAAGGTAATTTGATGTGTAGTTTCTTAAAAACTTCCAAGAATTTAGCAAACTGTTTATCTGATTTCTGCTTCTGAAGCCTTTTAGGGAATGGTGGAGGAGGAAATACTTCCTTGTGATCACTGTCTTTCTCTGAACTGCTTTTCTCCTCTGAATCATTCATTTTTTTCTTAATCGACTCCTCCTGCGTATCTTTTTCTGCAGAAAATCCCCTTTCCAGCAGTAAGGTGAGGCGCGCCCGCGCCTGAGGAAGCGCGCCCGCCCTGCACCTCCTGCCCAGAATGCTGACATTCTTCGTTTTGTGGAATTTCGACCTCCTGATTGTTCGTAACCCTTCCAGAACGCAATGTAATAGCGTGTATTTGTTCCTTGCTTTCTTTCTTGCCTGGGTTAGCCTCTGTGTCACTTGGTAATTGTCCTTGAGGTCTGTTTAGAAGAGCATTTGCTAGTTGACCAATTTGATTTTCCAATGTTTTCAGTGTCACAGCTTGACTCTTATACATCATTCTCAGTTCCTCCATCTCTGACTTTTCATTTGAATGCCCTTGTCTTCCTTGAGGTTGTTGATGGAAACCAGGAGGGTTGTATGATTGTCTTGGTGCATAAGATTATTAAGGAACAGAATTGTTGAAAGGCCTTGTTCCGAATTGCTGACCCTGCGATGGTTGTGGCATGGCATTCTGATTGTTGCTCCAACTGAAGTTAGGATGATTCATGTTGTTGGGGTGATATGTATTAGGTGCCGGTTGTGTAGGCTTCTAAAAGTTGCCGACAAAATACGCTGAATCGCTAGATATAGCACACTGAGTTGTATCATGAGCACCTGCACATAGATCACAAACCATAGCGACTTGCTGAATTCCTGCCTTGGATAATGCGTCCACCTTTATAGATAACGCCTGTAGTTGAGCTGTTATAGCCGTGGCAGCGTCCACTTCAAAAACACCTGCAGTTTTACTCTGAGGCAATCGCTGAGTAGGATTCTAATACTCGTTGGCAGCCATCATTTCAATCAAGTCATAAGCTTCTTCATAGCTCTTGGCCCAAAGGGCTCCTCCAGATGCTGCATCAAGCATAGGTCGTGAATGATTCAATCCATTATAGAAACCGTTAATGACCATCCAATCTGGCATCCCATGATGGGGACACTTTCGAAGCATCTCTTTATACCTTTCCCACGCTTCGCACAACGTTTCTCCAGAATGTTGGTTGAACTGAGTAAGAGCATTCCTCATGGCTGCCGTCTTAGCCATAGGAAAGAATTTAGTCAGAAACTTTTGTGCGAGATCCTCCCAAGTAGTTATAGAACTTGTTGGCAGCGAATGCAACCAGCTCTTTGCCTTGTCTCGTAGAGAGAATGGAAACAGCCTCAGTTTTATAGCATTTTCAGAAACCCCGTTGGTTTTAAAGGTATCACAGATCTCGATGAAGTCTCTGATATGCATATTAGGGTCCTCAGCAGGTGAACCCCCAAACTGCACAGAATTCTGAACCATTTGAATTGTGCCGGCTTGATTTCGAAATTATTAGCTACAATAGCCGGCCTAACAATGCTTGACTGAATGTCATTGATCTTTGGTTGAGAGTAATCCTTAAGAATTTTCACTGGATCCCCCATTACTATTTCTGGTTCAATTTCTGGAACTGCAATTCCCTCTTCTTCGTCTAAGTGTTCTTCCAGTTTTTCCTTACTCGATTGAGAACGAGTACGCATACACGATCAATTACCTAGAATTCACGTAGCAAACAAGAACGATTAGTAACAAATCTCAGTCAGTGATATCTAACGACCACTGATGATAAGCACATTAACTAAACAAAACAATGAACCGAGTCCCCGGCAGCGGCGTCAAAAACTTGTTCACACTTTATTCACGCAAGAGAACGTGGTCACAAGTAATACAGTAATAAGTAGGATTCGTTCTCACAGAGACTCGACTTGCTTATATTTAGTTCACTTATACACCAGAGTATGATTAAGTTTCACTGCTAAGAAAATAACAATTAGAGTTTTGATTACACTACTAATTAAAACTTAACGAATTACTTATATGAAATAAACATGGGATTTTAATTTCATAATCTATCTCATCTAGAATCTTATGCCTTTTCAACCTAGCATGTGAAAGTGATGATAACTGATCAGACCCTCTAAACTGATAAACGCCAACTTTCGTTGTACGCATACCATCCTAATGAACATCCACAATTGATAGAAGTCAAATAGTCAACCACTACGATTAGTCCCTATATGTCTATAGAGATTGAAAACATAATGGCTTAAGCACAAGTATCCATAAAATCACATAGTTAGTGCAAGACGGTTAGAATTACACCACAAATTAATACATGCTCTTAACATGCAAAAACCTATGCTAGCATGGCATGTTCTAAACCCTAGATCCACTTTCGCATTCACAAGGGTTCAACTAACAATCATAAATGTTCGCGACGCATTTACAACGAATAAGCTTAACCATACTAGGATATCCATAACAATCACGCACTTAGGCAATAAGACAATCAATATCTAGAATCGATAGAAAAATCCATTAAAACCCCATGATAACGTTTAGCCCATAATTGGACTAGCCGACATCATGGGTTCAATTGAAAACATAGTAAAATAAACAATTATGCATAAACTACTGATATTAATTGCAAGAGTAAAAGAAACAACCGATAATCCACGTGATGAAAATTACTAAAGAAAAATAGCCTGACGGCTCACAAAGTACTCTGTCCTCTCGTACGATAATAAAAACCCTCCTTGCTTACTTAATTGCTTGATAGATAAATAATAATAATCCTTATGTCTTTATACTAGGTTACATAAAATAATGATCCATGGGCTTGCTGCTTCCTGGGCTTCGAAACGGACCAACTGCAAAAATCAGCAACTGAAGTCGGCTGGAGCGCAGGGGCGCTTGACAGGGCGCGGGCGCGCCTCATTAATAGAGCGCGGGCGCGCGCTGTAGAGGGGAGGGCGCGCCTGCCCTTTCTGCCCGGAATTGATTTTCCTTGCTAGTTGCTTCTTTAGCGAGTCGTCTCACTTTCACTTGGTCTCAACTCAAGCCTTGACCCTTCTCCCTTGAATTCCTAACTCATGTACCACCAATTTATGCAAATATTCATAAATTCTGCTTTGCCTGGTAATCTGCACACCAAAAACATAAAACACATCAAAAGACACTAAATACTTGGGCACTAGCGATCAATTTAAGCCAAATTGGAACGTATATAGTGGACAAAAAGTCCACTAACACCACCAAAGATGAATTTCCTCTTCAGCACATACAACTCCACAATATTCATCTTTTCAAAACTCTGTCGACAAAATCTTTGACCCCGGTGTTGTTGAATTTATGAACATTTTCCACCCATACTTGGATGCACTTACTGACACCAATTTATGAACATTTTCATTAGCCTGTCTAAGAAGATCAAAGAAATCTCTGATAGGGTCATTCATTGGAGCAGAAGTATACCTGTTAGGATAGTCAGCCTCATTCTGTAGCAATAGAATTGACTGTTCTGAAACATTTGCAGCTGATCAGCTCGCAGCACTTGATTCAACACCAGCTGCAAGAATCTGGGATACAAACAGAAGTTCTCCATCTTGGGCTGATTCTTAAGAATCTTTGTCATGATCAATTGCCAAAATTTATTTTGGAACCAGAAGCCACTGCCTACCCAATCACCTTGTTGAACAGAGTAATTCCATGGAAGCCACCTGTCTTTGATGCAAAGCCATAAGACAGGATGTTGAAAAACAGGTTCCATTCTTTGGGTAGGTGATTCTTGTAAATCTTTTTCGGAAGATTATTGTTCACTCTGGTGCAGTGTAGGAACATAATGAAATTGTCCAGATCTGTCTGTGATGGTTCGTCTTCAAAATCTTCAGATGGCAAATGAAGTGCTCGATTGATGTCATTCTCAGTGATTCGCACCTTCTGTCTCTGTATTTTGCAAGTAAAGGCTGAGATGCCATCTGCAGATGTGTCCAGTGCAGACCTGTATACCTGTCTTGACAAATTTCTATTCAAAGGAACAGAAGTCGTTAGTGCATACCGGACTATAGACTGTTCATTTAAAAATCGAGCCCATTTACCTAACTCTCCTACTTCAGTCCAATCATTTACTAAAATAGATAAATAATTAGTATTTTTAATCTCAAAATTACCTGCGATTTTAATAAATTGAGAGATAATTTTTACGAATTAAAATTACTAATTAATATCATAAAATTTTAGTAAATTACGAACCAAACCCTAATATTTAAAAATTACTTAAATTTTCATAAAATAAATATATAATTATCTCCTAGTAATTCTAAGCACACTTTTAATTTTATTATTATTATTTTAATTGATTTTAACAGTGATAAACCCTAGCCAACAGTTCGATTATTAGAAAAAATGATAATTTTAGAAACTCCACCAAAAACAATGGGACCACTTGCAAATTATCAGGAAGATGTGGGTTTCACTAATCTGGTTTCAGTTTTAAAATCGGACAAAAAATGACTTGGTAATGTTCGATTAAAATTTGCAAATCTTAGTTTTCTTGTGCCTCTCAAGTTGTGTGTATTGTGTATGTATAAAAGCACAACAAAAACTCTAACTTATATTTATAGGCGCCACTTAACAACAAAAATATTGCTAAGTGAGTATGTCGCGCCTGCACAGTGCTTACACTGTGTAGGCGCCACAAACTGAATTAGGCGCAACTAAAGTGCTAGATCATTTTTGTTGCGCCTGCACAGTGTATTGACTGTGTAGGCGCCATAAAATTCACAAGCGCAACCAAAATCTTTTCAAACTTTTTGTTGCGCCTATACAGTGCATGCCTTTACAGTGCATGCACTGTATAGGCGCAACCTTGACTTAACATATAAATATACTAAGTACTGAATTTCTTTTATGTTGCGCCTATACAGTCAACCCACTGTATAGGTGTCACTAAACATAAAAACGCCACAAAAGTACTTGAAATAATTCAAGTGTTCCAAGATTTTGTTACTTTTAATTAATAATATCTATGAATAATCTGAATAATTAATCAATAATAATTAATTACTCACAAATATTATTTCATAAGATATTTATTAATAACAATAATAACATTAACTGTTAAAATTATTATCATAAATAAATTATGCTTCTTATTATTTTACTTTTATTTTAAATATAAGAATAAATATAAATATTCATCCTTTTTATTTAAAATAATTTCAAATAATATTTAAATATATTAAGTGCCAAGAATTTATCATTTAAATTCAAGCACTTAAATATTTTTATGATCAAAATTAAATAAATACTAAACTAATAAAATTAGCAGGCATGCACAAAGTATTTATCTAATATTTAATCCTATTAACTGAAAAATAACTTGGTAGATAAATTCACAAGTCTGAGAATAAAGGTAAACAAAGCATTCATCAATTTATCAAAAAAGAAAAAGAATAGACTCCTCAATTTGCAGATTCTCAATGGCATTATGCAGTTTTTTTAAAGAGTAGTTGTACAGAGCCAATAAGCAGACTTGCAAAGTGTAATTTTGGACCATTGTTGCAAACTGATAAGCGGACAAATTGAATTATTCGAGTACTTAACCAATCAATGTGCACGGTGCATAGATAATCGTGATTACGGAGTTCTTTTATTCTAAATCCTCGTGTCATTGAAAGATGCGAAAGACAAAGCTTAATGTATAACCTGCGAAATTAAATAACGGGCTTTTTACGAACTCACGTGCATATCTATCCTCTATCGTTATAGTTGAAATATTAAAAAAATTGGTCGGTTAATTAGTTGTACTGAGTTACAGGCCTAAAATATATATATGTATTAGATACAATTTTATTTATTATAATACGGACTCTGACTATATACATATTTATATTAATTAAAATTTTATTTTTAGACCCAATTATATATTTATTATAATATAGGTCCAAATTATAATATATTTATATTAAATAGAATAATATTAATTTATTATACTTAATTTTTATAAGCCCAAATAATTAAAAATCTTTATGTTAAACAAAAATCTATTTATTATACATAATTTTTAATTATAGGTTGGTCATTCGGTACCCGGCTACGGGCCTAAAAAATATTGATGTATTAGATACAATTTTATTTATTATAATACGTGCGCTAGCTATATACATATCTATATTAACTAAAATTTTATTTTTAAACCCAAATTATATATTTATTATAATATGGGTTCAAATTATAACATATTTATATTAAATAGAATAATATTTATTATATTTAATTTTTATAAGCCCAAATAATAAAAATCTTTATGTTAAATAAAATTCTATTTATTATACGTAATTTTTAATTATTATTTTTTATTAATATAGTATCAATCATTTTAATAATTTTATATAAAATATATTATATATATTAATATAAATTCTTAATATTATAACATTTTTTATTAAATATAAATAAAAATAAAAAATAAATTTATATAAATATTAGTTATCTCGTACTTCGCACGGGTTATAAACTTGTTTATATTATTTTTCAAATCATATATATGTCCTAAAATAAAAAAATCACACAAACTAAACCGAAAAATGACGTGTTGCCCTGAACTTGGCCAGTTTTGTGCCTATAACAGTCCGTCCTTTTTCGAACTATTAATTCGAGCAAATCTAAAATACAATACACTTTATTAATATAAAATTATATTACAAAGATAATTATTACAAAAACGCAGCTAACAATGATAAGTCCACAATCAATATATTTCAGATCTAAGATCCTCGAAATTCAATCCATTTTATCTTCCTCTTGCACCAAACATGAAATTGTAAGTAATGGGCTATACAGCCCAGCAAGTAACAATCGACTTACAAATATTCTAAAAAATCAGTGACTGTTTTAATAAAATAATTTTCCGTCAAAAATAATATATCTTGAAAACAATTTGAGAAAACAATCCAAACCACAGTTTTAATATTAAAAAAAATCTTTTATTGAAAATAGTACGATAATCTTATAAAATTCAATAGTCTTGCTCTACGGTCACACTTTGCCGGTGACCGGCATCTTATTCTTATTCTTATTTTTATTTTTTACCACATTTTCCCAGTAGACGGGATCTAAAATTCAATAATAACGCGGTCTTATCAGGTATCTAAGAGTGCACACGTGTGCCTTTAATAAGAGTATCTAAGGCTAGTTCCGGAACTATAGCGTAAATTATGAACGAATTTGAAATGTAGAGACTGGGTTTCAAAGATTCTCGTATATTATATCGTATATCTTATATAGTTCAAAAACAATATTCTTATATCTTATACGAAATTCGAAATTCATAGTATCAAAATCATTTTCAAAAATAAAAATAATTCCAAAGGTACTTACCTCCAAACCGACACTATAAATCATGTAAAACATGTAACACCTCCGAAATTCAAGAATCTACCCCATCTTTAAACACACATTCAATCCCTTGCACAGTTGCATCCAAACAAAAATAACACATCTCAAACTTCGAATGTCTCCATAATTTCAAATCTGCCCAGATGTATCAAAATCTTTTTCGAAAATAAAAATAAGTCAAGAGGGACTTACCTCCAAGCCGACACTATAAATCTTGTAAAACATGTAACACCTCCGAAATTCAAGAATCTGCATCATCCTTAAACACATATTCAATCTCTTGCACCCAAACAAAAATAACGCATCTCAAACTTCAAACGTCCCATTAATTCTGAATCTGCCCAAATCTGTATTTTACCATTTTGACCCTCCAAACTATGTTTTCTCAAAAAACTTAAACCACGAAAGTCGTAGAGAATGAAAATATCTTTCCAAAAAGTCCAGAACTAACGAATTCCGACTTACGATGAATTTATTACGAATTTTACAAGATAGCTGAGTTGTGTATGAAAAATCCTACGAATTTTAATAACAAAGACAAAGAAAAAGAATTAAGATTTGTATAGGAGAGAAATTTACAACTGTTTAATCTTGATGACTCAAAAAAAATATGAAAGAATTAGGAGACCTCAATCTATATATAGGGTTTTAAAACCCTACACCAAAACCTATTATGATTCAAATCCGACCCATATTCAAAATCTCATTATTCGAAGCTAATTCTAATTCCTAATCTTTATCCAATTTTAATCATTTTTATTATTATTAATCTATTTTATTATTTTAAAAAATACGGGATATTGCAATGTCATTTATCCTTTTTAATTGTTATCTTTTTACATTACTTAACCATGTTTTAGTCCTACTAATATTATCGATAAAAGAATTATTTAGTCTAAATAATCGATAAGTGGGTAATCAGGAAAGGCAAACAACTAGACTCATTCCCTTCGTTGTTGTTTTACAAAAAGAATCATTTCTTTCGACCCTTTTAACTTTTGGATTTACCCAAAACTCTTCCACTTTCATTCATCACATTTCCCAAAGTATTTATTTTCTCTTTCTCTTATCTTTTTTCCTCTCTTATACACTCACTCACTTCCAAACTCTATATAATTACACCTTATATCAATCCCAAAAATATTAATTTATTTAAAATAATTTATTAAAAAATAATTATTTATTTTATTTCCGGATTTAAACCAAACAAGGAAAAGAATTGAAGGTCGTTCTTTTCCTTTTTCTTTAATTCTCTTTCTAAATCTCATTCTCTTTCACTGATGTAAACCAAACTGCTCCTAAATGATTTCGTTGACCAAACTTAACTCGTTAAATAGAGGGTTAAAGAGCAAAAAAAACCTTATGATTTAGGCGTAGGAGCGGATAAACCCATGTGTTTTAATAAAGCTCAAATAAGCCCTTTAAATTAAAACTAATGATTCAATATAGTCTCTCTAGTTAATTTTTCTTAACTATTTTTTCTTAACTATCGTTAGAAAATCACTATATTCATGTATATTGTGACATTAATATTTTAAAAATATATCAAAATATTCTAATTTTAATATTATGACGTTAATATTCATGTATATCATAAAAATATTGTTACACGAAAAAATATATAAAAAAATTATATTCTAATTAAAACTTATCTTTAAATAAAATATATAAATTTTATCTCTTTTAAACACGAACACATATAAAATATGTGAAAAATTATATAAAAGTATTTCTACACAAGATTATAAATAAATTAAAATCATAGATATAAAAATAAAAATAAATTCTAATAATATAAATACAATATTAAAGTAAAAATAATAAATATTTAAAACAAAGTCGTACATTCGTATATTAAAACCACAAGGGCTTAAATAGACAACTCGAGTTTAGATCAAATTTACTCATTAAGCTATCAATTAAAAAATATAAAAATATAAAAAATTAATTTAATTTATAATTTATAAATTCTAAAAATATTTTTTCTAATAACTTTTTCTTATATATAAACTAGTTCAAGCTCAAACCGAACTCAGTTTTCGAGTTTAAGTCGAGCTCTAATTGAATTCGACTAAGACTCGTTTTAATAAAAGAGCTTGTATTCAAATTCAATTCATATACAAGTTCAAACCAAATTCAGGTCAACTAAACGAGTTCGAGGTGGATCTGATCGCGAGCTGCCTGATCGAATTACACCTTAGTGCATGCAGTTGTTTGATTCAAAAAATAAATGACAAGACTTAACAAAAGAAGAAAAAGAAATCGGGACAAGCGTAAAATGTCAAAATCTTGAACACAAGTGATGGTAGGTAAACTGTCAAATTAGGTGCTCTTTGTCATGTCCCAAACTTCCACCCCAATGTCAAGTTTAACTTCCACCTTCTAAAATTATTGCCGCAAATATATATACACTGTTTAATAAAGAGTACAATACTAGTATTAAAATACATACAGCTATTGCTATAATATGAAATCAAAAAATATATTTTAGTGTTAAAATAGATTTCATGTTTCAATACATGATTTCAAAATAAAACTAATAGTTGTCAAATTAAGTAACTTTTCAACAAATAATGTAAAATATAATATTAAATTTGCTAAAATAAATATTTTTATATTCATTTCCCTTTAATTTCCCATTTACATGCTATACTTAAATCAATGTTATTCTTGGTTCTAAGCATTTTTTATTTTAATACCTCTTATAATATTATATTAAAATTTTATATTCTATAATTGATGTTGTATTATTAAAATAGCAATTACATTAGCATTTGCACCGGATATGCTCTAACCTGTATAAATGTCACATATTAATATATTATCTGCCCACGCTAGTTGACTCTGTGTAATATTTCACAAGGTTGCGTAAAGTGAAAAGCTCTTTCCTTTCTTAAATTTACTCCAACTTTTTCGAACCCAGAAAACAAAATCTCATCAGCACTTCATTTTATCCATTTGGGTATCTATATTTTTGTATTTTTGTATATTAGCATCTGGGTGCGTCTCCATTTTGTAATTCTGTATCTGGATATATATACAAATTTGAAGTTTCTTGATCTGTTGTTAATCAAGATTTTGATTTTCTTGGGAATTATTTGTGGGAAGTTGATCAAGAATGTGGGTGTTTGTTGGTGCATGATTGGGTATCATTCTTGGTTTGATGATTGTGGTAGATTTGAGTTTTGAATAACTTGTGAAGATTCTGTGTTTTTTGGACTTGATTTTTGGAGATTTAAAAATGAGGGATTTTGCTGGAACACCTGGGACTGTTACTGCACTTATTCTTAGAATGTTGCAGTGCTTCTTTGCAGCTGGTTCACTTGCTTCTATGGTCACTACTAGTACCTTTTTTGAGTTCACTGCTTTCTGGTATTTTCTTCTTTCCCTTATTTTTGTTTTGCTGTATATTTTTCTATCTGCAGTAAGAACAAGAAAGGGGTTATTTACTTATTTGTAAGTTTTTTGCTTTTGAGAATGCAAGTTTTGGTCCAACATTCCTACTTGGTTATATCTATTTTGTATCGTGTTCAATTAAAATCATTTTAGCCTTAAAACTAGATACCAATTATCATGTGCGCTACGCAAACCACTAGGTTATGAAGAGTTCTTAACATCTATTCTAAATTTGGTTTTATTTATTTTTAACACAAACCTACCTGTTTTATCCATATATCATCATAACTGGTTACATTGTTGGATAACTCAGATTGGATTTCCCCCTGGCTTTGTAAATATGTTAGTACTTAAAAGTTTGGACCTCAAAAACTAAACACTAGGTAAGTGATTGATCACACTTGGGCAACTTGGGCTTATCTAGCTTTGTTAATGTCACTGAAGTGTGATGTGATTGTGCTTAATAGCTAAATCAGAGTGTAGCTCGCTTCATATAGGTTGGACTTTGATACCATTGAGAAGTCAGAAACTTTTAAGAAAATTGTATTAATGCGAGAAACTGGTCCTTATTCCTGATAGTGTTTCTTGCTAATGTTTGTTGATTGTATTAATTCAAAGAGATGCACCTCGATAATACATATGCAGTGTTGTTTATTTGATCTATTCCTATGTTGCATGCTTATACACAGACTGGTAGATATAGTATCTTGTCCCTGCCTTATAGATCACTTTCAGATGGATATTGAATGAGGAATTTAATAGTAACGGAAAATTCGCATGGTTATGGGAGGTTATAATATAATACTAGTTGGCAACTCAGAGAGGACAATTACCATTCTCAGACTTCTAGCAAATTCATATATAAAGTCATAAAGATCAGTTTAATTTCTTTTTGGTAAAACTCTGCATATAAATTTCCAGCAAGACCACACTCGTATTTGATGAACATAGGTTATATGATATCAGATATGGTACATATGTTAAAAGGACAATTCGATCCATATAACTTTTACAAATTTCAGACTTTTCAGTTATAAGAAAGTGGATGGAAAAAATTATGCCACAGTATCGTCTGACTTGCATCACATGTAATCAAAATCATTACATTTGAAGTGCAGACATAATCAAATCCAAAGAAATGTTTACTCGGGAAAGTGAAGCGATAGACGTGTAATGCCACTGTATTTTATATACATACTGTCATATCTTTTACTTTTTGTTTCTGTTAATTAGAGCTACTAAGCTTGAAGAGTTTGATATACAGCCACACAAGTTCTAGGTATTAGCAAATAGCAAATTGGAAAGGATAGTTGAAGAGGAGACATGTCTTTGTTATTCTTTGTTAGCTGGTTGCCCTTTTCCTTTATATAAGATATAAAATACCAAGTAGCTGAGCAAACTTTTTAGACATTCATCCTCCTTGCCAACCAAATAGCTACTTAATCAACTACCGATGTTAGTTGCTTCAATAGAGTTGCCTTACTACTGGCTTTGAAAGACATGACCTTGAACCCTCTTCTTGTCATGTAAAGTATCTTGTATACTTCTGTACTCTGTCTCCTGAACCATATTCGCAATTTGCTGTTAGTATTGCTTGTTTGCCTAACAATTTTAAAGTTAAGACACGCACATAGCTTGTTTCCTGTATCAAGTCAGAACATATGCAATACAAGTGTTAATATAATCCGTCACCCTCCTGATAATAACCTACACACTATTTTACACTCATTTGTTTATCATGGAACATTCATTTAAATATTAACTGAACTTCAAAATATCTATATGAACCTTGAATTATTATTCTCTGTGGGTTGTAAGCTATAACTTTTAACATTAAATTTTCCAAACAACGGTCCCTGTAAGCATGCATCATAATTGTGCCTTGTCTTGCCAGTTCCGAACATCAGAATAAAGTTTCAAAGTTGTTTTTTACTTTTTACAGCTTTCTGATTGCTTCAATGGGATTGCAAATCCTTTGGAGCTTTGGACTCGCAATTTTAGACATATATGCCTTGGCAAAGAAGAAAGTGATCCACAATGCTGGTCTAGTTAGCCTCTTTGTAGTCGGAGACTGGGTTAGTTGATCATATCCCATCATGCTATCTAGAGTCTAACTTACATACCAACCGAAAAAGTTATTCTACAATTTAATTTCTGAAAGTTGTCTTGTGTAGTTATTGTTCTATCTATCTCAGGTCACAGCAACATTGTCCCTTGCGGCAGCAGCATCCTCAGCTGGTATTACAGTATTGTACTTCAGTGACTTGGGTGGATGCAATTTCGGGGAAGAATGTCAAAAATATCAGATGGCAGTTGGTTTGGCCTTCCTAACCTGGCTAACAATAGGAATATCCTCTGTAATTATGTTTTGGATTTTGGCTGCAGGTTAAGTTGGTTCCATACTTTTGTCTATATTGTGCACTATTCTTTCATTTTTTTTTCCCAAGGGTTTGATATATATCATTGTGTATCTAGCTAAAAGAAAACCTGAACTATACTAAGAAGCAAAAATGTATTTGTACTTGCTCTGAAGTTTTTTGTAAAGAATGCTTGTATGTATAAAGATACATCACACTTGTTTAAAAACTAGGAATTGCAATCGTAACCAAAATTGTTGGTGGATAAAATTGTTCAAAAATTTAGATATCTAAAATTATTTAATTCGACATCCAAATATTTGAGTAATCGCCATAGAAATGTTTGATGTCTACAACTGCAATTACTTGCTCTCATAAAGAAACCATTCTAATAAGAGAATTTCATCATGTATTCATTTGGCACGATGATTTTTTAATAATTAATCAAATATTATATATTAATAAAAATGATTTATCAAAGAACTAATTAGATATATCAGAACAATATTATAATATATACTTTATTGGTTGTGTTAGTTATTTATTTGCCAGCTAATATATTTTATTAGAAAAATATTTTTTTGTAATTTTACTATCTTTTTAAAATATTTGCAAAAATATGATTGGTAATTAAAGGCAATCAAATACTTTTTTTATATACAATTTATAATCAAATGCAATTGAATGCAAATTTTTTTTAAGGAAAAAACTGAAATTTAATATTAATTTTTTATAAAAATAATTTAAATATTTGGCAATTATTAAAATAACTAAAATGATTTAATTAAATATAAAATTTTATTCATGGACAGGAGAAATTGAACGGAGGAAGTACCGCATATTGTAAGGATGATTTAAAATTGAAAACAAGATGATAAACTTGTCCACAAGGGAATTAACCACTCAATTTGCATGATCAGTGAAGAAAAGAAATGAAATATACATGGATCATCAAGAAAAAATAAATGCTTCCTGAATGACTTATATGTATATATTTATATAGGTAGTTGACACAATTGAGGCTGTGTGTTTTATTACAACTGAATGATGCATATAATAAATATTTATACAGTATCTATTTTGATAGATTTCGAATGTAAAAAATAGGTCTTCTTTTCTAGTTCTTTCACATGTCCAAGTCTTCTGTATGCCTATCTGGGGACACAACATAAATATGAGTAGATTTCAATTTATTTACTAAAATTCGGGAGAAAAATATTAACTAATATAAAAAAGATAGAGAAGCACGATTAAGATATTATCAATAACTTAGACTTGTAAATTAATTTATCTTTCAATTAAATTTCTGATCATACTCCTCTATCTTCTTTGATTTTTGTAAATAAATCAGTTGCTGTTGTATTTAATTACAAATCGTATATAAAAAAATTGTATTTGATTATTTTTAGTGTAAACCGTATTTTTATAGAAAAAATCAAAAAATCGTAAAATCGTAAAAAAAATATGTAATATTTTTATAAATACCCTTAAATTTATTGATATTTTAACCATTGCGGTTGGTCTAATTTGGATCGATTTTTAATATTGATTCTTATAGTGATAAATACCTATTCATCTAATACCGGCCCCCATGATTAGCATACAGTACATCTTATAGAGAATTTCAAAAATAAAAACTACGCCGTAAACTGGCTTGTACGTAAGCTAAAATTTTGTTTCTTGAACATTAACTCACTATTTATATATGTAGACATACAATCCAGAACTGGTGTTCAAGAATATGAACCACAGAGTGAAATGGACGAAATGTCATGTAACTTTTGCTTCTGTTAACGAATTGATCAGGAACAAATTATATCCCATCAACAAGACAGAGAAGCATGATTAAGATCCTACATAGACTTATAAATATACAAAAATAAATATTTTTATTTTTTTAGCTAAATAAAATATACATAATGTTTTTTTTTTGCACAGTTTTTTTTTACTCCTGGAGCAAGAAAATACATGTAACTTCTGTTTAAGAACCGATGAGAAATGATCAATCCATCAATGAGACACACGAACACATGTAATCTTTTATAAAAAAATAGGGTGATATAGGTTTATATATATTTAGATTGGAGATGAAAATTGCAGAGAGAAAAATGTGCACAAAGGAAGGAAAAAGATGGTGAGAATTAAAGATGTAACGTTTGTGTGGAAAGAAACAAAAGGCTTTAAAGAAGCATATGTAGCTACGTAACAAACAAGAGTTAGCCACATGGTAACAAAATTACCCATGAACCGTTTTTGATAAGTTTCGAGATCCACCGATCACGATCTAGCTATCTTTTAAGGTTTACCTAGTCCATCCAAAAACAATTCCTCTTCTGTACCATTTATATTATTAAAATTGTAACATTAAAAATTTAATAGTTCGTCGATATTTGAGCCGGATAGTTATTGTTGGACTTAATTTTGATATTTAGGCTGAATAATTATTATTGAGCCTAATTTTTAAAAAATTAATCCCCCTAACTAAAAAAATCACAAATTAATCTCCTAACTAATACACATCTATAAATAAAATACACAAATATTATCTTAAGTTTAAATTATTATTATAAAATTTTAAATTCAAATTATATAAAGAAAATATTAAAATAAAAATTATTTGAAATATTAAAACAATTCGATCCGTGCATCGCATGATATATAAGCTAGTATTATGAAATAACAAAATAATGAGTTTGGGAGAAAAGAAAAGTAGATAAAGATATTTTTTTTAATTTTAAATTAGTGATATTTATATTAATACTTTACTATATTTAAAAGGGTATATTTATTTTAAATTTAAATAGATTATTAATAATTTTTAAATTTTTATAAATTATAATTGATTTAAGATCACACGAAATTAGTAAATCTAAATATCATTCGTAAACTTACGTGTACAGTAAAATAATATTGTTATCGATAAGTTTTATTAATTTATCGAGATTAGTAATTAAGGGAGATTTTACGAAGTATACTCTCAAGCTCAATGTCCCTATACTAGCTCAAAGTTTTGTAAAGAAAGCCAGAATGTATAAAAAGGAGAGTATCATACTTCATTGTGGGAACCAAACTAGAATAATTAGAGTAGTTTTGCAAGTAGAAAAGATTGGATATGTTCGATGTTTACAATTGCAACTATTGACTTATAACAAAAATAAAAATATTTTACAGGAATTAAAAATGACCATGATGAGAGTAAACTTGTGCAAAGGAAAATTAATAATCTCTTAATATGCATGATTAGTGATAATAAAATATGCATGATTATTTAGCATAAAAAATTATCTGCATTCTGGACTGAATAGGTAGGTTCATAACTTTTTTAATCGATTACATATCTGAACGTTTTTAATCGACCGCATATTAGAAGAAGATGAATATGATGTTTTTAATTAATTGAATATATATATATATATATATATATATATATATATATATATATATATATATATATATATATATATATAGTCCTACTCAAATAGAAAATAGTTTAAATGAGAAATAGAAAACTTTATCCTTATACCCGCCGCACCCACACACAAATTAAATATACCTTCACACAAACAATCCCATCTATTTTACTTTGTTTTTAATTTGATTTTCCCCGTCAATTGGCGAAGTTTTTTTCAAATCTAAATTCACCACATTTTTCTTTATCTCCCAACGATCAGTTTTCATACCATATGTGCTATATTTCGACGAATATAATTTATAATTAAAATAAATTTGTCACTTATCAGATCCGAACTTCAATCACTAAATTATATTCCAGAAACTACTAATTTGTATTATAGAAATCACTAATTTGTATTACAGAAATCACTAAATTATATATATATATATATATATATATATATATATATATATATATATATATATATATAGTAGGAATCTAGGGAAAACTCCTTAGATAGAAAACTTAGAAAACTCCATCTAGACCGTTAATTAAATATAATAATAATTAATTTGTATATATAACTCATAATGGCAAATTAGTAATATTTTTAAAAAAACATGTACTAATGTGAATAAGAAACAAATGTAAATAAAGAAACTATCTTTATGACGGTAATAATCACACATGTAATTGATTGTCCTTCATATTAACATTAATTTTTATAAATATCATATATTAACGTTTAATATATCACAAATTCATATTATTAAGATTCTACTAATTATTCTTCTAGATATTTCACTATTAATTTAAAATAATATTAAAATTCTATTAACTATTCTATTAACTATTGTACTAAATATTTTAATTAAGATTTCACTAAGTGTTCTACTAAATAGTCAAAAATACTCAATGGAATCTTGAAAAATTAGTGATAATACAGTAGAATACTCAATAGAATATTTAAAAATTTATAAGAATACTCAATGGAATCTTGAAAATTTATAAAAATACATAATGGAATATTTTGTAAAATTTTAAAACACTTTGTGGAATCTTGAAAAAAATTAAAATTTAAAATTAAATAAAATATTTTATTTAAATACTTAATAAAATCTTAAAATATTATAAGAATTTTAAAACATTTTGTGGAATCTTGAAAATTTTAAATGAAATCAAATATAAAAAAAATAGTGAAATATAAACTAGAATACTCAATGAAATCTTGAAAATTTTATTCAACATTTAATAAAAAAATTATTATACAATAGAATAAAATAGTAGAATACCTAGTAGAACATTTAATAGATATTTAATATTAATAATTGTCAAATTTTATATATTATAATATAATATTAAGCAAAATACGTAATAGAACACTTAACGAAATCTTAGTAAATATTAATGTTATATTAAATATTTAGTGGGTAATGGAATATTTGAAAAATTGGAATAATTATTTGACGAATTTTGAAATATTTGTTTTCTTGATCATTTCGATTTGAATGACATCAAAACTAAATGTTTAGTTAAAAACTCTACTTTTAATTAATATTCAACATTATTAATAAAAATAATATTGATTTAGCTGAAAAATATATAAAATATAAACAACATTGAAATTTAGGAAAACAACTTTAAACTCATTTTCTATAAAATATGATATAATTGAAATTTATGCAAGAATTTTACGAATAAAAAAGTCTCATCTAAAAATTATGAATCTTATTGACATTTTTATCATTAATTTTTAAAATCAAATTTATCAACGCATATATTAAAAATTATGTATTTCCTAAATTAAAATAAATAATAAATATTGTTATTTAAGACAAAAAAATAATTGCATTCATATAATTATATACACAGAAATAAATCAAATATCTAATAAAATCAACATTTACGTAAGAAAAATATTTGAATGTAATAAATAATATTATGATTATGTTTAAATTGGTAAGTATTATGATCACATGCAAAAATTAGAGATAATGTATAATTAATTTCAATTATATAAGGAAAGTATTCAAGTATATAAATGCACAAATTATGAGATAATTATGAGTTTAATTTTTTTACTATAATACCCTCCTAGCTAAAATTAAGTTATTTTAATGGAATAATAGTATCCATTGGATTGAAAAAAATCAAAAGATCAAAATAGTACATTAGTTTTCTCCAAAAAAAAGATTTTCTCTTGAGCAACCCCATATATATATATATATATATATATATATATATATATATATAAAGATAGGAGAGAAAACTAATTATTGGGTTAGATCCATAGAGTTTGTATTGGTTCGAAGTAAATGTCCGTTGCGAATATTCACAAAGTTTGTAGAATATTTATGTAAAATTTTATTATTTCCATATATATACTATTTTCTTATTCATATATTGAAATACAAAAAAATAATGAATTTAAAGATACTTTTCAAAATAAACAAATTTCAAAATTCTATTTTTAGTCACACCCCGGACACATAACAAAATTTTGAAATAAAATTTTAGATCTAAGAAGAAAAGAGAAAATTTTAAGAATTAGTTCACACAAATAATTAGTTCAACAATATCGAGAAATAAAAATGCTGGCAAGGTCATTATTTCTTTCATTAGAAAATATATAATTCAATTTTAGATAACAGTAACTAGTTTACAAGGGAATTTTCTTTGGTTGGACATGCTACATAAAAGAATGTTGATTGATGCAATATATTTATGGAGTTTATAACTCCTCATTCAATATCCACCACAAGCAATACATTCCTTCAGAAATCAAATGTTGAGATTGTCGAAATATCCACCAAGTAAGAAGGTTGGAAATTAGATCATGTTGTTGTTCTCTACTTCCATGTGCTGTAGGAGACGCTGCTAAGAAACTTGCATTAATTAGATGACACGGGCCTCGTTTTTTAACTTGTCAATTAGTTCGTCCACTGAAGAGACGAGAACCCCTGCTTTTCTCTTTGGGGGTTCTGTAACTTCAACAACCTCCAAGTCAGATCTTATTTCCACATTCAGATCCTGCGGAGTAAATTTCTTTATGACCTTGGATTTTGCTTTCATTATGTTGGGGAGCGTTGCATACCTTGGTTGGTTCAGCCTCAAATCAGTGCTGTGTGACAAATGGTGAAAAGTGTAAACCAGCAGTTTATGCGGATAATGACAAGTGAAAGCATAAACTGAGTTAGTTAAAACTTAAAACATTTCCACACAGAACTTTGATAGTGTTTGTTTTAACTATGTAGTCATGCACGTTTAAAACTGTATGGAATAAAGGTGAGTGCCAATGTAAACAAGAGGAGCAGTAATTACGTGAGTACTGCCGGTAAGTCTAATGACAGAGTCTCAATACCACCATCCACCTCTCTGTCTACCGTTGCTACATTTTTCTCCTTGTCTAGCACAACCTAATAACAAGAGTCGGTCAACTACATCAATATATAGAAAATATACATTGGAAGTTAAGAAATTCGATTGGAATGATATCATGACAAGATCAGTGGCATGGATTAGCCACGAGGAGCAGATAATCTGAAACAAAGACTGTTATAGATGATTTGTAAAAGCTCCTAATAGTTAATCTGGTGAAGAACATTCTTATTAGCAAATAGCGATGAGGGAGCTGGTACACTTTGGAGTTGGGACACAGCATCAAAACATATGCAGTCAAATAGACCACGAAAATACAAAATTTGACTGGGAGAGCAATATTCAAGTCACCGACTGGAAAGAAGGATTTTTTCCGGAAATACCAACTACTTTTGCCACCAAAGATTTAAATCTGAGGCCCAGTAACAGCTTTCTTGTATCAATTGAAATTTAAACTTTTAAATTCAAGTTCTTATACTCATTACTAGAACTTAGAAGAACCATATTTACATTGCACAAAGTCAGTTATTACAATTTAAAAGCAAGTTTCTAGATAACTGTAGTGTGGGAAGATATATAGTACAGTACAGCCTGTACATGGGAGTCTAGAAAATTCTAGGATGCGATTATAGCAAAAAATAACACACTTTGATTTTCCAGTTTGTTTACTAAATGAATTTGTTTTAAAGAACATATGTGGAAGAAGAAGAATGCACTATGAATAATATTACGAAGTAAAGAAAATTTCAGAACATAGGAAATGACACAAAGAAAGTGCGAACTGCCTCAAAAGTATTACAAAGCATTGACTATTTATTAAGGCAATATAAGAAACTGCATCAGAATATAAATCTTTGGACATCACAAAAAGATTCATATATTTGTTTCTATTTGACAGATGACTGATGGAGGATCGATGATAACCCATTAAAAAAGAAGATGACTGGATGAAAAGATAAAAGGTACAAGCAACAAGTTGAGAGAGCTAATAAAGGATTTTACAGCAAAATAGGTCGTAAAAAGTTTCATCTTGAAACTCTTGAGACGGATATAAAAACCAAATTGCCGCAATGACGAAATATTATCAAACTTTAAGATAATTTGAATAACAATACTGTGGTAAAAATTAAGGAAATCAAGATCAAAATCGAGGCACTTAACAAATATCTAACAAGGAAATTCCTATGTTTTTCTAGCAAGTCCTGGAGTATCAGCACAAATTTTTAGTTTTTAGGTGGGAGCTGCGCTTTTATAAATAGTATTGGCCTATTAGTTCCAATAGGAGTTGCAGTCTTGTAGGTACAAACTCTTGAGAATTGCCTTGCAAGTTATGTTTCACTTTACATAGGCTGTTTGACAAGGTCTGAAGTCTTAACACGAAAAATAGGTTCCTCTCCTCTAAAAATTTATGATCTCCTAGCAACTCCTAGAAGGGAGGATTATATTATTACTGATATATCTTACAAACAACAATAAGCACATACAAATGTCAAAAACAATACAAGGGCAAGACTAGAGTGACTATTTCAAGATAACAGAAAATATAAAACAATGGTACTATGCTTTAAAACTATACTACGTTATTAACATAAAAAATTCTTAGAACTTTTTACATCTCAGGGTTGTGCATAATGGAGCTAACCTTGGAAGCAAATGTCCCTTGTGGCCAGTTTAGAAGCCCTGCTACCATTTGACCTGTCTGATTGCAATCATCGTCAATTGCCTGCGTAAAAGTCTGGATATTAGACAGCAATAGCCAACCATTTACTAGATCAAAATGTCAATTATCAAACCGCTACATAATCAAACTAACAATCATAATTAGCTCAAATGAAGAACCCACCTTAATCAATATTAATCCAATACTATATAGCAACACAAAACTTAGAATTTAGCAATATGAAACAAAACCAATATATTTGCATCTAAATATGAGAATAAATAATCTACAATATACTTACAATGGCATTTCAATTACAATCTGGCAAGGAATACACAAGCATAACATAAAGACCAAGTAATCGATAATCAACATTCGACACACACACACAATCCACAAATGAACAAAAATACACAAACTCATTCCACTATCCAATATTATCAAAATCCAAGACAACCCCAGTTCAAAAAATACAAACTTTACACCAAATCACATACCAAAACACACAAACAAGAACACAAACCTGCTTGCCAAGAAACAAAATCCCAGGTTTTTCAACATCAACCAAAGCTTTCAAAAGCTTAGCAACACAAAGTGGATAAAGCATCTCTTTAGTATCAACATGAATGGCTCTATCAGCACCCATAGCAAGACTAGTCCTAAGAGTATCAACACACTGGGTGGGACCCATACTAACACTCACAACTTCCGAGGCAAAACCAGATTCTTTAATCTTAAGGGCTTCTTCTAAAGCAATTTCACAAAATGGGTTCATTGACATCTTAACGTTGTTGGTTTCAACACCTGTCTTGTCTGATTTTACTCGGATCTTTACTGCATAATCAACTACCCGTTTGATTGCAACCATGATCTTCATCTTTTCAAACTATCAAGACTCTATATCTAATTTTATTTGTCAAAATCAGGGGTGTAGAGGATGCCTGAATTGTAATATTATTATATAAATATGGGATTATTTTTGGCACATCTCATTATTCTAATCCGCTAATCCGAAAACATATATATATTTTTTAAAAAATAATATTTAAACAAAAGCATTTATCTAAAAAGAATCGTTGGGCATTTACCTTTTTTTTAAAGAATTATTTAGCTAAATAATTGATAAAATTGACATGATACGGGCATTAATTCACATAAAATTAAATTAAACAAATAAATAATTTAATTAAATTAGATGTATCGTCGTATGAAAGATTCAGATTATGTAGCGGGCTGTTGCCATAGTTATGATGTTTTAATTTTGCTGATAATTGGAGATTTTCCTTCTGGAGATTATGGTTTGCTCTAATCCTTGTTTAAGACCCTTGTGCGATACTAATCTTTTGTTTCTATCATGATGCATGTAACATTAATAAAAAGGGATGAGTGTAATAATACTTTGATTTACCTCTTCAAGTATCCGTTTCTTTAGTGTCATGGTT